>JAPPVO010000024.1:60258759-60858759 GCA_030407325.1 Camellia japonica
TTGAATCAGAGGTGTTCAAAATATTTTGGCTTGATCTGAGGCATTCGGAGTCCGTTTTTGACGATCCAATAGTGCTTCCCAACTATTTGGAGTATTCCGGACACATCTACGTCAGTTTTTTGAATGAAGTTTCTAAAAAATGGCAGAATCTACAGAGCCAGATCAACCGAATCCGTAAGTAATCCAGCGAGTACAAGCAACTCTAGGCATTGGACCCCGGTGTCCCATGCTAAGTTCGAGGTAGAGAAGTTTGATGGGAAGCAGCAACTTCGGCATGTGGAGATGCGAAGTTAAAGATATGCTTGTCCAGATGAACCTGCACTTCACTCTGGGAGACAAACCAGATGACATGGACGGGATAGAATGGGAGAGGGTGAATCTCCTGGCCTGCAGTTCCATCCGACTTTGCCTTGCAAAAGAGGAGAAGTACGCCTTCACAGAGTATGATATTGCGAAGGACCTTTGGAAGGCGCTGGAAGATAAGTTCATGACAAAGAGCATTGAGAACCGGCTCTACTTGAAGAAGAGGTTGTTTCGTTTCGACTACAAGAAAGGTATTTCGATGAACGAACACCTAAATAACTTCAACAAAATTCTTACGGATTTGAAGAATTTGGATGATCACATTGGTGATGAAGATAAAGCACTGTTATTGTTGAATTCTTTGCCTGACTCGTATGATCATCTCACTACTACTTTACTGTACGGTAAAGAGAAGATCAAGTATGTTGATGTTGCAAACGCCTTGGTGAACAATGAGTTCAGAAGGAAAGATAAGTCTGCAAACAGGGACTCAGCATCCGAGGCATTGACAGTCAGAGGCAGAACAACTAACAGAAGATATGCAGGGCGAGGAAAGTCTCGCTCAAAATCCAGAGGGAAATCTTCAGACAGAAGACGTCTTGCAAAAGACGAGTGTGCTGCTTGTCGCCAGAAGGGGCATTGGGCAAAAGATTGTCCCAATAAAGACAAGACAGAAGAAAAGGTGAACGTTGCACGAGATGGAGATAATGGTGAAGGAGCAGCCTTCACAGTTTCATCATATGGCCAGTCTGATGAATGGATAATAGATTCCGGATGTTCATTCCATATGTGTCCTAACAAGCAGTGGTTCTCGAGCTTACGAGAGTTCGATGGAGGAGTTGTGCTGATGGGCAACGACCAAGCTTGCCAGACAAAGGGGATTGGAACAGTTCGACTGAAGATCCATGATGGAACAATCAGAATTCTTGAAGATGTACGGTATGTACCAGATCTAACCAAGAATCTCATCTCAGTGGGAGTTTTAGACTCCAAAGGTTACAGAGTAACCATGGAAGGTGGAGTCCTCAAAGTTGTTCGAGGAGCATTGGTTGCAATGAAGGGTACTCGACGGGGAAATTTATATTTCCTAGACGGCTCTACAGTCACAGGGAGAGTGGCTGTCTCCACCAGTTCCAGCTCAGAAGATGATGCATCAGACACTTCCAGACTTTGGCACATGCGCCTAGGGCATGTCGGTGAGAAGGCTTTACAAGGGTTGGTAAAGCAAGGCCTGTTGAAAGGCGCCAAGACAGGGAAGCTTGAGTTCTGCGAGCATTGTGTACTGGGAAAGCAAACAAGAATCAAGTTTGGTACTGCAATTCACCGTACCAAAGGGATTCTAGACTACGTTCACACCGACGTATGGGGTCCTTCCAAGAATGCTTCGTTGGGAGGTAAACACTACTTTGTGTCGTTCATTGATGATTTCTCCAGAAGAGTTTGGATTTACACAATGAAGCACAAAGATGAAGTCTTAGACATCTTTCTTATGTGGAAGAAGATGATTGAGACCCAGACAGGCAGAGATCAAGAAGCTCAGATCTGACAATGGTGGAGAATACACATCAGATCCCTTCTTTGAGGTTTGCCAGAATGCAGGGATAGTGAGACATTTCACAGTTCCTGGAACACCGCAGCAGAATGGAATTGCAGAACGCATGAACCGCACTTTGGTGGAGAAAGTCCGGTGTATGCTGTCACAGTCTGGAATGAGCAAGGCATTTTGGGGCGAGGCATTGAACTATGCTCGTCATCTTGTCAACAGACTACCTACTGCAGCACTAAATGGGAAGACTCCCATGGAGGTATGGTCAGGAGTCCCAGCTACTGATTATGATCAGTTACGTATCTTTGGATGTCCAGCTTATTTTCATGTTACAGAATCTAAGTTGGATCCAAGAGCCAAGAAAGCCATCTTCTTGGGCTTCGGTGACGGTGTCAAAGGATACAGACTTTGGTGCCCTGAATCAAAGAAAGTTCTCATCAGAAAAGATGTTACCTTTGATGAGTCTGCAATGGTGAAGCAACCAGACCCTCAACAGAATGAGGAAGCATTGAAGAAGTCAGTGCAGGTGGAGTTTAAGACTCCAGTGAAGACTAGTCAGCCAATCAACCATCCTGAAGAAGTCTCAGAGGATAGCTCTGAAGAGAGTTCAGATGAAAATGAAGATCCAGAGGCTCCGCAACAATCAGAACCCATTGCAATCAGGAAAGGACAAAGGGTTACTAGGAAACCTGGTTGGATGACCGATATGGTAGCCTATGCACTTCCAATCATTGAAGACAATGTTCCTTGCACTTTCAAAGAAGCCGTGCAGAATGCAGAAAGTGTCAAATGGAAGGAGGCTATGGATGAAGAGATCGGGTCACTTCACAAGAACAGACTTGGGAGTTGTGCAACTTCCAAAGGGAAAGAAAGCAATTGGGTGTAAGTGGGTTTACACCAAGAAGGAAGGCATTCCAGGCAGAGACAACATCAGATTCAAAGCTAGATTGGTAGCTAAAGGCTATGCTCAGAAGGAAGGAATAGACTACAATGAGGTATTCTCACCTGTTGTGAAGCACACGTCTATTCGATCTTGTTAGCTTTGGTTGCACAGCTTGATCTCGAGCTCGCCCAACTCGACGTCAAAACTGCCTTCTTACATGGAGATCTTGACGAGGAGTATACATGTCCCAGCCAGATGGTTTCAAAGTTGCTGGAAAAGAGAATTGGGCCTGTAAGCTGAACAAATCGTTGTACGGATTGAAGCAATCCCCGAGACAGTGGTACAAGCGATTTGATCGGTTCATGATGGAGAAAGAATAACAAGAAGTCAATTTGATCATTGTGTATATTTCCGTAAGCTTCCCGACGGTTCCTTCATCTATTTGCTCTTATATGTAGATGATATGCTGATTGCATCTAGAGCAAGGTGGAGATTGAAAAACTCAAGGCACAGTTGGCAAGAGAGTTTGAAATGAAGGATTTGGGAGAAGCAAAGAAAATTCTTGGCATGGAGATCAAGAGAGACAGGAAGAAGGGCACGGTTTGTCTGACACAAACCCAGTATCTGAAAAAGGTGTTAGACAGATTTGGCATAACTGGGAAAACCAAAGCTGTGAGTACACCATTGGCCCCTCATTTCAAGCTTAGTGCTTCAATGTCTCCGCGCACAGAAGAAGAACGGAAGCATATGGCACAGGTTCCATATGCAAATGCAGTTGGTGCATTAATGTATGCTATGGTTTGTACAAGGCCTGACATCTCGCATGCTGTGAGTATGGTAAGCAGGTATATGCATGATCCAGGAAAAGATCACTGGCAGGCAGTGAAATGGATCCTAAGGTACATACATGGCACGGTCAATCTGGGATTGAAGTTCGAGAGAGATAACCGACTCGGGCAGAATTTGGAAGGATATGTGGACTCAGATTATGCTGGTGACTTGGACAAACGCCGGTCAACAACAGGGTATTTATTTACGCTTGCTAAAGGGCCGGTGAGTTGGAGGTCAACGCTTCAGTCAACGGTGGCTTTGTCTACTACAGAGGCAGAGTACATGGCAGTGACAGAAGCCTTTAAAGAAGCTATTTGGCTACACGGGTTGATTGAAGACTTGGGAATTGTTCAGAAGCACGTTGAAGTGTTTTGTGACAGTTAGAGTGCCATTTGTTTGGCAAAGAACCAGGTTCATCATGCCCGCACCAAGCACATTGATGTCCGTTTCCATTTCATCCGAGAAATTGTGAATGAAGGGGATATTCTGCTTCAAAAGATTGGTACTGCAGATAATCCGGCCGATATGCTCACAAAGGTAGTTTCTGGGATCAAGTTCCAACATTGTTTGGACTTGGTCAATATCTCTCGGAATTGAGCACCTCGGGTGCAAGGCAGTGTTGATCGATCACTATGGACAGAGGGCAAAGGCATGACAGTCAAGGGCATCTCAACAGGGGGTGCAGGACATCCAATCAGGGGGTGCAGGATATCTTGGTTTCGCACAAGTTCAAGTATAGCAGATGAAGACATCCGAGACAGGAAGCATGGAAGAGATCTGTGGGAGATAGGAGCAGAGGCTCTCTCCAAATCAGAGAGTGGTGTGAGTTGAGTTGAGGATGTAAGATGCCCTCCTCCTCTTGTATCTCTGGTGTATTATCTCTAGCTTCAGGGGATGCAGTGTTTGAGTAAGGAGATGCAGACTACGTGACAAGATTCCCAGCAGTGTGTGCAGTAGATCACCTCACATGGGTTGAAGGGGTGATTTGTGGAAATTCATCACCCCATGTGAAAGGGGTGAATTCAAAATTGGAGGCTGCCAAAGTCTTTGGCCACCAACCTCACCAACTTCAGCCAGCCATTGTTGACAAACCAAGCCAGCCACCTTGCCAAACCTCTTCACCTACCTCCTCTATATGTTGTATAAATAGATGCATTGAGAGAGAGTTAATTACAGCAGAGTGAGTTCAATAGAGAGCAAACAGAGAGAGAGAGAATTACAGAGAGTGTTGTAATTCTTACCATTTTGTTCAATATAGTGATCCGCTGCCCGTGGACGTAGGTGACTTGCCGAACCACGTTAAATCTTGTGTGTTATTGCTTGTTTGAGTTCCCTGGTGTGCCCCCGATCCACAACATTGGGGATATACTAAGTTGTCTTTTTCCTCATTTTATTTAGTACTTTTGATAAATGTTGAATGTTTATTATTTACTATTTTTTTTTAGATTTAAATACTTGATAGATCCATTGTTTTAAAAGGCGCACAGCCCAAGGCTGGGCTTTGAACAGGTAGAGGCGAGGCGACGTATGTGAGGCGCAACTTAGGCACTGAGGCGATGCTTTTTTCGAGGAGCGAGGCGATGGGTTTCTGCACTTTACCTATTTTTCGACTCCAACGGTTGATTAAATGGTTTTTCTGTGTGCATACCCACCTGGAATCAAAACTCTTCAATATAAAATGACCAAACGTGGTCCAAAAAGAGCAGAAAATGATTAAAAATACCCTAGGTGGTTGGAGAAGATCAGAAAGTGAAGACAACACGACACGACTTCGACTTCGACTTCGACTTCGGCTCTTCAAGTACTTGTCTTCTTCTTCTTCTTTGTTTCTCTTCTTCTTCTCTTCTTCTCTGTTTCTCTTCCTCTCCTCTGGTTCTCTTTGATGGGTCTTCTTCTTCTCTGGTTCTCTTTGTTGGGTTTTCTTCTTCTTCTCTTCTGCCTCTTCGTTTTTTTTTCTTTTTTTTTTTCTTCGCTTTTATTTTTCTTCTCTTATTCTTCTCTTCTGCCTGCGTTTTTTTTCTTCTCTGTTATGCATGCAAGAAAGGTGGCTCGGTTCTCTCTTTGTTCTCCTCTGTTTTTTTTTTTCCCCTTTATTATGCAAGCAAGAAAGAGTCTCTTTTCTTACTTTGTTGATTTGTTTTTGCTGCACCTCGTTACTACTTGCGCCTCGCCTTGCCTTGCACCTCTCACTTAGGCTATAGGAGACCTTATCGCCTCAGTGCACCTTGAGCCTTTTAAAACACTAAATAGACCATCCATAAAAAAATATATAAACTGTAAGTGTTAATCAAAAAGTATTTTTTTTAAATAAAAAATATTAGAATTAGAGTTAGCTTTTGTTAATATTAATTGTTTGTGGATGTAATATTAATTTAGATAGCAAATAAAAATATATGAAAGCATATTTTATTGTCGTATCCTTGCAGTGTCCATGTCCCCATTTTTTTTGAAATTGCTGTGTCCCATGTCCCATCCATATCCATGTCCGTACTTCTTAGATGATGGGTATACTGATGGTTTGTTTTAAATTTGGATTAAGTGTATGTTTCTTTGTGCCAACATATCAGTCTTGGGTTCTGCTTTAACAAAGAGTTGTTATAAGTTATGTTTTCATTGAAAATGTTTGACTCCTTTTGTTGGTGTACCCTTTTTTCATTGAGAAAGTTATAATATATATATTGATGTAATACTTGAGTATTACTTTACAAAAAATTTCATGCACTTAAATGAGGCTTGTCACCCTTTGTACATCATGTGATGGATTTTTATTTCAATATTCTTCCCTTTTAATGTTTTTGTCCCTTTTCTAAAAACCAATTATCATTTTCACATTCAAAAATGCTAGGTTTCAGGAAACGGCGTCAGGAAAAGCTTCAGGAAAATTATCTTACCGGTAAGACTAGTTGTTGGCTTTTTGGCTTTCGAAGGGTATTTTTGTAAATGCGAGCGTGCCAGCAAGGATCAATCAGTCCTTACAGAAATGTTAATTGCCAACCAATTATCAGACGATTGTGTTTTAGTTCTTTCAGCCTCAATGAAGAGGACTTTTACTGGTGGCTTGACTTAGGAGAAATTAAACAAAATAACAGTTAAATGAAGAGCAATTGAAGTATTTCATTAGAATGAAAACTTACAATGATCCGAACTCAGCCTCGTAGAGGTTTACAGCGACAATCTACTTGAAACTACTCCTATGAATGAAGTGCAGTGCAGGAATTTAAAGTGCAGGAATGTAAAGAGCAGGAATTTAAAGAACAGGAAATGTAAAACTGGAAAAGAAAATATGTAAAGTAAGACTGGTTTGTATGATCTGAGTCCGGGGGCTTTTTCTGGGGTCTTCCCGCTATTTATACTTCTCAAGGATGACCATCGAACTGCACTTCAAACCGTCGAACTGCTCCTCCATGATCGTTGATCATGCTGCCTTATAAGTAGTTCCACTACGCCATCACTTGCAGTTAGGCTTCCCTCCTATATTTGAATTTGAATCTGAGTAACCGTTGAAGCCACGTCACCTTGCACCTCTTTATTGATCCAATGCTACTCAGATCACGAGAACCAATACTAACTGCCACGTGTACGATCAGGATCGAAGACTTGAATAGTCTTCCTATATTACCCTTATTTGCCACGTGTTGAATTGTAATTGGCTTGTACAAAATATGAAGCCAACATTACCCCCCGCACTAATATACCCAATACTTGGTGATATTAGTGGATCAAAGCCCTTTTCCCCGCGTTTTTTAGAACGTGCATGGGGTCTATATTCTGGAAACGCAACCGTCATTTATTGATGATCATTTGCATTAATTCTCTTTCAATCTTTTGAACACCCCAATACCTTAGCCTAGCACTCGCACAGACTGATACTTCTTCTATGGCCGAATCAACTTTCTCCTCCACTGATCGAGCACACGAAGAGTCATATGATGATGTTGTTCCTCCTCGAAAGAATTTTCATGCATTAATTAGCCACCTTTATCCACCTTTCCATATTCAGGTCATGGATGCCTTTGCAAATTATCGACCTTTGGATTACGAACACATTGCCCTTAATCTTTCGATTCAGAAACTTGCGAATATAGATACAAGAAGTTCTTCCTCTGACTCACCCTTGTGCTTCGAACAAACTACTCCCAAATCTTTGATTCGGAAAGTTGCAAATATGGACTTGGGAAACTCTTCTTCACAAACCTCTGCATGGGATAAAGCTGCAACTTCTTCATCTTCTGGGGTTTCTGACTGGACAAGCTGGTCAACACCTGAGACCTGTGATTTGAGGGAACGAATCAACCATCATTTTGTTGAGTTCACTGACCCTTTAGAATTCCCTTCCTATGCACGAAGCTCGGTGGTCTATCCTTACGTGCCCATTGACCATCGACGCAGTTTGTAGGAGAATCTGCTTGTGGCATGGTATACATCTTCCATGCCTACAAAGACAGTGCATGTTGCCCGACGCCCAGAAGAGGCACAAGGATACAATCCATCATTCCTAGCTCAGAAGGCGAAGATTTGCTCTTCTGACTGGCTTGATTATATTAATGCCCTTGTTCCTTCTGCCCTTGCTCCACCTCCTGAATAGAAGCATCCACACCTTCTCTTCGCCAAATCCTTGCTGGATAGAGAAACTGAGGCTTGCCCTCTCTGCGGATAAGGTCTTTCCACCTTACAAACCTCCACCTTCCCCTACTCCGCCGAGTGAGCGAAAACAAGCTCAACTTCTGCTTGCGGCTTTTTCTCACTTGCCCTTCAATGTTCTTGAGGACGAAGTCCCTCTTAAGAATTTTCGATGGGCTTGTGATATTCTAACTCGGGGTCACATTCTCAATCCCCTCGCCCAAGCAGAGCTTCACATGTTGTTTGGACCAACTTCCATTGCTTCTTCACTGGCATCGGACCTCTATGAACACCACACAATCTTTAGACCAACTTTCGTCCCTTCGAATTCATGCCCAATACGAAGCAGAAAACTTTATTGAAGAATTCGATGATTTCAAGAATAAATTCTGCATACTGGGATGACTTTGGATATAGACGAATTGGAACAAGGATTGAGAGAAACAGCTTTCGAAATAAGGCTGAAGAGCTCTACTACGAAGTGAGAGCACATCAACTCATGCAGCCAATGTTAGAAGAAATAGAGGATAGAATAAAGAAAGAACAGAAATTCATTGATCATTGTTGGACTAAATTTCATGATCTTGTTATTTATTCCATTCCTATTTTTATGAGCTTGAGTTTGTACCAAAAAATGGCCACTCGATGTAACTGTTTTTGCTTTAATACCACTAAGACTTCTCTTTATGGTTTGATCTTGTCTCCATTTGTCTTCAAAAGCAATTTCAGAGCTTTGAACTGAACAATCTTTTCCTTCGAACCTGGATTCAATCGTTTTAAATGAATATTAACCAAAACGACCATGAACTTTTCCAATTTATGGAATGCAGTTGATAGTTTTTTGATGTTTTCCATTCAAGATCCATGCTTCGAATTTAACAACTTACTCTTCAAAACTTGTTTCAATCACAACAATATATGGTCAATGATTTATTATGATCAATCAGTTTTAAATTGATCTTTTTGTCTTGAACAACAGTCCATACTTTCAAAAATATGGAAGCTCCTTTTGAGGGCTGCACTGTTTTAGTTCGAAAGACAACTTTTCTGAATATATATATAAACCAACTATTGGTTTTGATGTTTCGAATGCCAATTTCCATTCCTAAGGGATTTCTAGTTTTACTTCGAAGAACATCACTTTCATTGAGAAACCTAAAACAGGTTTTTAATCCCTTTGAAGTAAACGAACACTTGGCATTCTTGCATCCATTGGGTAGGGAATATGCTTCGAAGCCGGCTTCTTGGTTTCGAAGCTGTTGTTAATGGACTTTCGGCGCCAAAACTGGTGTGTTATGTTTTGAACACCAATTCCCATCCTCACAGAGTCTCAAGTTTCACTTCGGAGGACATTGCTTTCACTAAGAAACCTAAGATAGGTGTTTTAATCCCCTTCGAAGTAAATCAAATACTTGAGTATTCTTACATTTTTAAGTACGGAAATGTGCTTCGAAGCCGACTTCTTTGTTTCGAAGCCGTTGTTTTTTGGCTTTTGGCGCCAAACCTGGTTTCGAAGCCAAATATTTTACTTCGAAGCTAGCCTCAGCATCTGGGCTGTGTTTTTCCCTCCAAATACTATCAATATTTGAAGGAAACTCTTCATATTCGTACTTTTAGTGCTTAACGAACCAAGCGTTTATATATCCCCAAACACAAAGGCTTTTGAAACCCTTTTATTTCGTGTTCTGAAATCATTTGCTCGCTCAACACACAAACCCTTTTACCTCTGCCGATCTTCCACTTCTCTCTACTTCCTTTCTCAGCTTCACCTTCTGGAAACGCGTACTATCAATGGCTTCTTCTTCGGTGCCATCGTAGAGCGTGCGAGCCCATCTGTAACCCTGAAGAGGATCATTGATGCAGAATGTGAGAAGTACAAAGCTGGGGAGAAAAGCGCCATCGATGGACGAATCTTCGTCCCTCGTCGCCATGTGCAGCAAGACTACGTGCTTGGGCCCATATTCAAGGAGATCCTTACTGAGCTCCCAGCCCTATATCCTCGTTTGGAAAACCAATGTCTTCTTTACGAAGGTGGTCTTGACTGGAGGAACTGGAGGATAAACCGCCCCCACCGATGCTGGCCCACGGTGAGACCGGAGTGGCAAGAATGGTATGACCGGGTTGTCCCTGCTAGAACTCTGGACCTTCAAGAGCTCTGCCTTCTTGATACTCTCCGACTATCCAGGGTAACTATCTCAGAGGACCCTTTCCTAATTCCTGCTGCCTTGTGTTTTTGGAATCCTATCTTTAATTTCTTTCAATTTAGATGTGAGATGATGACCCCTATTGTTCTTGACATTTGCCATCTACTAGGATTATCCCCCATTGGTACCCCTTTGGACCAGATTACCCTGACCTAGCAGTCCCTTTCTCCCTCCTCTCTTAACTCATCCTATAGTGATTTCGCTAAGGCTGAGAATAAAAGAGGGCTTTGTGACTGATAGGGAATTCTTTTCTTATTGTATTGGCTTTGCACAATTCCTCTTCTGCACCTCTCTCAGAGAATCATGCCTGAATTTGCCCCTCTTGCCAAAGCCTTGTTTTACAGAAAAAGGTGGCCTTAGCCCCATATGTTCTAGGCCATGTATATAGAGTCTGTTCCCTCTTTTGTGAGAAACCCTTAGATGCTAACCAAGGGGGCCATTCTGGATCCTTCAGCTTTGGCTTTTTGCCTATTTTACCGAGTTACAATCCAAATGCCTTAAATTTTCTGAGCCAAACCCTCTTACTCATGGCATAAGGCTGGCCAATGCTTCACTTTATCCCTCCACTTTTGCTTTTTACTACTCTTTCTTCCACCAACTTCCAGCTTCCCTTCCTGCTTTCCGTTTCCGCCCCTTCGAACCCGCCATTGGTCCATCTTGGTTGAGGAATTTCCTAAGTGACAAGTCCTGCGCCTTACCTGCTCACAAAGATATATGGGCTTCCATTCTGATCCCTAGAGAGTTATTTATTGGGACCTTGAAACCCACAATTTGGCTTCACACAAGGGGGTCCCAATACCTCTCTGCAGCAATACCAATCTAAGCCTCACTAAGAGGGATCTGAAAGTTCGGAGGTCCAGGCTAGAAGAGGCAACTTTCAAATTTATAGATGACTTGGTCAATTTCGAGTATACCCCTTTCCTTCCTCAGGGTACCTTGTTGAAGAGGTACCAGAACTGGTGGGTGACCAACATGGAAGTATACTTGGCCATTTCTCCTCAGAACCTGCTAATGGTATTGGATCTGCCCAAGCCCAAAGGAGCTGGAACTGTTACTTCTTCCACTTTCAGTTGCAGTGCCTGCGTCCACTCCTGCTGCCTCAACTCCTCCTAGAGTCACTCGGGCTGCTTCGAAGAAAGGTATACACCTTTGTTTCTTTTCCTTTGGCCTTCTCTATAATGGTTGTAGTCTTATCCTTAGTTCTTCTTTTGTGAAGGTAGCCCACAACAAAAGAAAAGGAGACTGCTTGAGCTTGAAAAGAAAACAGCTGAGGTGCAAGCAGAAGAAGAAGAAGAAACAGATCAAGAGCATGAGTCGCCCTTAATAAGAAGAAAAAGAGTGATCGTCCCTACTTCTGACTTAGTCCAAGATGAGACAACTGCCAGAGAGATAGAAGAGGAGCTCATCTCTACAGAATCTAGCTCCCAGATTGAAGAAGTTGAGAAGGAAATTGGGAAGGAGCAGACAAGACCAACACAGAGAAGAAAGAAAAAAAAAGATGACTGTCTCTCCTTCTGATTTCACAGAAGACTTCGATTCCGAGACAATTGCCATGGCAATAGAAAAGAGGAAGAAAGTGACTGCTTCTGCTACTAACTTGGTTGAAGATACCATCCATGAGGCAGCTACCAAGGCAGTAGAACAAGAACATTCTAAGGCCATAATTGTCTTCGAGAGGGCTGAGAAGAGACGGCAACAACAATTTCTGAGGGATGAAGCTGCTGCTGCTGATGCATTGCAAAGGGAAACTGCAAGAAGGCAACAAACTGCCGAACATTACTCCTTCGTAGCTCTCCCATCACTGCCAACATTTCTGAAACAAGTAATTTCTTTCATGCTTCTACTGTTTTTCCTTATCAAATTTTGACATTGAAGCTTGACATTACGTTTCTTCCTTTTTGCAGCAACAACTACTGAGGCTATACTTCCAATGAGGACTCCCTCAATTTCAGTTGAGTTGATCGGATGCAAAATGTGAAGGCCATTCAGATAATACTTCCACTTCCTAGGCCCACATTTGATGTACCCCTTTGAGTCCTAGCATTCCTGTAACTCTTTCTTTTGGTCTGACTCCATATCTTCCCTATCTGACCTTTGACCTGTCTCAATTTACTTCTCATTCGGGCCCTGCTCTTCCTTCTCCTTCTAAGGAAATTTCAACCATTACCTCTTCTTCGAAGGTATCTGATTCCCCAATTGAGGGTGCTGGTAGTTCTCCAACTCATAGTTCATTACCTTTGCCTACTTCCAGCCCCTCTTCACTTGATTCATTGGTGGCTAAGACCATAGAGACTGCCAAAGATGCTCCATCCATTTCTCCTATCCCTATGCAGTCCTTTATGCCTTCCACCACAACTCTCTCTGCACCCCTCATGTCTACGGATGAGGTAGACATCTTCGAAGCCAGGCTAGCCAGTCTCTTCGATGTGCCCTCTACCTCTCCAATAACCAATTTTGAAGCTGAGCCATTAGTTTTGGCCGACTCCTTGCTACAAATTCTTGAAAGCTCTCCTTCCTCCAGCAGCAAGCCTTCTGCACCTCTGATGGGCTTAGACACCTGCCTGGAACTGTTAATCTCCTTTTCGAGGCTCCCCTTCGAGGCTTTGCAAAGGCCTATAATAAGAGATGGGTTCCTCCAGTGCTGCAAAGTTGCTGAACAGTCAGGCATGGATGTCTCAAGTCACTTATCCCAGGCAGCAGCTACTATCGACTTCTACATCAACATTTGCCATGCTGCCAGCTGCGGAGGAAAATTGGCTAGAGACCAGAGTTTTGTTTCCCAAGTACATACTGAAGTCTCAGAGCTCAAGGAACAACACTCCTCTGCCTCTCACTTTCGAGTTCAGCTGCTGGAGAAGAAAGCTCAACTTGAAGAGGAGCTATCTGCAGTGAACCAGGCCTTAGTCCGAACTGATACCAAACTGCAAATCACCAACCAAGGACTGGCCGATCGGAAAGAAGAAATGGCTACAGCTATTCAGTTGTTTTCATCACTTAGCAATAGGAAATCTGTTGTAAAAGAACAATTAAGACATTGTAATGATTTTTGGGCCAATTTGTGGCAAAATGTACTTAACTCTTTATGAAAAACAAATTCTTGTCTATCATCTGAGTAGTCTTGTGTTCTTTTGCTTGACATTTATTCTACTCCTTGTGTTTCCCAAATAGTTGGAAAATAAGGCTTCAAATATCTGCCATTGATCTTTTTGGGATGTATGTATCCATTCAAATTTCTCAAATGGTATGCCCCAAAAGGCAGGACTCTATGAATTTGATATGGTCCTTCCCAGTTAGGTGACCATTTACCAAACTTATGGCTTTTAATTCCTATCGGGAGTATTGTCTTCCATACCAAATCACCTTCATCAAAGCCAATGTATTTGACCTTCTTATTGTAATTTTTGGCTGCTTTCTTCTTTTGCAAGAGAATGCTGTTTAATGCCAGAATTCTGGCTTCATCTATGCCTTCTAATTCCAAGCACATACTCTGATGGTATTGCTCAGGATTTAGCTGGTCTTGGCATCTTACCCTCAAAGATTTAACATTAATTTCCACAGGTAACACTGCATCATGCCCATACACTAAGGCATAAGGAGTAACCCTGTGCTTGACCTTGGGGAAGTTCTGTAAGCCCACAACACATCCAACAATAAGTTATGCCAATCCCTGGGATTGTCCTCCACAACCTTTTGTATTCCTTTTTTCAAGGACTTATTGGATGATTCAGCTTGACCATTGGCTTGTGCATAATATGGGGTGGAATTAACGAGACTAATTCCAAATTCTGCCACAAAGGACTTCACCATCTTCCCATCGAACACAGTCCCATTATCCACAGTTATAGTTTGTGGGATGCCAAATCTATGGATTAGATCCTTAATAAATCCAATAACCTCAGTCTGGTCTACAGCCTTGTATGGCTTAGCTTCGACCCACTTAGTGAAGTAATCAGTGGCCACTAGAATGAAACAATGATGCTTCGAAGAAGGTGGGTGTATTTTCCCCATCATATCCATAGCCCATCCTCTGAATGGCCAGGGCTTCACTACTGCATGTAGGTCAGTTATGGGCACATGCCTTATTGTGCCATGCTTTTGGCATGCCTGGCAACCCTTTGCATACTCTATGCAGTCTTTAAGGATAGTTGGCCAATAGTAGGAATGCCTTCGAAGCAACCATCTCATCTTCACACCAGGCTGATGAGCACCACAGATGCCTTCATGAACCTCAGCCATAGCTGTTAATGCTTCTTTTGGGCCTAAACATTCCAGCAATAAACCATCTCCCCCCTTTTGTAGAGAGCATTACCATATATCATATATTGCATAGACTGCAATTTAATTTTCCTGCTGGCCTTCGAAGATGGACCAGCCAAGTACTGCATTATTGGATGCCTCCAATCTTGTTCTTGCAAGTCATTATGATTGACTTCCAAGACCACATTCCTTTTATTCAAAGGTGGTATCAATTTCTGATATGTTGTTTGGCTTATGTTCCTTTGGGCATTATCCCTTCTCTTGAAGTTCGAAGCTTTCTGAGCCACATCATTAGCTCTATTATTCAAGAATCTTGGAACATGAGTTACATTTGCTATTTGAAATTGAGAAAGCAGATGTAATGCAACAACATAGTATGGTAAAATGCTTATGCTTTGACACTTGAAAATCCCTTTCACTTGGTTAACCACCAATTGAGAATCTCCAAATATGTCAACTGCATGAACTTGTAATCCAATAAGAATTTCTAGTCCCACTATTAAGGCTTCATATTCAGCTTGGTTATTAGAACAGGTAACTTCATCCACTCTGAAACCATGTGTGGTCTCTACCCCTTGTGGAGACCTAATCACAATACCAATTCCAGTTAAGCCATTGGCTTTCGACCCATCGAACCACATCTGCCATGGCTCAACACTAGCCATACCAAGTTCCATTATCTCTTGGCTCTCTGTTTGAGATGGATGGTCTGCCAGAAAATTGGCTAAAACTTGCCCTTTTACTGCCCTTTGAGGGACATATTCTAGATGAAATTCTGATAAGGCTAGTATCCACTTGCCAATTCTTCCCCTCAACATAGGTCTAGATAACATGTACTTAACCAAATCTGTGG
Organism: Camellia japonica; assembly: GCA_030407325.1. Classification (NCBI taxonomy): domain Eukaryota; kingdom Viridiplantae; phylum Streptophyta; class Magnoliopsida; order Ericales; family Theaceae; genus Camellia; species Camellia japonica. The sequence goes on from JAPPVO010000024.1 coordinate 60,274,257, forward strand.
TTGCAATTACCAAGACAGTTGTAGGTAAAAGATAGTATCTTAATTTCATTGCAGCAAAATACAAAGCAAGACACAGCTTTTCAACAGCTGAATATTTACATTCACAAGAATTTAAAAACCTACTAAGGTAATAAACAGCTTGCTCCTTGCCTTCTTCATTATCTTGGGCCAAGAAAGCTCCCAATGAATCTTCTGCTGCAGCTATGTACAACTTCAAGGGCTTATCACCCTTTGGTGGCATCAGCACTGGAGGGTTGGCCAAGTAGGCTTTGATACCTTCGAAAGCAATTTGATGCTCTGCTGTCCACACAAATTCCTCTTCATCTTTCAGCCTTAACAAGGAAGAAAATACTTTAGTTTTCCCTGCAGTGTTAGAAATGAACCTTCGAAGAAAGTTAACCTGTCCAAGGAACTTTTGTAATTCTTTCTTACTTGATGGAGGTCTGGCTTCAATGATGGCTTTGGCTTTATTCTGGTCAATCTGTATTCCTTTCTTGTGTACCACATAGCCCAAGAAGTTTCCAGATGATACGCCAAAAGCACACTTAAGAGGATTGAGCTTCAATTTGAACTTTCTCATTCTTTCAAAGGCTGCTTCTAAGTGAAACAGATGCTCCTCCATGGATTGGGATTTAACTACAATGTCATCAATATAACACTCTAAATACCCTCCAATGAGGTCATGAAAGATAGTGTTCATAGCCCTCTGATATGTAGCTCCAGCATTCTTCAGGCCAAATGGCATTTTAACCCATTCGAAGGTGCCAATATTTCCAGGACATCTGAATGCTGTCTTGTGGACATCCTCCTCTGCAATGCAGATCTGGTTATAACCAGAATGCCCATCCATCATTGATAAAACTTGATGCCCTGCTGAACTGTCTACCAACAGATCCACTATAGGCATGGGGTACTCATCTTTTGGAGTTGCTAAATTCAAGTTTCTGAAATCAATGCATACCCTCATTTTACCATTCTTCTTAACCACAGGCACAATATTAGATAGCCATTCCACATACCTGGCTGTCCTAATAAAGCCTGCTTTGAGTAGTCTAAGAATCTCTTCCTTGACTTTCTGAATTACTTCTGGACTCATTCTTCTTGGTTTTTGCTTGTATGGCTTGAAGTTAAGTTTCATAGGGAGCCTATGTTCCACTAATGACCTATCCAATCCTGGTAGTTCATTATAAGACCATGCAAAGCAATCTTTATATTTCTTTAGAACAACCAACAACTGGTCCCTGTCCAGAACATTCAGACAAGCACTTATGTAGGTGGGCTGCTGTATAGAACTTCCCCTAAATTTACTTCTTCTAAGGGGTCTTGTGTCTGAGAACTTACTGAAGCTTCTTCTTTGATTTCTTCTATCTTCGAAGCACTCCCTGCTTTGTTCTGCTCCCAGGTTCTTTAATCCAACATCTTTGCCCTCCTCCTCATAGACAAAGTCTGTCCACAAGGCTTCCTCTTCCTGTATCTCCTGGACTTTTGTTTCAATGTCCAATGCACAGTATTTATCAAGGGCCAAAACTTTGGCCTGTTGCTGCTTCTGCTTGCAGCCAATTATCATGGCTTCTCTCTCTTGCTCCTGTACTTTCTGGACTATTGATTTTACATCCAATGTTGAGAATTTAATTAGAGCCAAAGACTTGGCTTCTTGTGTCTCATTTCTTTGCCTACAACCAGGCATCATTGTCATCCTTAATGACAACCTCCTCATCAGCACTCTCCTGGACTAAGTGCTTCAGGTGTGTCACTTCCTCATCGGCCGTCACTTCGGCTGAGCCATCAGGTTTCCTTAGTATACTGAGTGGTGTCACTCCCTCAATATACAGTTTGGCCTCTGCGAAGTCTGCACAGGCTATGAAAGGTTGAGGATCTGCATCAATTTCCTCTGTCTCCCCATTGCCTAGGCCATCATAATTTTCTGATGCAAGAGGAAGGCACACATTTGTTAGTATGAATCCAATCTCTCCCAAGTAAAGCATTGTATTTAGCATTACTGTCGATTACGAAGAATGCTGTCATACAGTCCCTGGTTCCCACACTCAGGTTGATGGGTAGAATTCCTGAGCCATCTGTTTGTCTCCGGCAAAGCCAGCGATGGTTGTGCTGGTTGGGATTAACCTAGGATTCTTTTTCCCTAGTTTCTTCAAAGAAGATTTCGGTAGTAAATTCACTGCTGCCCCATTGTCTATCAGGACTCGGTTAGTTGTATCCCATCGAAGAAAGCCTTGATGTACAAAGGCTTGACATGTTGTGTCATAGAATTCGAGGGATACTCAAAAGGATACGAGAGGTTAATGCTCACCTCTTCTTCACTCTCATATTCAGTTTCCATTGGGGTAGCCATTCCATAATCATCTTGTACCATACTTACTTGTGAGCCTTCACTAGAGACAGGAATAGGATCAATGTCTTGGTCATCTTGGTCCTCATCTCCAGCCTGGAACTCATGGGGCAGTATGTGTACCATATTGACTGATACTGGAGGAAATGAGCCAAATTGGATGGCTGGCTATACCTGTTTCCCCCCTTGGCCACCTTGTTCAGTTACTTCAGCAGCATCCTCCATGCTGCACTCTGGCACTTCATTGCTAACTGATTCCTTCGAAGGATCTTTCTCAACTGGTTTTTCAACCAAAAATATTTGCTCAGCCATGAAGGCTTCGAACATTTCTTCCTCCACCATTTCTTTCTTTTGGCTTATGCCAATTTCTTCTTCTGTTTCACTATCACTATCCATCAGAGCTTTCTCCAATCCTGCCAAGCTAGATTCTTATCTGGCTTTTAGTTCAGAATGAACCTTGGCCAACTGTTCCCTGCTGCAACCCACCTTGCTTTGTCGAGTTGTCTTTGGAGTGTGGTCTGACTTTGGAGTCTTCTTTCCTTCTGTCTGGACCAATGAAGAGCTCTCTCCATTTTCTTTCACATCTTTCTGGTACTGAGTGTACCTACGCTGAATCTTTTTCCTTTGTGATCTCGAAATGACTGGGACCATATCTGGTTCCTTCGTCTGTGGGTGCTTAAGCAATACCCAATTGTTTAGAGCCACCAAAGGAGGTTTAACCATCCTTCCTTGATTTCCAACATCTCTCTGAGTGGGCATTTCCCTAGGTTTGTTCTGCATCACAAACCAATCTGGAACTCCAGGTACCCATGAACTTACTGACTCAGATGTTGAACTGCTTCTTTCTACCTTCGAAGCTATCTTCGAAGCTGGCTGTGAAGGCACTTGCTTGGTCCTGACCTCATGTTTCGAGCCTGATTCAGGCCTTCGATGAAGGTGATCACTTTCTGTCTTGCGTGAGGTTGGTCTAGGAGGCCAATCTCTGGCTTTGATCCCATAACCTGAACTCTTCTCCAGTTTTCTTTCAGAATGACTGCTCTCCATTCTGTAATAGTTGGGTGGCCTAGACTCATACAAGGGCCTCTTGCCTTTAGCATGCATTCTACCGATTGCTGGTTCAACTACCAATGGCTGCTGCCTAACACTAGCTGGATACGGCCTTTTGTTATAAGCATTGGTTGGTTTAGGGTGTCTCTGAACATCCCTGTAGTATTGCTTCCCATCAATTAGAAGCCCCTTCAACTATTTATAACTCAGTCTGCACCTGGGACACATCCTTTGTATTACTGCTGCCTCTAAGGAATCATCATCCAGTGATTCTTCATCAGAGTGTTCCCTCTGGTGTGAGAAACCTTGTCCAATAACTGGCAGATTTCTGGTGTCCTTTTTGATGGTTGGCTGGTTAGCAACATGCATCTGCACATTGACTTCTTCCAATTCTGTCAAGGACAAGTTCTGGAAGTTTGACGTAATGACATTGGCTGCCACCTCTCCAACTTCTGGAAATGGATTACTGTCGATCCCCATAGCCTTTTCTGTTTTGGCTAGGAACTTCAAACTTCCTTTCCGAATTTGTTCTTGAATCCTGTCTCGAAAAACAATGCAATTTTTAGTCGAGTGAGACCAAGAGTTATGCCATTTACAATATACTTTTCCCTTAAGTTCATCTGGAGATGGCAATTTTACTCCTTTAGGTAACTTAAGGAAGTTGGCCGCAAGTAAATGATCAAAAATGTCATCTGCCTTTGTTAAATCGAAAGAGTACTTTCTGTGAAAGTGTTTCTTTTTAAACTGCTGGTCAATTGTTGTATCCTTATGAAATAATGCCTTACAGATCACAGGTTCTTTGCCCACAATCTCTGTTGCATCGATCTCATAATTAGGATCTCTATAATATGTCTTGTACGATGCATTATTTCGATCTTGTTCCTCCTCTAGTAATGCTTCATACCTAGACACCTTATAGGTTAGTTCCACCAGATCTCTGAATTCAGTTGAGTCAAACTTCTTTCGAAGCCTGAACTCTAAGCCATTTTGAGCCAATCTTACAAATTCTGGCTCTGGCAAGATGACTCTACATTTATTTCGAGCCCTTTTAAATCTAGCAATAAACTGAGTAGCCTTTTCTTCAAGCCTTTGACTCAATCTAGCCAAGTCTGCCATGGAAACCTCTGGCTCCGATTGGAAGAATTTGGCATGAAATGCCTCTTCCATTTGTTGCCAATTTTGAATGGAACCAGGTGTAAGGTTGATGTACCATACAAATGCTCCCCCAGTTAGAGAATTTGGGAATAATCTTAGTTTCATATAGTCATGATTAGTAAATTCACCGCATTGAGCAGCAAACCTAGCAATATGCTCTACTGTTGATTGGTTTCCACTCCCATAGAAAAGGGTAAAATCTGGTATCCTGAACCCCCTTGGGTATTCATGTACCCTATCTACCCATTATGGGTATGGTTTTTTGTATACAGGAGTCTGGACCCCCTGAGCCATCGGTCCACACATCTCCCTAACAATAACAGCAATTTGGTCCCTAGGGACCATATTTTGTGCCTGCTGAACCACTACTGGAGGGACAAAGACAAGATTTGGTGGACAAACTTGTGCTTGTGGTCCTCTTGGTCCATAAGGTGGTACATTTGGGACTGGTTGTCCCTGTGGTGCAGGTTGCTGTTGGGGGTGTGGGTAACCCCTTTGAGCCTGTCCTGCGAAAGGACCTGCGAAAGGTGCTGGAACAGGTGTTGTGTCCCTTCCATTTGCAGGCCAACCTTTCAACCCCCCGGGTATAAATTCGAATAAGGGATTAGTAAACCCCCTTGTACCAAGTATGGCTTCGAACATGGGATTTGTGACCATCCTTATGCCAGTTTCTTGTACTGGGCCAGATCCACCAATTTGTATGGCTTCATTGTTGAGTACTGAGGCATTTTGACCTGCTATAGGCCTCGAAATGGGTTCATTCCAAGACTGAGGTGATGGTCTTTCATAGTTCTGATTGCTAGTTTGACCATTAGAATATCCATTAACTTGCATAGGCTGTTTATCTCTAGCCAATCTTTGTTGTGGGACATTTAAAACTTACTCGATGTGTCTTGTGTTTGTCGGTTAGTGGTTATTCATTCGATCCAAAAAGGATGTTGCCCACATTTCCATTGTGTTCATTAATTGCTGTCCCATGGCATCTACTAGGCCATCCCATGGATTTATTGGCTGAGTAGATGGAACAGTGGATGGTCCAATTCCTTGGTTTCGTCCAATACTATGAACATGTGGTTCTTGTCCTGAAGTACTGATCTGTTCGACCATAGGTTCTGATAATATGGGAGTTTCCACAGGATGTGCTACCACATTATCCTCTGGGTTAGGTATTTCTACCTCTCCTTCTACGCCTTCTTCCAAGCGTTCATTTTCTCCTTGTCTTCTTCGTCTGGCCATTTCAATTTGTCCCACCGGGCGTGCCAAAAATATATGTTGGCTTTTTGGCCTTCGAAGGGTATTCTTGTAAATGCGAGCGTGCCAGCAAGGATCAATCAGTCCTTACAGAAATGTTAACTGCCAACCAATTATCAGACGATTGTGTTTTAGTTCTTTCAGCCTCAATGAAGAGGACTTTTACTGGTGGCTTGACTTAGGAGAAATTAAACAAAATAATAGTTAAATGAAGAGCAATTGAAGTATTTCATTAGAATGAAAACTTACAATGATCCGAACTCAGCCTCGTAGAAGTTTACAGCGACAATCTACTTGAAACTACTCCTATGAATGAAAGTGCAGTACAGGAATTTAAAGTGCAGGAATGTAAAGAGCAGGTATTTAAAGAACAGGAAATGTAAAACTGGAAAAGAAAATATGTAAAGTAAGACTGGTTTGTATGATCTGAGTCCGGGGGCTTTTTCTGGGGTCTTTCCCGCTATTTATACTTCTCAAGGATGACCATCGAACTGCACTTCAAACCGTCGAACTGCTCCTCCATGATCATTGATCATGCTGCCTTATAAGTAGTTCCACTACGCTATCACTTGCAGTTAGGCTTCCCTCCTATATTTGAATTTGAATCTGAGTAACCGTTGAAGCCACGTCACCTTGCTCCTCTTTATTGATCCAATGCTACTCAGATCACGTGAGAACCAATACTAACTGCCACGTGTACGATCAGGATCGAAGACTTGAATAATCTTCCTATATTACCCTTATTCTGCCACGTGTTGAATTGTAATTGGCTTGCACAAAATATGAAGCAAACACTAGTTAGGAATTCTTATTCCAAAAATAAACCTAGGCTTCTTATTTATTTTTCTTTCAAAACTCGGCAATTATTTAGTCTACTAACACAAAAATTAATTAAAGAACTAGATATAGAATGTATATAAAAATTTTAACCATCTCAACTAATTGAGAGCAATTTGGTACTTGGGCTGCTTGTTGGGGGAAAATAGGCCAAAATGTTGCTCAGTCCCTGCTCCATCCTTTTTGTTCTCATCAAACATAGCAAACAAGTAAGTCTCTATAGCCTTCCCAGGCCTCTTGGGAGTTCCACTCCCTCCATTCACATGCTGAATCAAATTCTTATAATAAGTCCCTGCATTGTCCAATGTAGCTCCGGCACCGCCGCCATCAGACGGCCAGCCACTCTCCGACACAACGATCTCCACCCCAGGTCCGCTCGCCTTCTCGACAGCCGAGTACATAGCATCCAACATGGCATCAAAAAGGTTCTGGTAACCAGACTGATCATCTTGCACCACCACTCCTGTGGCAGTGAACAGGGCATATGGAAGAGTAATGTGTTGTTGATCACCATTGTATGCAAAATAAGGGTATATGTTTGCAAGCAGTGGAGACTTGTTTGCGGCTAGGAATTGAATGATCGGTTCCATGAACGACTTCACACCGTCGAAAGAGCCTTGCGATGGTGGGTATGAGTTGCTTACTAGTGCCGAGTATGTTGCAGTTGAGACCTTGATTTGGTCCTGTTGTATTCAACAACAAAAAATGTGAATAATCAGATTATATTAATAATCTAAATAAATGATTCATATTAAATCATCGATAGTTATATAATTGAATCAAATTTATTTTGAAAATCTAAATCCTACATATGATTTCAAAATATACCATCTATTTTTCTAAAATTAATACAATCCAATTATGTGACTACTGATATCTAATCAAGTTAAAATTCTTTTACAGTAGTAATCAACTTGCTAGACACTAAAAGATAAATGATTCAGATCACCGAATTAGGCCCAGAGTGGGCTCACATCGCATAAATTGACCCGCCAGTCCAAGGAAACTTCTTTATTTAAAATAAACCCTACATGAGTGAGACTACCTAATTTAGAAATAAGCAATGCTATTATGCTAGAACCCAAATGATTTACCAAAATTTCAACCAAATCACTCATATGCCTCTAGCATTTTTGTTTAGAAATAAATGCTTGCCTGTAAACCCAAGGCTGCAATTGCATTGTAGACATTTTGCATGGCAGGGAGGACAAATTGAACATACTGAGCAGTGTCGGCTTTGTTAGGATCCACTTCGTTTCCAACTGCAATGTACCGGAACTTGACGCCCGGGACATAGTTTCCAACATTGGTTTGGACCCATTGTGATGCGGCCGAAGGATCGGACCCGAGAGCTGGAAGGTCAGAGTTGGGGACGTCGAGGACTAATTCAATGTTGGAGCCCTCCAGGGCTTGGAGGGTCGATGGATTTGGACCGTACATTCGCATCCTTCCAATGCCGTTGGATTGGTAGAGTTGTACAACTTCTTGATCCGATGGTAAGTTGTCACCCAGTTGTCCATTACACACTCCTATGGATTGTGCATCTGCAATGGTGACATTTTTGTGAGAAAAACGCTAAATATTCACACACACAAAAAAATGTACAAAAAAATTGATGGAATGATGTGCAGTGATTTTTTTGGGAATTATGAAATATAATGTAAGGCATTTTGAGTTTTAATGAATGAATATAAACAGGTCATCTCAGGTGTTATCTACTTAGACTCTATGTCTCCTTTACTAAAATAGCATAAGCTTATTATATAATTTCTCTCATTCACTGTTTACACTATTTCAATATATACATATCTATAAATTTGAATAAATCCATTTAGAAAAATTTCATATGTAACAAAATTATTGACACCTGACTTTAAGATAACCATACCGATAGCATACCATTTGAAAAAGAAGAAGAAAAGGCTCCAATGTGGAGTGAGTGAATGGATCAAATATTCAAGATCAAGAAGGCATACAAATATGCCCTTAAACAAACAAATCTAAAAGGTGGATCATTAAACAAAAATATATAAGAGTAATGATGTACAAACAAAAATATTATATACAAATTGGTAGTACTACATGTACCAATTAGTGTACACACTAATATACCAACTAGTGTTATGCCACCTATTATAAATACCCAAAACCATTAAAATTATGTCACATCATTTATTAGTGCACTAGTTAGTATATTAATTGGTACATATAACATTATTATATACAAATTAGATATAGAATGATGTGGTAGAATTATAGATTTATCTCTTTAAAAAAAAAAAAAAAAACTATTTAAATACTTAATAACTAGTATCTGGACTCTGAAGTTAATGGTTGGGTAACCCTTCAGTAGCCCCTTTGAATTTGACCTTGAATCTTATTCTTAAGTTTTTATCGTTCAGCCGAATCCTTTAGAATCATTACTAACACATCATTCTAGTGGATGTTTTTTTATGAAAATTTGAAAGAATAATATATTTTCCTATAGAAGATAAGACAATTTATGTGTGCATGAAGTTAGCAATTTTATTATGCACTTCATAGTTCATATAGCATTACTATATGCTCTGTATGACATGTAGGGGAGGGAGGGAGAGAGAGAGAGAGAGAGACCTGTCATATAAATGGCAGGTGAAAACAATACAAGTAGCAATACAGAAACCAGAAAAAGTTCCATTTTTAAAAGTGGAAAGGAACAACTAAAACCACACTTCAATTGTTTTTTTTGTTTTTTAAATGGAAGAAGATGTAGAAAACACTACAATCTCCCCTACTTTATATGGAAAGCCAATTACTAATACTCTGTCTGGAGGTCCAAAACTGTTGCCCCTTTCAAAACACTGCTTTGAAAAGTAAAACTTCAATATGGTAGGTCAGTTAGAACAAGTCCAACAGAAAAACACTAGACGAAAATCATTTGACACCATTTCTTAAAATAAAATAAAAATAAAATAAAATAAAAATTTTAGATGAACCGCGGAATTTAGTTCCATCTCTGATTTTGCCGCAATCTGTGGCCTATTTTGACAGCAATTTATGCATTCAACAATTTTTTGGATTTTTTTCCATGTGAAAAAGTCTTGGGTTTTCAATATTTTCCAAACCATTTAATTGAGCCTTGGACCCAGACCCCTCTCTCTCTCTCTGATCAAACTCAATGGACCCAACTTGAAGAATAGTTCTTACCGACGAGTCAATTGATTGGGCGACAATCACTCAAAAATCATCTTACACGGCACATCATGTTTCTTCTAAATTGAATAACTAATAATACACAATGAATGTTTATAGGTTTTGTTAAAAAAAAAAAAAAAATTATAGGTAACTAAACCAAAAAAGAATTTTTTTTGAAAATTTCTTTTAATTTTCTTCTTATTTTTCTGACACTATAAAAAATAAATAAATAAAGCAAATTAGCTTCTGTTTTTTATTTTTTAAAATGGTTCCAATTGGGCATCCAATTGAAGAAATGTTGGGTTTAGTAAGCTCATTTCAAAGTCTACTTTAGTCATTTGAATTGTTCATCTTGTAAGGTCTAATAAAAAGATTATTTATGTAAAAAATTAAGTTGATTGAAAATCGATAACTATATAACTGAATCACATTAATCTTAAAAAAATAAACAAGTATAATACACTATTCATTTTTTGTAATGTAAATGTGCTATAAATGTGTTATTAATGACATATATTCTTTTTCTTTTTCTTTGTCTTTTATTTATTTATTTATTTATTTTTTACATAAATATCCTCTCCAACAAGTCATACAAAAATTAATCATTCAACTTATTGAAATGACCCACAAAAATAGACACACCAAGCCTACCGTCCAATTGTGTTCAACTTATCGAAATGACCCACAAAAATAGACACACCAAGCCTACAGTCCAATTGCGATGTGAGAAAATTCAAACGATTATATTTGCACACAGTTTCCGTTTAATTTTGACCAATGCTGTATAAATAGAATTTGTAAAAAAAATATTTATAATATTTAACATATGATTCAAATTCATTTAAGATGTATGTTTTGCTTTTTTATTTTTTTTTAAGAACGTATGTTTCAATTACACATTATTATCATTTTAAATGTATTTCTAAATTTTGTACAAATATTTTACTGTTTAATTTTAGACTGTATCGTTTGAGTTTGGATTTGCTAAAATTGAAGATCTCAACTTTACAGTGAAGTTAACTCATTATGGGACTGAATTAAACCTATTTTGGTGATCTAAACTGTTTATCTCATACAATCAATTGAAAAAATAATCTATTCAAAAAATTAAATTGATCCAACATCGATTGTGATACCATCACATATGCTTTTAATAAAAGACCATCCATTTATTTTAATATATATGTGATTTGATCGATTGATTACTAATGTCATCAACCTTAGTTTTTGCATGTATATTTTTCTCAGTTTATCATATAAGACGAACGGTTCAGATAATTGAAATGCGTACAAATTGGTGCATAATGCGCCAACTTCACATGTAAAGTTGAGGTATTTAATTTTGGCAAATCTAAATTCATTGCATGGCAAGGAACTCAAGATCATATGGGGGCATAAAAAGTTCAAAAACAAGGTACAAAAATATGTACATTTTTTTTTATATCCATATTAAATTACAAAACAAAATAATTGTAAGATAATTTATCTAACGTATCATCAATTCTTTTATCAAATTTAAATTTGATGAAAAATCATCATTTTTTCTGCTCCAATGGTTTCATCAGATGAGTACCAGATTGAGGAAATGGAAGAGAAAGCAAACTCAACGATTTATAGTGGTTCGGCACACCGGGCCTACGTCTACTCTCCAAGTATTCTCCTCAGAAATTTCTCCACTATTCTTCAAATAGTAATTACACCACTAGTGTAATAACCCCGAACTGTGATTAGTCACTAAACCATGATTAAGAATGCCTAATAAGTAATTAAGAGAAAATTCTGAGTTAACCATATGTGAATTATGTTATTTGTGTTTATATCTGTCTGACGTAGAAATATTTGTTTATCTTTCTGTTTCGGTATGTAAATTGAAGGCCTTATTGGCATCCGATCACGAAATTGCTTAGGTTAATGTGTAATTTGGAATTTGTAGAAATTTATGGTAGGTTTAATTGAAATCTGATTCGAAACCAAATAATTAGAATAAAATAATGCCAATTGATTAGTTGTAAGTCTATGTCACGACCCAAACCTGCCCCTATAGGTTTAGCGTTGTAACCGGCCAGTAATCCCTTGGATTACCAAAGGCCTCTTGACAGAATAAGTATAGTTAGGGGCTGCGGAAGCAAATATACAAAATATACGTAGTCCATTGAGCTGTGAAAACATACATGAGACAGATAATTTAAAAACTTTTATAACCTTGCGAATGACGCCAAAAGATGCAGTATTTGCACATCACTCCATAGACATATTATCAGAAATCTTGCCCGAAAATCAAAAGAAACAAAGTCTAGTACATTCACAAAAACAGCCACTAAACTTGACTTAATTCGGAACCTCCTCGGGGGGCACAAAGGTTGGCTGACAAAAACTAAGACACCAAGTCTTCAGCTCTGAGTCTGGTCACATGCCTGATCACCTACATACATAATATAAATAGTGAGCGGAAGCCCAGTGAATAATAATAGAGTAAAGGATTTAATGAATGAAATCCATATTAGATTCAGAAATCATAATTCGGATTCATAAGCAGATTCATATTCATATCCTTATTCAAATCATACACAAAAATCAGAGTTCATGCTTAATTATACGTGATACATTGCTAAAAAAATAGATACAGAACAGATGCAGAACATATGGTGGTTATGAGTAACCAGTTCCATAAAGGAACCTCTGGATACGGGTAACAGAGAATAAACATGCTGAGCTCCATGATGGAGCCTCCGATACGGGTAACAAATTGCAGACATATTAAGTTCCATGATGGAACCTCCGATACCGGGTAACCGCTAATAGATATCACATGATGCTAAGGATGCCACGAATACATTATTAAAAATTGGACAATCATTTATTGTATAGAACATATCATTTTAGAAAACATATCTTATTTTATCATAGATAAAGTAAATAAAGTTAAACATAACTTTACTAAGTTATTAGTCATAGTTGGCTTCGGGCATAGACAGATAGAGTAGACTAATCAAACGGTTACGGCACGTGACCTATATTAACACATAACAAATACACAGTTGAAACATACGTTGGAATATATCTAACTCATTATGTTCCATTTATAGCTTGTTTCTACATTTTACGCTCATTATTATGCCTTAATCTTGGCCTAAGAATGCCTAGGATGGAATGAGGATGCAAAAATGCATTTGGAAACACTTGATCGAATTTTTTGAAAACAAGGTCCCCGTTCGAGCGTAGATTTCTTCGCTCGAGCGGACATGCAAAATGTGAGAGGACGCTCGAGCGCAATTTCCTCCGCTCGAGCATTTTGCAAACTTTGAAAAGGTATTGGTTATGTAATTTTCAAGCTCGATGAACGCTCGATGGTCGCTCGAGCGTGAGACTCAATCCCTCGCTCGAGCGCAACTCTTGCAGCTCGAGCGGTTTGCAAAAACATGTAACTTCTGAGAGCATGTATTTCACGCTCGGCTAGCTTCTGGTAGCTCGAGCAGAGATACAAAAACAAAGGTGGCTGCTCAAGCGCATAATCTTACTCTCGAGCGGAAGTACAGAATATGGAATTTCCAGATTGTTCTTCTTTGCTCAAAACTAGAATTTCACACCTCAAAACTCATCTTCTTGGGCCACAATTCTGGAAAACATGTAAGAACTTGTAGAATATTATGATTTGAAGATTAGTTCATGAAATCAAGGCTCAAAAGTATATCAAACATGCAAGAATTCAACTTGAAATGTAAGAACATGGTATGAACTTGTTATGCATATATTCACTTGAGTTCTTAGCTTCCAAAACATGATCAAATGAGATGAATTGATGGAAAACAAGATGAATTCTCAAAGCTAAGGTAGAATGATAACATGCATGGGAGAATTCTTTGAAAACTTCCCCAAGATGCCATGATATAAACATGCATGCATGGAATGATCTAAACTCCTTCATTTTAGTTCAATTCTTGCATTACACAACTTCATTCTTTAAACTGATGTGCTAAATGACTCAATCCCACACTAGAAGGTTGAATTTCTTACCTTAGATGATCAACGATGCTCTACAGGGGTATTTGTTTGAAGTTCCAAGCCAATCTCCAAGTTTCCTAGCAATTCATTTACTTGAATTCAACTCTCTCTTAGTCTCTCTCTCTCTCTACACGTTTTAAGCTCAAGGAAGAAGAAATGAGGGTGCAAAAGTGTAATAGAGATGTTGAGGTGGCCTTATATAGGCTTGGCTAATGGCCTAATTAATTCATTGATTACTTAATCAATTGGGTACTAATTATTCTAATTTAATCGTTCCGAATCGAATTTCAATTAAACCTACTACAAAATTTTATAAATCCTAAATAACATATAAATTAAGTCAATTTCTGAATCGGATGCCGATAAGGCCTTCAACTTGCAAATCAAAACTAAAACATGAATAGATTTTCCTATGTTAAACAGATATAAACACAAATAATGTGACACACATATAATTAATTCATAATTTGATCTTAATAACTTATTAGACATATGAAATCATGGGTTAATGTTAATCATGGATCAGAGTTGTTATAGTCTAGCTTAATTAAACTTCTTAATCAAGCCTATATAAGGCTTACAAACATTCTAGACTCATTATTTTTCATCCTCCCTGAGACAAAAACGTGAAGAAGAGAGAGTGAGTGAAGAGAAGTTTGAACTCAAGAGAGGAAAACAAGCATTTGGAAGGAACTTTGGAAATTTGACCTTCTAGCTCAAAGAATTAGGCATCTTAAACCCAATTGAACAACTATAGTAAGAAATCAAGCAATAGTTTTGGAACTGAGTTGGTTCATGTATGAATTCAAGAGAATTGAACTAAGAGATGCAAGAACTAAGCTAAGAAGTGGAAATGAAGATCATTCATACATGCATGTGCATTTTACTACATTTGGAGCATGTTTTGTAAGAAATTCTCTCGTGCATGTAACAAGTTGAACTTAGTTGTGGGAATTCATCATGTTTTACATCATTTTCTCTCATTCGATCATGTTTTGGAAGGTTGAAGTTCATATCAACTCATGCATGTTATGTTTTCCAAGTTTCAAGTTTGAGTTTGAAAAATTGGCATGCTTTTGGGCCTTGATTTTGTGAAATGGTCTTTAATTTATGATGTTGTACAAGTTTAGGCATGTTTTCTCAAGTTTTGGGCCCAAATGATGTGTTTTGAAGCTTTTAAGTCAAGTTTTGAACTTGGGAAGTAAATCTAGAAATTCTAGAATTTGCACTCTTCGCTCGAGTGGTGGAGTCTGCGCTCGAGCGAAGAATACGAATTCCCAGTACTTTTGCAGAGTTGAGGGTTGGCTTGAGCGGCAAGACCTAAGCTCGAGCAACCACTCTTATTTTTCAGCTATAGCTCGAGCGACTAAGGTTGCGCTTGAGCGTAAAATGAGAGCTCCCAGAAGTTTTGCAGACCAAGAAGTCCAATTGAGCAACCGAGGTTGCGCTCGAATGAACTACCCTGTTTCAGAAATTTTGACAAAAGTTTTAAATGTACATTTTGGCATCCTCATTGCATCTTAGGCATTCCTAAGCCTTAATTAAGACATAATAATGGGGATAAGGTATAGAAACACACCAAGATAGAAAGGTAATAAGTTAAGCACCAACAGAGCATGTGTTTCATTGTGTATCTGTTACATGTTTGTGTAGGTCACACGCTATAGTCCATCTGAACTGTGTGATCCGTCTATTTTGCGTTTGGACCAGTCTATGAGTAATAACTCTGTAAAACTATATTTAACTTTAAGTATTTTCTGAATAATATGATATAATCTGTTTTTTGAAATGCTATCTTATGATTAAATGAAAAATTGTCTGAATTTTTGAAATGTACTCATGGCATTCTTAGCATCATATGATATTTTACGTCTCTTTTATGGGTCATCAGCAAGTGAATTTTTATGAACGTCTCTATGCACATGAGTCATCAAAACCACGTCCCATATAATTATGGGTTATCAGATTTTTTAACGCTAATGAATGTACCACGTATGATCATATGTGAATTCTAAACATGAATATGATTATGATTATGATTATGATTATGAATATGACTTTGTTTCTGGATTTGAATTCTAATTTCTGAATCTGTTATGGACATCATTCATAAAACCTTTACTCTGTTATTATTCACTAGACTCCAGCTCACTGTATTATTTATGTATGTAGGTGATCAAGCGCATGACCAGGCTCTGGGTTGATTGCCTGGAGTTCTCTTCGGTCAGCCAACCACTGTGCCTCCCGGAAGGTTTCCATTTTGAAGTAGTCAAGTTTTGTGAACCATGTTAAGACCTTTGTTCTTTTGTTTTAATCTGAACAAGTTTTTGTATATCCTGTATATTGGGATGAGTCCCATTTTGGTTTTATTTGCATCTGTGTTGGATGTTTAACTAATGTAAATATGACGTCACGTGTACGTATTAAGTTTCAAATTTTCTGTTCTATGTATGTCTGCACAGCTATATGGACATTGCTTTTGATATTTGCTTATGTTAGCCCCTTAATTTTGTTAATCCGTTCAGAGGCCTTTGGTAATCCCAAGATTACTGACCGGTTACGATGCTAAACCTATGGGGGCAGATTTGGGTTGTGACAACTAGTTTCGCGGGTGCTAGTGAACCATTACAGACTAGTTCAGAATTCGGTGCCTAGTCACACTTGATTAAGTGATTTTATCACAAAAACCACTCAAAAAAATAACCCGACTAGTTTTGAATCTAGTGTCTAGTTTCACCTAACTCAAGTGATTTTATAACAAAAAATCACTCGAAAACTCTCTCTCTCTCTCTCTCTCTCTCTCTCTCTCTCTCTTTTTGTACAAGAATAATAAGAATAAGGGATAGAAAACCCTTTTATAATTTTGCTCAATTTCTCAACAAATTTTCTCACAGAAAATACAATTCAATGAAGCACAATAATTTTTGAGAACAAATAAATATCATAGATTTTTTCTTTTTTTTTTCTTCTCTTCTTCAACACTTATTTTTCTCCAACAAAAATACTCCTTATATATCGTAAAATTATATCCGTTAAGGAAGATAAGAGACGCTCATATCTGTTGGAGGAGACGCATGCAGAGAAAGACGGAGCACGGGCACCAATTTCTCATTTTCAAATTTAGCAGGTGGAGGAGTTGAAAATATGGCCACGTCGCTTTTGATGAATAGCGAAATGCACCGTAATTTACTAATTTTCTTCCAAACCTTATGAATTTCAAAGGTACACAGTAACTTTTCTATTAAAAAATATATGATGGATAGTAAAATCTATTTAAATAATATTTATAACAAATACAACATACAACATATATTTTAACAGATAATATTTTGTGTCAAATAATGTAAAATATGCATATTAAAAAAATCACAATTTATCCCATAATATTTTAGATATCATCAAAATTAAACCATATGATTAACAATCTTTCCCCTTTTTGATGATGGTAATCTATACATGAATTTGACACAAAATTTCATAGAATAAATGCAACATAAAAAATTTTCACAATCATAATATAAACATTTATTTGCATTATATTTTCTCCCCATTTATTATCAATTCTTTGTTAAAAAATTTATATAAAAATCATATTATATTTCTTCTTTCCCCTTTGACATCATCAAAATAAAAGGTTAATAGACAAATTATTTATAGAGAATGAAAATTTTCGGTACCCAAAACAAAAATCATGTAAACACAGTTGATCAATGATAAAAGATATAGCAAATAATCTAAAAAGAAAATTTTTTTTTTTTTTTCATTTCTTCCCTTGATCGTTATCGAGATTCGCTAAAACAAATCATGTAGTGGCGCCTATAATGTTGACAAATAAGATATTTGAGCAGATATGCAACGATGATTGTAGCTGTGGTGTGTATAAAAAGTGACATAGATAATGTGTAAAGATACAAAACCTTCAAGTATTCTTAGAGAAAAAAATTTGTTCACTATCTGTGTAATCATATCATTCCTTACATTAGCCATCAATGGTTCTGACATGAATGAGGTGCCTGAGATTCAGGCAAATGAAAGGTTACCCATAGTGCATTCGCACGTTATTTCAGTAGCTGAGAGTCCTAGTGTATTTGGTAATCGTAGTGATACACAGGCTATCTGTTAGGTTTTTATTCTTAGCAATCCCGTTTGACAAAATTTCTTTTAATTGTAATTGTATTCGACCTTTTATTTTAGTGAGGTTATGAGTTTTCGATACAGATCTAACTTGAATTGTGCCTATGCAGAGGACTTTCTGATCTTAATTCTATCATGTTTGCCACTTCGCTGAGTATGTCGGGGATCGAGCTACCCGATAGCTCGTGGGGTCCAGGGGGCAATGCCCCTAAAGCAAAAAGCAAAATTACAGTCGAAGTTGTTTGTCCGCTCGAGTGGCCATTCTTGCGCTCTAGCAGAGATCGTGACCTTTCAAAAGTTTCACTCACCTGCAAAAGTACTGGGAGTTGTTTTTTCCCACTCGAGCGGCCATTCCTGCGCAGCCATTCTTATGCTCGAGCAGAGATCGCGGATCTGTTTTCTATAAATATGTGTTTCAGTCCGATTTTAGGGCACGACTTCCAGATCTTCTTTTTGGCTATTAGGGTTTTCATCTGGAGCTTCTTTGTTTGTTTCCTTTGATATCTGTGAGAGTTTAATCATGAATTGAGTGAATTATATCAAAGGGTTTGTTTAGTTTGGTTTATTAAAAAAGGAGAGAGTTGTTCCTTGGTGGATTCCGTGGAATTTGGACCTGAAGCTTTGGTGGATTCTGGAGTAGCTCATCGTTGTGGATTCGACATCGACGTTATAGATTCAACGTTAGGCAAGACAATTCCAAGGTGAAGACTGTGGTGGAAGAGGCATATAGGGGTCGGTTCAATTCGGGCGTGGATTCACTAGGTAATTGAGAGTACACTTATGTAATTCCTTTTGTCTTCTTAGTGGATTGTTTTATGGCTTTGGCCGGTGATTTTTTATCACAATTGGAGGCACTCCAATTTTCATTTTTCCACATTAAAATCATCGTGTCGATTTGTCTTTATTGTTTGATTGAGATTGTTATTTATTGTTTAAAATTGATACATAATCACAAATCAATATTTAGGGAATTTTTAAATTTTTTCATTATCAATAACACTATGGCTCTTAGTACACAGGCGATGACTACAGTTTCCAATATGGCTCAGCGACTACAAGCAAGAAGCCAAGAGAATCAACAATTAAAAGAAGAGATGATCTATTTAAAACAACAATTTACTGAAACTCATCAAGCAAAGAGAATTATTGGGAGTAAAAATTCACAGTTGGAGAATGCGGTGCAATATTACGCAACCATTATAATGTCAAGACTCACAGAGATCGAAAATACAGAAGTTCAAGTTCGAGAGGCTCATGAAAAACTATTGATAGAAGTTAAGTGCAAAAAATCTGTGAAGCCTATTCAGAACTAACATGTAATCTAAAAATATTTTCTCCTTCTGAAATAAAATTACAAGCATTTCTCTTTGTCAAAACTTTTCCTTCTTTGTTATAAAAAGAAATTTTGGTGATGATAAGGAGTAAGATAAAAATATAGAGTAATTTCAAAATATATCTTTTTTTTAATTAAATAAAATAAAATAAAAAAGAAAAAAAGAAAAACTCCCCTTAAGATTATGCATATGATCAAAAATGATTTTCTATTCGGTTAAAAGTCTACTTTCTTCTCTACTTTTAAGGTATAACTTGTAATCAACCATAGTTATGAGATTTTTTTATTTTTTATTTTTGGTTCTATTCGGTTTAAATTTTAAATTTTATAGTTTGATTACACCTTTTATAAATATAAAAAGGGACAACCATTTAATTTTTTTTAAATAAATAAATAAATAATAGTTAATTATACTAAAAAAAAATACTTTTGCAACCATCACAAGCCATTGCAAATAACAAAATATAGTTGTCGGAGATAACCCGCTTGTCCCTTTAGGTCCATAATTGTTGCATTGCACGGGTATTTGTGTTAAATTTTTATGTTCTTTGTCCAAAACAATCGTAATAAACAATTAGGTAAATTACAACACACTTTTTAAGATTTTACTTTAAATATGAATTGTTTCATATGATTCTAAAAGTCATATCTCGTCCCTTCAAATTTATAATCGTATAATAAATGGTCCATTTTATTAATAAATTATCAAGTTAATTAACAATTTTTAATGATATTATAAATATATTTTAATTAACAATTCAAGTAATAATATTATTGTATAGTAGAATAGTTAAGAATTTTATTTTTTCTGTTAATTCAGTCAAATAAAAAATTTTAACAAAAGAGTATTTGTAATTTTTAATAATATGAGAAGTAATTCGTATTTTAAATAAATCTAAATAGTATTTTTGTAATTTACCTTAAACGATTATAATGATTGATTGGGTTATTCTCTGAAAAATAATAAATACACAAATAAAATAGAGCATCTTTTTCTAGTTAATATATATATATATATATCATTAATTTGGTCACAAAGACTTGACTAACTTATGATAACCTTAGTGAGTCTACCACCTTGACCAGATCAGAACTACCACTTGTAAAAAGGTAAATATTGTCCGATTAGATTCACCTACTTACCCATTTCACATCATTTAATTTGTCTCTTCATCCTTCATTTTCTATCCCTTTAAAAATTATGACGTTAGGCAGAACGGTGATGGGGAGAGGGAAGGGTGTGGCGGAAAAGTGGCAGTGATGGTGATAGCGAAAGGGTGGGTGGAATGAAAAATTATAATTTATAATTTTAAGATATGAGTATTTTTTTAGTAATTTTAAATAGGAATAAAATTTTAAAAAATAAAGGTGTAATGAGATAATTTATGATGTAAATAGGCATCCAATAAATATGTTAGGATTACATCAACGATTTATCATAATAACCGTCATTGGATCCGCATCTGCAAATGTACCATGATGAAATGTGCAAATGTATTTTCATGACAAAGTTATCGATATCTTATTAACTTAACTTTTTATAAGTATACTCTATTTAACAATTAAACCGTTCAGATGATCAAAATAGAACTCAAAATGAATTTCACAAACCGTACAACAGTTATTGTGGATTGCGGACAATAGACCCCAAGTTCCAATGTGAGATGAGATATCCAGGAAATTTTCACAAGAAAAAAAAAAAAATCAACACAATGATGAAACATTCATCTCATATCAATAATTAAATGTTCATGATGCTCATGTAGGCATTGTGTGATGTTATATATAATTATTGTGTGACATTATATAAATAAAACAAAAAAAATTTAAAAATCAAGAAGCAAGTTTTGGTCTTATTATTTTAAAACAAAGAATCTATCGGAGTAGCTTAAAATTTTCAATTTGTCACTGCCATATCATTTTGATCATAAATTCAGTAAAAATAAAATTTTCCTATGTTTTTAAATTTACATTTTTTTTTTTCAACAATCAAAGAAAAAGATATTATAAAATATACTATTGCTCATAACAAGTAATGTATTTATTAGTAGGAAATAACCTTTTAAGGAGATAACTAAACAATCTTTTGATATTGGAATCAAAATTTATAGTAATGCTAACTTCTTCTTTTTTTTTTTTTTTTTTTTTTTTTAAAATTTCTTGTAGGTAGATACAATCATACAAGCCTAATTAGCAATTCTTATTCCAATAATAAACCTAGGCCTTATTGTTTATTAATTTTTTTTGAAATTCGACAATTATTAGAATAAATCTGCGAACACAAAAGACATAAAATGTGTATGAAATTTCAACCATCTCTGCGGCCAAGTACACGGCATCCAACATGGCATCAAAAAGGTTCTGGTAACCAGACTGACCATCTGAGGCAGTGAACAGGGCATATGGAAGACTAATGTGTTGTGGATCAACGTTGTAGGCAAAATAAGGATATATGTTTGCGAGCAGTGGAGACTTGTTGGCTGCTAGGAATTGAATGATCAGTTCCATGAACGACTTCACACCGTCGAAAGAGCCTTGCGATAGAGGGTATGAGTTGCTTACTAGTGCCGAGTATGTTGCAGTTTAGACCTTGATTTGGTCCTGTTGTATTCAACAAAAAATGTGAATAATAAAACTATATTAATAATCTATCGATTAATATAATTGACATTAAAATTCTGAATAATATTTTTCTCAATAAATATGATCAAATAACATAGTAACGTCTTCTTTAATTGTATCCTCTTCCCCGTAATTTGATCATACTAGTTATGAAAAACTAATTTCCTTTTTGTATATACTTCAATTTTTTTTTTAATATGTTTTATAGATATAAAAGGGACCATTTACCTCCATTTTTTGGAAAATGAATCAACTAATCGGATTGGACTTAATGGCCCAATACAATCTCAACCGTCCATCTTCTAATACTCTCCAAGTAGATGATTTATATTAAGTTGAGTAAATATCGATTGTTATATAGCTGAATCAAATTTGTTTTAAAACTAACTAAACTCTACATATGATTTCAAAATATACCATTCATTTTTCTAAAATCAATGCAATCCAATTACGTGACTATTGATATCTGGTCAAATTAAAAATCTTTTACAGTAGTAATCAACTTGCTTGATACTAAAAGATAAATGATTCGGATCACCGCCCGGAGTGGGCTCACATCGCATAAATTGACCCTCCAGTCCAAGGAAACTTTTTTATTCAAAAAAAACCCTACATGATTGCGACTACATAATTTAGAAATGAGTAACACTAATATGTTAGGAACTCCAAATGATTTATCAAAATTTCTACCAAATCACTCACATGCCTCTAGCATTTTTGTTTAGAAATAAATGCTTGCCTATAAACCCAAGGTTGCAATCGCATTGTAGACGTTTTGCATGGCGGGGAGGACAAATTGAACATACTGAGCAGTGTCGGCTTTGTTGGGATCCACTTTATTTCCAACCGCGATGTACCGGAACTTGACGCCCGGGAAATAGTTTCCAACATTGTTTTGGACCCATTGTGATGCGGCCGAAGGATCAGACCCGAGAGCTGGAAGGTCGGAGTTGGGGACGTCGAGGACTAATTCAATGTTGGAGCCCCTCAGGGCTTCGAGGGTCGATGACTTTGGACCATACATTCGCATCCGGACAACAATGATGTACAAACAAAAATATAATATACAAATTAGATACATAATGATGTTGCAGAATTATAGATTTATCTCTTTAAAACAAAAACAAAAAATCTATTAAGATACTTATTAATCATTACGTATCCGGACTCTGAAGTTAACGGTCGGGTAACCTTTTAGTGACCACTTTGAGTTTGACCTTGAATCTTATTCTCAATTTTTTATTGTTCGGCCGAATCCTTTAGAATAGTTACTAATACATCATTCTAGTGAATGTTTTTATATGAAAATTTTGAAAGAATAATATATTTTCCTATAGAAGATAATATATGTGTGCATGAAGTTAGCATTTTTATTATGCACTTCATAGTTCATATAGCAAAGTGTTAGCATTACTGAGAGGGTAATTTATGTCTAAATTGGGCCGAGCTAAGTAGGAGACTTCTTTGGTAATTGGGCCACAAGATGGACCGAGGTAAAAGCAGACTTACTTCGGTCCAAAAGACTAAGCGGTTGTGGGCCGAGCTAACTAGGCACTGTGCTTGGGAGAGCTGAGCTAGCTTGGCATTGTGCATTGGAGCACCGAGCTAACTCCTACCTCGTACTTGGTTAGCTCGGTATTAAGTAAACAGCCTAGTTGGAGCATGTCAAACCGAGGTACACGTAGTGAAAGGAAGAACCGAGCTAGTTGGAGCTCGGTCTAGTCTACGGCTTTACCATGGTCATGTTAGCTCGGTCGTATTGACATCCAACCATGGTAAAACCATCTCACTTGATTTAAACAGTGAGGGGTGTTGAAAGATAAGCATTATCTTTCAGGAATATGATTCATAGGAGGACTCTACATGGAGGAGTAAGAGTCCTACTAGGATTGTGCCACACGGAACCTATAAAAGCTCACAACATCACCTATGGGGAGGTAACACTACTTTGATTCTCGAATACACAGAGCTTTTTGTCTATTTGTCTATTTTGCTGACTTAGGCATCAGAGAGGTATCCGGCACACACCCGTCGGCTAGCTCACGTTTGTGTTTTCAGGGAGTAAAGCGACGACGTTTGGAGGAGCACAGACTTGATCAATAGGATTATACGAGAAGAATATTTCTTACTCGTACAATTACTATGCTCTGTATGACATGTACGATAGAGAGAGAGAGACACCTGCCATATAAATGGTAGGTGAAAACAATACAAGTGACAATACAGAAACCAGAAAAAAGTTCCATTTTTAAAAGTGCAAGGGAACAACTACAACCACACTTCAATTGTTTATTTTTATTTTCATTTTTTAAATGGAACAAGACGTAGAAAACACTACAATCTCCCCTACTTTATATAGAGAGCCAATTACTACTACTCCATCTGGAGAACCAAAACTGTTGCCCCTTTTAAAACACTGCTTTGAAAAGTAAAACTTCAATATGGTAGGTCAGTTACAACAAGTCCAACAGAAAAACACTACACAAAATTCATTTGACACCATTTATTATTACTACGTAGCTTCCACCATTTTTTGTACTAAATAAGCTCATCATTTTTTATACTAAATAAACTCAGAAAAAGTAATTTTTTTTCTCTCACCTTCCACCACTTTTATCTTAAATAAATTCACGTGTACACATTTAAAATTCAAACAATACATAGGCTTAATTAGCCACGAATAAAAAAAAATTAACATTTTACGATGAACCGCGGAGTTTAGTTCTATCTCTGATTTTGCTGCAATCTGTGGCCTATTTTGACACCAATTTTTCTTTGTATGCATTCAATATATATATATATATATATATATATTTTTGATTTTTTCTATGTGAAAAAGTCTTAGGTTTTCAATATTTTTCAAACCATTTAATTCAGCTTTGGACCCAGACCCATCTCTCTCTCTCTCTGATCAAACTCAATGGACCGGACTGAAGAATGGTTCTTACTGACGAGTCAATTGGGTTGGGCAACAATCACTCAACGATCATACACGGCACAGCATGAATTTTTACATTGAATAACTTATACACAATGAATTTTTATAGGTAACTAAACCAAAAAAACAAAAAAAAATTAAAAATTTCCTTTAATTTTCTTCTTATTTTTCTAACACTATAAAAAATAAAAAGGAAAATATTTTGTAGCTCGAATTTGAATTTGCCCGAATCGCCCGAATTTATGCATGCCGGTCGACCGCTTGGATGATCGGTGCAACACTTGTCTACCGCGGTTGTCATCTATGTGGACTGAGGTTGTCGCCTTGTTGCTAGATGAGACGTCGGACGACCGGTAAGTCAAAACTCGAACCATTCGAGGAAACTTAAATTCAAGCTTGGTAGCATTGTTTAAAAAAAATAAAGCGAATTAGCTTCTATTTTTTTTATTTTTTATTTTTTTTAAAATGGCTCCAGTTGGGCATCCAACTGAAGAGATGTTGGGCTTGGTGAACTGATTTCAGAGCCCACTTTGATAATTTGAATTGTTTATCTTATAAGGTTTAATAAAATGATTATTAATGTAAAAAATTAAATTGATTGCAAATCAATAATTATGTGACCGAATTACATTAATATTAAGAAAATGAACAATTATAATACACCATTCATTTTTTGTGATGTAAATGTGTTATGAACGTGTGATTAATGATATCTAATCTTTTTCTTTTTCTTATTTATTTTTTTTTTATTTTTTACATAAATACCCCCTTCAACAAGTCATAAAAAAATAAAAATAAAAATAATCATTCAACATATCAAAATGACCCACAAAAATAGGCACACCAAGCCTACAGTCCAATTGGGACATGAGAAAATTCAAACAATTATATTTGCCCACAGTTTCGTTTAATTTTGAACAATGCTATATAAACACAATTTGTAAAAATAATATTTAGAATATTTAACATATGATTCATGAGAGGGAGATTTGTGCCGAACAGTGGGCCGAGCTGCGCTAACACGGAATGTGGTGCTGGGCCAGGTGAGGAGAGCCTGGGACGCATCATTGGGTCGGATTGGGTTTGCGCTGAATACGGTGTTGGTGCAAGACTGAGGTTATTTGAGATGTGTTTGGCCGAGCTGGACCCGTACGGAATATGGTGTCGGCCAAACTCGGCCGAGCTGGCTCAGCCAGCAGGCAAAACTGCCAAAGCATTGAGGCCCAAGGTAGCAGAGTCACGTGACAACTGAACTGCAGACTGTTCGGGCTACTGTGATGTGCAGCAGAGATGTCGTGCAGTGCACCTACCTTCAGTCGGTGCCAGGCGATTAGGGCTTTGGCTGAGCATACTACTTCTGATAGACCGGTCTGATTTAACCCGGTACAAAAGAGGTTGACGTATTGCTGGCGGTTCACAAGTAATAGCCCGGTTGGGTATTCCACGTAGACTAATAAAGAGTAGAGAGAAATCCACTCCTGATATGCGTCAATACTGTTTGGCGGTGCGACAAACACTGTTTGGAGGTTTTTGCCTCTACACGTATAAGAAGTGGCGGTGCGACAAACACTGTTTGTCGTCAAGTCTCTCTCTCTCTACAGTGCTCTCTGTGACGCCCCGAATCTACACGATTGGTTGCAGTCAAGGGAGAGTCACTAATGAGTCCTATGGTCAATAACCAAGTAAGATCCCAGATCGCTAGAGGAGTCAAATTAGCCTCCCTTCTAAGTCCGGCTTTCTTAGGCAGCGCACTACCCTTTTGACAGATCTTAAAAGGTATTGACACAAGGTCTCATAAGCAACGATAAGGTTCATACATATAAATATATAGAACATAAGTACATAACAACCACGAATATTCTTAATTCCAAAGGCTTGTTCCATTACATTACATCCCAAAAGGAAAAATTTAAATCTTCACATGAGCCTTACAAAATATCAAAAGGGATTTCTAACTTTCCTAAGATGGCCAAAAGTCTTTGAAGGTTTCAGGCTCGTCGTCTCCAGCTATAAACTCCTCTTCAGCACTTGGCATGACACGCCGTGAGCTTTGAATGCCCAGTAAACACACACACACATCCCACTCCTTTTTCCCCAGTCCAATACATAATCATAGATATAACATCAAGTAGTAAAGCATGATACTCAAATAAGTAAATAAATAAATGGTTACAAGTTAGATGTTAGTGCCCAAAGAGCTTTCGTCCTCCCAACCACAAGAATCGGACGCGGATTATTCGGTATGCCCCCTCTTTTGCTGCTTTGTTGCAGAACTAACCTCGGATGCCTACCAACGGTTATATACCGCGTAGCGCCAACCGCAGGGCCTCAAAAGAGACGGTAAAATAGGGCCTTGCCCAAATCCCTCCTCACACCAAATACCTAGGGTCCGAATACAACCGCTCCGTTCAAGGGTTTCGAAAACCACTCGCGCAAGACTTAACCTTCAAGTAGGGAACGCATCCCAATCAATCCATATAACACATATTCTCATCTTTTCATTCCAGTGCTGGAAAACCCAATACCCTCCCAATCAGGTTTCCCGTTGAGTTAAAAGTTTTAAGTCAAAGTTAGTCCAACTTATAATCTTAAGATGAGAAGGTAAATAACATAACCACAACACATATATTATCAGGTCAAGATATGATTATAAGAAAGGTAAATAACATAATCACAACACATATATTATCAGGTCAAGATATGATTATAAGCTGCAAACATTCTCATGAACTCAAAGGTACAAGATATCCACACCTAACAAAAATTTCCAGATTTAGTATCGCATAAAGATTAAAATGAAAGAGCTATTTTAGACCCTTTACCGGCTTGGCCTTCCTATGGTTTATAGAGGATTCGATCTGGTTTATAGAACATTTTTCAGAATTGGAGTTGCTCTTCCAGATTCTAAATTATTTAGAAAGTATTTCAGCACTGTCCAGAATCTGCCCAGATCCGTCGACTGTTACGAAAACTTGATTTTCTTGCAAACCGCTCAATGTTTTTCGATGAAACCAATTTTAGTTGAAAGATAACTTCTAAAGGAAGGTTTAGGTTCAGAATATTTTTGTACATTTTTTTGGAATTTTTGAAAGTTGACTGCAAAAACAGGTTTTAAGGTAAAATGCCCAAAACAAGAAAATTTATAAAAAGGGGTTCCACCATGGGAAAGTTTCATTTCTTTTGTGAAGAAAATATGCTAACTATCACATGTTTAACTCAGAAAATTTGTTTGAAAGAGTGCCCTTGAAAAGTTGAGAGATTTGTACAAAAAGAAGATGATGTGTGCCAAAATGGGAAAAATACAAGAGGGATGAAATCAATACACAACCCTTAGCATTTTTTTGAAATAAGAACTTGATAATAACAGATCTGGAACATTATTCAGAAACTTTAGAACATGCATTAGAAAAGGAAATGAAGAGAAGGTTGTGTTGGTGGCTTACCTTCTAAGCTTTGCACAAGAAACTCTCTTATTCCTCCCTCTTCTCCTCTAGACTTCTCTTCCTTGCTCTCCTCTCTCTCTCTAACCAAAATGTGTGTGTGAGTGAGTGTGTTGTGTGAGTTTGCAAGCTAGGGGGTGTGGTATATATAGGCAATTTGGTGTAAAAGGACATAAAAGCCCTTTAGTTGAAAATGGATGGGAAAGCTAGGATTTTGGTTGGTGTCAAATGGGATAGGAGTAACTAAGGTGCTAAATCATAGGTTTTGGCATCAATTAGTTGATCTTTAGTTGAAAGGTAACTAGTTTTAAGATTTGCAACCTAGGTCTAGGTCACTAGGTTTGGATTTCCTAGAATATCTTAATCATAGTCTTTGAAAATTGGCTCATTTCTCCCTTCCCTAGGAGGGACGACCTTGGGAGAGTGTGTTGGGTTACTATTTTATTAATTTTGGTCTTAGGCACATCCCTCAAGGTGTATATATACCTATATATATATTGCAAGATTGATGGTATACCAAGGTACAAGGTACAAGTACTATTTTGGGGCAAGTTTTGAATAAGGAAAAAAAAAAGTGAGGGCTTGAAGTTAAATACATGCAACCTAGGTAGAATTAAATTAAGTTAGGGAACCTAATCTGGTTAGAGAAATTTCTGTTTCGATAAAAATAAAAATAGCAATTGCTAACCGACAAGATTCGAATTAATTCAAGTAAATGAGGGCTTTAAGAAAATAATTCAAATGTAAGGGTTTTTTTTAAAGAAAATACATTTTTCCGGGGCTTCACATTAAATGTAATGAAATGAGCAGTGTATGGGGGCGAAATATCCTTTGCTCTCCGTACGCCTTGAACGTCAAGCTTCCGTCAATGGCGTCTGTCTCTGCAACACAAAAAGGGTGAGCTGCCCGGCGGTGGTATGCCGGAAAGGCCCTCCGACGATCAAGTCAGATTTCAGGAAGAAGACAATGAGGAGAGAATGTTTTTGAGAGTCAGTTCGCATACCTCCAACGTTCATCCTCCTCCCTCTTTCTAGGCTGGCCATGCAGCCCAAGATTGTGCGCGCACTACCTCTGTTGTCCTTCCCTGGACAGGTGGCAGTGCGCGCCTCTCACCACCTTACGCGTGTAAAGGTTTTGTCCTTCCACCAGTACACACAGAACTGTCTAACGGTATTATGGCGTGCGTGGAGCATATGTCCTCTCCCTCACCCATTGGCCCATGTAACACCCTTAACCGGGGTACCATGATCGGCCTAACACTTGGGGAGACTTGCCATCATATAACCGCGCTATGCGTCTTCGACTGATAACTTGGAATCAGATGAAAGCCTGACCGGCTCGACCGAGCCATTATCGACCGGTTTACCAGGACCAGCCGGGTGAGGCATGCCGGCCTCCAACCGTCCAACCATCCATCTCGGTCCTACGGACGTTGCCTATCTCAAACGACCGCTAAGGCGCATACCGGCGCTAACCGCGTCTCAAGTCTGGCCCGGGCTCCATCTAGCTCGGCACCATCACCGTAACCCTGAGCTCCGTCCACTTCGTGCTAGCCGCAGCTCGGCAACGTCAGTTGGTGCCTGTCCGGTCGATATCCCTGACCGTGCGAGTCAGGTTGCTGGCCGCGCCGACGTGAGAGTTAGCTCGGCGCCATACACTCTGTCAAGCCTGCTGTCATCGTTGCTCGGCCGTACAACCCAGCGCAAATCTTCCCTCACAATTGCCCCTTAAACCCATCCGAGCTATCGTGATTGGGTTTACCAACGCGTCCGAGCTATGATTGATTTGCACCCTTGCCAGGCCGAGCTTAAACAAGGCAATGCCTGCCGCCGAGCCACGGTTGAATTGGGGACACTTCTACCGCCGAGCAATCTCAATTGGCCGGCCACTATCTCCGCTGTCCCATCAAAGGTCGTACAGCCGTACTGACAGCCGCGTTTTCAGTGCCACGTGTCATCACGCCATTGGGTCATGCAGCCAGCTGCTCTGCACGCGCAGAATTCAAACGGCGCAGCCGATTGGGTTTCCCGCCCACTCTTAAATACCACACGAAGGGACAGAGCCCTTCACTTTCTTGCTGCCATCTTCGAGTTGAAAACCCTAGCCACCGAAGCTGCAGCCCCCCCTGCCATTGCCGCTGCAATCAAGCTTTCGAGGGAGAGGACTCCACACATCTCTGCGTACTGGTAAGTTACCCCTCATTTTCATGGCATTTCATTTTTCCAGCTTTTTAGGCTCTTTGCGATTTTCCCCACTGTTCTTCGTCTTCATGTCACTGTGCATCGCACTTTTTATTTGAGGCTACTCATGCCCCCTCTCTTTGTTGAGAACCTGCACACTCTAGGGAAAACTGAAACATTGGGAAGGGATGGGGCCTTCGTGCCCCTTGTTCTTCCTGGGTTCGAACTGGTTTGTCCCATTTCTGGGATAAACAGTTTGAATCTGGGTTGGGCCGAGCTAAACGCTCATTTTGATCCGTAGGTAGAGCGATAATCGAGCAAAAAACTGTTTGTGGCTCCTCGTAGAAGCTGCGACCGGGCTGAATACTTCATTAGATCGGTGAGTGGAGTGAACCGAACTAAAACCGTGAAAACCTCGCCCAAACCTTGACCGAGCTGGTGTATCAACTAGATCCATCATTAGGTCTCAACCGAGCTAGAACCGAACTAGGAGAATTGAGCGCGGATGTAGTTGAACCGAGCTGGGACTCGTTGAACAAAACACCATAGTCCTTTACTGAGCTATTTCCAATAGTAGCCGTGCAATGTCTGCCGTGCTAACCCTCGGCCTTATTTTTCAACATGCAGAACAATAGGACCGACCAAGCCAGTCCAGCATTATAAGTGGTGGAGCTCAAAGACCGAGCAAACACACTACATTTTTGACCGAGTTACACACCAAACCAAATAAGACCGAGATAATGGGGAAGTACTGATTTATGGTAAGCTCGCCTGGCGCGATGGCCGAATTTAGAAGGGAGTACAAGATTCCTGACGACGTCATCTTAGAACTCGCCAAAAAAGGAGACACACCATGGGGCGACTTAGACCGGTGCCCCTTCACGGTCGTTTCCATTGTCGAAGGAGGGCTTCGCTTCCCCGCGCAGCCTTTGATCTGCGAATTTTTGAGGCAGACAAGGCTTTGCCCGAGCCAAGTGTCGAATAACACATACAAGATAATAAACGGCGTCGCCGAGCTGAACCGAAGGCTCGGTCTCAATCTCGGCCTCGCAGAAATTTTCCACCAATACAGTCTAAGTAGAAATAAGAGTGGGCTTTGCTGGTACCTCAAAGTCAAGAAGGGCCGAGCAAAACTCATTGAGGGCAACCCCGACAAAGAAACCAATGACGACGATTTCCTTTGGGTGTCCGGTAATTACGAGGACACCGAGGCGCCCATACCGGGCTGGTACATTAGGAAAGATTTCGGCTGAGCTGGTAAGTAGCCCGGCTGACCGTACTATATTCTTGCTGCATTTCTTTTTGCCATCTTTTGCCGGTCTAACACTTGTCTTCTTATTGCAGATAAACACTTGGCAGCGGACTACCATCGGGCCGACCCAGAAGCCATCCGAGCTCTGCTGCGTTACCCCGAGGAGGAAAGGGCAGCGTCAAAACTTCTCGGTTTCGAGCAAACCTACAACTACCAGGTGCCGCGCAAAAGCAGAGTAACCGACTTCCTGCGTGCGCCATCCCCTGAACCAGATCCCAACTTGCCACCGATCAGACTCGTCCCTCTCACAGCCGAGCAGGAGATGGCAAAAATCAGGGCGATCAAGTCCATGATCACTGGGGAGGAAGGGGAGTCCCAGCCTCCAGAGGCAGTCGGAGGAACATCCTCCACCCCGGCCGTGCAAACAGAAGCTGTACTTGCACTCGCCAGCGAGCAACAGGCTGGCCGATCGAAGAAAAGGCCGAGAAAGGAGAAAGCTGGTCAGAGTCTGGCCGATGAAGACTCCACCGAGCTAACATCGAACGAGCTGGGCGACCAGGCCGAGCAACACAAGACCGGAAAATCCAAGGGCAAGGGCCCAGCCACCCCCCCGGTCTGGGCGCCAGAGTTCGTATATCAGGGCCGAGCAGTGTCCGCCGGAGACTCGGTCCACGAGGACAAGGATCACTCACTTGGTTTCAACTTGACCAAGGGGTTGGCCTTGCCCGAGGACATGAAAAGACACGACGAGCTAACCGACCTCAAGGTCCTTCGCTCGGCAGCGGAATCAATAGTGCTAGTAAGTAGAACACTCTTAGCTTCAAGTTCTTGTTCGGTTTTTTTGCACGGTCTCTGAACGCTAACAATCTTTCATTTGTTCGCAGGCCGCGCAGAAGAATTATCTTGCCCACGATCGCATGATCAAGCTGCGCCAAAATCTGCGCGATGCTATCACGGAGAACAAGACCCAGAGAGCCGAGATAGAGAGACTCCGGGCCGAGCAAGACGTGATTGCGGCCGAGCGGGATGCACTGCAGCTGAAGGTCGACCGAGCTGGCGCGGACAAGCATGAGGCCGTGAAGAAGGCCAAAGCTCGGTATCTCGCCGAGCTCAGAAAGCTGCGTGATGCTAACAAGGCAGCCATGGACAAGGCGGTAGACGACGCGGAGGACCGGGGATACCAGCAGGGGGAGAAAACCTACGAGCGTCAAGTCCGAGCTACCAAGGATATCTTTTTCCAGTGTGGCTGGAAAGCCGCCGTGGAAAAAGTTGGCCTTGGTCGGGACTCTGACATGTTCATCAACTCGCCCCCTGCGTATATCCCAGTCTATTTGCAAGCATACGCCAGCGCCGCGCAAAACCGATTAATTGCAGAGGCAAGGAAGGAGGCAGAAGAAGAAGCCGCCGCCGAGAAACAAGCCGAGCAAACTCCATCCGAAGCGTCCCCAAATGCTGAAGATGAAGCAATTGGTCGGGATGTTGTCACGGTGGAAGGCGCCGATAATGATGCCGAGGAGGGCCTGCTCGAGCAAACATCACTGAGCGCCGAGTTGACGGTGGAGGGGGCCGAACAAAACCTTGTCCTAGATTGAAGACTTCCTTTTTCATTTGCCTTTGCTTTTGTTTTGTTTTGTTTTTTTTTTTTTTGCAATGTAACCGGGCTATGCCCCCCCACTTGTACTGAATTTCTTTCTATCAATGAAACTGCGCTTTTTGCTCGTACACCTGTTATTTCTGTCTGGCTTGCGTGTGTGAATTTCTTGCTTCAAACTTTATGAAACTGGCAGGTCGGTTGAACCGCACAAACAGTCAGCCTTCAAGTAACCTTGCAGTTCCTTGCATTTCCAAATAGGATGATGTTTGGTACTTGGCCGAGCAAAATCCGCTCGGTCTTGTTCGGTTGGCAATACTTAGTCGGCCTAGCAAAAACTAGCCTTTCTGAAGTTGTTCAAGACGCCAATATTTCCTTTCGGCCGAGCAAATTCAGCTCGGCCTTATAATTGCTGGACAAGACGCCAACATTGCCAATTCCGCCGAGCAAAATCAGCTCGTTTCCCATATTGGACAAGGCACCAACACTCTGGGTGGGCCGAGCAAAATCAGCTCGGCTCCTTCATTGGGCAAAACACCAATGTTTTAGTTAGGTTGGTCATGCCGCCAACATTCCCACTGGGCGAGCAAAACCAGCTCGGCCCTAATGCGCATTGTTCCATACGCAACAGTTTGTGCGGTCTACTCCCATTCCGAGGAAAACAGTCCGGTCACATGCAGGCCGGTTCTTGCCCCTGGCACCTATAATTGCCTCTTGTGTCTTGTTACATCATTGGACAAACGTAATACAAAGCAGGAAGAGACTATTTTTCATTACAAAAACATTGCCATCTCTTGCATCAAATGTCAAAAGGCCAAATGTCTAAAAAAGCTTAAACAACATAAGCAAATTACAATTCAAAAGTAAAAAACTTTAAGGTTGGCTGCATTCCATGGTCTGGGGATAGCCTTGCCATCCAAATCTTCCAGATGGTATGCCCCTTTGCCCGCCAAACCAATCACCTTGTATGGTCCTTCCCAATTCGCGCCGAGCTTTCCTTCGCCAGGGACCACCGTGTTGCCAAGCACCTTTCTCAAAACCCAGTCTCCAACCTTGAATAGCCTGGGATGCACAGCCTTGTTGTATTTTCTGGAGAGTTCTTGCTGATAGGCCGCTACGTGTATCAGTGCTCGCTCCCTCCTTTCCTCAGCAAGGTCTAATTCCAACGCCACGGCTTCACTGTTCAAATCGGGTTGGAACCCTTTGGAGCGGATGGTTGGCATGCCAATCTCCAGCGGGATGACAGCCTCCATGCCGTAGGCCAAAGCGAATGGTGTTTCCCCGGTCGACCGTCTTGGCGTAGTGCGGTATGCCCAGAGCACATTGGGGAGTTCCTCAGCCCATTTTCCCTTAGCTTTCTCGAGCCGCTTCTTTAGCCCGTCCAAGATGGTCTTGTTTGAGGCCTCAGCTTGGCCGTTTGACTGAGGATAGGCCGACGTCGAATTGTAGAACTCAATCTTCAGCTCTTCGCAAAATCCGCGAAAGAGTTTCCCGTCGAATTGAGTGCCATTGTCTGAGATAAGGGCCCTGGGTATACCGAAGCGAGTGATGACGTTTTGCCAAACAAACTTCTTCACATCCTTCTCCTTGATGGTCGCCAGTGGCTCGGCCTCGACCCACTTGGTGAAGTAGTCGGTTGCCGCGATGAAGAACTTGCGATTGCCCGGTGCTGTTGGGAGCGGTCCGACAATATCCAATCCCCATAGTGCGAACGGCCAAGGGCTTGAAAGGGGTAGCAAGTCCCTAGCTGGCTGATGGATCTGGTGAGCGAATTTCTGACACTTTTCACACCGGCGAACGTATTTCTGCGCGTCCGCCTGCATGCATGGCCACCAGTAACCTTGGGAGATTGCTCGGTACGCCAGAGATCTGCCCCCTGTATGGCTTCCGCAGATGCCCTCATGGATCTCAAAGAGAAAATCCTCCACCCTGGCGGGGTGGACACACTTCAAATACGGCCCGGTGAAGGACTTCTTATATAAGGCTCCGAAAGGTGAGAGCCAAAACCGCTCTGACTTTGCCCGGATCTTGTGGGCCGTCTTCTTTTCTTCTGGTAGAATTCGATCTTTCAAAAAGGCGACGATGGGGTCCATCCAGGAAGGTCCCAAGTCGGTGCAGAGTACCTCGGTTGCTTCTGTTTCCTCAATGCTTGGCCGGGGTAAAAATTCAATCATCAAGGGATTGGGAAAGGTTGTCTGAGTGGAAGCGAGACCGGCCAATTCATCGGCTGTACTGTTTCCTTCGCGGTTGATCTGTTCAACTCTGATGGCATCGAACTTCTTGACTTCCGCTCACACCAGCGCCTGATACTTGGCCATTCTTTCATCTTTGGCCTCATACTCCCCTGAGACTTGATTGACCACCAGCTTTGAGTCACTGAACACCATAAGGGCTGTGACCTTCATTCTCAGCGCGCTCCTTAGACCGGCGAGGAGGGCTTCATACTCCGCCTCGTTGTTGGACGCTGGGAAGCCGAGCGTAATTGCTTGCTCAATAATCAGCCCATCTGGCGAAGTTAGCACAATTCCCAACCCAGCCCCATGCCTATTGGACGCCCCATCGACGAACAACTTCCACATCTCGCCAAGAAACAGCTTCCAGCAATCAGACGGATTCTGGGAGCTTCTCAATTCCAAGTCTCTGGTAGGTTCAATCTGGTCTCCTTGCATGTCTTTGCTGGGTTCTTCTTTCGATGAGTCGTCGGCCTTTGCTATTTCAGGCAAGCTTTGCTCTTCTCCCGCTCGCGAGCCATCACATATCTCTGTTGCCAGAACCCTGGGTTGTGCTAAATCCGCACCAACCAAATCAACCGGACAGACTGGATGTGTTCCTGGGGCAAATTCCGCCACAAAATCTGCAAGGGCTTGAGCTTTGATCACGGTGCGTGGTTGGAACTTAATGTCGTACTGGCCCAATTCCACGGCCCATTTCAGAATTCCCCGTAAAGTCCGCTTTTTCGAAGAGCACCTTGAGCGGGAACTCGGTTAATACCACTATCGTATGGGCGTGAAAGTAGTGTGCCAGCTTTCTTGACACCATCATGAGAGCCAACGCCAATTTTTCCAAGGGAAGGTATCTCGTTTCGGCCGGGAGCAGAGTCTTGCTCACATAGAAAATGGGCAAGTGCTGAATGCCCTCAGCGCGGACTAGAACAACGCTCACCGCATGTTGAGAGACCGCCAAGTAGAGATATAACTCCTCGCCAGGCTGAGGTGTAACCAAAATAGGTGCTGAGGAGAGATACGCTTTCAAGTCCGACAGAGCACGGTCGCACTCTTCATCCCAAAAGAACTTGGACTTCAAGGTTTTGAAGAAGGGCTTGCAACGATCCGAAGACCGGCTGATAAATCTGTTCAGCGCGGCTGCCATCCCAGCAAGATGTTGCACGTCCTTCGTGGAGTTAGGGCGCTCCAACTCTTGTATTGCCTTGATTTGCGATGGGTCGGCCTCAATTCCCCGGTTTGTGACCAGAAAACCTAGGAATTTCCCAGTGCCAACTCCAAAGGCGCTCTTAGAGGCGTTCAGGCGAAGCTTGTGGCGCTTGAGTATGGCGAACATTTCTGCTAGGTCGGCGAGGTGCTGAGACTTTTCCTTACTCTTCACCACCATATCGTCGATATAGGCTTCCATAGTTCGGCCCAAGAGAGGAGCGAACATCTTTGTCACCATCCGCTGAAAGGTTGCCCCAGCGTTCTTCAGTCCGAACGGCATGACCTTGTAGCAGTATAAGCCTCTGGGAGTGGTGAATGACGTGATCTCCCTGTCCGGTTCGTACATGGCTATCTGATGGTAACCGCGATATGCATCCAAGAAGCTAAACCTCTGATGGCCAGCGGTTAAGTCCACCAGCTGGTCAATTCGTGGGAGAGGAAAGCTATCCTTTGGGCATGCGCGGTTGACAGTCTTGTAATCCACGCAGACTCGCCACTTGCCATTCTTCTTAGGAACTACCACCGTGTTAGATATCCACCGCGGGTATTGCACCTCTTCTATGGCCCCGGCTTCCAATAGATTCTTCACTTCTTCTGCCACCACTTCAGCATGGTGCAAGGCTGAACGGCGCGTCCTTTGTATGACTGGCCGCGCATTGGGGAAGACATTCAACTGGTGGCAGATGAAGCTTGGGTCGACGCCAGGCATATCGTAAGGCGTCCATGCGAAAGCCTCCAAGTTGGCAACCAGGAAATTGACATAATCCGACCGTTCGGTGCTAGACAAAGACGATCCCAGGAGGAAGAACTTAGTCGGATCTTTCTCGTCGATGCGCACTTCCACCAAATCTTCGACGGACTTTTCCTCGGCCTTTCTGTCCACGTCTTCAAGGACTTCCTTTCCCTCGGGCCCCTCGATCATCTGAACAAACCCTTTGGCCGCCCGGCTGCCATTTACCGCAACGAAGCACTGTTTGGCCATCACCTGGTCTCCCCAGACTTCCTCTATTTGCCCGTTGGGCGCCGGAAAGCGCATGACTTGATGGAAGGTCGAAGCGACCGCTTGCATGGCGTGCAGCCAACCTCAGCCCAGAATCAAATTGTAAGTCGACGGCACTTTGAGCACCCAGAATTCCACCTGCTTCACAACTGATCCCGCCTGACCGGCAAGATGATCTTTCCGATCGGCCATTCTGGTTGCGAGTTGAAGCCGACCAAAGGAGATGTTGCAGGAGCCAAATCCTTGTCTTCCAACTTCATTTGCTTGAACGCGTCATAATACATGATTTCGACCGAACTTCCCTGGTCGATCAAGATTCTCTTGATATCAAAGTCCTTGACGCGTAGTGTCACCACCAAAGCATCATTGTGCGGCATCTGCACCCTTTCCAAGTCTTTGGTCGAGAAGGAAAGGATGTCCCTCTCTTCGATTTTTCCCTTCTTCACGGCGGGCTGAACAGAGAGCACTTCCCTCATGTGCTCAGCCTTCTTTATCATCCCTCTAAGTTCGCAAACCTTTGCCGGTTCGATGATGCCGTGGATGACGTTGATTACACCTTGCGGGGGCGCTTCTAGAGCGGCCATTCCGTTAGGTTCGGTTTGTCCGGTCGGCGCGGCCTTGACTCCCCCATCAATATATTGGTCAAGATGCCCCGCCGCCACCAACTCCTCCAAATGTTGTTTGAGCGGCAAGCAATCTTCTGTCCGGTGCCCCCGTTCTTCATGGAAGGTGCAGCGATACTTTGGATTGAAGCCCCGCTGCGCGCTTCCCAGCTTGGCCGGCCAACGGACAAAAGGCTCCCCGCGGATCTCGCTCAAAATGCGGTAGATGGGAATTTTGAAGACCGTGGTAATCCCTGTCTGCGCCTTCAGTTTTCTCTTTCCATCCTCTGCTGCGTCGCGGGGTGCATCAGCCCGGTCATTTCTGCGACCCTTGTTCCGGTCATCGCGGTTTAGGCCGCGCCGTTGATCTTTTGATCGGTCGCCTGGGCGGTTATCCTCCTGCCCGACCGAGTTAACTTTCCACGCTGTCCTTCTGTCCTCCGCGACCGGATTATTCTTCTCGGTCGCAAAGGCAGCGTCATCTTCCACACGAATGTGTTCGTTGATTCGCTGCATCAAAGACTCCATGGTGGTGGGTTGATGCATTGTGAGCGAATCTCGCAGTCTATGTCCGACTGGGAGACCCCTCTTGTATTGAGTGATTGCCAGATTTGTAGGGCAGTCGAGGATCTCGTTGTATGTCTCCCAGTACTTTGCATTGTATGCCTTCAACGAACACCCAGACTCCATCTTGACGCCCAGGAGATGGTCGACCTCCTTCGGCGTTCGAGTGTTGGTCTTGAATCTGGTGACGAAGGCTTCTGCTAGCTGTTGCCACCCCTCTATACTCCCCTCCGGGAGCCTTTCGAACCATTTCAAACCCAGCTCTCCCAAACTTGCTGGGAATATAAGACACATCAGAGCGTCGTTGCGCCGGTGGCCAGCCATCACCTGCCGATAATGACTCACGTGCATGTACGGATCCGTCTTGCCGTCGTACAAAGTGAATTTCGGCTGGTGGAAGCCGGCAGGGAGGGGCGTGCTCTCGATCTCTGGGGACAACGGCGTGGCTGTAAGTCGCGCCAGCTCTTTGTCCACCAGCGCAGGGGCCATGACTCTAGGCGCCGGCATCAACACCTCTTCACTGCCGTGAACTGGGGCACTCAACCTCTGGAGCGCCGGCACCCTCTGAGCCTCTCGACGGCGCGCCCTCTCCTCCAACACGTCCCTGAGATCCCTGGAACGGGAGGAGGCAGAGTATCGCGACGTCGATGACGGGTGTGAGGGGCGGTAAGTGCTGTCGCGAGTGAGGGATCTGCCCTCTCTCTGGTCGGAATCTCCCACCCCATAATTCCTGGTGACGGAGATAGAGTGAGTCCTCCTTTGGCGGCGACTGCTAGAGCGAGGGGAGGGGGTGCGCTCACTGAGGTTGCCCTCTCCAGCGACGCCCTTCCCCCTAACTTGGCGCTTCAGCAGCTCCATTTTCGCTGCCATCTTACGAATGAGGGCGTCTTGGTCCTTGAGTTTGTGCTCTAGGCGCTGCTCACGGGACTCCCCCCGGTGTCGGCGGCCCTCTGGACTCTGTGAACGGTCTGAACTCCTCCCACGCTTGTCACGCGCTCCTCGCGAGTGGGTTTCCAGGCCCGCCATGGCTGGAACATTGGGGGGGCCTTCTCTCCTTCGCACGTACTCTGGAGTGACGCCATTGATGACGGACAGTGGAACTTCGTCGTTGTTGGCCATGGAAATGGTCGAAGAAGCTTACAGAACAAGGGTTGAGTATCAAAACTTTTCCCAGAGACGGCGCCAATTGTACGGGGGCGAAATATCCTTTGCTCTCCGTACGCCTTGAACGTCAAGCTTCCGTCAACGGCGTCTGTCTCTGCAACACAAAAATGGTGAGCTGCCCGGCGGTGGTATGCCGGAAAGGCCCTCCGACGATCAAGTCAGATTTCAGGAAGAAGACAATGAGGAGAGAATGTTTTTGAGAGTCAGTTCGCATACCTCCAACGTTCATCCTCCTCCCTCTTTCTAGGCTGGCCATGCAGCCCAAGATTGTGCGCGCACTACCTCTGTTGTCCTTCCCTGGACAGGTGGCAGTGCGCGCCTCTCACCACCTTACGCGTGTAAAGGTTTTGTCCTTCCACCAGTACACACAGAACTGTCTAACGGTATTATGGCGTGCGTGGAGCATATGTCCTCTCCCTCACCCCATTGGCCCATGTAACACCCTTAACCGGGGTACCATGATCGGCCTAACACTTGGGGAGACTTGCCATCATATAACCGCGCTATGCGTCTTTGACTGATAACTTGGAATCAGATGAAAGCCTGACCGGCTCGACCGAGCCATTATAGACCGGTTTACCAGGACCAGCCGGGCGAGGCATGCCGGCCTTCAACCGTCCAACCATCC
Organism: Camellia japonica; assembly: GCA_030407325.1. Taxonomy (NCBI): domain Eukaryota; kingdom Viridiplantae; phylum Streptophyta; class Magnoliopsida; order Ericales; family Theaceae; genus Camellia; species Camellia japonica. Next base: position 60,314,949 of record JAPPVO010000024.1, read on the forward strand.
ATCTCGGTCCTACGGACGCTGCCTATCTCAAACGACCACTAAGGCGCATACCGGCGCTAACCGCGTCTCAAGTCTGGCCCGGGCTCCATCTAGCTCGGCACCATCACCGTAACCCTGAGCTCCGTCCACTTCGTGCTAGCCGCAGCTCGGCAACGTCAGTTGGTGCCTGTCCGGTCGATATCCCTAACCGTGCGAGTCAGGTTGCTGGCCGCGCCGACGTGAGAGTTAGCTCGGCGCCATACACTCTGTCAAGCTTGCTGTCATCGTTGCTCGGCCGTACAACCCAGCGCAAATCTTCCCTCACAAGCAGGATTAGAACCTTAATCATGTATTTAATTATGATCTAGTTAGGTCTAGGACTAATGTAAATATCTTCTAGTTAGAAGTACACACATATATATAGCAAATCTTTATAGGCACCAAAGTCATTATTGCTCCAAGATTTCAAGAGATTTTAAAGTACAATGATTACAGTCTGGGGGGGAGGGGGGGTATGATGGCTAGCCATGTGATGGTGAATTGATGGACATGTTATATATATATATATATATATTTTGTACAAATCTTGGAAATTGTAAAATATATTATTAAAAAATATTTTTGGGTACAAGTGTATATATATAAATATATAATAGTACTTGTTTGGGGTCAATTTGTGATTTAATAAAAATGTGAGGGCTTGGGTTCAATTAAAGTATCTATTTCAAGTGTAAAATAATTCAGTTTGTATTATCTTGCTTTGAATTTAAGGGTAAATAACCGAACGATGACTGTGAAAATCGAAAGTTAAGGTTTAGAGCGATTAATCTAAAATTTGAGAGTTAAGTAATTAATATTAGAGTGTTAGAAGTGATTTCTAAGCTTCCAGGATCGATTAGGGTTTGTATGGATTCGCCCGTGATGCGTTTTTAGTTCTAGGGCTTAATTTGCGAATAATCGACGAACTAAGGGCTTTATTATAATAATTCAAAATTTAGGGACCTAATAAGGTTTACAAAAATCAGGGGCCTCACACTCTCTACCATCTCTCTTCTCCTAGCAAGCTAATTTGACCGTGAAAGGGGTTTTCTGGCAAACCCACCCGCCGAGTAGATCACCTTGATTTTGTCACAATGCGACGATGTGACGCCCCAAAAATCGGGAATATCAGAAAATATATTAACCATTAAAAACAGGGTTTATCTAAGGTTATAAGAGTAGGAAACGTCACTAATGAGTCCTTTGGCTAATAACCAAGTAAGATCCCAAGAAGGTCGGAGGAGTCAAAATAGCCTCCCTTCTAAGTCCAACCACTTTAGATAGCAAAGCTACCTTTTTGACAGATCTTGACAAGGTATTAACACAAGGCTTACATGAGTTGACGGAGTACAAGGATAGGTTACAAATGTTATATATAATAGTTACAAAACAGGTTTTAATTACAATAAGGATTTATCACTTAAAAACTAAAAACATGTTTACATAACTAGTTCCTAACTCTCATAGGATAGCCAGACGTCTACAAATACTTCAACTTTGCCTTCGACCGGTCTAATAGTCTTCGATACCTGGCATGAAACGCCATGAGCTTTGAATGCCCAGTAAACGCACACACACCCTGTCACTTTTTCCTAATCCAATACACCATCACAATTATAACAAGCACGTAATGAAGCATGATAATCATTTAATAATAAAGGATTACAAGGTTAGATGTTAGTAATTTAGAAATCCCCTAAAGAGATTTCATCCTCCCAACCACAAGAATTGGATATCGAACTATTCGGAACTCTCCCTTTTGCTGCTTTGTAGCAGAACTTACCTCAGATGCCTACCAACGGTTATATACCGCGCAGCGCCAACCGCAGGGCCTCAAAAGGGACGGCGAAAAGAAAAAGGTTTTATCACCCTGAATCCAACCTTATCCTTCCAAAAAAGCTTAATCCTCCTGAATGTCCCATCTGGACTCAACCTTATCTCACCAAATCAAATCATCGCAAAGAGTCCGAATACATGCGTTCCATTCTAGGGTTTACACGACAACTGCTTGCGCAAGACTTAACCTTCAATTAAGGAGCACATCCCATCAATCCATACATAATACATTATCATCTCTTTATTATTCAAGTGATCGAAAACCCAATACCACCCCAATTAAGTTTCCCGTTGAGTCAAATGTTTTGAATTAAGGTTAGAACAACTTAAAAGGTAGTAATATCCACATAAGCATGAACATCATCAATTGAAGAAGATAAGGAACATAACCATAACACATGTAATATCATACCAAGACATGATCACGTACTAATAAGCATATTCATGAATACAGGAGCATAAAAAACCCATGCAAAACTAAATTTTCAGATTAAATACCATTTAAAGATTAAAATCAAAAGGGCTATTTTAGATCTTTCCCATACCTAGCCTTCCTATGGTTCATAGAGAATTTAATATAGTTTTCAGAACATATTTTAGAAGTTTTATAGCCTTCCTAGATTTTTAGTTATTTAAGAAACACTCCAGCGCTGTCCAAATTCGTTGACCGTTACAAAAATCAGATTTTCTCACAAACCACTCACCTTTTTTCAATGAAACCAATTTTCCTTGACAACTAACTCCTTAAGGAAAATTTTGATACAAAATGGAGGTCAAAAAGATTTTTATGCATTTTTCTATAATTTTGGCAAGTTGGCTGTAAAACAGATTTTTCTGGCACAGTTCTTGAAAATAGAAATTGGTGAGAAAAGAGGTCAACTGTGGGAAATTTTCCACTTCTCTTGCAATGAAAACTTGGTAAATAATATGTATTAAACTCATAAATTTAAAGTGAAGGTATGCCTTTGGAAATTTTAAGATTTTGATATGGAAAAAGGTAGTCTTATACTGATTAAGAGAAATACAAGAAGGGTAGAATCAAGGCTCAACTTCTTTCATTTTTAACATGAGAATACCATCGAGAAACATCTGAAAATATCATTTTAAACTTCTAATAACATGTATTTGAAAAAGCAAAATGAAAGAGAGAGTTGTGTTGTGGCTTATTGAAATGCTTATGGAACTAATTTTGCAAGGCTTGCTCTCTTTTTCTTCTTCTCCCTCCCACAAGCTCACTCTCCACTCCTCTCCCTCTCTTTATGCTATGTGGGTGTGTGGGTGTGGTGTTTGATGTGCAAATAGATGGAGGATGGTGGTGTATTTATAGGAAAAATGGTGTGAATTGCCTAAAATGTCCTTTGGTTGAAATGTAATGGACTTGAGTTGTATTTAGTTCAAATGAAATGGAATAGTGGATAATTAGGACCTTAATTATGTATTTAATTATGATCTAGTTAGGCTTCAGTCTAATTTAATCCATTCTAGTTACAAGTACATTAGATATATACATGTATATATATAATTGGTACCAAAGTCATAATTATTCCATGATTCAAGGGATTTGTCTCTAAAGTACAATGATTATAGCCTAGGAGGTGTGATGGCTGGCCATGTGCTCAAGATTTGGGAAATTTTCCTATTTATTTTGTGTACAAATTCCATAGATATTGTGTAAAAAAAGATTTGATGAATAAAGGTACAAATATATATATATATATAATGGTACTAACTTGGGGTCAATTTGTGATTTAAGTAAAATATGTGGGCAAAGGCCTTAATTTATGAATTGGAACATTTATGTAGTATTTAATTAGGATTTGGGAATTCAATTCAGTTAAAGTTTCTTTATTTCGAATTACACGGCGAGTCGTAATGAGAACCGAAAGCCTAGGCTTTTCGATCAACAAATTTATTTAGGGAATTAATTTAATTATTATTAGGGCTTTGGAGTGCTCCCTGAGTTCTTGGGTTTAATCAGATTTGCGAGTTTTCGATTGGCGCGCGTTTTCGGCTCTACAGCTAAAATAAATAAGGGAATGAGGGTCTTTATTGAAATAGTTCAAAAGTAAGGGTGTAAATGAAATTACAAAGGTCAAGGGCCTCATAATTAAATAATTAATATTAGTGTGTAAAAATGATTACTAAGGTATTGGGGTCGATTTGGCTTTGTACAATTTATTGGTGATGTGTCTTTAATTCTAGGGTTAAATTTGTGAATAAACGAAGAACTAAGGGCTTTATTATAATAACTCAAAATTTAAGGACGTAATAGGGTTTACAAAAGTTAGGGGTCTCACAACCTATCCCCTTAAATAAATTTTGTCCTCGAAATTTTAGCCATTCTTCATGTCTCGAAATGTTGTGGGCAATTATCATTTTCAAAGAGGCAAAACATAGGATCTTCCAGCAGCTCTAGTCAAAGTAGCGGATCTACTCCAAACTGCCTCGATTGCGGAAGGAAGCATAAAGGTGCATGTTACCGTGCATCAAGTGCGTGTTTTCGATGTGGCAGAACTGGCCACATGGTTAGGGATTGCTCGATGAGATCCAATGAGGTTAGCCGTCCTGTAGCAAGTTCAGCCGGGTGTTTCTGCAGTAAGCAAGAACTAATGCAAGGGGTAACACTGATAATGAAATGTTGAGGCAAGGGAGAGTGTTCGCACTAGTACCCGGAGATGTACAGAACACCGAGTCTATGGTGTCAGGTATAATTTCCATTTGTGCCCAGAATGCATATGTCTTTATAGATTCTGGTTCTATACACTCATTTGTGTCGCATGCCTTTTCTCGAAAACTAACTAGACCTTTAGAATCCATGAATAATTTATTGTCTGTATCTACGCCATATGGGGGTTCTATGGTATGTGCATATGTATATCCGGCATGTGATATTTTGATTAGTGATATGACGTTATACGTTAATTTGCTGCCTTTGAGCATACGTTATATGGGGGTTCTATGGTATTTGCTGCCTTTGATTGCATCTTGGGCTTGGATTGGTTAACAAAGTATTGTGCATCTATTGACTGTGTGAATAAATCTATTGTATTTCATCCACCTGGTATGCCTGAGTTTGTTTTCACTGGGAACGGAGTAGTCCCTCCTCCATACTTGATTTCGGCTGTCAAAGTTGTTAAATTGCTTAGGAATGGATGTAGGGGCTACTTGTGTTGTGTATTGACTGCATCATCTGATGGTACTAATGTGGAAACTTTTCCTGTTGTTTGTGAATTTCCCAACATGTTTTCGAATGACTTGCCTGGAGACTTAGTTGATAGGAAAATTGAGTTCACTATTGAAGTGACACCGGGAACGCAACCAATTTCCAAGACCCCTTACAGAATGTCAACCTCGGAACTGAAAGAATTGAAAACCCAACTTCAAGAACTGTTAGACAAGAAATTCATCCGACCGAGCATTTCACCTTGGGGTGCCCCAGTTTTGTTTGTTAAGAAGAAGGATGGGTCCTTGAGACTATGTATAGATTACCGGGAACTGAATAGAGTAACTATCAAGAATAAATATCCATTGCCCCGAATAGATGATCTATTTGACCAACTTCAGGGAGCATAAGTGTTTTCCAAGATAGATCTTAGATCCAGGTATCACCAGTTAAAAGTTAAGGCGGAAGATGTAGAGAAAACTGCATTCAGAACTAGATACAGACATTATAAATTTTTAGTAATGCCGTTTGGGGTAACTAATGCACCTGCTACCTTCATGGACCTTATGAACAGGGTTTTTAAATCATACCTGGATGAATTTGTTGTTGTGTTCATTGACGATATTTTGATTTACTCCAAAAGTAGGGAAAATCATGAGAATCACTTGAGAACCGTATTACAGACTCTGAGAGAAAAGAAGCTTTATGCAAAATTTTCCAAATGTGAATTTTGGCTTGTCAGTGTGACATTTTTGGGACATGTGATCAACAAGGATGGTATCTCTATTGACCTATAGAAAATCGAAGCTATTGTGGATTGGCCAAGACCAACCAACGTGTCAGAAGTTAGAAGTTTTCTGGGGCTTGCAGGCTATTATCGTCGATTTGTGAAAGACTTTTCAAGACTTGCTATGCCATTGACACAGTTGACACAGAAAATACACCATTCGATTGGAATGATCAACGGGAGTTAGCCTTCCAGGAATTGAAAACTAGACTAGTAACTGCACCAATTCTAACCTTACCTAACGGAATTGATGGGCTTCAAATTTACAGTGATGCTTCCTATAAAGGCCTGGGTTGTGTGCTAATGCAGAATGGGAAGGTAATTGCTTATGCCTCTCAGCAACTCCGTCCTCATGAAAAGAACTACCTGACTCATGATCTTGAACTAGCAACCGTGGTGTTTGCTTTGAAAATTTGGCGCCATTATCTATACAGAGTAACTTGTGAAGTGTATATTGATCATAAAAGCTTAAAATACTTCTTTACCAAAAAAGAACTGAACATGAGATAGAGAAGGTGGCTAGAGTTGATCAAAGACTATGATTTACAAATTCTGTATCATCCAAGGAAGGCAAATACCGTTGCAGACGCATTAAGCCGAAAATCCATTGGGAATTTGTCATGTTTGCTCACCAGCCGGAAGGAATTGTTATGTGACTTGGAAAAGAATAAAATTGAGATTGTGATGCGTGAACATGGCGGAATCTTAGCCGCCATTTCTGCTCAGCCTGCAATCATTGAAGAGATTAAAGAGAAACAAAGCGAGGATGAGTTTTTGAGGAAAATTGTTGATGAGATTGATTCAAAACTGAAACCGGGATTTGCACTTGACAATGATGTGTTGAAATTCTAAAACCGCCTATGTGTGCTGGACTATTTTGACTTGAGAACACGCATTATGACTGAAGCTCACAATTCGAAATTTGCTATGCATCCGGGAAATACAAAGATGTATCATGACTTGAAACAGAATTTTTGTTGTCCAGGAATGAAAAAGTGTATCGTAGACTTTGTGGCTAGATGTCTACACTGGCAACAAGTTAAAGCCAAACATCAACAACCCGTTGGGTTACTACAACCTCTTCCAATATTGGAATGGAAGTGGGAACATATTACTATGGACTTCATTGTGGGATTGCCTCGCTATCCTCGAGGTATGGATTCTATTCGGGTTATTGTTGATCGTCTAACTAAATCTGCTCACTTTTTACCTGCCAAATCTTTGTATAATGCGGATAAATTGACTAATTTGTATGTCAATGAGATTGTGAAATTACATGGAGTTCCAGTATCCATAGCATCTGACAGAGATCCCAAGTTTATTTCAAGATTCTGGCAGAGTATGCAACAGGCTTTGGAGACTGAGCTGAGATTAAGCAGTTCTTATCATCCACAAACAGATGGCCAATCTGAACGGACCATTCAAACATTGGAGGACATGTTACGAATGTGTGTGTTAGACTTTCAAGGCAATTGGGAGACATACCTTCCTTTGGCCGAATTTGTGTATAACAATGGCTATCATTCAAGCATTGGGATGGCTCCTTACGAAGCTTTGTATGGTAGAAAATGCCGATCTCCGATATGTTGGACCGAGGTAGGTGATAGACCTTTGTTGGGATCAAAACTGGTACAAGAAATGACTGAAAATATGAAATTAATTCAACAAAGATTGAAAACTACACAAAGTCGCCAAAAGAGTTATGCTGATGTCCGAAGAAGAGATAGAGAATATGAAGTTGGGGATCACACATTTATCAAAGTAACTCCGATAAAGGGCCAAACGCGATTTGGGGTGAAAGGCAAGTTGGCACCAAGATATGTTGAGCCATATGAAATTCTCGAGAAGATCAATTCAGTAACATACCTAGTAGCCTTACCTCCAATGATGGAAAACATGCACAACGTTTTTCATGTCTCTATGCTTCGGGATTATTTGAGAGATCCACTACACGTGATTGAACCGACTCATGTGCTTCTAAAAGATGATTATACGTACGAGGAGAGGCCAATGGAAATTGTTAATTGCCGAATCAAAAGATTGAGAAACAAGGAAATTCCGTTAGTGAAGGTTGATTGGCAAAATCACAGAGAAACCTATGCAACTTGGGAGACAGAAGAAGACATGAAGAGAAGATACCCTGAGTTGTTTCCTTTGGATTCAGTATTCTACCAGAATGAAGGAAATTCGAGTTTGGAGGACCAAACTCTTTAAGGGGGGAAGGCTGTAACAACCCCGACCTCTTATTTACGTTAATTCATGGTCAAATAAGCTTAATCGGTAATTAAGAGAAATTCTAAATTAAATTGCATGTGTGTGTTGCAATATTGTGCTTATATCTGTTTAGCATAGAAAGATCTATTCGTGTTTTCATTTCGGTTTGTGAATTAAAGCTTTATCGGCATCCGATTCAAAAATTGACTTGAGTTATGTGTTAATTAGAATTTTTAGAATTTTATGGTAAGTTCAATTGAAATTTGATTCGGAACAATCAAATTAGATGAATTAATGCCACTTAGCTTAACTTAAGCCAAATTAATTAAATACCACTAAGTGGGCCTATATAAGGCCACTTCAATTTCTCCTACATATTTTTGACACCCTTATTTCCTCATCTTTGAGCTCAACGTGAGAGAGAGAGAGAGAGAGAGAGAGAGAGAGAGAGAGAGAGAGAGAAGGAAGTTGGATCTCAACTAGAAGATAGAAGAATTGAGCAAGAATTTACAAGAATTGAAGGATTTGGACTTAGAAACTCAAAATTAAGCCTCTAGCTCTCATCTTGACAAGCCTAGGTAAGGAATCTAACCTTTAGTTGTGTAATTGAGTTAGTTTTTGTAAGAATTCAAGTTAAAGAGGTGGACTAAAATGAGAATGAGCTAGGATTAAAGAATTGTAACTCAAATCATACATACATGTCCATATCATGAAGTTTAGAAGTTGTTTTCATAAGAATTCTCACATGCATGCTTATATTTTGGTTGTAATCTAAGAATTCACCATGTTTTTGAATTGAATATTTCATTTGATCATGTTTTGGGAAGTTATGAACTCAAATTATACATGCATGACATGTTCACATCACGTTCTTACATTTCAAGTTGAATGTTGCACAATTGACATACTTTTGGGCCTTGAATTCATGAAATGATCTTTACACCTTCATATTTTACAAGCTTACACATGTTATCTTAAGTTTTTGGCCCAAAAGGATGTGAATTACAGCTTTGGATTTAAATTTGGAGCTTGGGAGTACAATATGAAAATTCTAGATTCTGCATTTCCGCTCGAGCGTAAGATTCTACGCTCGAGCGGCAACCTTTGTTTTTTCATTTCCGCTCGAGCGACCAGAAGTTTGCTCGAGCATGAAATACATGCTTCCAGAAGTTTCATGTTTTTGCAGACCGCTTGAGTGGCAAGAGTTGCGCTCGAGCGGGGACATGAGCCTCATGCTCGAGCGACCATCGAGCGTCCGTCGAGCGTGGAAATCACATAACCAGTACTTTTTCAAAATTTGCAAAGCGCTCGAGTGTGGCAAGTTGCGCTCGAGCGTCCCCTCACACATTGCATGTCCGATCGAGCAGGGACCCTGTTTTAGAAAATTTGACCAAGTGTTTTCAAATGCATTTTTTTGTATCCTTATTCCATCCTAGGCATTCCTAGGCCATGATTAAGACTCAATAAGAGGTTAAGACCTAGAAACACACTAGGAATGAAATGAAAGAAGTTAAGTGCCAACCGAGTGTGTGTTTCATTATGTGTTTCTACTATGTACGTGTAGGTCACATGCCACAAGATGTTTGATTTGCCATTCTGTCTATTTGCCTTGAAACCATCTATTAATTGTGAGTAATAACCTTGTAAAGCTATGTTTACTTATAAGTATTTTCTGACTGATATGATATGAACTATTCTCTGAAGTGTTATTTCTGAATCATGAATGAATGAATGAATATCCATCTATAGTTCACATGGCCCTCGCCCGGGGGTAACAATACCATGGCTGATATGCACGTGGCCCTTGCCTAGGGATAATAATACTGTGGCTTATGTTCACGTGGCCCTTGCCCGGGGGTAACAATACCGAGGCCTATATTCATGTGGCCCTCGCTTGGAGGTAACAATACTATGGCTACTTGCGTGCAAGAGATGGACCTTTATGGTCATCGGTACCGACTATACATGTGGGTCTCAGGACCAAGTTGATATGATAGCTAATGGGTGTACCACGTATGATCTTATGCAAAATCTGAACATGAATATGAATATGAACATGTATATGAATCTATTTTTGTTTTGAAATCTGAATATGCATAAGACTCTGTTTCGGATAAGAATCTGTTTTAGTTATAAACTCCGTTTTCAAACTCTAAGATGGATATCATTCATTAAACTATTTACCTTGTTATTATTCACTAGGCTTCCGCTCACTCTAGTATTCATGTATGTAGGTGACCGGGCGCGTGACCGGCGCAAAGTTAATGGCTTGGAGTTCCATTTTGTTAGCCACCCTTTGCGCCTCCCAAGGAGGTTCCAGATCAAGTCAAGCCATGTGGCCATGTCTTTTTGAACGTTTAACATTTGTTTTCTCTTGTTTAATGAACAGTTTGTTTTTGGTTATCTGTACATGGGGTGACGTACAATTGTTGTATATATGTGATGTCATGTGTACACTTATAAAGTTTAAAATTATTTTGTCCCATGTATGTTTCCACAGCTCAATGGACGTCGTATTTTGTATATTTGTTTCCGCAACCCCTTGATTATATGCTATTCTGTTCAGAGGCCTTTGGTAATCCAAGGATTACTGGCCGGTTACGATGCTGAACCTATAGGGGCAGGTTTAGGTCGTGACAGGCTGAGTCCCAGAATCTGTTGCAGTGATGAGGTGGCCATGCCGCCACCTAGAATGGTGATTCCAGCATCGGAGGACAGAGACTTGGCAAGACTCACCACCACCCCACTGTCTCCAGAGATTGAAAGCACACCCTTCCCCGCCGGATTCCATCAACCTAAGTTCACGTTGTACGATGGCAAGACGAATCCGTACATGCACGTTAGTCATTACCTGCAAGTAATGGCTGGCCATCGGCGCAACGTTGCCTTGAGGTGTCTCATATTCCCAGCAAGTTTAGGAGAATTAGGCCTGAAATCGTTCGAAAGGCTCCCAGAGAGGAGTATCGAGGGGTGGCAACAGTTAGCAAAAGCCTTCGTCCCCAGATTCAAGACCAATACTCGAACACTGAAAGAGATCGATCACCTCCTAGGTATCAAGATAGAGTCAGGCAGTTCATTGAAGGCATACAATGCCAAATATTGGGAGACCTACAATGAGATCCTCGATTGCCCCACCAATTTGGCAATCGCCCAATACAAACGAGGTCTACCAGTCAGACATAGACTGCAAGACTCGCTCATGATGCACCGACCTACAACCATAGAATCATTGATACAGTGGATCAACGAACACATCCGAGTTGAGGATGATGCCGCCACCGCCACCGCCACCGCCACCGCAACTGAGAAGGCAAATCTGATTGCGACGGACAAACGTGTGGCTGGGAAGGTTCACTTAGTGGGGCAGGAGGATAGCCACCCTAATAACCGAGTAAGAGACAACACTGTAGAACTGGCTGCAATGACAAAAATAGAGGCCGCGGGAATGACCGAGCTAATGCTCCACGTAATGAGGAGGAAGAGGCCAAGAGAAAGTTGAAGGCGCAGACCGGTATCACAACAATCTTCAAAATCCTGATTTATCGCATCCTCTGTGAGATTAGAGGCAAGTCATATGTCCAATGGCCAGCAAAATTGGAAGAGGGGCAGAGGGGCTTCAATTCAAGATACCGCTACACTTTCCATGAAGAAAGGGGACACCGAACGGAGGATTGTGTTCCATTGAAATAACACTTGGAAGAGCTGGTTGCAACGGGGCATTTAGACCAGTATATTGACAGCGACATGAGGGTCGCCCCATAAGGACAAGCCGAGCCAAATGGGCTTGCCGTTTTGGATGCCTCACTCCAAGGAGTCATCAATGTTATTCACGGTAACATCGAGCCAACGTGAGTGTGCAAGCTTAGGGGGATGATTAAGAAAACCGAGCGCATAAGAGAAGTGCTCTCTGTTCAGCACACTGTGAAAAAAGGAGAAGACCGAGATCAAAGACATTATGGCTTTTTCAAGCAAGGACTTGGACAAAATTCAAACCCCTCACAATGACGTCTTGGTTGTAACACTTCGCATCAAAGACTTTGATATCAAGAGAATACTGATCGACCAAGGGAGTTCGGTCGAGATCATGTACTATAATGCATTCAAGCAGATGAAGTTGGAGGACAAGGACTTGGCCCCAGCAATATCTCCTTTGGTTGGCTTCAACTCTCAGCCAGAATGGCCGATTGGGAAGATCATATTGCTGATCAAGGCTAGGTCGGTCACAAAGCAAGTGGAGTTTTGGGTCTTGAAGGTCTCGTCAACCTACATACTGATCTTGGGGAGGGTTTGGTTACATGCCATGCAAGCAGTGGCGTCAACCTATCACTAGGTCATGCGCTTTCCGGGCCCAGCTAGGCAAATAGAAGAAGTCTGGAGAAACCAATTCATGTCGAAACAATGTTTTGTTGCGGTCTATGGCACCAGGGCGGCGAAGGGCTTCATCCAGATGATAGAAGGACCAGAAGACAAGGAGGTCTTGGATGATGTGGGAAGAAAAGCCGAGGAGAAATCGGTAAAGGATTTGGTGGAAGTTCGCATTGACGAGAATGATCTAAACAAGTTCTTTCTCCTAGACTCATCTTTATCTAGCGCTGAGCGGCTGGATTATGTAATTTTTTTGGTTTCCAACATTGAAGTTTTTGTGTGGACACCTTACGATATGCCTGGCGTTGACCCTAGCTTCATCTGTCACCAGTTAAATGTCTTTCCCAATATACGGTCGGTCATTCAGAGAACTCGACACTTAGCTTTACACCATGCCGCAGTAATAGCCGAAGAGGTCAAAAACTAGCTGGAAGCTGGGGCAATAGAAGGGGTGCACTACCCCAGATGGATCTCAAACAAGGTGGTGGTACCAAAGAAAAATGAAAAATGGCGAGTGTGCGTCGACTACAAGACGGTCTACCGTGCTTGCCCCAAGGATAGCTTTCCACTCCCAAGGATTGACCAGCTGGTGGATCTTACCACTGGTCACCAAAGATTCAGCTTCCTTAATGCATACCGCGGCTACCACCAAATGGCCATGTACGAGCCCGATAGAGAAATCACATCCTTCACCACGACAAGAGATTTGTACTGCTACAAGGTCATGTCTTTTGGCCTGAAGAACGTCGGGGCGACCTTTCAAAGGATGGTGACAAGAATGTTTGCTTCTTTGCTTGGCCGCACCATAGAGGCCTACATCGACATTATAGTGGTCAAAAGTAAGGAAGAATCTCAGCACCTTGGTGACCTGGCTGATATGTTCGTCATCCTCAAGCGCCACAAGTTGCGGTTGAATGCTTCTAAATGTGTTTTCGGAGTGGAGACTGGAAAATTTTTGGGTTTTTTGGACACCAACCGAGGAATTGAAGCGGACCCTTTACAGATCAAGGTAATCCAAGAACTTGAATGACACAATTCCACTAAGGACATGAAACATCTTACTGGAATGGTAGCTGCGTTGAATAGATTTATCAGCCGGTCATCAGATCACTGCAGGCCCTTTTTTAAGACTTTGAAAGCTAAGTTTTTCTGGGACATAGAGTGCAACCTTGCTTTGACAGACCTGAAGGCATATCTCTCTTCCGCCCCAATCCTGGTCACTCCACAACAAGGTGAAGAGCTCTATCTATACTTAGCCGTTTCTCAACATACGCTGAGTGCGGTATTAGTCCGAGCTAAGGGGATTTAGCACCTTCCTATTTTCTATGTCAGCAAGACGTTCCTCCTAGCCGAATCGAGATATCTGCTGCTTGAAAAATTGACTCTAGCCCTCATGATGGCCTCTAGAAAGTTGGCGCACTATTTCCACGCCCATACAATAGTAGTGCTAACCGAATTTCCACTCAAGGTGCTCTTTGAGAAGGCGAATTTTATAGGCAGAATTTTGAAGCAGGCAGTAGAGCTGGGGCAGTACGACATCAAGTTTTAGCCCCGAACAGCCATCAAATCACAGGCCCTGGCTGATTTTGTCGAGAAATTTGCACCAGGCACCCACCTCGTTTGTCCAATAGACTTGGCGTATGACACCGAGCAGAAAGAAATGGCTAATGTGGATTTTGCACGGCCCATGGTGTCGATACTGCCGCAGGGAGATGGGGTGCATACAGTAGATGAGCAAGACAATCCTAAGCAAGCTGTGTAAGGGCCAGCCGACTTACCGAACGATGAGACAAATGCGCAAGCAGGAAAGCTACGCACGGTGCCGACCAATGCCTTGGACTTGCAAAAATCTCAAAGTCCCTCTGATTGTTGGAAGCTGTTCATCAGGGAAATGTGGAAACTCTTTGTTGATGGGGCCTCAAATAGACATGGTGCAGGGCTAGGAGTTGTGTTAACCTCGCCAAACGAACAGACCATTGAACATGCCATCACGTTGGGATTCCCAGCGTCCAACAATGAGGCAGAGTATGAAGCCCTCCTAGCTAGCCTGAAAAGTTCTCTACAGATGGAAGCCACCAAGCTCATGGTGTTCAGTGACTCCAAACTCGTCGTTAACCAAGTCTCTGGTGAGTATGAGGCTAAAGATGAGAGGATGGCCAAGTATCAAGCGCTGGTATGCGCCGAAATCAAAAAATCTGACGCAATTCAAATGGAACAAATTGGCCGCGAGGAAAATAGTCAAGTAGATGAACTTGCCGGCTTGGGATCCATGCAAAACACCTTCCCCAATCCTTTGATGATTGAGTTCTTGCCCCGACCTAGCATTGAGGAGCCAGAGGCGCTTGAAGTACTCTGCACTGACTTAGGGTTGTCCTGGATGGACCTAATCATCACCTTTCTCAAAGATCGAACCTTGCCCACCGATAAGAAGGAAGCCCACAAGATCAAGGCCAAGTCGGAGCGATTTTGGCTCTCTCCGTCTGGAGCCTTGTAGAAAAAGTCATTTACAGGTCCGTATCTGAAATGCGTCCATCCCAGCAAGGTTGAAGCTTTCCTTTTTGAAATTCATGAAGGCATATGTGGCAACCATATTGGAGGCAGATCGCTGGCATACCAAGCTATTTCCCAAGGCCATTGGTGACCGTGCATGCAGGCCGACTCGTAGAAATATGTTCACAAATGCGAAAAACGCCAAAAATTTGCTCACTAGATCCATCAGTAGGCTAGAGAATTGCTCCCCTTAATGAGCCCTTAGCCATTTGCACTTTGGGGGTTGGATATTATGGGACCGCTTCCAACCGCTCCAGGCAACCACAAATTCTTCATTATCGCCACAGACTACTTCACCAAGTGGGTGGAAGCTGAGCCACTGGCCACCATCAAAGAGAAAGATGTGAAGAAGTTCATCTGGCAGAATGTCGTTACTCGGTTCGGTGTCTTAAAGGGCCTCATCTCGAATAATGGTACGCAGTTTGATGGGAAACTCTTCCGCGGGTTTTGCGAAGAGTTAAGGACTAAGTTCTACAATTCTACACCGGCCTACCCCCCGTCAAATGGTCAAGCTGAAGCTTCAAACAAAACCATCTTGGACAGGATGAAGAAATAGCTAGAGAAAGCCAAAGGGAGACGGGCTGAGGAACTCCCCAACATGCTCTTAGCATACCGAACTATCCCAAGACGTTCAATTAGGGAAACTCCATTCGCCCTGGCTTACGGCATGGAGGCGGCCATACCCTTGAAAATCGGTATGCCAACCATCCGATCTGAAAACTTTGAGCCTAACTTGAATAGTGAAGCCATCGCCCTAGAGTTGGACCTAACTGAAGAACGATGGGAAAGGGCACTAATTCACATTGGAGCCTATCAACAAGAGCTCTCCAGTAAATACAACAAGACCGTGCATCCACATCCGTTCAAAATTGGGGACTGGGTCTTGAGAAAGGTAATGGGCAACACACTAATCCCTGGGGAGGGCAAGTTGGGTGCAAATTGGGAAGGGTCGTACAAGATAATTGGCCTGGCTGGCAAAGAGATATACCATTTAGAGGACTTGGACGGCAAAGCTATCCCAAGACCATAGAATGCAGCCAACCTCAAGTTGTTTTACTTTTGAAATGTAATCTTTATTCCTTTTTATTCAAACTTGGCCTTTTGACATTATTTGTAATGTTTGATGAGCAATGGAAAACGCCACTTATCTCTCTTGTATTATGTGCCTACCCTTCCCTCTTAAAATATCAAGTTACTGAGTACTAAGGGTAATTCAGCCTTAGTTGCAATAGTGCACCGTGCAGAAAGTTATAACTGGCTTGGGGCACAAGACCAAGCTGGCTTTGCCCGCCATGCTATCAGTTGTTATCCCCAATTGTGGTATTTTGTTTTGAGCTGATTTTGCTCACCCTTTGCTAAGCTGATTTTGCTTACCAGGGAGAAGTTGGTGTTTTGCCCAACTTCTAATTTGAGACCAAGCTGATTTTGCTCGTTATGTCTGAGCTGATGTTGCTTGCCTTCTCGAGCTAGATTTGCTCGCCTAGAAATAAGTTGGTGTTTTGTCCAACTTGTGATTTGAATCCGAGCTAACTTTGCTCATTTTCTGAGTTGATTTTGCTCGTGTGGCAGTAGGTGTTATGTGTCACTTAACTTGCATAACCAAGTCGATTTTGCAATCACACCGAGCTGAATTTGCTCACCGGGGAGATAGTTGATGTAATTCTTAACAGATCTTTTTTCTCGAAGGGACGTTATTCTTCCCCAATTTTGAAAAGGAATTTTACATTTACGCACATTTGAAAAATTATCCAAGCAAAAATAAGCTCGGCATGGCGAAGAGTATTACACATTGGCATACTGTGAGCAAATTTCATCTCGGCAATGTGCAAATTTAGCACGACGCAGTTAAACCAAGCAGTTTTATCTCGGCAGCATTACAAGCTACAGTTCGAATCATTCAAACCAAGAAGTAAATTGAAGAAAACAAATGTGCATGGCGAGCAAAAAGAAGTTGATATTTCATTGATAAAGCAATTTGTTACAAAAGTAGGGTTCACAGCCCAGTTACATTCCAAAAAGAAGGGGGGGTTTAATCCAAATCCATAGTATCAGTTTGATTGGCCACTTTTGCCTTGGCCACTTTTGCCTTTGCCTCTTCCGCCTCAGCCTCAGCCTCAGCCTCTGCGCCGAGCACTGTATTGTCCTCTAGTACGGGATCAACCTCGGTTGGGTTGGCTCTTTCCTCAAATGCCCCCGACGACGGATTTTGGTCGACTGGTTGGGCGGTAGACGCATCGGCCGCGGCTGCAAGCTTCGCCGCTTTTATGAGTTTCTGTTGCATGGTATTGGCGTACGACTACATTTGGGTCAAGATAAAAATGGGTGGTGGATTTTTGAACACATCAGAGTCTTGAGCAAGGCCAAGCTTTTCTATGGCAACTTTCCAACCGCACTAAAAAAGGTGTCCTTTGTCCCTTCGACCTACCATTCATATGTCCTTTCGCCCTTAGCATAGCCGCGATCTTTAGTATCGTCGACTTGTTTCTCCAACTCGGCTTTATGGGCATCACGGAGCTTGTGCAGCTCGACAATGTATCTAACCTTGGTTGCCTGCAGACCCTTCTGTTTCTCCTCATCCGCCTTTGCTAACCACTCAGCCAGCTGGTCATGCTCGGCCACTACTGCCTCCTGAGCGGCCTTTAGTTTTTCCAGCTCGACAGTTTTGGCTTTATTGTTAGTGATGGCCTTCCTTAAACTTTTCTGCATAGAGACCATGCGCTCGTGGGCGAGGTAGATTTTCTGCGCGGCCTGCAACAAAGAATACGTTAGTACTTGCCGAACAATAACTTGTTAACAAAGAAAGTCGCATACATACTAGAACAATCGACTTTGCGGCCAACCTAAGGACCTTCAAGTCAGAAATTTCATCATGCCTCTTTATGTTTGTCGGAAGAAGCAGACCCTTTGTCATGTTGAAGCCAAGAGAGTAGTCCTTGTCGGCGTAAACCAAATCAGCCATGGTTACTGCTCATCCCTTGTTCTTTAGCTCGGGTGACCAGATTGGTGAGGCAGTTGAACGAGTGGACTGCTCAGCCAATGGTTTTTCAGTCTGGTTGCCCTAATCGGCAGCCGGCTGCTCGGTTGAATCTTCATCGACCAAATACTGCTCGGTCAAAGTTCGTTTGGGCCTCTTCTTCAGCCGACCAGCAGCTTGCTCGCTGGCAAGAACCAGTATTGGTCCTCCTTCTTGCATGACTGGCTTAGAAGATTGGCCCCCAGCTATTTTGACCGGTTGTGAATCGCTCAGCTCACTGTGATCATAGACTTTATGGCTCAGATTTTGGCCATTTCTTGCTCGGCTGTCAGAGGTACAAGTCTGATTGGCGAAAGATTTGGATTCGGCTCTAGAGAATGAGAACAAACAAAATCGGTGACGTTGCTTTTGCGTGGTGCGGTGTGCCGATAGCTCGGTTCGTATCCAAACAGCTTCTAGGGTTCTCGCTCCTCTGTTGGATGTCGCAGAGCAACTCGAATGGCCTCCTGGTTGGCTCGAGAGTAATCCTCTGCCAAGATTGTGTAATCTGCCCAAAATGCCAAGTGGTAGATTGGCAAAAAGGATCGAATACAAAAATTCAAATCGTGCTAGGCTACTCACCAGCGCTCCCAAAATTTATGCGTATGTACCAGCCCGGTATGGGCGCCTCGATGTCCTCATAATTGCCAGACACCCATAGAAAGTCGTCGTCATTTATTTCTTTGTCTGGGTTACCCTCAATGAGTTTTGCTCGGCCCTTCCTAATTTTGAGGTACCAGCAAAAGCCACCTTTATTTTTGTTAAGCATATACTGGTGGAATATCTCGGTAAGGCCGAGGTTGAAACTAAGGATCCGGTTCAGTGCAGCCAAGCCATTTATCATCTTATAAGTATTGTTGGACACTTGGGTTGGACACAGCCTAGTCTGCCTAAAAAACTCGCAGATTAGGGGTTGGACCGGGAAGCATAGGTCGCCTTCCATAATGGACACGACCGTAAAGGGGCAGGCGTCTAATTTGCCCCAAGGAGTGTCTCCTTTCTTAGCCAGCTCAAAGTGGACATCATCTGGAATGTTGTATTCTCTACGGAACTTGGTAATTTCCCCAAGTGAACTAACCATAAAGCGATATTTTCCCATTTATCCCGGTTTTATTTTGGATGGTAAATTTGATAGTAGCTCGGTCAAAATTGAGTAGCTCGAGTGATTATTTGCTCAGTCTTTAAGCCTCACCGATGGTGATGTTGATGTTGAGGTGTGTCTGGTCGGTCCTAGTTTTTGCATTATTAAAAAATAAGTGCAAGTGTTAGCATGGCATCAGGTGCGCGGCTACCAAAATATGCCTAGCTTGGCTAAAAAGTCTCCGCTAAGCTATCAATTTTATCTCGGTTGTGAAGCCTAAGGTGTTAGGCTGGCTCTGGGCCTTCGTCAGAAACGGTTGGCACTTATCTCGGTTTAATGCCCTTACTAGTTTTTATCGCTATCCAAATCGTTTGAAAGGACCACAAACACATCTTAGCTCGGTTTGGAGCAATTTCAAGATACAAAACCGAATTTTTGCTCAATTTTGCCTAGGAATTACGCTGTTCATCCTAAGTACGAAGTTTATATACTGGAACTAAGGGAAATGAGGGGCACAGAGGCCCCATTCATGCTTGTGGCATCGGTTTTACTTAGGTTCTATGAGTGTCTATCAATTTTTCCCCACGAGAGGGGCGTCTGCAGTATATCAGCAGTCACAAATGAAGAAAAAATGAAGAACTTGAAGAACAACAGATAAGGGAAGTGAAGAGGATTAAAAAAACTTACCAAACACGGTGTGGAACCTTGATCCGTATAGGGGAGGAGCTTCAACAGAGGATAACGAATCCAACGAAGTAAGAACGACAACTTGGAGTGTGAGCAACAGTGACGGCAATGGCAGCGGAAGCTCAGAGGTTTAGGGTTCCACCTGAGAGAGAAGATGAATAGTGATAAGGGTTTTTAGGCTTCTTGCGTATATGTATGGAGGAAAAACAAAAGGGCGGCAACCTTTTGAATTTTTGGCATAATGATGACAGCTATGGGGTCGCACGAAGCGAATGAGGAAACACCATGTGGCAAGGAGATGACTGGTTGTCAGTACGATCGATGGGTTATCAGTATAGCTGATTGATTGACGATAAGACAACCTGCACAAGTCTTAACAACTAGCCAAAATAGATAGCTCGGTCAGAAAAAGTAATCCCACTCACGTTCAACTTGGATAGGATTAAAAGGCAATTGAGATGGAGATTTGTGCCGAACAGTGGGCCAAGCTGCACCAACATAGAATGTGGTGTTGGGCCAGGTGAGGAGAGCCTAGGACACATCATTGGACCGGACTGGGTCCATGTTGAATACGGTGCTAGTGCAGGACTGAGGTTATCTAAGATGTGTTTGGCCAACCTGGACCTACACGGAATATGGTGTTGGACCGAGCTAGACCCATATAGGATATGGTATCGGCCAGACCCAGCCAAGCTAGTTAAGCCAGCAGGTAGAATTGCCCCAGCATTGAGGCCCAAGGTAGCGGAGTTACGTAACAACCGAATTGCAGACTGTTCGGGCTACTGTTACCGAGGTAAGCGGTCCGTGGGATCACGGTGTGCAACAGAGATGTCGCGCAGCACACCTACCTTCAGTCGATGCCAAGCAATTAGCGCTTTTGCTGAGCATACTACTTCTGATAGACCGGTTTGATTTAAACCGACATAAAGGAGGTCGACGTAATGTTGGTGGTTCACAAGTAATAGCCTAGTTGGGTATTCCACGTGGACCAATAAAGAACAGAGAGAAATCCACTCCTGGTATGTGTCAATACCATTTGGCGGTGCGACAAACATTGTTTGAAGTTTTTGGCCTCTACACGTGTAAAAAGTGTAGAAGAGAGCACAACTGCCTGTCCAGAGAAGGACAACAGAGATAGTGCGCCCACAATCTCTGAGGCTGCATGACTAGCCTTGAAAATGAGGAGCATGCAGACGTTAGAGGTAAGCAATGTTGTGCAACTCTCTCTCTCTCTACAGTGCTCTCTACCTTCTCTCTTTTCCTAACAAGCTAATTTGACCGTCGAAGGGTTTTCCGGCAAACCCACCTGCCGAGTAACTCAGCTTGATTTTGTTACAGTGCGACAAAGTTCCAATGGAATACGATGAGCTTGTAAGCAAGGAGATACGGAGCGGTGCAAATATTTCTCTCCCGTACAATTACAGAGGGGAGCGAATATTTCTCTCTCGTACAATTCAAATTCATTTAAGATGTATGTTTCAATTACATATTATTATCTTTTTAAATAAATTTCTAAATTTTATACTATATTTTGAGTTTGGATTTGCTAAAGTTGAAAATCTCAACTTCACGGTGAAGTTGATCTATTATGGGACTGACTTGAACCTATTTTGGTAATCTAAGTTGTTCATCTCATACAATCAATTGAAAAAAGTATCCATTCAAAAAATCAAATTGATCAAATATCGATTGTCATATCATCATATCATTGTTATTCATACGGCACATATATTTTTAAGGGTAAATTACACTTTGCACCCCTGCACTTTGCACCAAATCTCACTTTAGCCCTTACACATGAAATCATGACAGTTAACCCGTCGCATTTCTAGTCAAATCTCACTTTGGTCCCTGCACATGAAATTATGATACCTGTACTTTTGGTAAAATCTCACTTTGGTCCCTACATAAGTATCAATGTCCCATTTTTGTTATTCAATTATTTAAATCTTTAACAGAATCTAATCATATGATAAGAATATGACTACAACACGAGGTTAAGAAAGAAAAATCATCTACATTTTTCACCAATACACACCTTATCTCAAAATTTACATCCAAATATGACTGTATTAAGCTAAAACAAAACACAAATTGCGAACAATTAAGAAGATGAACGCATATTCTATAAATTGGAATCATGAAACTCTACTTTACACGGTAACACAGTTTTGTGTCTATTCATCTTTCTTCCTTTTTGATTTCTTTGTTGCATTTTTTTTTTTATATTCAAAAGTTTTACTTTTTTGCCTTTTCGTCCCAATTTTTACCATATGAACATATGTATATATATTATATTATATTATATTATATAACTTTCATGTGTTTATCACATAGGACAAAATGTGTTGGTGGGAAATATAGATGATTTTTCTCTCTTACCCTCATTTTGTTGTCACATTTTTGTCACATGATTGGATTTTGTTAAAGATTTTAAAATGAAGTAACTGAAGAGGGATATTGACACTAGCGTAGGGATCAAAGTGAGATTTGAGTAAAAGTGCAGGGGTTGACTATCATGATTTCATATGTAATGACTAAAGTGAGATTTGACTAGAAATGCAGGAGGTTGATTGTCATGATTTCATGTATAGGGGCCAAAGTGAGATTTTGATGCAAAATGCAGGGGTGCAAAGTGTAATTTACCCTTTAAGAATAAACCATCCATTTATTATAACATATATGTGATTTGATCAATTGATTGCTAATGTCTGATCAACCTAATTTTTTGCATGTATATTTTTCTCAGTTTATCATTTGAAATGAATGATTCAGATAATTGAAATGAGTACAGATTGGCCCATAATGCGCCAATTTCACATGTAAAGTTGGGATGTTCAATTTTAGCAAATCTAAACTCATTGCAATGCAAGGAACTCAGAATCTTAGGGCCATAAAAAGTTTTAAAAATAAGCTATAAAAATACGTATATTTTTTTTTTATATCCACATTAAATTACAAAACATAATAATTGTAAGATAATTTATTTATTAAAGTGAAACAATTTGAGTTCTGTTTGATATTTTTTATGTAATTAAAAATATCTATAATAGAATCAATATTAAAACCCAAAACAATTTATTTCTCAGTAAATATGAATAATTAACTTGTTAACTATTCTATCTATCTACCTTCTTCTCTACTTTCAAGGTATAACTTGTAACCAATCCTAGTTATAAGATTTTTTTTTTTTTTTGGCTCTATTTGGTTTAAATTTTTAATTTTATACTTTGATTACATCTTTTATAGATATAAAAAGGGACAACCATTTTAATTTTTTTTAAATAAATAAATCAGAAGCTAACCCACTGGTCCCTTTAGGTCCATAATTGTTGTTAAATATTTGCCTTCATTGTCCCAAAACAATCACGATAAAAAATTATACTGATTGGATTATGTTTTAAAAAAATTATACTCTAAAAAATAATAAATAAATAAAATAAAGAATGGAGAATCAATCGTCAGCTTGCATTTCCTCAAGACTCGACTTAACCCTCTCAAAAAAATAAAAAATAAAAAAATAAGACTTGACTAACTATTGACCTTAGTGAGTCTGCCACCTTGACCCGATCAGAACTAAAAGGTAAATGTTGTCTGATTTTCACCCACGTACCCAATTCACATCATTTGTCTCTTTTGATCTTTCATTTTCTATCCCTTTAAAAATTAATTAGGATGTAGTGGCAAGCGGTGACGGGACGAAAGGGGAGGGGTGGTGGGGGAAAGATGACTAGGACCTTTTATTGTCAAAATCCATGGATTAAAACCAAGTTTGTATCGCATTAAGTTTTCCAGGTTTTCTCACTTTTGGTCGCCCCGCTCGAGCGGGGAAAGTAACGCTCGAGCGGGGATTGCAAGTCCACAGCATCTCTGCACAGCTTGACAAAGTACTGGATGGTGTGATTCCCCGCTCGAGCGGGGAAATGGACGCTCGAGCGGGAAGCCTCTATGAATCACAAATTATGAAGTCTCCGCTCGAGCGGAAAGACCCACGCTCGAGCGGACCGCGCGAGATCAGATTCTATAAATTCGCTGGTTGGGTCTTTTTCTAGATTTACTTTTCCTAGATCTTGTTTAGGGTTTTCTAGGGTTTTGTTTGAAGTTTTCTTCTGAGATTTTTGTGAGTTTTCCTTGATGTTCTTGAGAGAGTTCTAAACTTATGAATTGAGATCCATACATCAAGGAGATTGATACTTTATATTCAAGAGAGTTCTCTTCGGTGGCTTCCGAAGATCAAAGACGTAGAGTTTCAAAAGGCGTTTGATTCTCTACATAGTCGTTAATTCGACAAGCGAAGTTGTGGAATCAACTTCAGAATTGATCAGTTCTGTGACGAAGGCGTGGTGAAAGAGTTACAGAAGATTCGATGACAAATTGACTGGGTTGGGTAATTTGTGTATTATCTTTGTAATCTTTCATTCTTCAGTAGTGAATTGATTAGTGGCGGTTCGCCCGTGGTTTTTGATTACAATTGAAGGTTCTTCAATTGTGGTTTTTTCCACGTAAAAGTCGTTTGTGTTGATTTATTGTTTATTCCTAAAAACAAACAAACTAAAATCACTCTCGTACGTGCTTGTTGATTTTAGATTGAGTGTTTTGAATAATTGGGATTTGGAATATTTTAATCTTGATCTAATCACGAATCACTTAGGATTTTCAAGGGTGATGGTGGTGAAGGGCTGGGTTGAATAAAAAATTATGCATATATCACTTTCGTTCCAAATGATTTGTTCGGTATTAAAATAAAAACTTAAAAATAATATATATTTTCTTGTTAAATTATTTTTAAAAATTTCAATATGCGGATATATTAATTATTGGAATATTTATCAATAAATTCTATCTGACAAACAAGTATTTCAATTAGTCCCAAATTTTTTCTATTGATCTGTTAAATCCTATTAGTGAAAAGTTTTTTTTTCGTGTAGTCCTATTTCAATTTTGGTAATGTTTTAGTGGACGATAATACCTTTTTATGATGTAACACTCCAATGTGATAGATACAAATGTGACACTCCAATATAGCGGATATTCTAAAAAAATTAAAAACTCCTTATTGTACTTTTTCCAAATATGATAACGTGGCGGGTATGATGTGGCACTCCAAAAAAATTAAAAACTCCTTAATGTACTTTTTCTAAATATGACAATGTGACAGGTATGATGTGGTGCTTCAAAAAAATTAAAACTCGTTAGTGTACTTTTGCCGAAAGTAACATGTGACACTCCAATGTGATGGGTATCATGTGACACACTTCAAAAATATAAAAACTTCTTAGTATACTTTTTCCAAATGTGACGACGTAATGGACACTACAACAAATTGCACTTTTGACGACCACTTTTGGCGACTAAATGATTTTTAGTCATTGAAAGTACATTTTTTGGCAACTAAAAATTAATTTTGACGGCGTTGGTTCAAAATATAGCTACTAAAACATTTTAGTCGATAAATATTGCTTATTGGCGACTAAATTTAAATTTAGTCTGTAAAAACTCCACTTTCAGCGACTAAAAAGGATATTGATCGCCGTTAGTCCACATTTTAGGCCCCAAAAAAATCAAATAAATCAGCAATATTATTAAAAGTAAAATTAGTCGCCAAATAGGACTTTTGGCGACTAAGCTTTTCATCGCTGTTCAGTTATATTTGGCTACCAAAGGATTTAGTCGGCATATATATTCCTTTGCCAACAAATAGAGAAATTAGTCGCTAAAGGTTGAATTTTCAACGCACCAATTCCTTTATTTCCTCACGCGCCCCTCTCTCTGATACAACACAACTTCAAACTTTGTATCACACACACACCGTCCTTTACCAAACCTCACAAAAAGCATCCCCCTTACCGTAGCCTCCCGTATGAAGGACATTGCGACGGCCACCGCTACCGGCACAAATCACCACCGTCATTGCTGCACATCACTGGCTCTCTCTCTCTCTCTCTCTCTCTCTCTCTCTCACGCGCGCGTGCGCGCTCTCGCTCTCGCTCACGGTTTGTCTGTACGTCTCTCTCTGTCACTCGAGCTCTCTCACACAGTCTCTCTCTCCCTTTCTTTATTTCCCCCTCTTCTGACATTGTTGGTTTAAGGTTTATTCAAATTTTAATGTATGTGCTTGTAATTTATTAAAAATTTCAAAGATGATGTTTAATATATGTATGTGTATATATAATTCTTTGAACACGTATTGCAAGCCCCTCTCTCTCTCTCGCTCTCTCTCTCTCTCTCTCCCCTTGCTCTGTTTCCTCTTTTTCTCACATTGTTTCTTTAGGGTTTATTCAAAATTTAATGTATGTGGCTGTAATTTATGAAAAATTTCAAAGATGATGTGTAATATATGCTGGTGAATGTGTGTGTATGTATAATGCTCTGTGTGTACATATGCAGATGATATATGTAGATGATGTTTAATATATAATGTATATGGCCCTAATTTAATGTGTGTATATATAATGCTCTGTCTACATATGCAGGTGAATCAATCACTGCAATTATTGTCACTCAACAACAACTGGATCATTCAAGCTACACTACATAAGGTACCGAGTTTGTATCCCGACATTTTTTATGAAGTGGGTATTATTTTGTTTTAATAATATTTATTATCTCTTTATGCTGTTTATGGGTTTGGTGATGGCAAACCCATAAAAATATATGCACATAAATATCACTTGCCATATTTTTAAGGAAAAAATTATAAACTTACTCAATTCAGTTAGTTAATCTCAACTAATTTAGTAATAATTTTTCTTGAAAAACACTAACGACATTATTAATTGAACCAAATTGAAACAAAATTTAAAATTAAGGGTGAAAATTCAGCCAATTAAAAGTGTAGGAATCAAAGTGATACAAGCGGTAAAATATAGAGATTAATAGTGTAGTTTGCCCTTTTGTAATAAAACTAATACTTTTTTTTTTGTGTAAAAAGTTATACTTTTTGTAGTGAGAAACGTTATATGATTTTTGTGATAAAAATTATAAATTATTATAATATTACTATAATGTGCATACCATAATAATTCGCGAAAATTGTATAGGTATATTAACACCCTAAAGCAACACTTCGAAAAACTTGTAGAAGAGGGTGTTGATGGCCCATATAGTCATCCGCCTACAATAGTTTGCTTGGACGATTGGAAACATATGATTGATATGGCTTGGAAGGATGCATCTTATTTGGTAACAAACAAATATAAACGACTCTATTGCTTTAGTTGTGTATTATGCATTGATATGTACTAATTCTTGCATAATTCCTTTGTTTTAGAAACGTTCAAAAACTGGTAAAGCAAATAAGGGTTTGCTACCATACAATCATACCATTGGATCTCGCTCCTTTCCAATAGCAATGTTGCTCATGGTGAGCTAGACGCATTTGGAATGTATTTCTCATCACTTATATATGTAACCAAAAGTCATGGTTACTATTGTGATGAATTAATTTTGTTAGTTGAAAGTAACAGGTAGATGAGAATAGGGAGATGGATTTTCCGGAATTTTATTCGAAATCACACAAATTGAAGAAAACAAATGAATTGATTCATGCCAAATGTGGTGAGCTATATGTAAGAATTAAACTTTTTTTCCAATTGTATTTAATATTAATTTGTATCTTAGCACAAAATTGCATGTCATTCTTTGTGCCTTTGTTGAATAGTCTACTTTTTTTGGTAATGACAGGATGCGATGATGAATCTGCAAGCGTCAGCCATGGATAGGGGGATCCCATTGACACATGAGGAACTCTCACGGCAAGTGCTTGGACAGAGAAAGAATTACTTGCGTGGATTTGGGATTGGCCCAGGACCCTATTCGCCATTTGATAGTGCGGCACGATCTTGTGACAAACAAATGGAGGCAATGAGATCTGAGATGGAGGTTCTTCATGAAGATTTGATGAAGGAGAAAGAAGAGCACCAGAGAGATCGTGAAGAGATGATGAGGGAGAGAGAGGAGCTAATGAAAGAAGTAGAAGAAAAAAAAAACCAAGGGAGGCGCAACAAGAACAACTTAATCATCTGAACTCTGTGGTTTTACGACTCACAACTCTGTTGGAGCGTTCAGACGGTCATCGTCGTATTTGGTAAGAAGAATTTTATTCATATCATACTAAAACTTATACAAAAGTACTTCACATATTGACATTATTGTTTTGGACCACTTGGAATTGTTTTGACATTATATAAATAAGAGGAGGAAAAAAAAAAGAAGAACACATTAATTAGTTAACTAATTAATGAGAAAGAAAGGAAAGACAAATGGATAGTCAGGAGAGGTAAATTGGATTTGAACACATTAATTGGTTAACTAATGGATAAGTGTTTGTGACATGTGTATATATATAATTTTTAAACTTGGCCTGACATTAACCATTAAGGAACAAGTCCCATTAGTCATTGTTTCGACTGGCAGGTTAACTAGTTGAACCATCATATGCAGAAAATTGTTGTAAATTTTAAGAAACATATGAACCTTAGATAAATATAAGGTCAAAAGAATTTGTGCGCGCGTGCACGTGCTTGTATGCCTAGATAAACATGTCATTTCATTTTTACTCAAACTTATCTACTTATTTTGATAACTTTCTTCAGCATTTTTTGGTCAGTTTTGGTTATTTTTATAATTCCTTTAAGATTCTTATTTGGCACTCAATCAGCCCACTAGGAATGTTTATGGCTTTTCCATAGTTATTATCGTTAGTCATTCTGTATGAAATGCAGTATTGTAAAAAATAGCCCATGTAATATATATAGATGTTAGATTTACATATTCACTAAAGAATACTATCTCTTTATTGTTATTGCTTAAGTGCAATCCAATGTTGACTTCATGACAGCTGACGAAATGTAATTCGGACCCGTAGGTTGGGAATTAGAGCCGAAAACACCTTAAACTTAGTCGAAAAAGGGCGTTCCAGGGTCAAAAATTCAAAACAGGCCCTGAACCACTATGTGGCTCTCATGGACAGCTTGCCCTTGAAAAATAGGACTTGTGACAACTGACGAAATGTAATTCAGACCCGTAGGTTGGGAGTTAGAGCCGAATACGCCCTAAACTTAGTCGAAAAAAGGCGTTCCAGGGTTGAAAATTCAAAACAGCCCCCGAACCACCATGTGGCTCTCACGGATAGCTTCTCCATGACAAATAAGACTTGTGACAACTGACAGAATGTAATTCGGAACCGTAGGTTGGGAGTTAGAGCCGAATACACCCTAAACTTAGTTGAAAAAAGGGCGTTCCAGGGGAGAAATTTCAAAACAGCCCATGAACCACCATGTGGCTCTCACGGACAGCTTCCCCTTGACAAATAGGACTTGTGACAACTGATGGAATGTAATTCAGACCCATAGGTTGGGAGTTTGAGTTGAAAATGCCTTAAACTTAATCGAAAAAGGGCGTTCCAGGGCCGAAAATTCAAAACAACCCCCGAACCACCATGTGGCACTCATGATAGCTTTTCAATGACAAATAGGACTTGTGACAACTGATAGAATGTAATTCAGACTTGTAGGTTGGGAGTTAGAGCCGAATATGCCCTAAACTTAGTTGAAAAAGGGCATTCCGAGGGAGAAAATTCAAAACAACTCCCGAACCACTGTGTGGCTCTAACGGACAGCTTCCCCTTGACATATAGGACTTGTGACAACTAAAGGAATGTAATTCGGACCCATAGGTTGGGAGTTAGAGACGAAAATGCATTAAACTTAGTCGAAAAAAGGCGTTTTGGCACTAAAAATTCAAAACAACCCTCGAACCACCGTGTGGCTCTCACGGACAGCTTCCCCATGACAAATAGGACTTGTGACAACTAACGGAATGTAATTCGGACCTGTAGGTTGGGAGTTAGAGCCGAAAACACCTTAAACTTAGTCGAAAAAGGGCGTTTCGAGGCCGAAAATTCAAAACAGCCCCCGAATCACCATGTGGCTCTCACGGACAACTTCCCCATGACAATTACAACTTGTGACAACAAACAAAATGTAATTGGGACTCGTAGGCTTGGAGTTTGAGCCGAAAACACCTTACACTTAGTCGAAAAACGCGTAGCATTTAGTTTAAAGAGCGAAAACTTTATGGAAACAACATCCACATATTCTAATAATTGCCTTTGTATATTTATACGATGAAGCAATTACATATTAGATTGTTTGTGCAGTTGGTTGGAATAAATATTGCATGATACATATATATATATATATATATATATATATATATGCTTTTATTTCCAAGAAGACATATCTCAATTGTTCTACCTGAAACGCATGTTAGAACATGTTCCCTATGGCTGACTGCATTGATATTTTGTAACCAATTCTAATGTTTATTTATTTATTTATTTTGTAGATGGCTTTGTTGCGTGGACTTGTAGATAATCCATTTTGGTGTATGGAGAAGAAATTTCACTTTTGTATAGAACTAATATAATACTTTTGTCATCCTCAGCTTTTGTGTAGTTCACTATTACTGATATAGAAAACTTTTGGCAACCAACTGATAATGACTGGTGTGGTACATAGATCACCTTCTGTCGTGGTACATATATGACCATTTGTTGGTGTACATATATGACCTTTTGTCATGGTCTATAGAAAAACTTTTGTCGTGGTACATACATCACCTTTTGTCGTAGTACAGATTACGATGGTAATTTGTACCATGCCAAATGGTCATTTCGCATGGTAGTAAATGTACTTTTTTGTATATGGAGCGCTTTGATTTTTGTATGATTCTATATTTTGTATGGAATTATTATTTTAGTTTGGACAATAGTTGGTTTGTATGGACTGATATTTAAAATTATTTATTTTTTGTATACGGATGCAGATTGTGGAATGATTGATAGTATATGTATCATTTTGTTTATATACGTATTACAGGTTGCATGGAATATAGACAGGTTGTGGAGAAATTTTAATTTTGCAATAAAACATAATATCATGTTTTTGGCG
Organism: Camellia japonica; assembly: GCA_030407325.1. Classification (NCBI taxonomy): domain Eukaryota; kingdom Viridiplantae; phylum Streptophyta; class Magnoliopsida; order Ericales; family Theaceae; genus Camellia; species Camellia japonica. Next base: position 60,345,615 of record JAPPVO010000024.1, read on the forward strand.
ACTAAACAATTAGTAGCTAAAAAGAAATTGGGAAAATAGTTTGGGCGGCTAAAAGCTTTGTACCAAAAAAATAAATAAATAAACATTTGGCGACTAAAAGTTTTGTAGCCAAAAGAAAAGCAAAGATTTGGTGACTAAAAGTTTTGTAGCCAAAAGAAAAGCAAAGTTTTGGCGACTAGTTTTGTAGCCAAGAGAAAATCAAACATTTGGCGACTAAAATATTTTGTAGCTAAAAACAAAAGCTAAAGAATAAAAACACTTTTGCCGACTAAAAATTTAGTAGCAAAAAATGTGGGACTTTAGCCGACCAAATATTTAGTAGCCAAAATAAGAACTCTTTGCTGACTAAAATTTTAGTAGCCAAAAATGTGGGACTGTAGGCGAATAAATCTTTAGTAGCCGAAAAAATTTGACTTTAGGTGACTAAAATGTTAGTAGCCAAAACACAAGTATTTACTTTAGGCAACTAATATATTTAGTAGCTAAATTTTTTTTCCCGACTAAATATTTAGTCGTTAACAATAACTAAAGCTTTTGGTGACAAAAAAATTGGTCGCCGAAAATGTACTAATTTAATTTTATGTCCAACCTTTTGGCGACTAAAAATTTAGTTGGCAATTGAATACATTTGGTGACTAAAATTATTTTATTTTAGTCGCTAATTACCTTTACTGACAATTCTTCCACGACTAATGCTGCAACCAAAAAATTTAGTCACTGAAACCCTTTGGCGACTAAAAATTGACTTTTGGCGACTAAAAATTTAGTCACCAAAAGCGAAAATTCTTGTAGTGGGATATGATGTGATAACTAAAAACCCTTTAGTATACTTTTCTCAAATATGACAATATGGCAGATATGGTGTGACACACTAAAAAAATAAAAATTCCTTAATGTACTTTTTTCAAATGTAACATGTGATTCTCCAACATGATGGGTATAATGTGGCACTCCAAAAACACTAAAAACTATAATGTGATACTCTAAAAAACCTAAAAGCTCCTTAGTGTGTAATTTTCTCAAATGTAACAACGTAGCGGATATAATGTGACACCCTAAAAAAGCTAAAAACTTCATACTGTAATTTTTCTAAATGTAACATGTGACACTCCAACGTGGCGGGCACTACAAGAAAATGGCCCAAATAACACAGAGCTTTTTGCGACAGTATAGGTGTCGTCGCCAAAAATGGTCTTTTGTGACGAAGTTTTCAAACCGTTGCCAAAAATGGCCTTTTGCGACGGTGGTGACCTCGTCGCTAATGAATGTACAAGAAAAATACAAAAACATTTGCGACGCCTGGTGTATCGTCTCAAAAAAAAAAAAAAAAAAAATTGAGACGAGAAACATTTACTGTCGCGAAAAGTGGACAAGTCGTGACAGCAAAAGTCCATCGCAAACAAACTCTTGTTAAAACGACATCGTTTTATTTGTTAGATTTATCATTTATGATAGTTTAAATGTTCCGTCACAAAAAGTAATGAAAATTTTTCTATCCTGCTTCTTTTAGCCCATTCACGGTCATGTTTTCCCCAAAATCCCTAAAACCTTTTTGAACCAAAATCCCCAAAACCTTTTTGAAGCAAAATCCCTAAAACCCTTGAGCCAAAATTCGACAACGGTAAAGGACGACGACGACTAGCAGCGAGTGACGACTGCTAATGGCGAGTGACGACGGTGAACGACGACGACGACGAGCAGCGGCAAGTGACGGCTAGCAACAAACAACAGCTAGGAGCGAGTGAGCGAGCGACAAGCAGTGAGTGATGATGGTGAGGAGCAGTCAGTCTTAATCGCGCCTCTCTCACTCACTCAGCGAGTGACGACAATTGTATGCCCTCTCTCTCTCTCTCTCTCTCTCTCTCTCTGTGAATGATCTTGTAAATAGTTTATATTCATCTTGTAAATAGTTTTAAAATGGCGACACATGATGAATTCATGGGTGATTTTCACTTCAGATTATTTGGGAAAATTACTTCTAAAAAATAGCCTAAAAAAATTTATGAACACATGATAAAATTTATGATTTTATTTTTTAATGTTTATAAAATTTATCAATAATTTGAAAATAAATTTTCAAATATGCAAGGATGTGAAATTATCCCTTTTCATTTTGAATAAATTTTTTGGACAAATTTTCTTTGAATTTAGAATTTGAAAAGGATCTAGTGGACTTCGACTACCCAAACAGATTTAGTCCAATGGTGAGGTGACACATAAGCATCCTTGGCCCAAAATCACTGTGCACAGTCACCCCTTTTTTGGTCACAAGAAACTTCAAGATTGAATATTAAACCAGACATCATATGTATGGTTTGGTCACTTCTTTTTTTCTTTTTCTTTTTCTGAAGATGGTAATGTTCCATCATGTTTTGCTCACTGATCTTTATGTTTCCAGTATCAAAGGAGGACCATAATTATCAAGCCACTAGACTTTGAGAATCTTGTCAAGCGATATGAAAATCCAATTATTATATTGAATTTGATAAAGGTAGGCTTTTGTGCATTAATTGATGAACGACATAGTATTTTAATGATGCTCAATATGTTTATGTTCATCAGAATCTGATTTGAGTCTTCAACCTTCTTTTACTTTGTCTTTTGTACTGGTTTATGTTTAAAAGACTCGTGAGAAGAAGCCCAGAGAATCTATTCTGCGTGCTGAGTTTGCCAAGGCTATTGCTTTCATTAATAAAGATTTAACGGAGGAGAATCGCTTGAAGTTCCTTCACTGGGAGCTGAACAAATGCTCTAAAAAGTACGTAGGCTTCTCCTTTCTTATGTTCAATTTTAATACTATGTAACACGTATCATTGACATGAATGTGACCTTCTTTCTAGCAAAGCAACAGATATGTTGTCGCTTTTAGGCAAAGTGGCTGCATATGCATTGAACTTAACTGGCTTCTTCTATTGTCAAGTAACACCAACTTCAGGCACCAAGGGATTGCTAAATTGGTCATATTTTTAGTAAGTTTAAATAAAGACAGCTTCATTTATGGCATGCTTCTCTCTTTTCTTTTCTTTCTTTTTCTTCTTCTTTATTTTTATTTTTTTAATCTTTTCTACAATGTGTATATTACTCTCTGAACATCTAACATGTCTGCCATACCATTTAACAAGTTGATGTCCATCATTTTTTTACATGGCATCTTGCTGGTTTTATCTTTGCCTAGCTGGTTTAACCTTAGGTTCTGACTCTTGCAGATTGAGTAGTTTTCTTTTTGTGAGCATTTTTTTCAATTAAATAATTTTTCTTCCATTTAACATTATCAATGATGATAATCAACATTACTTACAGAAGGGAGTTTGAATTCAGTACCTCAAACCTAGTAGAGCTTGGATAGGAGGTGGACATGTTATCCATTCCTTAGGTTTTTTCTGTGTTCGTCCTTTAACTGAGCAAAAACTGTGCAAATGGTACCATGTTCAATATATTAATATGTCAAAGATATAATTAGAAGATTGCAAAAACCTACTGTTTCATACAACACTCCTTTGGATTTTAAAACCTTTAATTTGTTTTTTCAAAACCATTGCTTTGAAACTTCTAAATGGAGGGAAAAGAAAAGGAAGAAAAAATGAGGCAATTGCTTTATAATTCATGATTCATGATTGTCTTCCTTGATTATAGTTTTTTTGTAGGATCCACATATATAATTGAGACGTTTAAGCAGCTACTACAGGACCCACTGATTGCTAAGAATCAATCTTTGGGATGTTAGCAGAGAGAGAGAGAGAGAGAGAAAGAGAGAGCCAATGAATGTGCTTTGGTGGTGAATTCTTGTGTAATGGTGGTGAAAATGAGGAATGGTTTGACTCTATTGTTGTTTTTTAGCTTGTAATTTTTTCCACAAAAAAAGAGATGGTTTCACGTGCCAATTTCAGAGAAAACTGAACAAGAAAGACGAAGTAGAAAGACTTTTGGTTGTTGGGTTCTTCGAATGATGACCATTGACCCAATTTCACTTCATTTCACAATATGAAAGCAGAACTAGTTGTCTGTCATACCCATTTTTTGAAAAGTTTTTCTTGTTCCTTCTAAGTTTGGAAGGGAAAGAATTCTCTTTTTTTATTGATTTTGTTTTGATAGAGTTTGCACTAATTTTATAACTGGCCACATTCTTCTCTGTGCTGAGGTCTGTTTTTGTTTTTTGTTGTGGTTTTGCACGATTTGAATGATTTTGATTTGAAAAACTTATGTGAGACTAACATTTTAAGACGATTTTTTTTTTCTTCAAATTAATCATGTAAAAACAAATTTGTAGGAGTATTATGCCAGAATTTTTTGCATTTTGTCCCACCAAACTTCATTTTCTCTATATTTTAGTTCATTGCATTTTATTTTTTTTCCTCCTAGGGAATCCTTTAAAAAAATAGTTGAGAAATTGGATTACTTTGGATAGCTAAATTCATTGCTATAGAATGGAAGTGTACTACTTGTTTTGCGAGATGAAGGTGCAATTATTTTTGTCTGCATTTTTTTTTCTTGACACTTAAAGCTTACGACGTTCTGGGTGCACCTCTTGATGTTCTGGACATGTTGAATTAGTGATGGAATACTTGGCATTTTACAACATTTTTATGTCCCACGTGTTGTTATATAAGTATTTCATTTATTTATGTTCTCTATGTAAACTTCAAAGTCAAGTGCATTTTCTTTGGATATGATTGCTTCAAATCGCTAAATAATTGAGTGGGATAAGACCACCTACCTATTTGAGAGAAATTGGACGGATAGGTATCATGATGCATGAATATGTAGGTATTATATTTGGAGTTATTTTGATGTTTAATTTTTGTGGATGTGTGCAGAAGAGATATTTGACGGAAGTACAGAGGATGGATAAGAGTTGGACTGATTTACCAAATAAGATGTCGAGGGAATACATTAATGGGATTGATCAATTCTTTGTGTTTGCCTACACTAATGGGGCTGAAGGTTCAATGATTAGTTGTCCGTGTAGAAAATGTGAGAATAGATACCATCTTGTACGAGAGAGTGTACGGGGAGCATCTGATTTTGAATGGTTTTTTTTAAAAAGTACAAACATTGGATTAATCATGGGGAATCTTACGTATCCCTGCATGATAATCGAGAGAATGAAACATTGGCTAATTTAGACATTGGGGATGATATGGTTGGAATGATACAAGGGGCTATGGGAAATCCACATGCCGGTACAAGTGTTGGGGGTAATGAACCACAAGCGCCTGATCCTCATGCATCTGAACCCCAGCTCAGTCCAAATGCAGAGACTGCAAAGTATTTCAAACTTCTTCAAGATGCACAAAATGAATTGTATCTGGGTTGTTAGAAGTTCACATCTTTGTCATTTATTGTTTGACTTCTACATCTGAAGGTGCTTAATCAGTGGACAAACAAGTCTGTTGACATGTTGCTTGAGTTATTGAATGAGACATTACCGTTGGGTGTGAAACTCCTGGATTCATATTATAAAGCTCAAAAGGTCACAACAGATTTGGGCTTCACGTATGAGACGTGCGATGCATGTCCCAACAGTTGCATGTTGTTTCGAAATGATGCCAATCTTGATAAATGTGTCATATGCAACAGTTCTAGATGGAAATCAAATGGTGATGGTGGTTCAAATGGTCCTAACATAGGTGGCAAACGAATAGCTGCAAAGCAGATGAGGTATTTTTCTTTAAAGCCACGGTTGCAGAGGTTGTTTATGTCATCCACGACAGCCAGGATAATGAGATGGCATGCAGAGGAACGAACTGATGATGGTGTCTTTAGGCATCGTGCACTACAAGAAAACACACCTTTGGCGACTAAATTTTTAGTCGCCAAAGGTCCATTTTTAGTCGCCAAAGGTCGCTGTTTAACCTTCCCCGACTAATTTTTTTGGTCGCCGGTTTTGTCGCCAATAAACGGTCGCAGAAGGTTTTGGCAACTAATCTGTCTTTTAGTCGGCAAAAGGCAGGTGTTTAGCGACTAAAGGTTTGGTCGCCAATACTCAATTCCATTTTTGGAAATTATACCTTTGGCGACTAAAATGTTAGTCGCCAATAGTTAAATTTTTTTTTATTATTTATACAATTGCCACTCTTTTGGCGACCAAAGTATTTTGTCACCAAAAGCATTTGTCAAAAAAAAAAAAAAAACCCACTATGCTGCTTGAGGAGCTCCCAAGGGGTTTCGAACCTGCGAACTCCACCTTCCAAACCTTAACACAACACGCCAACCCACTATGCCACTCAACCATCACATGAATATAATTGCAACTTATATTATTTATATATTACTTTCACAGTATTAATACAAAACTATATATTTAAATATAATTATATATATTGAATATAATTTATGTAAAAAATAAATGATTTACTAAAAAAAATTATAGGCCACTTTTGGCGACTAAAATAAATTTTTAGTCGCCAATTTACTAATTTTCGGCTACTAATTATTTGTTTGTTGCTAATTAGTAGCCAAAAATAGCACTTTTGGCGACAAAAGTCAGGTTTAGTCGGCAAAACCCCTCCTTTTAGCTACTAATTTTTTTTTAGTAGCCAAAAACAGCACTTTTGGCGACTAAAGTCAGGTTTAGTCGGCAAAACCCCTCCTTTTAGCTACTAATTTTTTTTAGTAGCCAAAAATCTGCACTTTTGGCGACTAAATTGAATTTTAGTCGCCAAAACCCCTACTTTTGGCTACGAAATTGATTTTAGTCGCCAATAACTATGCATTTGGCTACTAAACTGTTTTAGTCGCCAAAAGTGTTCACTTTTGGCGACTAATTCCATTTTAGTCGCCGATTGTCGTACTTTCAGCGACGAAAATTCATTTTTTAGTCGCCAAAGCTGGATTTTCTTGTAGTGGTGCTGACTCCCTTGCATGGAAAGATTTTGACTGTCAGAATATTGATTTTAGTAATGATTGTCGAAGTGTAAGGCTTGGCTTAGCATCGGATGGCTTTAACCCATTCAAGACGATGAACATAGTTCATAGCACTTGGTCTGTTGTGCTCATTCCATACAACTTGCCACCATGGATGTGCATGAAGCAACCATTTCTAATTTTATCTGTGCTTATTGATGGCCCAAAAGGACCTGGTGACAAGATTGCTGTGCATATGCAACCATTGATTGAGGAGTTGAAAGAACTATGGAATGACAGTGTCTCCACATTTGATACATCAACAAATCAAATGTTTCAAACGCATGCAGCTTTACTATAGACAATTAGTGATTTTCCTGTATATGCAAACTTGTTAGGATGGAGCACTAAAAGGGAAATGCATATCATTGCTGCAATAAGGAAACTCCATCATGTTGGTTGAAGCATAGTAGGAAACAATCATACTTGGGTCATCGCAGATTTTTACCTAGTGGCCATAAATTCCAAAAGGATAAAGTATCATTTGATGGTAGTCGGGAATTCAGACTCAAACAAAAATTGTTGTCTGGAACTGAGATGCTACTAAAATTAGAATCTGATGGTATTTTAACCCAATACAAGAGGGATGACCTTAAGGAGAGGCATATGAGACATGTAGAGAAGGAGAAAACTGGACATCGCACCCATAGCTAGAAGAAAAAGAGTATCTTTTATGAACTGCCATATTGGGAGCACAATCTAATAAGATACAATCTCGATATGATACATATAGAGAAGAATGTTTGTGACAATGTGTTGTGGATAATATTAGGGGTTGCAGGAAAATCGAAGAATGGTGTTAATGCTTGGCGTGATTTACAAGAAATGAATATTAGAAAATCCCTACATTTGCAGTTAAGAGGGTCGAATAAAGCTTATTTACCACCAGCACAATTCACGATGACCAAGGATGAGAAAGATTTGTTCTTGAAAGTGTTGAAGGAAGTTAGAGTTCCCGATGGGTATTCATCCAATATATCGCGTCGTGTGCGCTCACATGATAGAAGTATTGGGGGTCTTAAGAGCCACGATAGTCATATTCTGATGCAATAACTTATTCCATTGGCTATTCAAAGATCATTACCGAAGAATGTAATTGAACCCTTGATTGAATTGAGCAATTTCTTTAGACAATTGTGTTCCAAAGTGAATCGTGCGACAGATTTGCAATATATTCAAGATCGTATCGTCGTAACACTTTGTCATCTAGATAAAATATTTCCTCCGACTTTTTTTGATATAATGGAGCACTTGCCTGTACATCTAGTTGACGAAGCATTATTGGCTAGAGCGATTCAGTTTCGATGGATGTATCCAACTGAGAGGCATCTTCTTACTTTGAAGCACTATGTGTGTAATAGAGCTCATCCAGAAGGTTCAATTGCTAAAAGATATCTTATGGAAGAATGTATGAATTTTTGTGCACAATATCTCAATGATATGGAAACCAAATCTAGTCGACCCATGAGGAACTACAATGGAGATGATAATTTGGGTCATGCTATTGGTGAAAACACAAGCTTTTGTCTTGATAATACTTCTTGGGTACAAGCTCACAGTATGTCTTATTCAATACAAGTGCAGTTCAACCATTCATAAAGTAGGTTATGTCACTTACTCAATATTTTATTATGTTTTATTGAATTTTGAACCAAATTTTTTTATTGATAAATTTTCAATCTACACAGCAAACACCTTGAAGTACTTAAGGTCAAAATGCCTCGTGTTGACTATCATCAGCTTTGTCGTGAACATTTTGAATTTTTCACATTTGGTTCAGGGAACATGTATGTATTTAAATCTACAAATTCTAGTTACCTAAGTCGAACTACATTTTAAATTTTACATTTTTGTTTTAAATAGTTCCAAACTTTGTGAAGGACTAGTGATGTCACATTTTCTGAAGAGATTATTTTATTGGCAAATGGTCCTCATAACCTGGCAAGGAGGTTCAACGGGTATATAATGAATGGGTTTCGGTATCGAGTAAAGGCCATGGATGACCGTCGAGCCACACAAAATTGTGGTATAACTTTGAAGGCAGATACCATAAGTTATGCTAGTCGGAAAGACAAGAATCCTCGTGTGGGATCTATGTATTGTTATGGACAATTGACAAATATTGTTGAGATTCGATATTCCAATGAGAAGAAGCATGTGTTGTTTAAGTGTGATTGGATTGACAACATTCATGGAAAGAAAGAAGACGTCTTCAATTTCACGTTGGTTAACTTCAATCATTTGTTGTACCGAGATCATCAAATTACCAATGAACCTTTCATCTTGGCATCCCAAGCAGAGCATGTTTGGTATGTTGCAGACCTGTTAGAACCAGACTGGCAAGTGGTGGTGAAGATGTCTCAAAGAGGTTTATTTGATATGAATTCGACTGATCCAGAAATCGAGCCATTTATGAGCCAACAATTAAAAGAAAACATAATGCTCCGTGATAAAGAAGTTTTTTTGGGTGAGGGAAGCCGCAGAAGGAGAAACACTTGATGTTGAAATAGACTGATATTTAATAAACATCAGTAATTGAATTAAGACCAAGGTTGCAGTTAATCATCAGTTTCTTAATTTACTTTGTCTTTGTAATTGTATTAGTTCAATTAATGTCATATTATAGTTGATTCAAAACCATTCTTTATGTTTCTAATGCCAATTAATGTCATAATGCTTATAGATTATTATGGCAAGGAAGAGGAAGCCTGATCATCCCCTATGCATGAGGTCCGATGTGGTACATAAGAGGACATCAGTGGCACCACCATCAGAGGAGGAATCACATCGATCACCATCAGAGGGGCCACTAGTGCCACCACCATCTGACCAGCCACCGCAGTGACCACCATTAGTGGCACCACCATTAAAGGAGGCATCACAACAACCACCATCAGAGGGGCCATTAGTGCCACTGCATCGACCACCATCAGTGGCACCACAGCAACTATCATCTACTCAGCCTCCACGCCTACCATCGGTGCTTCCATCATCAGTGGCACCACAATAGCTATCATCCCAACTAGAGTCATCATCTTCACAGCCAACCGCATGTATGTAAATTTGGTTTGATTTGTATGAAAATTATTTAAATATACATTTATTTATTCTCATTATATATAACTTGTTTATTCTCATTGTATCTTCCAGACCCTTCGACTTCTTCATAGCCCACCTTTGCATTTGTTTACTATCATTGTATATTGTTTATTCTTATTCTTGCAGGTCATGTTAGTTCTTTTTCAACCTCGACTAGACGTGGTAGAGGATGTGCCAAGGGCATTAAGGAGTGCGGTACTGGTACAAAGTTGGACGTACAATTTGACGAAAATTACTGCCCAATAGGGAATAATGTGTCTAAGTTAACTACTCAATTTGGCATTATTGTGCGTAATGGTAACATTGTTCCTCTAACTTTTCTTGACTAGATCACTGTGCCTGACAATATTCTTGTGCTATCTGGAAGGATGTAAAGGTAAAAGTGTATTTTTGTCCAAAAATTGAAATTCCAAAATTGTGTTATTATTATTTAAACTTTTAAATTGTGTTTTGTAGGATAATTAAAAATGTATGTCCAGAGGAGTATAAGCCAATCTGCATGAAAACCTGCAACAGCATATGGAAGGATCACAACAATAAGATTAAGACCAAGCATTTCAAGCCTAGAAGTTCTGATCCTAATCTAGAGGATGATGTTCCTTTGCACATTGTGCCAAGTCAGTGGAAAGAACTTGTGGAGTATTGGCGTACTTCCGATGCTGAGGTATACAAATAAATTATATGTATGATACGTAAACATACAAATCATATTTATACACTTACATTTGTTGAACCTGTTACAGAAAATTGCAACTAGGAACGCTAAAAATCGGCAAGCTCACGGCATACTTCATACCATAGGGCATACTACTTTCGCTCAGATCCAACATGAGGTTTATATTTTATTGTTTTTATTTTTGTATATAAATAAGCATTATATATTTGCAAATTATTTGGATTCTAATTTTCATATTTCTAAAAAATCTAGATGACTAGCAAGGGGGGAGTCTATTGATAAGATGAATGTTTGGCTTATGACACGTAGAGCAGATGACCCTGAGGTTATCCAGACCTTGGTAGTTTCCAAACACCTAACATTGTATTTAAATTTTTTTTTTATTTTTTGTGTGTCAACCATCTAAATTTCACATATACTTGTATGTCTTATTCAATACAGGATAAGTTTAATCGTCAACTCTCCATGCTACCTGAGGATTGCCAAACTTTAGAGGTTAGAAACGCCATTTTCCATGAGTTGATAGGTCATGACGGACATGGATATTTTCGCACTTACAGGAGAACTGTGCCTCAGAGCGCGGTGTATAAAGATGGTGCTGGGCCATCATGGTCAACACCTCAGCCATCGACTATTATTCAGATCACCCAGTAGGTTCATGCGGAGCTAAGGGATGAGTTGAGGGAGGAGTTGAGGGAGGAGATGCGAGCAGAGTTCTTTACACATTTATAGCAGATGAGAGCTGAAATGATGGCCTTTGTGTCACAGGGGGCAACTGTGGATCCTAACAGACAAGTTCGATATAAATTAAATTGTTTGATAGTTAAATTTTCACATAACATATATATACATATATTTAATAAAATTCGAATATGATTAACACATTATGTATGGACTGTCATAGGTTCCTGATACATCGAGTGGCCACCGGGTATTTAGGGAATCTATAGGAGATGAGACTCCATGTACACCACCACTAGAAGATCAGGTATAAAATGTATCTGTGCATTCTAAGCTACGAATAACCATACAATAACTGTACACAGCCCAAAAGCATAGAGGCTAATTACATAATTAGAAAGAAAGACAAAGGATTTTCTATTGTTAAGTTTCCGGTTTGGGAGTTAGAGTCGGATTTCGGTCTAGGCAAACTAGTTATTTAAGAAACTTAGAATTCAAGGTGCTGACACCCCAAAATCACCAAACGACATCGGATTAGCATGAAACTTGGCACACACGACCGCCTTGGCATGAGAGACTTGCGGGAGAAGACGGGACTCGAATTGGGTTTCCGATTTGGGAGTTAGAGCCGGATTTTGGTCTAGGCAAACTAGTTCCTTAAGAAACTTAGAATTCGAGGGGTTGACGCCCCAAAATCACTAAACGGCATTGGATTAGCATGTGGCACACACGAATGCCTTGGCATGAGAGACTTGTGGGAGAAGTCGGGACTCGAATCGGGTTCCCAGTTTGGGAGTTAGAGCCAGATTTTGGTCTAGGCAAACTAGTTCCTTAAGAAACTTAGAATTCAAGGGGTTGACGCCCCAAAATCACCAAACGACGTCGGATTAGCATGAAACTTGGCACACACGACCGCCTAGGCACGAGAGACTTGTGAGAGAAGACGGGACTCGAATCGGGTTCCTGGTTTGGGAGTTAGAGTCGAATTTCGGTCTAGGCAAACTAGTTCCTTAAGAAACTTAGAACTCAAGGTGTTGACCCCCCAAAATCACCAAACGGCGTCGGATTAGCATGAAACTTGGCACACATGACTGCCTAGGCATGAGAGACTTGGGGGAGAAGACGGGACTCGAATTGGGTTCTCAGTTTAGGTGTTAAAGCCGGATTTCGGTTTAGGCAAAATTATTTACTTAATGATCTTTGAAGTTGTATAGTAGTTAGATTTTTATGGTTTTTTGTAATTAACATATTAACACATAATTATATTGTCATTAATTATTTTTATTTTTTGTTTTTAGATATGTCCCGAGTAGGAGTTTGCTTCTTGTGGAATGCATGCCTGTGAGGAATGCGACTAACTTTTGTTTTTGTTACCCACGGAGAATGATGAGGAAAACTTGTTTTTGGTTTATGTTATTTTGAATTGTGAACAATATTATGTATTTGAACATTATATATGTATTATGGAACATTATGTAGTGGGGTAATTTTCTGATATGTAGTTATGAATGCAAGAATATTTTTATTATGGAGAAATTGTTATTTCTATATAGGAATTTTTATATTATTATGCAATTATTGGTTTCTTTTTCAATTTTTTTTCATTTAATACAGATAATTTCAATATTTTTAATAATTTTATTGTAGGTTTTGTTTTTTTTTTTTTTTTGTTGCAACGGCACCACACCATCGCAAAAAACATTAGAACTAAATGTATTTTTTTGGCGACATAGGCAATGTCGTCGCAAAAGATATTAGCAACATAGGTCATGCCGTCGCAACAAAAAAACATTTCGCGACAATATTTTTTGCCGTCTCAAATAAAACTTTTAGCGACGATACAACAATGCCGTCACAAAAGGTCTCAATTTTTTACATATTATAGGCGATAGTAAAATGCCGTCACAAAAGGCAACATTTGCCGTCGCAAAAAAAAAAAAAATGTGATGGCAACGTTTTAGCAACGCCCTCTGTTGTGACCCCCTCTTGCCGTCGCAAAAAGTCATTTGTCGTCACTAAAAGTTTTTTGAGATAGCATTAGGAGTATTAGCGACAACATTTTGCCATCGCAAAAAATTGAAATTTTTGTAGTGGGGTATGATGTGATACTCTGAAAAAATTAAAAACTCCTTACTGTACTTTTCTCAAATGTGATACTCTAACGTGGCAAGGATGATGTGATACTAAAAAACTCCTTAGTATATTTTTTTTCTAAGTGTGACACTCTAATATGGCAAACAAATGAGTCATTACACATTCAAAAGAATTAAATGGATCACAAGAAAAAATATGGGACTATATGGATCATAAGTTCAAAATATGGGACTTATTAGTCAATCTTTCATTCTTGGGATATTTACCAATAAATTTTATCTCACAAACAAGTATTTCAATTAGTCCTAATTTAAGTTCTCATTTTTCATATTAGACAAACGAATTGAGACTACTTCAGTATAAAAAAAAGGTTTGATTCTTTAAAAAAAAATCACATGATAATTAGACTATTCATGATCAGATTATAGTTGAATCTGTTGGAAAAATAGTTCAGAAACTATTAATAGGTGAAGGAGAAATTGACTCCAAAGTGCACCATTTGAGTATGATATTAAGACAAAATTTATTTAATTTAAAATTAAATTTATTTGTTCTTTATTTGGGTCAAAATTCACTACAAGAATTTACACTTATGGCGATTAAATTTTTAGTCGCCAAAAGTCATATTTTAGTCACCGAAACTTTTTAGCGACTAAATTTTTTGGTCGCAAGAGTAGTCACTGAAGGATTGTCGGGAAAGGTAATTAGCTACTAAAATTATTTTAGCCGCCAAATGTACTGAAATGCCGACTAATTTTTTAGTCGCCAAAAGTATTGAAAATAAATTACATCTCACCTTTTCAGTGGCTAAAAATATTTTGTCGCGAAAAATATTACTTATATCTAGCTACTAAAGATTTAGTAGCCAAAATTTTTTCGGCTCCTCCTATTATTTTTTTTAGCTACTAAATATATTAGTCGCCTAAAGTGTGATTATTTTTAGCTACTAAAAGTTTAGTCGCCTAAAGTCTCAATTTTTCGCTACTAAACTTGTAGTTGGCAAAAGTGTTGTTGTTGTTCATCAAAAAAATTTTGGCTACAAAATATTTTAGTCGCCAAATGTCGGATTGTTTTTGGCTACTAAGGTTTTAGTTGCCTAAAGTCTGGTTTTCTTTTTGGCTACTAATTTTTTAGTCGCTAAAAATCTGACTTTTTTGGCTACTAAGCTTTTAGTAGGCAAATATTTTGTGTTTTGCCTACTAAACACTTAGTTGGCAAAAGTCTCACATTTTTTGCAACTAAACTTGTCGTCTGCAAATGTTTTTTATTTTTTTGGCCACAAAATATTTTAGTCGCCAAATGTCTGATTATTTTTTAAGTTTTAGTTGCCTAATGTCTGCTTTTGTTGGCACTAAGCTTTGTAGTCGCCATAATTGTTTTCCAAAATTTTTTGTTTGGTTTTAACTACTAATTTTAGTCAATGAAATATGTACTTCCTTTTTTACTACAAATTGTTTAGTCGCCAAAAAAATGCTCTTATGTTTTATCGCAAAATTCTAATTTCTCCACAACATGTATGTATTTCATGCACCTGTAGTATGTATATAAACAAAACAATGCATATTTTATTAGTCATTCCATAATTTAAAATTATCAATCATTCCACAATCCATATTACTTCCAACCATCCAAAAATGAATAACTTTAAACATATATATTCTATACAAACCAACTATTGTCCAAACTAAAATTATATTTCCATACAAAAATCCAACCCTTCATATACAAAAAATATATTTACTACCATGCGATATGGCCATTTGGCGTGGTACAAATTACCATCGTAATCTGTACCATGACAAAAGGTGATCTATATGCCATGCCAGCAACTATTAGTTGGATTACAAAAGTTATATGTATCAGTAATACTAATCTACACAAAAGTAGAGGACGACATAGTGAGTAGGATTATACAAATGTGTCAAGTATCCTCCATGAACAAAAATATAGACTATCCACAAGTCCACGCCAAAAGCCATCTACAAAAAATAAAAAAATAAAAATTGCACCCATTACAAAATATCAATTGATTCAAACATAGGAAAAATGTTGTAATAACATGCATTTAAGGTAGAACAATCTATAAAAGCCTTTTTTTAAAAAAAATACAATGATATGTATGCGTCATGAAAGATTTATTCCAAACTTGATTTCAATTTACAAAAAATATAATTTTTAGGAGCATACCTCTTCATAAAATAAATGCTTATTGCTAGAATGTTTTGGTTGTAAATTTATTTTAACTTTTCTCCATTTCCATTTTCCTAGTCAAAGTAAAATAAATGAGTATTCTACGGGGTTATCTCCATAACCATATCATGCTTTCTTAATACGTTTACTACCCAAATGGCCACCGTATATGATGAAACAATGGCATCATTTAAAATCAAAATGTTGAACATTGATTGGATGTCAAACTCTCCATTTTTCGAATAAGTTTATGGCATTTTTGGCAGTAACTCCCAACCTACATGTGCTAATTACATTTCGTTTGTTGTCATAGGTCCTATTTGTCATGGGAAAGCTGGCCATGACATTCCTATGGTGGTTATGGGGCTGTTTTGCATTTTTGCCCCCTTAACGCCCTTTTTTGGTTAAATTTTAGGCATTTTTTACTCTAACTCCTAACCTACGTGTGCCAATGACATTTCGACTATTGTCACAGGTCCTATATGTCATGGGGATGCTGAGTCATGACATCCATATGGTGGTTCTAGGGCTGTTTCGCACCCTTAACGCCCTTTTTTAGTTAAGTTTAAGGCGTTTTCAGCTCTAATGAACATAGAGAGAAAGAGAAGTGTCATTTGGTTATTATTTAGCCTGACTGTGCCAAAAGAAGAAGAAAAACCTATAAAAATTAGGACATAAAAGATTTCTTGAAAGCTAAAAAATAGAGAACATAAGGGAAATACATGGAAGTTCTAGAGTCGAAGTTCTCCATTCACAGAGTTCTGTTGAATGAACCCAATTCCTTTGACTCTTGTGACCTTTAAGCCTTTCTCAACATTATATGAATACCCACTTAGACATAAAACAAATTTTCCTTTCACAAGCTCCGATGAGAAAGTACCATCAAGGCATTGTCTGGAAAAATTCAACAACTCAAATTCAAATGGTTCAAAATATCAGTTAAGTCTATACACATTTGAACAAAAAGAAATGAATAATTGCCCAATCATACTAGTCGTGGTTGTTCCAGGGACTTCAATATCCCCAGCATAAACTAGTTGATACATTTTGTCCAGCTTGAAGAGTGTCACTGCTTGTTCCTATGTATAGATTGAGGAGAAAACATTATGAATAAAATTCAATATAAGAAGAGTATTGATATTCAGGCACAAAAATTAGACCCAGTTTTTTTTTTTTTCCTTGGATGTAATTAATTATGATGGGAACAAAGATACAAGGAAAATGGATTAAACCTTTGATTCATTAAAAAATTTTGGGTACCCAAAAACGGTTAAGAGTTTCACAGTCATGCATTGTTGTTCTGTTTTCAGTCAATATGCACAGATTTTGTAAGCAAAGATGGGCCTGAACCATGCACCTTTCCTTGCGAGATGATCTAAAACTAAATGGGTGATCTTGTAAAACTATGTATAACAGTTTTGGAGTACAATTTCCTGCATCAAGACTGCCAAAATACTTTTGATAGATATGTTAACGACGTCATTGTTCAACTGCAAAATCAAACCAACAATAGATGTCAGTAGCGGTGAATTAAAATCCTAAACGGAACAACAATAAAGAGAGGAAGAGAGAGAGAGAGAGAGAGAGAGAGAGAGAGAGAGAGAGAGAGTTAAGTTGATAAACAGCAATCTTCCTAGTGTTATACCAGGCCGCATGGCATAAAGAACCAACTTCACTTCTCAGTCATACTAAAAAAAGATGGATACTTGGTAAAAAATAAAGAATTGAAATGATAATTTGTGTTGGTCACCTACCCATCGGAATCCTTCTTTCTCTTGAAAGGAAGCACCTATCACACTTTCACTAAGATTAGCAATCTGAGAAGCTAGAACACAAATCACAATCTCGGGTCCATTTATCTGTTTTCCAATTATTTTTTCAAGAAAAGGAAAATTACATATTTGGTTAGATATCTTTGAGGTAGAACACTATTTAGGCCTTAAAAGTCTAAGAAAATGTCCCCTACTGACTCTAATCAATAAACAAGCAGAAATACCAAACTTTTGACATTATCTCACATAATAGCCAAAACAAACAAACAAACAATAAAAAATCAAAATTTAACCAAAAAAAAAAAAAGGCATAGCAGAACCAAAGAAGAAACCAATCAAGTGATAAAAAATAATAAAAATTGCAGAGACTCAAAAATCCCTAAGTTGAAAGCATTTGATATACATGCAAACACATTCCCAGTTAATGGTTCTGCGAAGAAATTCAATTCAACCCCCTAGCATATAAATAAAATATTTCTTTTCCTGATAATCAAGCTAGCTTCAAAGTTTTTAGTGGAGCAAAATGTTGAACCATGAAACCATGAGCATCTAAAAAATAGATAAAATCTAAAATCCCTACAATGGATTAGGGCTTTGAAACTAATGAGAGAGAAAGGGGAAAAAGGGGAAAATGTATCAAACCACTAAAATCAAACCCATTTAAGACATCAAACCCATAAAACTTTAGAAATCAAACCACTTCAACCAAACCCATTTTTTCGAAATCAACACAAAATTAAACTAAAGAAATCGTAAAAACCCTAGAGTAAGATTTAGAAAGGGAGAAATAGAGATAGATAGATAGAGAGAGAGAGAGAGAGAGAACCTGTGACGATACAGCAGTGCTGGTGGTGATTTGCGGCGGCGGCGGCGGCAGCGAGAGACAGTGGTCTGTGCTGAAATGAGGTGGGGTGTGGTTTGGTGGTCACAGAGAATCTGTGTGTGAGAAAGAGAAGAATCGGATGTCTAAACATAAAACAGGGTGCCAATATTAAAATTCATTTCCCTCTAAAATGAATTATACCTTTAGCGACTAAACTAGCTATTTGTCGCCAAAAACTAATATATAATGACTAAAAATTTTGTAGCCACTCTTTATTTTTAGCTACAAAAATATTAGTCGCCAAAACTTGTAATTTGGCGACTAATTTTTTTTTTGGGTCAAAAAAAATTGAGTGAACCACGACTAAATATGTTTTTGTCACCAAAAGTGGACATTTGCCTACTAATTTTTTGGTAGCCAAAGAGTAACGTAAAAATATGGCTATTTATTTGGCGACTAAACTTTTTTTTGTCGGCAATAATTAATATACGACGACTAAAACCCCATTTAGTAGCCTAAAATCTTGACTTATGCCGACTAATTTTTTTTAGTCGCCAAAAGGTGGCATATTCAGCTACTAATTTTTTTTTTTAGTTGCTAGTAAGTAATATATCTCGGCTAAAAAAATTTAGTAGTTACAGCCTAAACAAACACCGACTAATACATTTTTTAGTCGCCAAAAAGTTAACCTTTGGTGACTAAATTCCTTTTAGTCGCCAAAAGTGCAAGTTGTTGTAGTGATTGAACCGGATTCGATACAAAATTCAAATCTGTTTGAAAGAACAATCATGTCAGTTCTTTGCACCTATTCCATGGAAGAGTTATGTCTCTTTTCTGCACCTATTCTATGGAAGAGTTGTGTCTCTTCATAGATGTGTCTCTTCAATGAAAAGTCATTATAACTTTTCGAAGAGTCACTAATTCACCTATATAAATAGATCCTTATTGCATTCATTCATAAAATTGAATTCATCTTGTGTTTCTTTTCTTCTGCACTCTGTCTTTTCTATAAGAGAATTCTGCACAGTAAGGTTCGCCAGACGTGGTGCTGCTGCTTTTGCAAGGTTCGATCGTTGTATATTGGGAGATGAACGTCTAATAAAAACTCGTGAGCACCATAGCAGGAGATGAATTTGTCTTAAGGAAATTGTGTCTAACACAAGCCTCAATCACATTTGGTTTCGTTTTCAGATTTTTACAATTTGTTTTGTAAGTTTTCTACTTCTCTATAAGTATTTTTGGTTCTCTGTATATGGTTTGGTTTAGTTTTACCCAACCAATTTATATTATACTCAACTTGTATTTCTTTTTATATAATTTGGTAATATATTTGGTGCAATGATTACGTGTTTTACACCGTACACATAAGGAGTTTTTTCCTACAACTTAAGACAAATTTGGTATTATATTTTTACAGATTTCAAGTTATTTGGTTAAAATCTTGTTTCTGTTTTTATATAGACTATATTTTCTGGTTTGATTATTTTTTTAAAAAAAAAAAAATTATTTTATAATTCAATTAATTTGTTGTGTACTATGTGTTATCAAATCTGTTTGATACAGTCAGTTTGTGATTTCTTTCAACACCAAATGTGAAACGTCACTTACCATCAAAGTAGGCAATTTATAACTTTACTTGTGGTGTTCATGAATCACGGTGATTATATGAAACACTAACAGTTTTGGTTTTGGTTCTCATGCATGTATTATTT
This sequence comes from Camellia japonica, assembly GCA_030407325.1. Classification (NCBI taxonomy): domain Eukaryota; kingdom Viridiplantae; phylum Streptophyta; class Magnoliopsida; order Ericales; family Theaceae; genus Camellia; species Camellia japonica. Next base: position 60,365,565 of record JAPPVO010000024.1, read on the forward strand.
TCAAGGGGAAGTTACTGATAAGTCCAGACACAAAATTCAAAATCTATCTAGTCTCAATACAAAATACTTACACCAATTAGTCTATATATTTATAAATAAAAAAAAGGAAAAAAAAATTAAAGATGCTCTTACATCCCACCACTATCGGACTTCTGTCAGATAGTCATTAGAGACTCGCCGGAATATTCAACATCACCAAAAAGTCAGTGGAATATTATCAAAAATTGACTGGAGTATTGCCAAAATGTTTTGAATGTCACCGGAAGTCATCGATATGTCTAGAATATTAGTTAGATGTCAGGAAAGTCGCTAGAGGCTCACCAGAATGTCTACAATATTGTTGGGGAAAAAAAAGAAGAATAAACTGAGAAATTAAAGTGAAAAAGCATAGCAAAATGTGCTAAATATTGATAAATTGAAATAAGAAAAAAAAATCTAAGAACAACAAACAGCAACAACGAAAAAAAAAATGTTATTCTTAATGTTTATAGTGTTTAAGCGTAAAATTTTATAGTTCTAAAGAAAAGTTATGAAACTGCAAAATTTTACAGTTTTAAAGAATGATTCAATTCAGCACCAAAAAAACTAAAACTGTAAAATTTTACAGTTTTTACTGCTTGTAATTAAAACTTGAAAACGACTTGTTCAGAAGTTGAAATTTTTTCCCATTATAATAGGAAAATAGAAGTGTATGGTACAAAAAAATTTATCAAAACTGAGAGATTGAAGGAAAAAGACAGATACAGAGAGATGCTTGCACTCCGACAACTCTTTTTTGGTTTAGATCTAGCCAGATCTAACATAGATTTGAGTAGATCTATTCATCTTCTTCGTCGGAAACTCATCTCTTTCGCCGTTGGTTGTTTATATTTTTAATTGATTTAATTTTGATTTTTAATTTTAGATTTTGCCTCAATTTAGTCCAATTTTTAAAGAAAAATTTGATTAAGGTTAACCCATGGAGTTGAGTAAATTTATAATTTTGTTCTTAAAAATATGGCACATGACACTTACGTGTATATTTTTCAAAAAAAAAAAAAACTAAGAGTTATAATCAATTGGACCAAATTGAGACAAATCGTAAATTCATGATTAAAATCGAGCCAATTGAAATTAGAGTGACTAAAATAACATACGAATCAAAGTATATGGACTACCGTCATAATTTGCCTAAGCAAATATTCTGATTTTTAAAAAAATATAAGATTATCCTTTTTTTCGATAAATATAATCTGATTATGTAACTATATGTCTAATCACATCTTTCATGTAGGAATTAAAATAATAATAATAAAAATCTAGTTTTAAGTAGGGAAATAAGAATCAAAATTTATTTAGTAATGCTATTAAGGAATTCTTTTTTGATCAGCAAAAAAAACTTTATTGATGATAACAAATCAACTAATACATCTTGGTATGCATCAATAAAGAGGGAAGAAAAGAGCAAAAAGCATCATCACATACCTCCCTAATCCCAACTAGGTTGGCACCAAGAAGAATGCACAATCATCTGCTAGCCTAAGCCAAAAGGTTGGTGAGAAACCAACAAAAGAGTGAACAAGCAAAACTAAGACCCTCACAATACTATAGCAGCCAGAAACAAAACACAGCAGCATCTTAGACCAAGGCATCTCCACTTCTTCACCCACACAGCAACCCAGTGCAAAAAACAGCTACAAATCATTGAGGCTCCAACAACAGTAGCTCCAATCAAGCAAACATTTTGTTTTGCATTTTTGTGTTGACACAGTACTAATAAAGCATTTAGACCATAATTCTACAACCTGAAAACTTCTACCACCTTCAACCAGCCAGCATCGGTGAAGTAGATAATATAATCAACAGAGCAAAACCAAAACAGATCAACAAGATCAGAGTAGAGCAGATCAGTATTTGGCATTCAGCTCCAATCAAAACCAGAAGCAGATAACATATCAGATCAGAGCAAATCAGCATTTAGCACACCATTCAATAAACAGAATAACATCAAGACCTCAAGCCATTTGTGATCCAGATATTCACAGGAACAAAATAGATAAAACAGACTGAGACCACCACCAGCCTTCTCACTAGATTCCTTCTCAGTCCAGTATCAACCATGTAGCCTGACTCATCCATGTAACCTGACTCAGGCACCATACCAATCACCAACAGCAGAGCATTAGCAGAGACCATATCAAACAAAACAAAATGGACCACAGCCTGAGCATAGCTGAGCAGCCAAGAAGCAAAAGCAAACTCACCAAAACAACAAAGCCACCATCTCAAACACCTAGACTCAGCCACCATATCAAACCGAACAAAATGGACCAACATAACAGACCACTACCTAAGCAGGCCAAAATGAACAAAACAGACCAAAATAGACTGTCACAGAACAAAACAAACCAAAATAAGACTAATACAGAGCACACCAACATAACCAACATAGCAGCTACCATGCTCAGTCCACCTTCAGCCATCTACCCAGCTTCCAGTCAACACTGCTCCCATATGAAGAATTCAGTTAATTAAAAAAACTGACATATGCATAGCTCAGCTCCCATTCCTAATGCAATATTGAACCTGTTGCAAATTAATAACTATATCAGTAACAGAGAACTCTAATTTAGCTGGAGATGATTTGGCCCACAAAGCTATAATTTCTTTGACAACCTCACATAGTTCCTCAAAGTTTGGCTGAGAACCATTAAAAAAACAATCATTTCTATGTTTCCATGTGGACCACAAGACAGCCAAAGGCACTGTTGGAAAAAATGGTTTATTATAGGCATATTTTTGAGCCCAAGTTGAGTGGGCCTCAAACGTCTTTTGGGGTGGGTCCGAAGAGGTGAAGTGTTCCTTGCCGCGTGGCAAGTCACATGGTGAAGACGGAACGTCAAAACCATTTATGAGTGAATGGGAAGTTGACGTCGTTTTCGGGTCTAACATTAATTTTTATTTAGATAAAATTCTTTTGAATTTTTTCAATAAAAATTATTGTGGGAATTTAATTTAATTCTAAATTCTAATTTTGAGTTCCTAAGTGGTTTCCTAAAATTTGTAATTGTGAGAATTTAATTTAATTTAATTCTAAATTCAAAATTTAGGTTCCTTAAATGTTTCCTAAAGTTTGTACCTCTTTATTTATTTATTTATTTAACTATTTCAATAGTTTTATATATATATATATATATATATTTATTTAGTTTAATATATATATATATTTGAAATAATTTAAATAATAAATGAACCTATAGTTCCAAACTGTGCATTTGACCAATGGACGTTTTTTGAATTTTGGTTCAACCACTAGAATTAATTGAATACAACTTGTGCACCTATTCTTTTAGAAAGGCATCTGTTCATTTAATTTGGTTGCACCTGTTCGGAGACTTGGTTTGCCTATAAATATAAATCCTTTTCTAGCAGTCCGGGATGATCCAAAAATCAGTCTAAATTTGGTCTCTTTGTTGTCCAGATATTTCTTCTTTTGCATTTTTCTTCATTCTAGTTTTAGAATAAATATTAAGAGAGTTAGATCACAGGTTTGGTTCGCCGAACAATTTGTTTTGGAGTGCTACTACAAATTGATTAAAGATCATTGTATCTTGGGAGATAGACGCCACTCAACCGTAAGCACCATAGTGGGGCGAATCTGTCTTAAGGACAGAGTGTCACACACTCGACTTGGTCTTGTAATTTTTATTTGGTTCGACAAAATAAATCCGGTATGTTATTTATTTATTTTGTTTGATTTTATTTCCATTTTATTTATTTACACAGAAGATTGTTCCAACAAGCACAACGTTCCACAGCAACTTCTTAATCTTTTTCATTCTGCAAAACGACCACCATTGTAACAGCCCTTCCACTGTGTTTGGCATAGCCTAGTGAAAACCCCACCATTTCAAAATATGAGACCACATCAGCCAGACAAATGGAAAAAAGAGCAATATATGATTGACAGATTCCACCTCGTTTTGACAGAAGACACAACCCACAGTGGCAGATGCATCTAAAATTCCAATTCTCTGAAGGAAACTAGAGGTTTTCACCTTGTCTTGCCAAGCCAACCTGTTACCCAAAAATCAACCTAAGAGAGGGGGGAGGGGGGGTGAATTGGGTTTCTACAAATTAAAACTAATAATACCCCAATAAAATTAATTACTAGTACAACAAATTATTAACAAGCACAATGATGAACTAAGCAGTAAATGATCAAAGCAAAATAATAATGAAGTATAACTAACATACAGAGTAAATCAAATGATTAACACGTGAATATTAGATAGCTATAGTAGTAGTAGGAAAGTAAAGAGCTTAGAGAAGAGGAGACAAACAGATTTATAGTGGTTCTGCTTCAACCAAGCCTATATTCACTCCTCAAGCTTCACTTGAGATTTTTCACTATCTTCTAGCTTCACAAGGGTGCTAGCAACCTCTTTACAAATAGAGCAATCCTCCATGAATTTTACATAGACTTCACAAGCCCAAACCCTTGCAAATCTTAGGTGATTCACAATCACCCTCAAGATTTCAAGAACACAGTGTTTGCAACACTTTTACAAGATGAAATGGTATTTTTGCTTTCAAAGAAGGCTTACAATAAATATCTCTCAAAGATAGATATATAAAATAAAGCTTTGATTTTTCTGTAAATCTCACACAGGAAAGATGAGCTTAATGCTATAAGGCTCAGTGTATAATTTCTGAGAATAGATGTGAGCGATTATAGATCAAAGAATATTTTCAGGATTTATCGTAACTTGTTTACATTAGAGGATTTGGTATATATAATGAAAATTATAGCCGTTGCCGTTGTAGTCATTTGAATTTATAGCCGTTGTACTTCCATCATTACCAATTTGAATATCTTCCACTTGAACCTTTTGGCCTTTTGAACCTTTATAGCCGTTGTACTTCCATCATTACTAATTTGAATATCTTCCACTTGAACCTTTTGAACCTTTTGGCCTGCTGTTGTGCTAGGCTGTTTAAACATTTGTTTTGGGCTGTTTGAACTCCCAATTTAATCAAATATTAAATACATTCTAACAACATTTAGGATAAAGGTTTAGGTGAGAAATAATGGGACAAAATAAATTTTGATTCTATTTTTCTCTTTCAAATAAATCATCAAAATAAATTTTGATTAAAATATAATTAAATAAATCAGCAAAATAAATTTTGGATTCTATTTTTCTCTTTCAAATAAATTAAAACATAATTAAATAAATCATCAAAATAAATAAGTCTAACATAACCACCCAAAAAATTTGACTTTAGGGTGGAGCACAGTTATTCCAAACTACCACTGCCATTTTCCTAACAAGGCCCAAGAAGAATTCATATCTTTTATACACTGATGCAACTAAAAACAACCCAGATGAATCAGCCTTCCACTTCCAAACATCGGGTTTGGTGGCCCTCATTGCTGGAGCATGCATAAAGGAGGAATGAAGTCTACTAACGTCCTCATCTTCCCAGGCCAACAGGGGTCTCCTGAATTCCAGATTCCAAACCTGAATCCCTCCTCTCCTGTTATAAAAATCAGACACTACTCCTACTTTATCAGTGGATCGAGAAAAAAGTATGGGAAATTCTTCCTTGAGACACAACTCCCCAACCCATTTATCCAGCCAAAAATGAGCTCTCCTACCATTCCCCAACTCAATTGCAGAGTTTGTAAGGTACAAATTGTGTAACACAGGTGAAGCTAGAATTGCAGTAATGATATCGGACCAAATTTTTGATCCTCTGTTGTTTCCTTCTAGACATGGCAGCCATCTTCCACCCCCCATATTATACTTAGAGCATATAACATCATTCCACAGAGTATGATGCTCTGCCCCAAACCTCCACCACCATTTCATCAGTAAACACTTATTCATAACTGTGGTTCTTCTGATCCCCAAACCTCCCAAATGCTTACTCTTGGTAATGGTATCCCATCGCACCATGCGAACTTTTCTTCTAAGGTCGAATCCCCCCCCAAAGAAAGTTTGCTTGAATCTTGTCAATTGCTTTTGCCACCCCCACTGGTATTTTGAACAATGACAGGTAATAAATAGGCAAGTTGCTCATAACCGACTTAATTAGAGTCAGCCTCCTAGCAAATGAAAGTAGCCTTCTTTTCATGTGGGTAACTTCTGTTTAAACTTATCCAAGATTGGCTTCCAAGTACTTGACCTACTAGGATTACCTCCTAGAGGTAGACCTAGATACTTAAAAGGTAACTTCCGATGGGCACAATTTAGTCTAGAGGCAAAACTTTGCAGCATTACTTCATCGACTCTAATACCAGCAATCACACTCTTATGATAATTTATTTTCAGCCCCAAGAGGATTTCAAAACACCTAAGAATTCGTTTGATGGTCACCACTTCCCCCTACTCAGCTTCACAAAGCAGTATTGTATCATCTGCAAATTGCAGATGCGTTATTGTGACCCCATTGTTCCCAATGACAACCCCTTTGATCAAACCCATTTAGTTGGCCCTGTCAAACAAGATATTCAACCCTTCAGCCATAATATTAAAGAGAAAAGGGGACAATGGGTCACTTTGTCGCAGACCTCTCTCTAGGCAAAACTCGTCAGTAGGAGAACCATTCACTAAAACTGACACTTTTGTGGAGGTTACACAACTTTTCATCCATCTCACCCATCTATCCCCAAATCCAAAATTAGATAACATATTGAATAAGAATTCCCAATTGACTGAATCACATGCCTTCTCAAAGTCTAATTTCAACACCAAACCTTTCTTCTTTGATTTTCTTCACCCATAAACTATCTCGTTTGCAATGAGGATCCCATCTAGGATATTCCTTCCCTCAAGAAATGCGGATTGTGTCTCGCTAATAATCCTTGGCATCACTTGTTTCATCCTATTTGCTAAGACTTTAGCCAGAATTTTGTACAAGGAACCAATGAGGCTTATAGGCCTATAATCCCTCAAGCTTGATGGGCTATCTACTTTTGGGATTAGGGCCATAAAAGAGCTATTTAAACCACTAACCAATGAGGCATTTTGTTGGAACTCTCTTAAGAATTGCATTACCTCAGGTTTGACTATTCTCCAGCATTTCTTTAAAAAGGCCAAATTAAACCCATCAAGCCCAGGTGCTTTATTGCCATCACTGCTCTTGATAACATTTCTAACTTCCTCCTCTGTAAAATCTGCTTCCAACAGATCCGCTGCTTGATAACCTCCAATATTTTTGAATTGGCCAGACAGTTTAGGCCTAGTCGCCCAAGATTCAGAAAACTGATTCATGAAATGAGACTTCACCTCATGCCTGACCTTTAAAGGTTCTTCCACCATTGAGACATTCACCATAACTAAACACAAGGAATTCCTGCTATTTCTCTTAGACTCCATAATGTGAAAGTACCTTGTATTTCTATCTCCTTTTGAGGCCCAATTAATTCTGGATTTTTGGAGCTAAGTCCATTCCAACATTTTGTTTAACCTCCAAATGTCATTCATTACTTCCTTTCTTCTAGCTTGTTCAACCTTCTGAAGTTACCTTTCTTTAGCAATTAGCTCTATAGCATGGGCTTCCTCCTCAGCAGCCTTAAGCTTAGACTCAAGCTTTCCAAACTATTCAATGTTCCACACTTTTAATTTGTGTTTCAAGGCTCTGAACTTCATAAGACATCTGTAGCCAGCTCAACCTTCCACCTGGAAATTTGACCAAAATTTCTCTACTAAATCTACAAATTTAGGATGAAGAACCTAAGCATTCAGAAATCGAAAAGGTCTAGGGCCCCAATCTCTTTCATCCTCCATCAGAATTATAGGACAATGGTTAGATATCAATCTAGAAAGTCCCCATAACTTGAGCTTGAAATTCTGTACCCACTCATAATTGAGTAAAAATCTGTCTATTCTGCTCCATTTCTCTTGTTTGTGAGTTACACCAAATAAATTTCCTCACAAGCATAGGCAAATCAATCAACTCCAATTGCTCTACCAAGTCATTAAGATCCCTCATTCCTCTGTCTTTTCTAGAGCACCCAATACGTTCAACAATATTCTTTATTTCATTGAAATCACCCCCCATACACCATGGCCCCAAGAACAGACTCTTCAACCGAGCAAAAGTGACCCATAATTCTTTTCTTTTAACCACATTTGATGGACCATATACATTGACAATCACACAATTAAAAGAGGAAAATAATTTACCTAGCAATAGGATAAAATGACGATTTCCGCAGCAAGCATCCAATTGAAACACCCCTGTATTCTAGATACATAGCAACCCACTAGCTCTTCCTTCCGCATCCATTGCCAGATACTCAATATTATCTTCATAGCAGAGAGACTTTACTATTTTGGGCATAATTGATGACCTCTTTGTTTCTTGAAGCATCACAAAATTGATTTTCCTTGCTACTAAACTTTGTTTAATTTTTCTTCTTTTCTCTGGTCTGCCAAGACGTCTAACATTCCAAGATTTTATCTTCATTACAAAAGTTGTTTCACTCAAAAACTCTCTAAGCTTGGTGCTCAATGCATATCACCTCCCCTTCTCACTTCTTTTCCTTTGTCTGTGGCCTCTAATTCCTCTAACTTGCTAATCACCTCCTTCTCCTTGCCATCACAAGCTACCCCCAGCACTTTACTAATTTGGATGGTTGCTTCTGCCTCTGATAAATGTAAGCCTCCTCTACTAGATTTACTTGCCATGGATAGTGAAATAGCAGCTACGACAGACCTGAAAGCAGCCCCTTTTCTCAGATTGAGTGCTTTCTTCATAGAATACTTCCCCACTTCAGACTTCCCCTTCTTTCACAGTTTGTGGTGTCAGTTTTCCTTACCTTTCTCCTGCAAACACTACTTATTAATAAGGGTTGTGCCCAGCTGACTTGGCATAGAATTGGGCTGCCCTACCCCAATTGCAGAGACTCTAATATGGTGATTGTTGGACTCAGCCCGAAGATCTGATTTTGTAGCCCTTTGGGCCGACTCATCCCTATTTGTATCCACTTGGGCCCTGTTTAAGTCCATCTCCAAGTTAATGCCTTGTTTCTGCCCGACAGACCCACTCATACTTCTTATAAACCCAAGGGTAACCACCTCATCATCAGCTCTACGGCTACCTCCCTTGCGTATGCCACCCTCCTCTGACACCCATGTGTAGAGCCTTCTTACAGAGCCCTCCCCACATACGGCACCTTCCTCTTACACTCCCATCATCAGGTCTGTCTCCTCTACCACCGAAACCTCTCTCAAGCTTGCTTCCCCCTCCATGTCATTTGTATTGACACGAGACACCTCCTTCTCCCTTGCAGCCACCTCACCCCCATTATCCACCTCTTCACCGACATGGTCTGCCAACTCATCATCTTCTTCCCCTTGTCTTCTATCTCTATCTGCAATAGTCTCAATTTCTTCATCGGAGCTGAAGCTGGCTTCGTTGTTCCTCAGAAATGATTAGCAAATACATTGCTCTTGCACAATTGTTAAGACTATTAGGACCCTTGTTGTCAAATTCCATGGAAAAACTGAGGTTTAAATTGAGTTGTAATTTTCCAATTTTTAGTCTTCCTGCTCGAGCGGGCAAAGTGACGCTCGAGCAGAGTTTACACTCTCACAGTATTTTGTGTGTTTGTAAAAATACTGAGTGATGTGTTTTTACGCTCGAGCTTGGGATCTTCTGCTCGAGCGTGCACCCTAGTTTGGAACACGCGATATAGAGTCCTTACTCGAGCATCCATTCCCACGCTCGAGCGAACCACGTGATCTCTGCCTCTATAAAACCTCTTATTACTCCAACTCTAGGGTTACTTTTCCTAGATCTTCTTTAAGGGTTTTAGGGTTTTTTTTAAGGATATTTTTCCTAGTTTTCCTTGATGTTTGATTGACTTTGAACTCATGTTCTTATAAGCACACATCAAGGAGTTTGTTTGATCTTTCTTTGAGAGTATTCTTTGGTGGAATCCGAAGATTCAAGCATAGAGTAATCAAAGGAGTTTGATGCTGTGTGTAGTCGTTTATTCGACAATTGAGGTTGTGGATTCAACATCAAGCTAATCAATTCCATGTGAAGGTTGCGGTGAAAGACATACAGAAGATTTGAAGACAAATTGGAAGCGGTTCTGGTAATTTGTTTGGTATCTTTGTAATCTTTCTTTCTTCAGTTGTGGATTGATTTGTGGCATTTCACCCGTGGTTTTTTATCACAATTGAAGGTACTTCAATTATGATTTTTCTACATAAAAAATCGTTTGTGTCGATTCATTGTTTTTTAAACAACAATCTAAATCACTTTCATACTTGTTTGATGATTTAGATTGTGAGTTTTAATTGGTTGGAAATTGAAACAATTAAATCTTGATCTAATCATGAATAACTTAGGTTTTTCAATAAGTATCAGAGCAGGTCACTCTTTGTTTTTATCAAAACTATAGGAGTGTGATTTTGTGTGATTGGTGATATGGATTCAATTCGCGAAGGTAACTTGACCCATAGACCTCCGTTACTTGATGGTACAAACTATTCTTATTGGAAAGCTCGTATGAGAGCATTTTTAAAATCTATTGATGAGAAAGTTTGGCACTGTGTGATCTCTGGATGGAGTGAACCTATTGTCACCATTGATGGTGTTGATATTCCTAAACCCCGTGATAAATGGGACGCATTTGATTATCAAAACTCGAGTTAAAACAGTAAGGCTCTCAATTCCATTTTTTGCTCTGTCACACCTGAAGAGTTTCATCGTATCTGCACGTGTGAGGTAGCAAAAGAGGCTTGGGACATTCTTGAAACGATTCACGAGGGTACTACTACTGTTAAAAGGTCAAAACTTCAATATCTCACCTCTGCCTTTGAAACTCTTTTTATGCGTGATGATGAGATGTTTGATGATTTCTATGCTAAGCTTAGTGACATCATGATTTCCTGTTTCACACTTGGTGAAAAAATCCCTGAAGCCAAGGTGGTTGGAAAATTTATGAGGTCTTTACCTGGGAGGTTCCAATCAAAAGTGACAGCTATTGAGGAGGCTCAGAATGTTGATACCCTCAAGCTTGATCAGTTGGTTGGAAACTTGCAGACTTATGAAGCCCACTAGATTTCTAAGAAAAAATAAAAAGATAGTGTGGCTTTCACTAGTGCTCATGGGACTGCAAAAACTCCTAAGACTGAGTTTGATCTAGAGTCTGAGATGACGACTATGTTTACTAAATAGTTCAAAAAAAAATTTAAAGAAAAAAAAGCCAAATTTCAGAGACCCTAGTTCAAAAGACAAGAGTAATGATAAACCCAAAACTTTTCCACCAAAACTTGCTCCAAAAACTGAAAAGAAGATTGTAATGGGGCAAGGGGTCACGTGTTATGAATGTCAAGATTTTGGACATATTGCTCTTGAATGTCCATCGAAAAAGAATCGAAAGAAAGTCTATACAGTGACTTGGGATAATGAAAGTGGGTTAGAGCAAGAACCCGAAGAAACTGAATCCACTGAAGACTGGGATAGTGCTTTCATGGCATTCTGGTCCACTTTCACTCAACCTCCTCCGAAGCCAGTAGAATTTGCTCGTGGTTAGAATCTGCACCGTGCTCCTACCTTTGATGGGAGTAATTACTTGTATTAGAAGATCATAATAAGGGCGTTTCTGAGAGCTTTCGACCCTAAAGGGTGGCAAGCCATTAAAGAGAATGTTGAAAGTACTAACAATCCGAGCAATTAGAGAGTTCTAATTACTATTCGTGAAGCAATTACTGATGGAGAATAGCAACGGGTTGCTCACTGCACAAAGGCTAAAGATGCATGGGATATTCTGAGTCAATTCCATAAAAGAGGAGAGTCATCTTCACCACTATCTATCACCTTTCCTGCCTTAGTGGCTCGACTGGATGAGGTCCATGGAAAAGAGGAGCAAAAAGAAGATGATGAAACATCAGAAGACAATGATGAGATTGATGGTGATGATCTACAACAAGCTTACGAAAAGCTTTACGATGAATCTCTGAATCTGTCCAAGATCAATGACAAACTCACTCTCAAGCTCAAAGCATGTGAGAGCGAGAATGTCAAACTAAAAGGAGAAATTGCAACAACAAAGCAGAATGTCATCAAGATCTCTAATGACAGGCAAGACCATTGTGGAAAACTTCTATCTTGTGAGACCTAGAGGAATGAACTTCTGAAAATATATGCCATATATGAAGAGAATATTGAAAGCCTTGAGATGTCACAAGCTACATTGGAAGAGATGGTTTGTCATAAAGATGAAGAACTCAGAATTGCTAGAGTCATAATTACCATGTGGAACAAAAGGTCCAAGTCATTAGAAGACATCCTCGGGTCTCAACAAATAGGTTATGACAAAAGTGGGCAAGGCTATGGTAATGCGACAACTCACAAGGGACAGGCCTCTACATCTCATGACCTGAAGACTCAAGAAAAGGGAAAGCTGAAGGTTCATCAGGGTGATCCCTCTCTTTATCTGCCACATGGGGTAAGATCAACAAAAGGGAGGTAAAACCTGTTTTGTTTTTCATCATTGTGGTAGGTATGGCCACATTCGTCCTTATTACTTTGAATTGTTTGGTAAGGTGTTTCAAAACGGTAGAAATTCTAATACTTTTTGGGTTAGGAGACAACCTTACATGTCTAGGTGGAACACCAAGATACATGAGGGTGTTCACAACACTAAGACATTTACCAAGACCACCAGTCTTGATTTTGTTAAGACCAAAAAAATATGGGTGAGAAAAGATGATTTAACTTGTTTAGTTGTTTACACTGCTTTAAAAGCACGTGACTCACACATGTGGTATCCTGATAGTGGGTGCTCTCGTCACATGTTAGGTGACAAATCCTACTTCAGCTCCCTTGAAAAATATGAAGGTGGAATTGTTACTTTTGGAGATGGTGGCACTTCTAGAGTCATTGGTAAGGGCTCTATAAGTGTGGCTGGTCTTCCTAAGCTTGAAAATGCATTACTTGTTGATGGCTTTAAAGCAAATCTTTTGAGCATCAGTCAAATGTGTGATTTCCACCATGAAGTATTGTTTTCAAAAAATAAATGTGAAATTTTGGATAAAAGGGAAATACTGTCATGCATGGGGTTCGTACATCTGATAATTGCTATGGAATTGTTACCACTAATGATCTAACTTGCCACTCAGCCATCATAAATAACATTAATCTGTGGCATCAAAGATTAGGTCACATAAATTTTAAAGGCCTAACTAAGATAGCCAACAAAGAGCTTGTGAGAGGCGTACCTAAACTAGGTAAGAATCCGAACCATGTGTGTGGACCATGTCAACTTGGAAAGCAAACCCGTGCCCCTCATAAAATGGTGAACAGCTTTACAACCAAACGTCCTCTTGAATTGGTTCATATGGATCTAATGGGACCTACTCGCATTGAAAGTATTGGAGGTAAAAGATACATTTTTTTAACTGTTGATGATTTTACTCATTTTTCATAGGTAAATTTTTTAAGAGAAAAATCTGATACATTTGATGCTTTCCAAGCCTTATGTGACGACCCCAACCTCCGAACTAGTATATTATAATATTTTAATAAGTTTGATTGCATGATTGTGTGATTACATGTTTAATTTGTGATTATCTGTTGTTACAAGGATTATCTGTTCAAATTGACAACTTAGAGTCAAAAATTGAAAGCTTAGACAGCCTCAGAAACTGAAATTGACTAGCCTAATAGGCTACTTAGAATATTTAGAATTTTATGGCAACTTTAATTAAAATTTGATTCGAATCAAAATAATTAGAATGATTGATTTGAGTTTATTAGAATGAAGTGAGATTAATTAGTCCTAATCAAGCTTAATTAACTTAAGCTAATTATATACATATATATGAGCTACATAAGCTCAAAAAAAAAAAAAATACATCTTTGAGCTGAGAATTAGAGAGAAAATGGAGGAGAGCTCAACTTTTAGAGAGAGAACAAGGAGATTTGTAGAGAATTATGGAAGATTTGAAGGTTTGAGCTAAGATTGCACTTGAATTTAACCCTAGGTATGGAAACCACACTTAATTCTTGTAAATATTCCAGATAAGAAATGAATTCACCTAGCTATGAGACCAATTGCATGAATTTAGAAAGTATATGCTAGGATCATCTTGGTTATGGAAGAATTGAGCATGATTACATACATGCATGCATGGATCTCCAATTTGAGTTTGAATTCCATGAAATCCTTTACATGCATGAAACCCTCACATATTCATTTGAAGAGATTTTCATGTTCTTACACTTTGCATACCATTTGGTCAAGTTTTGTAAAGAGATTAAAAAGTTGGTCTCATGCATGGTTTTAACTTCATAGTTCAAGATGGATTTTGGGATTTTGGTTCTTGATTTTGAGCAATTGGTTCCAAATTAACTATATTTTCATGTTTTATAAAGTTTTCCCATGTCCTTGTGCCTAAAATATGAGTTTGGAACCTTTGAACAACAACTTTGAAGCTTAAATGCAGTTCTGGAAATCCCAGAATTTGTCGTGTCCACTTGAGCGAGGGAAGCATCACTTGAGCGTGAAAATCAAGCTCCCAGAAGTTTTATGAAATTTTGCAGGTCGCTCGAGCGACCAAAGTGGCGCTCGAGTGAGGAACCTTTTATACTTGGTACCCACTCGAGTGACTGTCGGGCGAGAATTTCATGCAACCAGTACTTTTGCAGACCGCTCGAGTGAAGGAAATCACGCTCGAGCGACCACCTTTGTTTTGATCCTCTGCTCGAGCGTAGGAAGTTGCGCTCGAGCGTGGACTCTGTTTTCAGCAAATTTTGAGGAGCTCTTCTAAGTGCATAATTGCATCCTCATGTCACTCTAAGCATTCTTATGCACCATTTGGACTCCTATAATCATAGAACAAGTTAGCAACACATAAAGAGAGTTAAAATGAGTTGGTGCCTCAATTGTATTTCTGTTATGTGTTTTGTTTAGGTGGACGGCCGAGGCTTAGTGACAACACAAACCACTGTGAGTAATAACTTTATAAAGATATATTCAAGTGATATTTATTTTCAAAAATGTTATTGTTATTGAAATCGATAAATGATTGATTGATTGGGTTTATTGAAGTACTAATTTTTACTAATGAATGAAGTTCATTTTTTTGAAAGTAAACTCATGGCATCCTTTAGTGAGGCCCTCACCTGGAGGAAACAATCTCGTGGCCCATTGTTGATAGGCCCTCACTTGGGAGAAACAATACCGTGGCCCATTGTTGATAGGCCCTCGCCTGGGGAAAACAATACCGTGGCCCATTGTTAATAGGCCCGCGCCCGGGGGAAACAATACCATGGCCCATTGCTAAATAGGCCATTGCCTGGGAGAAATCAATACCAAGGCCCATTGTTTAATAGGCCCTTGCCTGGGGGATATAATACCATGGCCCATTGGCCCTCGCCCGGGGGAAACAATATCGTGGCCTATTGGATAATTGAATATGATATATTGATTGACCCTCGAGGTCCCATTGCCACTGATACATTGTTACTCTATTGGATGTACCACGTAAATTGTCATTGAATGAGAATTGTTATTGGGATAACACGGATCATTGAGAATTAAATTGAAATCGGAATTGTATTGAATATACTATTGATTAATGATTTTTTTTTTATCGCGAAGGATTGACATGATGGCTAATCTAATTGATATTTGTACTGTTGTGGAACTTCATTCATATAACCTCTTTATTCTGTTATTACTCATTGGGCATTAACTCACTATTTATGTTTATATATATATAGGTGGGCATGTTGAACATCAAGGATAGAGATTGCCTCGGAGTCACCCCATGGTCAGCCTTTTGTGGAGCTCCCGAGATGGAGCCACTTGGACTCATGACGAGCCAAGCAAGCCTAAACCCCCTTTTGTTATGAACTCTTAGTTGAATTTTGGTATAGGTTTTTTTTTGTATGTCTTTTATCTAGTTGAATTGTGGCTGAACCTCTGTTTGTTTTATTTTCCTTCTTCTTTTGGAAGCTTTTGTAATGTATAAGTACCTACCTTTGGAATGGTTGAACAGTGCTACTGTAAACTCTTTTCATTTATGCGCAGCTCGGTGGACTTCTTCCGTATTTACCTTGCTTCCGCTAAGCCCCGTATTTAATATTGGTTGGATATTTATATAGAGGCCGTTGGTAATTCGTGATTACTAGCCAGTCATGATACTAAACCTGTAGGGGCGGGTTTGGGTCTTGACACCTTAGTCCTTAAAATCCAAAATGAACAGGGTGTCTCTATTGGGCGTATCTTAAGAATCCAAATTGATCATGGTCGTGAGTTTGAAAACAGTTCATTTTCGGATTTTTGTGATATGCATGGAATTAAGCATGAATTTTCTACACCTATTACTCCACAACAAAATGGAGTTGTTGAGAGGAAGAACAGGGTTGTTCAAGAAATGGCTAGGGTCATGCTCCTTAGTAAGAAAGTTCCTCCAAAGTTTTGGGCTGAAGCCCTAAATACTGCTGTTTCTGTCATAAATCGTGTGTATTTAAGGCCCTACACTTTACAAACTCCATATGAATTGTGGAAGGGATTGAAACCTAATGTAAAATACTTCAAAACTTTTGGGAGTAAATGTTACATTTTCAAAGATAGAGAGCCTTTGGGAAAATTTGACTCTCGAAGTGATGAAGGTATTTTTTTAGGGTATTCAACCACTAGTAGGGCTTTTCAAGTCTATAACATGCGAACTTCATCTTTAATGGAATCGATCAATGTGGTTATAGATGACACAAGTTCTCCTACTTCAGCAACAAATGAGGAAGATAATGGTGAGTCTCCAATTTTGGCTACTGAACCACAAAGTCAGAGAGATGCTGAGGTCCAAGCACAAGAAGTTGAGACAGCACCAACTTCTCAAGTAAGTCAGAGTCCAAAGAGTGCATAGAGAGACATTACGTCTGATGCTTCTATCACCACAAGCCCAGAGTTAAAACCATTAGCAAGGGTGAAACTGAATCATCCACCTCAACAGGTGATTGGAAGTGTCTCGGATCAAATGAAAACCCGAAGACAAATTCGGGATAAGGTATCTCATATGTGTTATGTTTCATTAATTGAACCTAAGAATATAAAAGAGGCCTTACAAGATGATAGTTGGATTAATGTTATGCATGAAGAATTAGGTCAATTTGAATGTAACAATGTTTGGACTTTTGTTCCCAGACCTAGAGACATAAATGTGATAGGTACCAAGTGGATCTTCAAGAATAAATCTGATGAGAATGGTGCTCAAGGCTACAAACAAGTAGAGGGTGTTGACTATGATAAGACGTTTGCCCCAGTTGTACGTCTCAAATTTATTCGTATTTTACTTGGTGTTGCATGCTTTCTTGGTTTCAAATGGATGTAAAAAGTGCCTTTCTATATGGGTACTTAAAAGAAGAGGCTTATGTTGAGCAACCAAAAGGGTTTGAGGACCCTAAATGTCCAAACCATGTCTACAAGTTAGACAAGGCTTTCTATGAGTTGAAACAAGCCCCTCGGGCTTGGTATGATAGACTTACTACCTTCCTACTTGATAATGATTTTCAAATGGATAGTGTGGACAAGACTTTATTTGTGAAACATACTAAGTCTCATATTTTTGTTGCACAGATTTATGTTGATGATATTGTGTTTGGATCCACTGCTGATCATCTTGTTAAATACTTTTCGGATTGCATGACACATGAGTTTGAGATGAGCATGATGGAAGAGTTGTCTTACTTTTTAGGTCTTCAAATTAAACAGTCTCCTTCGGGTATGTTTGTTTCTCAGACTAAGTATGCCAAAAACCTTGTCTCAAAGTTCGATCTTGAGTCGGCCAAACATGCTTACACTCCCATGAGCACCAGTCTTCACCTTTCCAAAGACTCCTCTAGTAGTGATGTTGATCCCACCCTATATAGGAGTATGATAGAGTCTCTCTTGTACCTCACTGCCAGTCGTCCTGACATTGCATTTAGTGTTGGTGTTTGTGCCCGTTACCAAGCTTGTCCTAAAGAGTCTCATCTGATTGCTGTCAAACGTATCATTAAGTATGTGAATGGGACATTGGGTTATGGGATTTGGTTCTCAACCGACACTACAGCTGAAATCACTGGTTTTTCTGATGTCGACTGGGTAGGGTATGCTGATGATCATAAGAGCACATCTAGGAGGTGTTTTTATCTTGGGAATAATTTGGTTACCTAGCATAGCAAAAAGCAAAATGCTGTTTCTCTTTCGACCGCTAAGGCTGAGTATATTGTTGTAGGGAGTTGTTGTGCACAAATGCTATGGATGAAGCAAATGCTTCACGATTATGGCATAGACCAGAACACTCTCACTCTTTTTTGTGATAACACAAGTGCCATTAACATTTCTAAAAATCCTGTCCAACACTCTCGCACCAAACACATTGACATTTGTCATCATTTTATCCGAGAGTTAGTGGAAGAAGGCCTTGTTATACTTGAACATGTACCCACTGAGCAGCAAAAAGCTGATATTTACAAAACCCCTTGATCTTCTTAGGTTTGAGTTCCTTAGAAAGACCTTGGGTGTAGTGCTCAGTTGATAGGGTGTTATCTGTTACTGGAGGGGGTGTGAGTGATTGTTTTTCTATGTACTTGGATGCTACAATCTCATTCTCATTGATTCCTGTCATCCCTGCATTTAGAAAAATATGAACTCCTCTTATGCTACTTGCTAGATTTCATTTTTCATTATTCATAGCTCATTTTGAATGCTCATGCTCATTGACTTCATGACCTCATTCTGTACACATTCTTGAGATAAACTGTTGCAGGGGTTTCCACACAAGTGATCAAAGTTCTCAGTAGACCACTAACAGTGTATCTTTTACATTATTGGAGGAATTGACCTATACTGGTATATCATGGGTGCTATTGAGTCTCTTAACATCTACCATCGTTTTTCACTTTTACGGTTCCCCTCTCAGTTCATTGAAGTTCGGGCATGAGGAAAAGGCTACCTTAGAGGCACCAACCAGGCTATCCTTTCTGATTTCATACTTCTCTGGTTTGGTCTCCATACTCTTGAGCGTACAAGCCACCAGTGAGTGCCCACAGAAAACGAAAGTCTCATGATAAAAAATAAAAGGGGACTCATTGACTGAGGGGGAGACTCCGCACTTACTCAACAAATACCCCTTGATTTCTAGTGGTTTGACTTTTCTCTGTGATTGTTTCGCTACTCTTGTCGGAGGTCCAGCCATCCGATCACTACGAGGATTAACTCTAGCTTTGTGGTCTCTCAAGGATTGCACACACACATATTCTTTTTGTGAGCTCTCAGGTTTGTTTTTGAGTTATGCGTTCTCATGTAGCTTATAATCATTGATTGAATATTGTCTGATTTACTCATGTTCTTGTGGTTCATAATTTCAAAATGTGCAAGTTTGCAGGCTTCATCGTTTGTGGATAATCTCATCTCAGTGTCACAGTCTTGCAAGTATACTCCTCTTTGTTTTACAGGTCATACTTCTCTGGTTGAGTTGGCTTTGTTTTTGTTTTTTTTTATTTAAAAAAAAGGGGGTTGTTTTGAGGTTTGGAGTTGTTTTGTCCCCACTCAAGCGGAAACTCTCACGCTCAAGCGTAGATTTCATTAATCCAGCATTTTGTGCAGAGTTTTGCAGTTCTGTGAGGTCGTTTTTGGCGCTCGAGCATCCATTTTCGTGCTCGAGCATAACCACACATGTTTGTGAACCCTGGTTTGGAACACGCGATATAGAGTCGCCGCTCGAGTGTCCATTCCCACTCTCCAGCGGACCGCGCGATCTCTGCCTCTATAAAACCTCTTGTTGCTCCAACTCGAGGGTTACTTTTCCTAGATCTTCTTTAAGGGTCTTAGGGTTTTCTTTTGGGATATTTTTCCTGGTTTTCCTTGATGTTTGATTGAGTTTGAACTCATGTTCTTATAAGCACACATCAAGGAGCTTGTTTGATCTTTCTTTGAGAGTATTCTTCTTCGGTGGAATCCGAAGATTCAAGCACAGAGTAATCAAAGAAGTTTGATGCTGTGTGTAGTCGTTTATTTGACAATTGATGCTGTGGATTCAACATCAAACTGATCAATTCCATGTGAAGGTTGTGGTGAAAGACATACAAAAGATTTGAAGACAAATTCGAAGCAGTTCCAGTAATTTGTTTGGTATCTTCGTAATCTTTCTTTCTTCAGTAGTGGATTGATTTGTGGTGTTTCGCCCGTGGTTTTTTTTATCACAATTGAAGGTGCTTCAATTGTGGTTTTTTCACGTAAAAAATCGTTTGTGTCGATTCATTGTTTTTGAAACAACAATCTAAATCATTTTCATACGTGCTTGATGATTTAGATTGTGAGTTTTAATTGGTTGGGAATTGAAACAATTAAATCTTGATCTAATCACAAATCACTTAGGTTTTTCAGAGACTATGATTTGTTCCTTTAAGATCTTGACTAGGTATAATACACCTTGGCAGTCCAGGTTGATTAGATGATTAATCGTGTTCATGCAACTTGTCTCAATCTTGATTTTCCCATAGTGGAGAGACTCCATATTCAGTGTGCCTTCATCCATTTCAATCACCTCTCCCCACTGTCTACCTATTGTACAAAAAGTGTTGTTGTTCCACAATACCAGTGGTACACCATAGCAGCTTAACCACACATGTCTCACCTGTTCAAGAACCATGCTTTCATCCCCTTCCTCAATCGAGTCGCACCAGTCTATGAGCTAGTCCTTCATTAACAATAACTTCTCCCTCATAGCACTCACTGATTGAAATGAGAGAACTAACTGTCTTTCATCTCCAACTCTAACTTTAATTTCTCCATAGCCACGTCTCTGAAGTTTATCCTGAAACTCTGCAACCGAGAGTTGTGGTTTTAATCTTACCACTGCACTTTCATACAACCATCCATTACCTCTTTTTTTTACCTTAATAGTTCGAACTAAGTTGGGTTGAAGGACCCTACCTTTAGCCATATCAGCATATGTCTTTTTCCCCTAACAAGGAACACTTACAGTGTGATTTCCTTCCTTTTCCCTCAACTGTTGTACTGGTTGAAGGCTTCTTTGATGTTGATCATTGCCCTTTCTGAACTCAGCCATTTTGACCTTGAGTGCTTTGTCGTCGCACCAAAATCCACTTGCTTTCTGCAAAGTCATACTCGCTGCTAACGAGCAATCATACCTGATAAACCCAAATCTGGATCTTGTAGATTTTCTCCTCTTGTTCGGGATATACGCATCCCTAACCACACCAAAGTTTGAGAAGAGTTGAAATAACACTTTTGCCCCCATCGATGCTGGTATATTGTTCACAAACACAGAATAAATGTTATTCCCCTTAAAGCCCCATCAGCGTGACCTCCATGCCTACGAATCACAAGTTACCATCCTCCATTCCCATTCGTACTAGTTTGCCCCCTCATCTGAAGGAGGCTGACGTTGATTCATGTGGAGGCAATAGAGGAGGAAGTGAACAAGCTATTGGAAGCCAAGGCTATTTGGGAGGTGAACTACCCAACTTGGTTGTCCAACATAGTAGTTGTGAAAAAGAAGAATGGGAAGTGGAGGGTTTGTGTGGACTTCACCAGCCTGAATGAGGCTTGTCTTAAAGACAGCTTCCCTCTGCCCAAAATTGATTAGTTGGTGGATGCCACTTTAGGGCATGGGAGGATGAGCTTCCTGGATGCTTACAGGGGATACCACCAAATAGCAATGTATCCCCCTGATGAGAAGAAGACTGCATTTATCACCCCAAAAGGGCTATAAGGCTATAGAGTGATGCCTTTCGGGTTGAAAAATGCAAGAGCAACCTACTAGAGGTTAGTGACCAAGATGTTCAGACATCTTATTGGCAAGACAGTAGAAGTGTACATTGATGACATGGTCGTGAAAACCAAAGAACCTGAAAATCACTTGACCGACTTGAAGGCAGTTTTTGATATCCTAAGAACATATCGACTCTGACTCAATGCTTCGAAATGTGCATTTAGAGTCAGGTCTAGTAAGTTCCTGGGATACCTGGTCACCAGAAAGGGCATTGAAGTAAGCCCAAATCAAATCAAGGCCATTCCTGACTTAAAGAGCTCGACATCAGCCAAGCAGGTCCAGATTTTGACCAACAAGGTAGCAGCCCTGAACAGGTTCATTAGCCGAAGTTCAGATAAGTGTAAACCATTTTTTAGTTTATTAAAGAATGCCACATATTTTTTGTGGACAGAAGAATGCGAAGTCGCCTTGGCCGACTTGAAAAAGTACCTAACAACGACTCCAGTTCTGTTAAATCCAGTACTTAGAGAAGAATTGTTCCTATGCTTGGTAGTTTCAGAACACGCAATAAGCGCGGTCGTAATCCAAGAAGAGGAGGGAGAACAAAAGGCGGTATACTATGTAAGTAAGATATATGTTCTAACCCAAAGTTATTACATAGTTAAGGTGTACTTGGAAGCATTACAATAATGTTCTAACTGTGGAAACATGGAAGGCATAAAAGCAAAGAAGTAAGCATACATGAAGAGGAGCTGTGACAACCCTCACCTCTAATTAGTGCTAATCTATGATTAAGCATGATAAGTATTTGATTATGATGAAATCAAGAATTGATTGTATGAGTGTGTTGCTTTAATTACATCTCTATCTGTTGAACCATCGAATGATCTATTCATGTTTTAATTTCGTATTGCGAATTGAAAGCCTTATCGGCGACCGATTCAGAAATTTATTAGTATTCTATGCTAATTAGGATTTATGTGATTTTATGGTAGGTTTAATTAAAATTTGATTTGGAATGATTAATTAGATTAAATAATGTTAAATTACAATAGTTTGAATTTATTACATGTTTGCCATTAGTGGGCCACTTTAGAGGCATTGTTTGGAGTGTAATTCGTATCACATTTGATGCATCATTTCTTCATCCATTTCTTGGACCAAAACTGAGAGAGAGAGGGAGAATAGGAGAAAATTGATTCAACAAGAAATTTGGCTTGGAAAATTAGAGGAATTGAAGAAGTTTGCAAAATTGAGCTAGCATACTTGGAATCCAAGACTTAAGATAGGAAATTCATCCTCTCAATTATGAATTTGAGTTGTTACACGCATGATTCATGGAGAATCAGTG
Source organism: Camellia japonica (assembly GCA_030407325.1). NCBI lineage: Eukaryota > Viridiplantae > Streptophyta > Magnoliopsida > Ericales > Theaceae > Camellia > Camellia japonica. The sequence goes on from JAPPVO010000024.1 coordinate 60,388,650, forward strand.
ATTAGAGTTAAGAATTAGTTTAAAGTGTTGTTTTGAGAATGAATTCATGCATGCATATCCATATCATGGAATTTTGAAGTTATTTTCATCAAATTCTTACATGCATGTTCATATTCTAGTCATGGTACATGAATTCACCATGGTTTTGAGCTCAATCTTGCATTTGATCATGTTTTGGAGCATTAGAATTCATGTGAACTCTTGCATGTTATGTTCTTGCATTGTTCTTCAAGTTTATTTGAAATTGGTGTTCAATTGGCTTACTTTTGGGCTTTGATTTTATTAAATGATCTTCAAAACATGTTGTATTATGAGTTTTCAAGTGTTTTCCAGAAAATTGGCCCAAAAGATTGAGTTTTGATGTGTTGAATGCTTGGTTTGAGCTTAGGGAGCAAATCTAGAAAATCTAGATTTTGGCTTCCACGCTCGAGCGAAGGATTCCACGCTCGAGCAACCACCTTTGTGTTCAGAGCTCCGCTCGAGCGACGGAATGCTGGCTCAAGCATAGATTGCAAGCTCTCAGGTTTTTGCGTGTGCAGATGCACGCTCGAGTGAGAAGACCTACGCTCGGGCGAAGAACTGTGTCTCACGCTCGAGCGAGCATCGAGTGGAGATTTTCAGCAACCAGTACTTTTCATGTTTTTGCAGACCGCTCGAGGGAGGAAGTCTACGCTCGAGCGACCCCTCTGTTTTGGTAAGCTCGCTCGAGCGTAGAAAGCCATGCTCGAGCGAGGCCCCTGTTTTCAACAAATTTTGAAAAGTGTTTTAAAGTGCATTTTTGCATCCTCATTCGATCCTAGGCATTCCTAGGTCATGTTTAAGGCATCGTAATGAGGATATTGATGTAGAACCACACCAAGTCAAGTTAGGGGTTAAGTTATTAAACCCAAGTGTGTAACTTAGTGTGTGTTCGTTCTGTAACTGTGTAGGGTTGGCGCCCGAGGACGTTGACTAGCCTGTCTATAGCCCAGTACTCTGTGACTAACAATGTTGTAAAGATATGTTCAATTATAATTATTTTCTGAACGATCGACTGTAATGTTTTCTGAAGTGATACTGTTTACTGAATGAATGTTTGTCCTATTTGTAAACTGTACTTGTGGCATCCATAGCAACTACTGCTACTATTACTGTATTGATGGCCATCAACTGACTGTTCGGTCTATTAAGACCTACTGTTTACTGTACTGTTCTGCTATGGGATGTACCACATATGACCACTATGGTTTCTAAATGACTGTATGGCATGTAATATGAGCCACTGATTGAATAACTGTTCTACAGATACAATTGACTATTTTAATTACCGAAAGGGCATTCATTCTCAACCTCTTTACACAGTTGTTATTCATTAGGCTTTAGCTCGCTGTTTATATATATGTATGTAGGTGTCCAGGCACCGAATCGGAGCTAGAAGCGTCGAGCTAAGCTTATGTTTTGTCAAGCCAACCTTTGTGCCTGACTTCGAGGTTCCAAATCCGTTCAAGCCAAGGCTGTCCTGGGGCGTTTTAGATTCACCCCTTTTGTCCCCGTTATGTAAAAATGTTTAAGACTTTTGACTGTATAGTTATGGTAAAGGGACTGTGTCCCTAACCTGGATGTTTGTGTATAAAATTCTTGTTCATAAAAGTCTTTTTGCATTCAGATTTTTCACAGCTCATTGGATATCTTTCATTTACTGTTTGGCTGCCGCCAACCCCTTACTCTGTATTATTGTCATTACTGTTAAGCAGGCCTTTGGTAATCACAGATTACTGGTCGGTTACGATGCTAAACCCATAGGGGCGGGTTTGGGTCGTGATAGAGTGGTATCAGGGCACGAGTTATACCGCACACACGTGTCCAAATGAGCTATAGGATGTCCTAGAAAAGTAATTATGGCATTGCATGACTATGAGAAAGTGTGTGTGGCCATGACATGAATATATGTGCTAATGTGCTAATGTGCTTAAGTAAGCAACTTCCTATGTTTATTATTACTATATTGCGTATAGTGAAATGGATAATGCAAGGAATGCCGATGAATCTGAATCATCTGAGGCAAGAATGTCAAGGTTAGAAAGAATGGTTGAACTGTTGACTGAGGCCCTAAGGCAACAATAGAACCAACAGCCCCCACCTCCTCCAGTACAGCCAAAACAAAATATTAATGATGATATAATTTCTTTGACACAGAAGTTTAGCAAAATGAAGCCACCGACGTTCCAAGGAGGCCTTGAACCACTAAAGGCCGAAGCCTGGGTTCTAGGAACCGAAAAGTTGTTTGAAGTGTTTCTGTGTTCTGAGGCACACAAAGTGCTACTGGCTACTTTTACCTTACAAGAAGAGGCTAGATGGTGGTGGATGCTCATTCGTGATACAAACAATGTTATGGCTTGGGCTCAGTTCAAAGAAGCATTTTTCGAGAAATACTTTCCCCAGTGTGTCAGAGACCACAAAGTAACTGAATTTGAGCAGTTGAAACAGGGCACCATGTCAGTAGCAGAGTATGAATCTAAGTTCACTGAACTCGTCCGATATGCACTGCACATGGTTGACACTGATTATAAAAAGGCCAGAAAGTTTGAAGGTGGGCTTAATGTCGCGATACTTAACCGAATCAATGTTCTAAAACTGCTCAAATATGTGGATGTCCTTGACCGAGCAATTATGGCCGAGGCAAATATCACTGCATTGCAACAGACTAAGACACCGGTGACCGAATGGCGGGGTAAGAGATGAGGCTTCAATTAAGCAAAATACAGGGTCAATAACCAGCTCTAGTCAGGGAAACAATTCCATACCACCCTGCTCCGAATGTGGGAAAAGGCACAAAAGGGTTTGCTACAGGATTTCTAGTGCTTGTTACAGGTGTGGCAAGGTGGGCCACATGGTTAAAGATTGCCCTTCCGCGTCTCAAGGCAATAGTAAAGCTGCAGCTAGCGCCGCAGCATCGACTGTTACACCGAAACCCAATCCCAAAGCTATTGGAAAAGAGCCTTTAAGGCAAGGCCGGGTGTTTGCACTTGTACTGGGAGATGTGCAGAACACCGAGACAGTTGTGTCAGGTATACTTTCAATTTGTGCTCAAAATGCATATATTCTGATTGATTCGGGGTCTACACATTCATTTGTCTCGCATGCTTTTTCATGAAAATTAAATAGACCACTGGAACCCATGAACTATTTGTAAGCTGTATCTTCACCTGCTGGGGGATCCATGACTTGTGCTTATGTGTATCCTGCATGTGATATTGCTATTGGGGATGTGCTTTTATATGTCGATTTACTGCCTTTGAACATTGATCATTTCGATGTAATTTTGGAAATGGATTCGTTAACAAAATATCATGCTTCCATAGACTGTGTAGCGAAACAAGTTGTTTTTCGTCCCCCCGGATTGCCCGAATTTGTGTTTAATGGAGTTGGTGTAGTACCTTCACCATACCTGATTTCATCCATGAAAGCATTCAAATTAATTAAAAAGGGGTGTAAAGGGTATCTATGTTGTATATTGACTGTACCTACTGATACTAAAACTAATGTGGACAGTATTCCTATAGTCAGAGAATTCCCAGATGTTTTTCCAGATGATCTGCCAGGGCATTTGATTGATAGGCAGATAGAGTTCACCATTGAAGTGTTACCGGGTACGCAGCCAATTTCCAAAGCTCCGTACAGAATGGCACCTACTGAATTGAAAGAATTGAAAATTCAACTACAAGAATTGCTGGATAAGAAGTTCATCAGGCCTAGTACTTCATCGTGGGGCACACCAGTTCTATTTGTGAAAAAGAAAGACGGCTCATTAAGACTTTGTATTGACTACCGTAAATTGAACGAGGTAACAGTGAAAAACAAGTACCCATTACCTCGTATTGATGATTTATTTGACCAATTGCAAGGTGCCTAGGTTTTCTCCAAAATTGACCTTAGATCCGGATATCACCAGTTGAAGGTCAAAACAGAAGACATTGAAAAGACTGTCTTTTGAACGAGGTACGGACATTATAAATTTCTTGTTATGCCTTTCGGAGTTACTAATGCACCTGCTGCATTTATGGACCTTATGAACAGAATTTTCAAACTATTCCTCGATGAATTTGTGGTTGTTTTTATAGATGACATTTTGATTTATTCTAAGAGTAAGGAAGAACATGAACATCATTTGAGAGTTGCTTTGCAGACCCTAAGAGAACAGAAACTATATGCAAAACTAACAAAGTGCGAATTTTGGCTTGATAATGTTATGTTTTTGGGACATGTGATTAGTAAGGATGGCATTTCAGTTGACCCACAGAGGATTGAAGCAGTGGTGAATTGGCCTAGACCGACTAATGTTACGGAAGTTCAAAGTTTCTTGGGCTTAGCCGGGTACTACAGGAGGTTTGTAAAAGATTTTTCCCAAAATTGCTCTACTATTGACTCAGTTGACTCAAAAGAGAAAACCATTTGACTGGATCAATCAGAGAGAATCAACTTTCCAGGAATTGAAGACTCGACTTGTGACTGCATCGATTCTCATCCTGCCCTCAGGTACGGATGGATTTACTATTTTTAGTGATGCTTCTTATAAGGGTTTGGGATGTGTGTTAATGTAGAATGGTAAAGTTATTGCGTCTGCTTCCCGACAACTGAGGCCACATGAAAAAAATTACCCGACTCATGATTTAGAATTTGCTACAGTAGTGTTTGCACTGAAAATCTGGCGCCACTACCTATATGGGGCAACATGTGAAGTGTACACCGACCACAAGAGCTTAAAATACTTCTTTACACAGAAAGAATTGAACATGAGACAGCAGAGATGGTTGGAACTAATAAAAGACTATGACTTGCAAATTTTGTACCATCCAGGGAAAGCTAACACCGTTGCTGATGCACTTAGCCGGAAATCAATTGGGAATTTGGCCTGTTTACTCATCGGACAGAAAGAACTGCTATGTGATCTTGAAAAAAAATTGAGATTGAAATTGTTTTGCGTGAACAAGGCGGGACATTGGCTGCTATTTCTGCTCAACCGGCACTTATTGAGGAGATTAAAGAGAAACAGCAACAAGATGAATTTCTGAAAAAGATCATTGATGAACGGGAATCCAAACCAAGGCCGGACTTTAAATTTGAAAACAATGTATTGAAATTTCAGGGAAGGTTGTGTGTACCAAATGATCCGAAACTGAAAAAGCGAGTTTTGCAGGAAGGCCACAATTCAAAACTTTCCATCCATCCGGGAAATACAAAAATGTACTAAGACTTGAAACTAAATTTTTGGTGGCCGAGAATGAAGAAAGAAATTACCGAGTTTGTATCGAAATGTTTACATTGTCAATAAGTTAAAGCTGAACATCAACGACCCGCAGGCTTACTGCAACCCCTACCAATACCGGAGTGGAAATGGGAATATATCACTATGGATTTCATTGTTGGACTACCTCGCTCCAGTAAAGGTATGGATTCAATTTGGGTTATTGTTGATCGATTGACTAAATCTACTCACTTCTTACCTGTCAAAACAATCTATAATGCGGACAAATTGGCTACAATTTATATTGATGAGATTGTCAGATTGCATGGAGTGCCTGTGTCCATTGTTTCTAATAGGGACTCGAAGTTTACATAGAGATTTTGGAAAAGTCTGCAAACGGCATTAGGTACCGAATTGAGGTTAAGTAGTGCATACCATCCTCAGACGGATGGCCAATTAGAAAGAACTATCCAAACTCTGGAAGACTTACTGCGTATGTGTGTTCTTGATTTCCAAGGAAATTGGGAAAGTCATTTACCTTTAGCTAAATTTGCCTACAACAACAGTTTTCACTCGAGCATTGGTATGGCGCCTTTCGAGGCTTTATATGGTAGGAAATGTCGATCTCCTATTTGCTGCGCAGAAGTTGGAGATGGGCCTTTGCTTGGGCCCGAGATTGTACACGAGACCACAGAAAAAGTGAAACCGATTCAATAAAGATTGAAAACCGCACAAAGCCGACAGAAAAGTTATGCGGATGTCCGAAGGCGAGACAGGGAATATGAAGTGGATGATCATGTTTTTGTTAAGGTGACACCAATGAAAGGTCAGACCCGTTTTGGGGTTAAGGGTATGTTAGCACCGAGATATGTTGGACCATATAAAATCATTGAAAAGATTAATCCAGTGGCGTACCAAGTAGCGCTTCCTCCTGAAATGAAGCATATGCACAATGTCTTCCATATTTCAATGTTGAGGGACTATCTTCGGGATCCCTTCCATGTTATTGAGCCTACCCGAGTGGTATTGAGTGATGATTACACTTATGAAGAACGGACTATTCAGATTGTAAACCGACGAATCAAGAAGTTGAGAAATAAAGAAATCCCGTTAGTGAAAATGGATTGGCAAAACTACGGTGGCATTTATGCCACGTGGGAAAGAGAAGATGATATGATGAAGAGATATCCTGAATTGTTCCCCCTGAACCTAGTATTCTTCCCAAAATGAAGGTAATCCAAGTTTAGAGGACCAAACTCTTTTTAAGGAGGGAAGACTATGACAACTCTCACCTCTGATTAGTGCTAATCTATGATTAAGCATGATAAGTATTTGATTATGATGAAATCTTGAATTGATTGTATGAGTGTGTTGCTTTAATTGCATCTCTATCTGTTGAACCATCGAATGATCTGTTCATGTTTTAATTTCGTATTGCGAATTGAAAGCCTTATCAGCGACCGATTCAGAAATTTATTAGTATTCTATGCTAATTAGGATTTATGTGATTTTATGGTAGGTTTGATTAAAATTTGATTTGGAATGATTAATTAGATTAAATAATGTTAAATTACAATAGTTTGAATTTATTACATGTTTGCCATTAGTGGGCCACTTTAGAGGCATTGTTTGGAGTGTAATTCATATCACATTTGATGCATCATTTCTTCATCCATTTCTTGGACCAAAACTGAGAGAGAGAGGGAGAATAGGAGAAAATTGATTCAACAAGAAATTTGGCTTGGAAAATTAGAGGAATTGAAGAAGATTGCAAAATTGAGCTAGCATACTTGGAATCCAAGACTTAAGGTAGGAAATTCATCCTCTCAATTATGAATTTGAGTTGTTACATGCATGATTCATGGAGAATTAGTGATTTGAGTTAAGAATTAGTTTAAAGTGTTGTTTTGAGAATGAATTCATGCATGCATATCCATATCATGGAATTTTGAAGTTATTTTCATCAAATTCTTACATGCATGTTCATATTCTAGTCATGGTACATGAATTCGCCATGGTTTTGAGCTCAATCTTGCATTTGATCATGTTTTGGAGCATTAGAATTCATGTGAACTCTTGCATGTTATGTTCTTGCATTGTTCTTCAAGTTTCTTTGAAATTGGTGTTCAATTGGCTTACTTTTGGGCTTTGATTTTATTAAATAATCTTCAAAACATGTTGTATTATGAGTTTTCAAGTGTTTTCCAGAAAATTGGCCCAAAAGATTGAGTTTTGATGTGTTGAATGCTTGGTTTGAGCTTAGGGAGCAAATCTGGAAAATCTAGATTTTGGCTTCCACGCTCGAGCGAAAGATTCCACGCTCGAGCAACCACCTTTGTGTTCCGAGCTCCGCTCGAGTGACGGAATGCTGACTCAAGCGTAGATTGCAAGCTCTCAGGTTTTTGCGTGTGCAGACGCACGCTCGAGCGAGAAGACCTACGCTCGGGCAAAGAACTGTGTCTCACGCTCGAGCGAGCATCGGGCAGAGATTTTCAGCAACCAGTACTTTTCATGTTTTTTCAGACCGCTCAAGTGAGGAAGTTTACGCTCGAACGACCCCTCTGTTTTGGTAAGCTCGCTCGAGCATAGAAAGCCACGCTCGAGCGAGGCTCCTGTTTTCAGCAAACTTTGAAAAGTGTTTTAAAGTACATTTTTGCATCTTCATTCCATCCTAGGCATTCCTAGGTCATGTTTAAGGCATCTTAATGAGGATATTGATATAGAACCACACCAAGTCAAGTTAGGGGTTAAGTTATTAAACCCAAGTGTGTAATTTAGTGTGTGTTTGTTCTGCAACTGTGTAAGGTTGGCGCTCGAGGACATTGACTAGCCTGTCTATAGCCCAATACTCTGTGAGTAACAATGTTGTAAAGATATGTTCAATTATAATTATTTTCTGAACGATCGTCTGTAATGTTTTCTGAAGTGATACTATTTACTGAATGAATGTTTATCCTATTTGTAAACTGTACTTGTGGCATCCATAGCAACTATTGTTACTGTTACTGTTACTGTACTGTTACTGTTACTATTACTGTTACTACTACTATCACAGAGATCTCTGTCAGTTCCTATCCTTGGAACTACTGTTACTGTATTGATGGCCATCAACTGACTGTTCGGTCTATTAAGACCTATTGTTTTTTGAGATATTTTTGAGATAAAATCACTAACCGAACAAACACGGAATTTTATGTTTTTTGAGATATTTTATTTTTTCTATTACTCTCTTCGTCTCATTTTATTAGTTCATTATTTTATCTTTGATCATCTCAAAATGAATGTCCACTTTAAAAAGTTAAAACTTCAAATTTTGAAGTTTTTAACATTATCTGTTGTAAATAATTATAAATAGATTTAAAAATAAAAATAGAAAGATACTTTTAGAATTGACACTTCAAAATTTGAAAGGGTTGCGTTGTGCAACCCCTTAAGAGTTGCACACCATATGCACCTTCATTATTGGCCATTGGATTACACAGATTGATCCTAATCATTAAATTCTTTAATTTTGAAAAATTGGACACCAGAGCAACCGGTTGACCCCATCTCTATTCTCTCTTAGAATAGATGTGTAATACTAATGATGTGTAATACTAATGGTTACTTGTCTCTTAGAATTTCTTAGAAAGAACTATCAAAATGAGACAAAAACAATCTCGATTTTCTCTCTTATTTTCATTTATTTTATTGGAAAGTTTGATATCAACCATTCTTTAACCTCGGAGGCTCCTGCCAAATTTTAAGCTTTATTTGCCTATGTGCGAAAAATCTCGACACAGACCTAGGGGTACTCGGGCCTTAGGCAGCTATTGAGGCTGAGCTTGGGCCTGACTGTTTTTGAATTTATTTTTTTTTCCAAATAGGCTAAAAACAATATTAGGGCTCGAGCAGGTCGATACACCGGCCTTCAGTCGGGCCAAATGAGCTGGGCCCACGGGTCGAGCCGGACTTTAAAAGAGAAGCAATACAAAAAAATTAAGATTTTTTAGACTAAAATTTAGGGACAAAATTCTTTTTTAGGAATCAAATATTTTTGTTGCGAAAAGTTTTGTTATTATATTTTTTGCAACAAAAATTGAATATTAGTAATGAATTATTATCCTTTTGGGACCAAATTATTTTATCCCTAAAAGTCGATTTATTAGTGACATTTTCAAAATTGTCGCTAAAAGCATTGGTTTTGACTTTTTGGGATGACCTTTTAGCGACTATCTTCACGATGAAGAAAAATTGATCCGTAAATGTCTTTTCCAACAAAATTTTCACTTTTAGAGACTAAAAAATTTGGTCTCTAAAACTCTTATATGTTTCTGTAAACGCCCGAGGCCTCGACTGGGCTCGGGCCTGGTCGAGCCTAGATAGGCCAGGCCTGGCCAGGCTGCGGGCGAATTTCGACTGGACAGGCCATCGGCGAATTTCGACTGCAGTGACACAATCACATTCAAAATTTGTTTGTGTTTTGGCTTTGTAATTTTGTATTCGTTGCAAGAGGTAGTAACAAGATTGGGTACTTTATTGTATATTATTAATAGCGAGTGACACGCGCGATGTATGTGCAACTCAAATAAGTAAGAATAAAAAAAATAATAATGACATTAATATTATAATGTGTATTTAGCTGAAGTGATATGACTCATGAGTCCTGCTATCTTAAATCTATAGTCATGGGTGCCTTGCCCACTTCTTTGTATAAGGGTTTTTTTTTTTTTAAAAAAAAACACTGTCATATGACATGAGGAAAGTAAGACTTCACTAACACCCATTGATGCATTTACTTAATAATAGTATTTGTCGCTTTTGTCTTGCTTTACTGTATGGATTGATGTGTTGTTTGGTTACTGAAACTTTCTTAGGAAAATTAGAAGAGAAATTGAATATGAATTTGGTATGTTTTGTGGATTATTTATTTATTTATATTTTTATAAATCTAGACTAACAATTTTGGAGTGAATATGATTTTGACAATAGTTGCGAAACACTGTTTCTTCTCCGATTTCTCAATGGCAAGAAGCCAACTTGGTTGAATACAGGTCAGCAGTCACCACCATATATGTTAGACCATCTCCAACTTTTTTACTAATTTTTTCATGTAATTTCATCTAATTTGAGTAAAAAATTTAATTTGATATGAACAAATCCTTTCGTTAAAATCTTTTTAAAAATTTCCCTTTTATCCCAAATTTTCCTTTTAATCAAATTTAATGAAAAAAAAAATCATTATGAGGGATTCAATGACTTCTCAATTTGATGGAAAAAAAAAAAAAAAGACTCTCACTTGATTTGATGAACATTCAATGAAAGAATTGGAGATGATTTTTACGTATTTTTTCATCAAATTTAAATTTAAGATGAAAAATTTGAGATGCTCTTTACCCAAATTGGTTGCATAGAAAGTGACTTGAACCACAAGAATTTTGATTTTCCTTTTGCTTCTTTGTTTTCTTTTTTTTTTTTTTATTTTTTAATTTAAGTTTTTTTGAATCTGCTTCTATTATACATCTCAGCAACCAAAGGGTAAAACTTTTTAAGGTTTTGTTGCAGGTTATGTAAATTGATTATTTGGATCCCAACATTGAACTATGGTATTCTGATTTTCCTTTTATTTTTTTATTTATATATATATATATATATATATTGGGTCTACTTCAATTATACATCTCAGCAACCAAAGGGTAGAACTTTTTGAAGGTTTTATTGCAGGTTATGTTTTTTGTTTTTTGTTTTGCTGAAAATTCTAGGGAAAAGCAAATTGATTATTTGGATCCCAGCATTGAACTATGGTATTAAGAAGTCTATAAACCTTTTTAGCCTAAATTTCCTTTGAAATTGGAAGAGGCAATTTAAGGTTTCTTCATTTGGCTATTGGCTTTAGGTTTATTGTCACCCGTTTGTGCATTTGGTTGCGATAAATTCGGAAAGGACAAATGGTGGGGATTTTATAGGTGCTGATTTAACAATTAATAATTAATTTTTTTTAATTAAAATAAAAAAAGTGATCTAAATGTGATGGATTTTATTTTTTTAAATTCTCAATGACTAAGGTTTTTGTATAAACTATGTAATCCTTTAATAGTTTTTAAATATATATATATATTTTTTTCAAGTCTGTCAAATCTTTTTTATTGTAAATGTTTAAAAGTCTTGAATTTGTGTTTAATTATTTTGATATTCATTTTATTTTAAATTTATATTCAGTTTCGTGTTTATTAAGTTTCTTTGATTGTAAGTGTTTTAAGAATATTGAATTTGGCCAAGATTATTTTTAAATTCAATTTATTTTTTTAATTTATATATATTTAGTTTTTTTAATGCACTATTTGAAACTTATATTTATTTGACAAGTTTACACACGCATTGCGTGTGCCAAGCTGCTGGCGGATTTCAAGTGGGTCGCGAGTTGGTGGGTCAATTTTACACCCCTAGGTTTGGGTTGAATCTTTATATTATAATGAAATTTGATCAATTACAATTATAATAAAAATTAAATATAAAACATAATCGATTAAAAAAATTAAGAATTCTCCCAAAATTAAATAGAGAAACTCAAAATTTAATTTGTAATATTTGATCGACTGTAGTGTCACGATCACATTCAAATTTTATTTGTGTTTTGCTTTGTAATTTTGCATTCGTTCCAAGAGGTTGTAACAGCGTCCAAAAAAAAAAAAGGGTTGTAACAGGATTGTGCACTTTATTTTGTATTATTATTAGGGGATGATACAAGTGATACATATGCAATTCAAATAATTAAGAATAAAACAAAATAATAATAAAATTAATATTATAATGTATACTTAAGTAGTGTGAGTACTCTTTCCTTAAACCCATGGTCATGGGTTCAAGCTTTGCCTACTTCTTTGTGTAATTGTTTTTTTTTTTTTTTTAAATAAAAACATTGTTACGTAACATAAGGAGAGTAAGGTTTCACTACACCAATTGAGGCCTTCAATTAATAATAGTATAGACATAAATTTGCTTACGACAACTAATCCTTAGGTAGACATAGTCTCCCATATCACATATACTAAATAATTATCAAGCCTAAACTCTAAGGTCATATTTGTTTAGGCGGATTAAATAAAGGGGAATGTAATGCAATTGACTGATAATTTGGGGAACATATTCTTTGGACTATTTGGTTAAAAATGATGTATATCTCACATTTGTTTTCTCATAGTATTAAAATGTCGAGAAATGGTTATTTTAGTAAATCTCATGTTTGGTTTGAAAATTAGGAAATATGTTCTTTAAATTGTTTACAATGGCAAAATTTAAAGTATATTTCATTTTTAGTTGAAATATATTTTCTTTTATTTTACAAAGACCACTTTTAATTTTATTTAAATACGGCATTAGAAATATATTTTCAATTATGATTTTGCTAATAATATAAAAAGAAAAAAAAAAGTAAGAGAAGACTATTATATAGCATAAGATTAATTTACATCAGTTTAAAAACATTCAACATGTTTAAACAAAAGATTTAAAAATTGAAAGAAATAAATTTTATATATATCTGAGGGTTAATTTCGTCATTTAACTAGCTAATTCGAAAGTTGGCCCAATCTGTCCATTTCTGTCCCACACCCCCATGGGATTATTAGTCCGACCTGACTATTAATCAGATTTTCACTTTTCTAACCAAACATTAAATTATTTACTTTGGATATGGAATCCAATCCCATGCCCTAATCCTAGGAGAGGCTATTGGTCCAAATCTAAAGTTTAAAACCTTAACTTATAGGCTACTCAATTGTACAATTCAGTTGGTTAACAGGATTGCGTCGTATTTCCTTGCTATTAAAGTCCCATTAGGATATGGTTTGGAGATTTTTCCAGGGTATCTCTTTTGATTTGTAGTTTTTATCAATTGAAAAAATATATTATAATGAGTTAATACTTGAATACTTAATAATGCTGGTTGAAAAAAAAAAATTAAAATACTTCAAATTTTGTGAAACTATAGTATGGGGTGATCAACAAAAAATGGCCTAATGAAGCTGGAAAAATAGAAAGGGGAAGCTATTCCAATCTTATGAATCGTCGATTTTTAACAAGTAATCTCCAATGTCATGAAAAGCTTATGTGTGCCCGCACATGCACACATACATGATGCTATATAAAAACAATTTGATGGGGATTGCATCAAATTGATTCAAAAAATTAAAAATATTCCCCTAATAGAATTCTCCATTCTTAATTGTGTGGAATATGCTATTACCTAATATGATACCAACAAAGAATATTAGGAATAGGGGATGTGAATGTAGCAATTGAACTTTCTGCTATTATTCCCCATAAGGTCTAGTTGAAGAAGATGTGCATCAAGATCAACATTGTTAACAACTACCTAGAAATGTCTTTTAGAAAAAACTTAGATGTGCATTGCACACCATATATAATTTTAAAAAGTTTTACGAATTTACATAGGTGATCTTACAAAAATGGCGTAAGTTCAGCACAAATTTGTGTAATCACATAAATTTTATGAACTTATGCCAATTTATGTCAACTTATGTGTTTTTGTATAATCACTTATGCAAATTTGTAAAAATTTACATAATTTTGTATAAAATTACATGTGGTGCACACCAGAACATTTCCTTACCTTTTTGTCATATTTGGTTAAGTACCAATTCCTTTCAGTTTTGTTGAATATGGTAATATATATCCACAGGGGTTGCATATCTTTCCCCTCTATACTTGGGTATATATATTTTTGGATAATTTGACAAAAACTTCTGTTGGCTACATATTTTGTATAAGCCAATTACAGTTCGACACGTGGCAGGATAAGGGCAATACGGGAAGACAATTCAAATCTTCAATCATAATCACACACGTGGCAGTTAGTATTGGTTTTTGTAGATCTGTATAGCACTGGATCAGCAAAGAGATGCAAGATGATGTGGCTTCAACATTTACTCATATTTAAATTCAAAATCAAGAGGGAAGCCTAACTGTAGATATGGCATAGTGGAGCTAACTATAAGGCAGCATGATCAGCGACCATGGAGGATGGTTCGACGGTTAGAAATGTAGTTCGACAGTTGTCATTGAGAAGTATAAATAGCAGAGAAGGCCCCAAAAAGTGCCCCCAGACTCAGATCCAAAAAACCAGTTTTATCTACTTTATTTTTCCTTCCAGTTTTTACATTTCTGTACTTCAAATTCCTGCACTGCACTTCGTTCGTAGGAGTAGTTTCAAGTAGTTTGTTGCTGTAAACCTCTACGAGGCTGATTTGGATCTTTGTAAGTCTTTCATTTTACTTAATGAAATGCTACAATTATTCTTCATTTAATCATTGTTTACTTAATTCTCCTAAACAAAGCCACTAGTAAAAGTCCTCTTCATTGAGGCTAAAAGAACTAAAATACAATCGTCTAATAATTGGTTGGCAATTAATATTCTGTAAGGACTGATTGATCCTTACTAGCACGCTCACAATTACAAAAATAACCTTCGAAAGCCAAAAAGCTAACATATATTTTTTGCACGCCCAGTGGGACTAATTAAAATAGCTAGACGTAGGAGACAAGGAAAAAATAAACGCTTGGAAGAAGGCGTGGAATGAGAGGTGGAAATGCCTAATCCAGAGGATAATGTGATAACACATCCTGTGCAAGTACCCGTTTTATCAGAACCTATGATCGAACAGACCAGCACTTCGGAACAAGTACCACATGTTCAAAGTATTTGACGAGGCCAAGGAATTGGACCATCCACGGTTCCATCTACTCAGCCAATGAATCCATGGGAAAGCCTAATATATGCCATGGGACAGTAGTTAATGAACACAATGGAAAGATGGGCAACATCCTTTTTGGATTGAATGAATACTCATCAACCAACTAACGCAAGGCATATAGAGAAAAATTCAAATGTCCCTCAGCAAAGATTGGCTAGAGATAAACAGCCTATGCAGAGTAATGGACATACTAATGGTCAAACTAGTAACCAAAACCATCAAAGACCATCACCTCAGTCTTGGTATGAGCCTCTTTCGAGGCTTGTGGCAAATCAAAATGCCTCATTACTTAACAGTGGAGCCATGCAAATTGGTGGATTTGGCCCAACACAAGAAAATGGCATAAGGATGTTTCCAAATCCCATGTTCGAAGCCATACCTGGCACGAGGGGGTTCACTAATCCTTTGTTCGAATTTGTACCCGAGGGGTTGGAAGGGTTTCCTACAACTGGAAGAGACACAACACCTGTTCTAGCACCTTTCGCAAGTCCTTTCGCAGGACAGGCTCAAAGGGGTCACCCATACCTTCAACAGCAGCCAGCACCATAGGGACAACCAGTCCCAAACATACCGCCCTATGGACCAAGAGGACCCTAGGCACAAGGTTGTCCACCAAATCCTGTGTTTGTTCCTCCAGTAGTGGTTCAACAAGCACAAAATATGGTCCCTATGGACCAAATTGCTGATATTGTTAGAGAGATGTGTGGACCAATGACTCGGGGGGTTCAAACTCCTGTGTACAGGAAACCATACCCAGAATGGGTAGATAGGGTATATGAATACCCAAGAGGCTTCAGGATACCAGACTTTGCTCTTTTTTTATGGAAATGGAAACCAATCGACGGTAGAGCATATTGCTAGGTTCGCCGCTCAATGTGGTGAATTTACCAATAATAATTACATGAAGTTAAGACTGTTCCCAAATTATTTTACTGGGGTAGCCTTCGTATGGTATATTAACCTTACACCTGGCTCTATTTAAACTTGGCAACAAATGGAGGAGGCATTTTATGCCCAATTCTTCCAAACAGAGCCAGAAGTTTCTATGGCAGACTTGGCAAGATTGAGTCAAAGGCCTGATGAAAAGGCTACTCAGTTTATTTCTAGATTCAAAAGAGCACGAAACAAATGTAGGATCATCTTACCAGAGCCTGAATTTGTGAGATTGGCTCAAAATGGTCTAGAGTTTAGGCTTTGAAAGAAGTTTGACTCTACTGAGTTTAGAGACTTAGTGGAACTAACCTATAAGGTGTCTAGGTATAAAGTATTACTAGAAGAAGAACAAGATCAAAGTAATGCATCATACAAGACGTATTATAGAGATCCTAATAATGAGATTGATGCAGTAGAGATTGTAGGGAAAGAAACTGTAATCTGTGAGGCATTAATTCATAAAGACACAACAATTGACCAGCAATTTAAAAAGAAAGACCTTCATAGGAAATACTCTTTCGATTTAACAAAGGCAGATGACATTTTTGATCATTTGCTTACGGCAAACTTCCTGAAGTTACCAAAAGGAGTCAAAATTCCGTCTCTAGAGGAACTTAAAGGAAAAGTGTATTGTAAATGGCATAATTCTTGGTCTCACTCAACTAAAAACTGCATTGTTTTTCGAGACAAGATCCAAGAGCAGATTTGAAAGGGGAGTTTAAAATTCCCAGCTAAAGCAGAAAAGGCCATGGAGATTGACGCTAATCCATTTCTAGAAATTAGAGAACCGGCAGCCAATGTTAGTGTGCTCGACTTCCAGAACTTATCTTTGAAAGAATTTGAAGAAGTCAATGTGCAAATGCATGTTGCTAGCCAGACTACTGTCAAGAAAGATGCTAGAAGTTTACTAGCTATTGGACAAGGTTTTGCTAACCAGAGGGAAGACTTTGATGGAGAGGTACTGGATGATGATTCTTTAGAAGCAGCTGTCATGCAAAGAATATGCCCCAAATGCAGGTTGAGCTACAAGTGGTTGAAAGGGCTTCCGATTGATGGGAAGCAGTATTACAAGGATGTGCAGAGGCGTCCTAAACTAACCAGTGCTTACAACAAAAGGCCATATCCAGCTGGTCCTAGGCAGCAGCCATTCATGGCTGGGTCAGCCGCTTCCAAAGTGCAATCCAAGAGTAAAAGACCTC
Organism: Camellia japonica; assembly: GCA_030407325.1. NCBI lineage: Eukaryota > Viridiplantae > Streptophyta > Magnoliopsida > Ericales > Theaceae > Camellia > Camellia japonica. The sequence goes on from JAPPVO010000024.1 coordinate 60,405,758, forward strand.
TACATGAGTTCAGACCACCCAACTATTACAGAATTGAGGGCAATCGTCTTAAAAGGAGGCTTGAAGTGGGCTCAGGTTATGGGATCAAAGCCAGAGATTGGCCCCCTAGATCAGCATCACAGAAGATGGAAAGTGGCCACCTTCATGGAAAGCCTGAATTAGGTACAAAGCAGGGAGTCAAGGCCAAGCAGCGGCCTTCACAGCCAGCTTCGAAATTGGCTTCGAAGGAAGAAAGAGACAGCTCGACAACTGAGCTAGTGGGTTCATGGGTACCTGGAGTTCCAGATTAGTTTGTCATGCAGAACAAACCTAGGGAAATGTCTACTCAAAGAAATGTTGTTGGAGACTAGGGTAGAATGGTTAAACCTCCTTTGGTAGCTCCAAATAATTGGGTGTTACTAAAGCATCCAAAAACAAAGGAACCAAATATGGTCCTTGTGATTTCTAGGTCTGAAAGGAAGAAGATCCAACGAAGGTACACTCAGTACCAGAAGGATATGAAAGAAAGTGGAGAAAGCTCTTCATTGGTCCAGCCAAAGGGCCAGGCAGAGGAAGGAAAAAGTTTAAAGTTAGATCATAATCTCTCAAGACAAAAAGAGTTGCAACAGAGAGCAATTGGCTAAAGTTTATTCTGAACTGAAAGCCAAAGAGAGATCCAGTTTGGCAGGACTGGAAAAGGCTTTGATGGAAAGTGATAGTGAGACAGAGGAAGAAGTTGGCCTAGGCCAAAGGAAAGAGATGGTTGAGGAAGAAATGTTTGAAGCCTTCATGGCTGAACAAACATTTTTGGTTAAAAAACCAGCAGAAATAGACCATTCGAAGAAAGTTACTAGTATTGAAGTGCCAGAATGCAGCATAGAAGATGCTTCTGAAGTAATTGAACAAGTTGGCCAAGAAGAGAAACAGGTACAGCCAGTCATCCAATTTGGCTCGTTTCCTCCAGTATCAGTGAATATGGTACATATACTACCACAGGAATTCCAAACTGAAGATGAGAACCAAAAAGGTCAAGAAATTGACCCAATTCTAGTTTCTAGTGAAGACTCACAAGTGAGTATGGTGCAAGATGAATTCGAAGTGGCCATACCAATGGAAACTAGAGATAAGAGTGAGGAAGAGGTGAGTATTAACCTTTCATACCCTTTTGAGTATCCCACGACATCCATGACACAACATGTCAAACCCTTATATATCAAGGCCTTCTTTGATGGAATACAGATGAACCGAGTATTGGTGGACAATGGGGCAGCAGTAAACCTGCTTCTGAAATCTTCTTTGAAGAAATTAGGAAAGAGGAACCCCAGACTAATCCCAACCAGTACAACCATTGCTGGTTTCGCTGGAGACAAATAGATCGCTCAAGGCATTTTGCCCATCAACCTGAGTGTGGGAACCAAGGACTGTATGATTGCATTCTTCGTTATCGACAGCAATGCTAAGTACAATGCTCTACTTGGTAGGGATTGGATTCACACCAACAAGTGTGTGCCTTTCTCTTTACATCAGAAAATAATGATGGACTTGGTCAATGGAGAGACAGAGGAGATCAATGCAGATTCTCAACCCTTCATAGCTTGTACAGAAGCCAAATTGTATACTGAAGGAGTGGCACCACTTAGTGTACTGAGGAAACCTAATAGATCAGCCGAAGTGACGGCTGATAAGGAATTAGCACACCTGAAGCACTTAGTCCAAGAAAGTGCTGATGAGGAGTTTGTTGCTAAAGATGACAATGATGCCTGGTTGTAGGCAAAAAGATGGAACCCAAAAGGCCAGATCTTTGGCTTTAATTAAGTTCTCAGTATTTGACATAAAATCAATAGTCCAGAAGATGCAAGAGCAAGAGGAAGAAGCGATGGCAATTGGTTATAAGCAAGAGCAGCAACAGGTCAGGGTTTTGGCCTTGGGAAAATACTGTGCATTGGACATTGAAACAAAAGTCCAGGAGATACAAGAAGAAGAAGCCTTGTGGACAGACTTTGTCTATGAGGATGTAGACACCCCATTTTTGACTGACCTTAAGAATCAGACGTCACCGATTGAGCGCTTAGTGATGTTGCATATTGTGCTCGTTCTGAGGTTGCGGAGTCCCGGCTGCGAGCCTTGCCTCCGGACTTCTGGACTCTTTTGTGCTTTGCCTCGGTTTGCGAACCAGGCCCTGTTTTCTCTGTTTTCTCTTCCCAAAGGGAGGGAGAGGTCTCGTAGATCATCTCTCAGTGGCCGTAGGCTACGTTTCGTGGTCGTAGGCCATTTTTCCCGTTTGGAGCCCGGTTTTCGATTTTTCGGAGCCGACGGACGTGTGCCTCGGTTCGAGACCGCTTAACCACCTCCGTTTGCTCCAGTTTTTGGCACACACCTTATTTCCTCCCTTTTGAGGGACACTGTGGTCCGAGAGACCAACTTCGTGGTCGGACACCACTTCCGATGCCTAACAGCCCACTTTCGGGGCCCCGAACTGCGTGTTTTGGCTCCCGAACCTTCATTCTGCATTTTTGGGCTCCGACCCAAACTTGAGATAGTCATATTTTGAGGTCATTTTCATGTTTTATTAAGGACCTTTTGTTGTTTGAGATCTCCTACTGCCACTTGCTTCTTTACTGCTCTTTTAGGCCTATTTTTGCACGGTATTTTAGGCGTACTTGTGGGCTGTGTTGGACTTGATCATAAACTAAAAAGTGTCTTGTTTTGAGCCCATCTTCAACTTTGTTGAAGGGCTCTCGGCCATTTGGATCCAGCATCTACCACTTTCCTTTATATCCCACCTTTTGGCCTTTTTGGGGGGAAATTTGAATTTCAATTCCCCCCCCCCCCATTTTCCCCCCTCTTTTCCACCTCTTTTGCCTATATAAACCAGACCCTCAGCTGTGTTTTAGGGGTTAGAGATTTTTGTATAAGCCTCTCACATTAAATCTCTCTTTTTCTCTACTCTAAACCTCAAAACCCCTTAAGTTCTTAACCATTTTTACACACCATCACCTAACATCACACCACCACTTCCATTTCCAGAAGCTTGGAGGTCTTCTCAGAGGCTAGGAGGCAGCAAATTTGGTCCAAGAAGTTGCTAAAGATTGGTCTACAAGGGTGAGTTACCATTTCCCTCTTTTTAGCTCATTTTTTGCAACATTTCTTAGCCTCTCTTTCTTGTATATCTGAGCTCCGGCCATAACTGAAAGTAGTATTTTTTTGAGCTCTATTTCATCTTTCATTAAGGGCCTCTCACTGTTTGAGGCCCCCATTTTGCACTTCCTTCTTTATCTCTTCTTTAGGCCCTAATCTTGCATAGTATTTTTGGCCTATATGTAATCTGTTTTGGGGCATGATGTAAACTGTAAATGAGTTTATTTTGAGCCCTTCTTCAATATTGAAGAAGGGATCATCACTGTTTGGGGCATCCATGTACTACTTGCTTTGATATCCATATTTTGGTCCCATTTTTGCATAATTTATTAGCCTATTGAGCCTCTGTTTTTGGACCTTGGTCCGAACTGAAAAGGGGCTTATTTTGACCCCCTCTCCATGTTTTATTGAGGGTTTGTTGCTGTTTGGAGCATATTTTGTATACTTCATGTTATATCTCTCTTTTTAGGCCTTATTTTGCATTGCATTTTGAGCATATTTGTACACTGTTTTGGGCTCGGCCATCAACTGTAAAAAGTCATATTTTGGGCCTCTCTTCAATATTGTTGAAGGGCCCTTACTTTTTTGGGACCAGCATATATCAGTTGCTTCTTTATCTCCATTTTGGCCCTTATTTTGCATAGCATTTTGAGCATACTTGTATCTGTTTTTGGTGTTTTTCATAAACTGTGAAACACCATATTTTTGGCCCCTCTTCAATATTGTAGAAGGCCCCTCCTCTGTTCGGGGCCAGCATCTGTGAGTTGCTTCATTATCTTGCTTTCGGGGCTGTTTTTGCATGCTAATTTAGCCCTACTTGGGCCCACTGTTTGGCCTCACTCTAAACTGTAAAAATGCTTGTCTCGGGGTTTCCTTGCTTCTGTCGTCACACTTCATTTTCAAATATTGCATGCATTGCATAGCTATAGGCCATTTCATGCGCCAAAATCCGTGTTTCGGGACTCGTTTCATGCATCGGGTTTCATTTTACCGGGTTTCGGGGCTGTTTTGCATCTCATTTTATCTCTGATTTTTGCATGATAGTATGCCTTTTTTTTGTGTTTTGCCATGTCTTGTTAGAGTGGCATTCCGTGCCGTAGGTTCGGTCCTCGGTTTGCGTGCACGCATCTCGAGTTGTCTCGTTTTCATCCTGATGGCCTCTTGTGTGAGTGTGGCTGAGGTCCACTCATGTTAGTGTAAGTCCATTATGCATTTTGTATGCCGTCCCATTTCATAGCATTGTGTATGCTAGGTCGTATGTTAGTGCATTGTGTATGCCATGTTTCCTCGTGCATCGTGTATGCCATTTTATAGCCTTTCGCATGTTAGGTTGTATCTTAGTTGCATATCATGCATATTGCATCGTGTTCGGGATAGGAGTTAGCCCAGGCATGGGAAACGAGGTACGTTCCGTACTCCGAGTGACGGAACGTGTCTCAATTCCCCAGTCACCGACACTCCGGATTATCCATGATGGGTTAGGTTTTGTTGTATTTTCATATGCATTCATTTCATATTGAGTTGTGCAATTCGACTCCTCGGCCATCATGCATCGATATGCGTGATTGGTGGCACGAGGATCGAGACATACATACATTTGTGAAAATACATTGCCATGCCCCTTTCCTGCTCTCTGTTGCAGCAAAATGAAGAATCAGCAACTTTTCGGAGCTTGGCACGCATTTCAAGAACAGGTGCAAACAGAGGCTAATTGGGGCATCGTCATGGATTTCTGCACAAAGGCGACCCGAACATGCATCATTCATTACCCGGAGCGGAATCAAGGCAGTCCCTGGCTTGCATGCCAGTTTTACAGCTTTCTTAGTTAATTTGTTAATTAATTAGGAATTTGTACATTATTTGGACTGTATTATTTGGACTGTACTATTCTTTTATTCGGGACTGTATATTTATTCGGACCCCCTTTGCGAGGGCAAAATTGTAATAAGTGTGGGTGAGTGTGATGTATATCTTCCAACCCCACGTCTTTCTTCCCTTTTATTTACCTGCTTATGATGGTTAGATTAGGGCATGTTTCAATTAGCATACAGTATGATAGCATGTTTGCATTCATTCATTTGTCTTGCATGCACTGGGCTCGGCGCATCATACTAACTGCATTTGTATTTCAATTCTAAGTTGAATACGTGTTAGCTGTAGCATTCCATATGCCATGTTTAGAATAGCCGAGCCTGCTATAGTTGCATTTTTGCATGTGTTGCATTAGGCACTTCTGTATATTTAGGATCATGCATGGATTTCTAATTAGCTTCTTTTTTGGCTTGGAGTACTTGGTGAGTTTTATGCTTTAGCATCCTTGCATGCGTGTGAGTGACTGCCATGAATAGCATGCTTACCATGAGGCTAACTGCTTATGTGATATAACTGCCTTGAATGCCTGTGGGTGGAGGTTGGGTTATTTGGATTGGAACAATTCATCAAATGTTTGTTTTAAGCCCACTAGACAGTGGCAAAATCATGTTTTCTAAGCTCACCCGAGGGTGGCAAAATCCGCATTTTAAGCCTACTTGCGAGTAGCAAACCATTTTCACAAACAAACATGAAGTGTTTTGTTCCAATTCAGACGACTCAGTCTATGCTTGTATGCTGTGCGCATCACATAGTAACCTAGGCTAATAACCGGAATAAGAACACACAATGTTTTCAAAAATAGATACCATGGTTAGTAGAGGTCGGTCTTTGACCGGGCGAGCGGGGGTGCTCACGAAGTGACCTTCCCCAATCGTACCCAAGTTCCCGAGCCGAGGCAACTTTGGTGATGACGGACACGTGGCCTTAGGCAACAAGTCGGGGTTTCCTAAATTTCCCAAAATAAAATATTTAGGTGGCGACTCTGTATCTGGCAAAGCAGTCCATGTTTGGTACTTCTTTTCTAAAAATCTGTTTTCTCAAAACGATTTGCCGGATTTGGACTCTTTGGTTCAAGATTAAGAACCGTAACACGAATCGAGTCCGAGCTGTAGCGAGGCCCCCCGCGGGCCTGTTACAGTTTTGGCGACTCTGCTGGGGAGTTTGAGAACTTGACTCGAACTCGTGATATCTTATTTTGACTACACTTCTGTGTTTCTTTGCATTGCATTTGCATTGGTGCGCCTAGGACACCGTGTTTGCCATCTGCTATTCCTGAACGGTTTGCCGGAGGCTTGTCTTGTCAAGGCATGACCATAAGGCTGACCGGTTGTGGGCTCTGCTAGTATGGGAACACAAACCCCGGTTTTACCGGGCACCCTTTTTGACCATTCGACCTAGTGCATATTCGGATCCATAGTGACCATTCCAAACTAGGACAGGTTGCTTACCCGTTTATAGGTTGTTTGAAACCGCTGTGTGCGTAGTGAAACCCTAGTTCCTAACAAAATAGGACAGGGAAACCTTACCCCAACATAGGGGTGTTTTGGCTCTCACTTGCTTGTTATGTGCTTTAGAGTGCGTTTCTACAGGAATGCATGTATTAGTTTGCAAGTTCGGGCATCAGGCCTGCGGGCACCGGTTCAGTATTTTGGGACTCAGTTTGCAGGACAGAGATTTGGGCAGAATTCAGTAGAGAGCACACTCATTCAAACTATGCTCGTATCTGTTCAGGTGAAATTAGGCTGAGATGCTGTCGGTTTTCTCTTTTGCTAGGTAGTCTCGGAACCATAGCTTCAGAAGGCTCCAATATCCCCCGGGTACATTGGATCCGTGTTGATAGACTTTGCTAGGTCAGAAATTCAGTTCAAGGGCAACCAGTTTTCCTTCGCCAGTGGTAAGGCAAAGGAGGGGCAGACAGGGTTCATTTGTTCATCTGATCCGACAATCACCAGTCACATCATCAGCAGACCCGTGATGCCACAGGGTTCAGAAGAATTTGTGGCTATGATAACAGCATTAAATCAGGGAACTGCAATGCAGGATGAGACCAGTGCTGAAACGCAACGCCCATCTGGGGCATCTGCCTCGCATCCAGCTTCGGGACCCCAGCCGAACTTTAACCCACTTCTGCCAGCTGAAGATTTGCAGGGTCCAGATCCCCGAGAAAGGTTGACTCAAGCTCGAGTTTCCACACCCCTGGTGCAGCCTACTGAGAGGCTTCATCCCTCTGATGTCAATGAATTCAGTCCGACTGCAATGAAAGTTGCGAACCTTGAGAAGCAATTCAAAAGGGCACAGGGCCTTAACTCCATTCACAACATTGAGGATGGGTCCACTGAGGTTGCCGTAGGGCTCCCAGTCGGGAGTACCAATGCTGGCGGTAGCACTGTTTCCAAACCCGCTAAAGTCAACACAGTCACCATAGCCGACCCTTTTGCCAAGGCCAGCCTACAAATAGCCGGCCCAGCCCGAGCTCAGGGTAGATTTTTCACCCCCCTCCATATGAGCCTGACCAGCGCACTAAAACTCCTGATGGAAAAAGGGCATCTCAAACCCCTCGATCCTCAACCTCTTCCCGACCCACTCCCAGCCAGACATAACCCCGCCAAGTACTGTATGTACCATCAGCAGCGCGGTCATGGCACCGACCGTTGCTACCGCCTTCGTCATAAGGTCCAAAATCTCATCGACAACCGGACGATAGCTCCACCTTCAGACCCCAATGACCAAACATCTCCTGCCTACCTCAATCTCATCCATATACTGCCATCCACCTATGACCCCAGCATATACATCACCTCGGCCCATCTACCCAAACCTGAGGTGTTTATCCCGGAAAGTATGGACTTATGCATGATGGGTGCACCTGAACCCCAATCATCTCAAACCCGAGAACCCACTACTTCTGAGTTGATGGGAATGATAAAAGATCTTCAAAGAACCGTGACCGATCTGGCCTCCGGGACATTGGCTCCATCATCGACCACACCACATACTGGGAATTTCGTATCAAAAGGCTCTCCAGTCTTGGGACGGGCTGCATTTGAGGAAGGCCAATCCCTTGGCAAAGTGGAAGCGAGTGGAAAGAACAAAGTAGGGGCGGGCATGGATCCCCATGAACATCTTCTATTCGCTGTTGAGGCTTTGAAAGCTGAGGGACTGAACAAAGAGCAAGTCCTCGCAGTTGTTGCAAAAGCTGTGGATGACACTTTCGCTACTCAAGTTGGGGGCAGTTTGAATCAAGGGGCAAGCCGGGAGAAGGGTCGTTGTATCAGATACGATCCTGTTAGCTCTAATCCTCCACTCAGAAGAGATCAGCAAACCAGGCCAGCACCTGCTAATCCCTTTCCTAGTGCGTCCAGCAAAAATCCACAAACCCAGAAGTATCAACCCCGAGGTCGGAAGGTCTTCCATGCCCTCTATATGCCTTTGTCCAAAGCTCTCCAAATCCTTGTTGGACAAGGCCATCTCAAACCCCTTGAGCCTCGGCCTCTCCCGAACCCTCTTCCGACTACGCATGATGCTACCCAGTACTGCGCATACCATCAGCAAACTGGCCATACTACCGACGACTGCTTCCGTCTTCGCCATGAAGTACAGGATCTATTTGACAACGGGGTCATCCTCCCGCCGAGCTCAGCAAAGTCTATCGGCACTGGGTCAGTGAACTTGGGGGATAATGTTATGTGAACGGGGGATGAACCACCTGTGGACGGCGCTCGATTAACTCCAGACGTGGGAATGGCACGCACTATTCTGAGCAATGTGCAAATACCAGTTTTTGTGCTTTCTGACTTGGGTATTGGGTCAGTCTAGTTGTTTTGTTTTTGAGTCTGTCTTTTTGTTTTGAGTCAGTCTCTTTTGTTTTGGATCTGTCTTGTTGTATCGAGTCAGTCCTGTTGTATAGGAGTCGGGTGATTCCCGGGGAGGGGGGGTGTTACCTCGGCATCACCATTTTGTTTTGTGTTTGTCTTTTCGTTTTGTTTTGAGTCTGTTTCTGCCTTGGAGCCAGTAACGCCAACAGATTTGAATGAACAGCAGTGTTTTTTTTCATGCTTTTGTGTTTGCTTCTGCCGTGTGCCAGTTGTACTAGAAATTCCAAATGAGATGACAGTATTTGACTAGAAGCTGTGTCTTTTCTGTGCCTTGAATTCATTGCATCGACCTAAGTTTTCCAAAAGCTTTTTGAACACTACGGTGAAAACGAAGAGGAAGGAATTCCTCGGGTTTTGCAAAATTTTGATCAATTGAGAGAAAGAGAGGCGTGCTAAGCCCTTAATGAATGAAATCATGCTTGTTAGTGTGAGTACTGGGAAGGATCCTGGCTTGATCCAGATTGGTTCTACACTGTCTTCAGCGCGAGCGATTTGTCACTTTCTTAAAAACTTTCAAAAAATGTTTTGCACGGTCCTGCGAAGACTTGTGTAGAATCACTCTTGAGATTTTACAGCTTAGGATCGCTCTCAGCCTCGAGACTTGACCCCTCACTTTCAAACCTTGAACTGGGATTCAGAATGTTCAACGGTCAACTACAATGTGAGGCCTGTGTGGCCAGATTTGAAGCAGCCCTCGAACAAGAGGCACCAAAGTCAGATCAATGAGATCAGACCTCATCAGAAGAAGGTTGCGAAGCCAAATCAGAAGCACCCCTCGAACTAGGGGCAAAAATATCTGATGTGCTCGAAGAGCCGAAGATGGATCCTTCTGTGAATCAATACAGCAGTCATTTTCCTGGATTCAGATGACTTCAGGATCTCAAAACCATTTGGCATGGACCTATTACACTTTTACCCTTTGAGAGGCTCGCTGGGCCGAAAACCCGGAAGGGCGACCCAGGCAAAAGTTAGAGCAAGAAAAGATATATACGAAAAGCAAAAAAAAGAAAAAGAAGAAAAAAGAAAAAAGAAGAAAAGCAAAAAAGAAAAAAAAAAAAAGAAGAAAAAAAAAAAGAGAGAAAAATAAAGAAGAAAAGAATTGAAAAGAAAAGAAAAACAGAAGCTCGCAAGGTCGAAAACCCGCAACGGGCGCCTTGGCAAAAGTTAGAGCCTAAAAGGGAGAGGTTAATACCCGAGTGTACCTTACCCCGAACTACGTAAGGCTTGATTCCCATCTTTGGGATACGTAGGCAACTTCATCCTGAAGTCCAGCCGTAAAACGCTTCAATTTGATTGTGTCCATGCGATGGTTCTGGTCATCTTTGTCTTCTCTGTATCTGAGGATTTGGTTGTGTTCGTCACTCTGAGGACTGACTACAATGCGCCGCGGTGCTATCCAAACAAGGAGCAACTTTCCGTTGCCATTCAGTGTGCTGCGGCGCCATCCAAACAAGGGGCAACTCTTCGTTGCCATTCAGTGTGCCGCGGCGCCATTCAAACAAGGGGCAACTTTCCGTTGCCATTCAATGCACCGCGGTGCCATTCAAACAAGGGACAACTTTCCGTTGCCATGCAGCTCCCCTCCAGCAAGGGGCAATTTTCCTTCGAATCTGAGGTTGTGCATCTCGGGAGTGGGTTCTATGCTCGTTGAGCAGTGGCTGTTTGCAAAAATAGTTTTTGAGAATTTTTACTGAGGTTGACTAATTTTCTCGAAAATTGTTTCATCTTTTTCAAAAATTGGACCATTTCTTGGACCCAAAAAAGGAAAATTTTCAGAGCTCATAGCCTGACTTGCATGATTTCAAATCAGAAATCTAACAAGCATGTTAATCTAACTCTCATTTTGGTCAAAATTGTTTTAGTAGAAAGCAAAAACAAAACATGGTCAACATGATGAACTAGGGACACAATTGAGTTAGGTTCTCTGTCTTTTTCCCTTTATCAACGCACTTGCCAGAAAGGGCACTCTACTTGCCAGAAAAGGGCACAACTGAAGCTAACAACAAAGGGCTGAAAGCTCTCTCACCCTCCAAGCCACGAGGTATCAAGCCACGTGCGAAGCACGAACTGGAATGGGGCAAGATATTCCACTTCCTCATCTGGACATATCTGATCACGTCCAAACTCCCCGGCAGGGCATCGTCAACCGAGGTCAGCTGCAGATTTGCTATACACCCAGTTGTAGCACAGCCCCTCTGTGGGAGAAACTCACTAGCTGCGCGCAGAAGAAGAAGAATCTAGCAGAATGCTAGGGGCACGAGGCCACAACTTGCTGTTTATCCATCAACCACCTAGGGGAGGGATTTAAAATGAGAGATTGAAGAATAGAGAGATGTCCGCTGAGAGGAAAAGTGAGGAAAAAGGGCTTTTTTCAGAAAAACAGAGCTTGAGAGCCAAGTGATCTGAGAATCACAAATGAGAAAAGATGGGAAATAATACCCAGAGAAACTGGCTCCTCGTGCACTAAGAGGTCTCTTGTCTTTGTAACACGTCTGTGTGTCGTGTCTTTTGTTTTGTTTTTCTCGATTCTTGCTTTGAGTCGTTCCGAGTGTGTCTCGGTGTGTTTAGGTTGTTTACCTTTATTTTTCGTTGTTGGGTCGTCTTTGCTGTGTTCAGTTGTAGGCTCAATACCCGGTCGAGAACTCATTTTCTCAATCTCAAAAATGATTTGTTGTGTGCTTAGAGTGCTGTGCCATTCTCCACATTTGTGCAAAAAAGGAATTTGTTCTTTTGAAAACTGCAGGGTTTAACCCAGGTCATGTGAGAACAGTGAAACAAGGACCTATCTGAAGCTATGTGGGTTCCAAACTGCAAAGCAAAAGAAAAGAGGGAAAATCGAAGCAGCTGAGTGTGTTTCACCTTCAGCGAATTCTGAGATTGTATTCCGGATGTACCTCTTCAGACCTTGTTAGTGTTCCGAAGAATGAGGGTGCCTCTATCCCAAGTGTAAGCCTGCTTCAAGTCAGAATGGCGATTAAAGCAGCAACAGATGTTATCTCTCTCTAATATGAACAGGGTGTGCCCGTTTTTGAGCTGAATGTGTTGCAAACCCCTCCGAAAGGTAAATCGGAGGTCGCGTTTTAATCTGGTCTCGTTAAGGCTTGTATTCCCTTATTCGGCATTTTGTTTCAAATATGCGTTGTCACGCACATTCCACTTGCATTGTTATGCATCCTTCCACCCGCATTGTTATGCACTTCTCATGCTTGCATTGTGATGCCCATTCCAATTGCATTGTTATGCACCCACTTCACTAGCATTGTTATTCTCATTCATTGCATTGATTATGCACATCTATCTTGCATTGTTATGTACCTTTTTACTTGCAATTGTCTTTCCTTCTCCTCGCACGTGCGACGGGTCAGACTTCCTCTGGTTTAGAGCATTTGGAATACGTTCCAATGCTTATCCCTTTTCCGAAACACCGGGATACGTCCCTACGTTTCTCTCTTCTTTCTGAAACACCGGGATACGTCCCTAAGTTTCTCTCTCTTTTCGAAACACCGGGATACGTCCCTATGTTTCTCTTGCCTTTTCGAAACACCGGGATACGTCCCTACGTTTCTCTCTTCTTTCTGAAACACCGGGATACGTCCCTAAGTTTCTCTCTCTTTTTGAAACACCGGGATACGTCCCTATGTTTCTCTTGCCTTTCCGAAACACCGGGATACGTCCCTATGTTTCTCATTCCTTGCGGAACACCGGGATACGTCCCTATGTTTCACATTCCTTGCGGAACACCGGGATACGTTCCTAAGTTTCTCTCTCTTTTCGAAACACCGAGATACGTCCCTATGTTTCTCTTGCCTTTCCGAAACACCGAGATACGTCCCTATGTTTCACATTCCTTGCGGAACACCGGGATACGTCCCTATGTTTCACATTCCTTGCGGAACACCGGGATACGTCCCTATGTTTCTCATTCCTTGCAGAACACCGGGATACGTCCTTATGTTTCTCCTTCCTCCTAAAACACCAGGATACGTCCCTATGTTTCTCCTTCTTTTCTAACCACTGGGATACGTCCCTAATCTTTGGGATACGTCCCTAACCTCTGGGATACGTCCCTAAACCTTGGGATACGTCTCTAATCTTTGGGATACGTCCCTAACCTCTGGGATACGTCCCTAACCTTTGGGATACGTCCTTAATCACCGGGATACGTCCCTAATCTTTGGGATACGTCCCTAATCTTTGGGATACGTCCCTAAACCTTGGGATACGTCCCTAATCTTTGGGATACGTCCCTAACCTCTGGGATACATCCCTAACCTTTGGGATACGTCCTTAATCACCGGGATACGTCCCTAATCTCTGGGATACGTCCCTAACCTGTGGGATACGTCCCCAACCTTTGGGATACGTCCCTAAATCTTGGGATACGTCCCTAAATCTTGGGATACGTCCCTAAACCTTGGGATACGTCCCTAAACCTTGGGATACATCCCTAAACACCGGGATATGTCCCTAAACCTTGGGATACGTCCCTAAACACCGGGATACGTCCCCATGTTTCTCCATCTTTGGTTAAGAACATCTGGAATACGTTCCAATGCTTATACCTTTCCGAAACACCGGGATACGTCCCTATGTTTCTTTGCATGATCATAAGTTATGTTCGGCTTCTTGCATTATCATTTGCATTTTGCCCCTGCCTGTGGGCATACCTGCGGGCACATCTTTGTCTATCTTGTCTGCTTTGTCTAAGTCTTCGGCCTTGTCAAAAATGGGTCGTCTCTGGGCTTTGACATTCACTCCCGTCATTCTTATGACTTTCGAGTTCTGTCAAAGAGGGGCAACTGTAGACACCCTATTTTTGACCGACCTTAAGACTTAGACGTCACCGATTGAGCGCTTGGTGATGTTGCATATTGTGCTCGTTCTGAGGTTGCGGAGTCCCGGCTACGAGCCTTGCCTCCGGACTTCCAGACTCTTTTGTGCTTTGCCTCGGTTTGCGAACCAAGCCCTGTTTTCTCTTCCCAAAGGGAGGGAGAGGTCTCGTAGATCATCTCTCAGTGGCCGTAGGCTACGTTTCGTGGTCGTAGGCCATTTTTCCCGTTTGGAGCCCGGTTTCCGATTTTTCGGAGCCGACGGCCGTGTGCCTCGGTTCGAGACCGCTTAACCACCTCCGTTTGCTCCAGTTTTTGGCACACACCTTATTTCCTCCCTTTTGAGGGACACTGTGGTCCGAGAGACCAACTTCGTGGTCGGACACCACTTCCGATGCCTAACAGCCCACTTTCGGGGCCCCGAACTGCGTGTTTTGGCTCCCGAACCTTCATTCTGCATTTTTGAGCTCCGACCCAAACTTGAGATAGTCATATTTTGAGGTCCTTTTCATGTTTTATTAAGGACCTTTTGTTGTTTGAGATCTCCTACTGCCACTTGCTTCTTTACTGCTCTTTTAGGCCTATTTTTGCACGGTATTTTAGGCATACTTGTGGGCTGTGTTGGACTTGATCATAAACTAAAAAGTGTCTTGTTTTGAGCCCATCTTCAACTTTGTTGAAGGGCTCTCGGCCATTTGGATCCAGCATCTACCACTTTCCTTTATATCCCACCTTTTGGCCTTTTTGGGGGGAAATTTGAATTTCAATTCCCCTCCCCCCCCCCCCCCCATTTTCCCCTCTTTTCCACCTCTTTTGCCTATATAAACCAGACCCTCAGCTGTGTTTTAGGGGTTAGAGATTTTTGTATAAGCCTCTCACATTAAATCTCTCTTTCTCTCTACTCTAAACCTCAAAACCCCTTAAGTTCTTAACCATTTTTACACACCATCACCTAACATCACACCACCACTTCCATTTCCAGAAGCTTGGAGGTCTTCTCAGAGGCTAGGAGGCAGCAAATTTGGTCCAAGAAGTTGCTAAAGATTGGTCTACAAGGGTGAGTTACCATTTCCCTCTTTTTAGCTCATTTTTTGCAACATTTCTTAGCCTCTCTTTCTTGTATATCTGAGCTCCGGCCATAACTGAAAGTAGTGTTTTTTTGAGCTTTATTTCATCTTTCATTAAGGGCCTCTCACTTTTTGAGGCCCCCATTTTGCACTTCCTTCTTTATCTCTTCTTTAGTCCCTAATCTTGCATAGTATTTTTGGCCTATATGTAATCTGTTTTGGGGCATGATGTAAAATGTAAATGAGCTTATTTTGCACCCTTCTTCAACATTGAAGAAGGGCTCATCACTGTTTGGGACCTCCATGTACTACTTGCTTTGATATCCATATTTTGGTCCCATTTTTGCATAATTTATTAGCCTATTGAGCCTCTGTTTTTGGACCTTGGTCCGAACTGAAAAGGGGCTTATTTTGACCCCCTGTCCATGTTTCATTGAGGGTTTGTTGCTGTTTGGAGCATATTTTGTATACTTCATGTTATATCTCTCTTTTTAGGCCTTATTTTGCATTGCATTTTGAGCATATTTGTACACTGTTTTGGGCTCGTCCATCAACTGTAAAAAGTCATATTTTTGGCCTCTCTTCAACATTGTTGAAGGGCCCTTACTTGTTTGGGACCAGCATATATCAGTTGCTTCTTTATCTCCATTTTGGCCCTTATTTTGCATAGCATTTTGAGCATACTTGTATCTGTTTTTGGGGTTTGTCATAAACTGTGAAACACCATATTTTTGGCCCCTCTTCAATATTGTAGAAGGCCCCTCCTCTATTCGGGGCCAGCATCTGTGAGTTGCTTCATTATCTTGCTTTCGGGGCTGTTTTTGCATGCTAATTTAGCCCTACTTGGGCCCACTGTTTGGCCTCACTCTAAACTGTAAAAATGCTTTTCTTGGGGCTTCCTTGCTTCTGTCTTCACACTTCATTTTCAAATATTGCATGCATTGCATAGCTATAGGCCATTTCATGCGCCAAAATCCGTGTTTCGGGACTCGTTTCATGCATCGGGTTTCATTTTACCGGGTTTCGGGGCTGTTTTGTATCTCATTTTATCTCTGATTTTTGCATGATAGTATGCCTTTTTTTTGTGTTTTGCCATGTCTTGTTAGAGTGGCATTCCGTGCCGTAGGTTCGGTCCTCGGTTTGCGTGCACGCATCTCGAGTTGTCTCATTTTCATCCTGATGGCCTCTTGTGTGAGTGTGGCTGAGGTCCACTCATGTTAGTGTAAGTCCATTATGCATTGTGTATGCCGTCCCATTTCATAGCATTGTGTATGCTAGGCCGTATGTTAGTGCATTGTGTATGCCATGTTTCCTCGTGCATCGTGTATGCCATTTTATAGCCTTTCGCATGTTAGGTTGTATCTTAGTTGCATATCATGCATATTGCATCGTGTTCGGGATAGGAGTTAGCCCGGGCACGGGAAACGAGGTACGTTCCGTACTCCGAGTGACGGAACGTGTCTCAATTCCCCAGTCACCGACACTCCGGATTATCCATGATGGAGTTAGGTTTTGTTGTATTTTCATATGCATTCATTTCATATTGAGTTGTGCAATTCGACTCCTCGGCCATCATGCATCGATATGCGTGATTGGTGGCACGAGGATCGAGACATGCATACATTTGTGAAAAATACATTGCCATGCCCCTTTCCTGCTCTCTGTTGCAGCAAAATGAAGAATCAGCAACTTTTCAGAGCTTGGCACGCATTTCAAGAACAGGTGCAAACAGAGGCTAATTGGGGCATCGTCATGGATTTCTGCACAAAGACGTGGGGTTGGAAGATATACATCACACTCACCCGGAGCGGAATCAAGGCAGTCCCTGGCTTGCATGCCAGTTTTACAGCTTTCTTAGTTAATTTGTTAATTAATTAGGAATTTGTACATTATTTGGACTGTATTATTTGGACTGTACTATTCTTTTATTCGGGACTGTATATTTATTCGGACCCCCTTTGCGAGGGCAAAATGGTAATAAGTGTGGGTGAGTGTGATGTATGTCTTCCAACCCCACGTCTTTCTTCCCTTTTATTTACCTGCTTATGATGGTTAGATTAGGGCATGTTTCAATTAGCATACAGTATGATAGCATGTTTGCATTCATTCATCTGTCTTGCACGCACCGGCTCGGCGCATCATACTAACTGCATTTGTATTTCAATTCTAAGTTGAATACGTGTTAGCTGTAGCATTCCATATGCCATGTTTAGAATAGCCGAGCCTGCTATAGTTGCATTTTTGCATGTGTTGCATTAGGCACTTTTGTATATTTAGGATCATGCATGGATTTCTAATTAGCTTCTTTTTTGGCTTGGAGTACTCGGTGAGTTTTATGCTTTAGCATCCTTGCATGCGTGTGAGTGACTGCCATGAATAGCATGCTTACCATGAGGCTAACTGCTTATGTGATATAACTGCCTTGAATGCTTGTGGGTGGAGGTTGGGTTATTTGGATTGGAACAATTCATCAAATGTTTGTTTTAAGCCCACTAGACAGTGGCAAAATCATGTTTTCTAAGCCCACCCGAGGGTGGCAAAATCCGCATTTTAAGCCTACTTGCGAGTAGCAAACCATTTTTACAAACAAACATGAAGTGTTTTGTTCCAATTCAGACGACTCAGTCTATACTTGTATGCTGTGCGCATCACATAGTAACCTAGGCTAATAACCGGAATAAGAACACATAATGTTTTCAAAAATAGATATCATGGTTAGTAGAGGCCGGTCTTTGACTGGGCGAGCGGGGGTGCTCACGAAGTGACCTTCCCCAATCGTACCCAAGTTCCCGAGCCGAGGCAACTTTGGTGATGACGGACACGTGGCCTTAGACAACGAGTCGGGGTTTCCTAAATTTCCCAAAATAAAATATTTAGGTGGCGACTCTGTATCTGGCAAAGCAGTCCATGTTTGGCACTTTTTTTCTAAAAATCTGTTTTCTCAAAACGATTTGCCGGATTTGGACTCTTTGGTTCAAGATTAAGAACCGTAACACGAATCGAGTCCGAGTTGTAGCGAGGTCCCCCGCAGGCCTGTTACAGAGGAGGAGGGCAAAAATGTTGAATCAAAGAAACTGGGAGCAAGACAAAGCAAGGAGATTGCTTCGAAGATAAAAGAAATAAAAAAAAAGAAGCATTAGTGAGTCCTCAGATGCAAGACCCTTTGGAAGAAGTGAACTTAGGAGAAGGTTCTATACAGCAGCCCACCTATATAAGTGTTTGGTCGAATGCTCTTGACAGGGACCAGTTGTTGGTGGTCTTGAAGAGATATAAAGATTGTTTTGCATGGTCTTATAATGAACTACTAGGATTGGATAGGTCATTGGTAGAACATAGGCTCCCTATGAGGCCTAATTTCAAGCCATACAAGCAAAAACCAAGAAGAATGAGCCCTGAGGTGATTCAGAAGGTCAAGGAGGAAATTCTTAGGCTCCTCAAGGCAGGCTTTATTAGGACAACCAAGTACGTTGAATGGCTATTCAATATTGTGCCTGTAGTTAAGAATAATGGTAAAATGAGGGTATGCATCAATTTCAGAAACCTGAATTTAGCACCCTCAAAAGATGAGTATCCTATGCCCATAGTGGATTTGTTGGTAGACAGTTCAGCAGGGCATCAAATTTTATCAATGATGGATGGGCACTCTGGTTATAACCAAATCTACATTGTAGAGGAAGATATCCACAAGACAGCATTCAAATGACCTGGGAATATTGGCACCTTCGAATGGGTTAAAATGCCATTTGGCCTAAAGAATGCTGGGGCAATATATCAAAGGGCTATGAACACTATCTTTCATGATCTCATTGGAGGATATTTAGAGTGTTATATTGATGACATTATAGTGAAGTCCCAATCCATAGAGGAACATTTGTTTCACTTAGAAGCGGCTTTTGAAAGAATGAGAAAGTTTAAGTTGAAACTTAATCCTCTCAAATGTGCTTTTGGCGTATCAGCTGGAAACTTCTTGGGCTATGTAGTACACAAAAAGGGAATACAGATTGATCAGAACAAAGCCAAAGCTATCATTGAAGCCAGACCTCCATCAAGTAAGAAAGAAGTATAAAAATTCCTTAGGCAGGTTAATTTTCTTCGAAGATTGATTTCTAATACTGCAGGGAAAACTAAAGTATTTTCTTTCTTATTAAGGTTAAAGGATGAAGAGGAATTGATGTGGACAACAAAGCATCAAATTGCTTTCGAAGGAATCAAAGCCTACTTGGCCAACCCTCCAGTGCTGATGCCACCAAAGAGTGATAAGCCCTTGAAGTTGTACATAGTTGCAGCAGAGGATTCGTTGGGAGTTTTCTTAGCCCAAGACAATGAAGAAGGCAATGAGCAAGCTGTTTATTACCTTAGTAGGTTTCTAAATTCTCGTGAATGTAAATATTTAGTTGTAGAAAAGCTGTGCCTTGCATTGTATTTTACTGTAATGAAATTAAGATACTATCTTTTGCCTACAACTGTCTTGGTAATTGCAACCAGATATTTGGTTAAATATATGTTATCTAGACCCATGTTGAGGGGAATAATTGGTAAATGGATACTAGCTTTATTAGAATTTCATCTAGAATATGTCCCTTACAAGGTAGTAAAAGGACAAGTTTTAGCTAATTTTTTGGCAGACCATTCATGTCAAACAGAAAGCCAAGAGATAATGGAACTTGATATGGTTAGTGTTGAACCATGGCAAATGTGGTTCGATGGGTCAAAAGCCAATGGTCTAATTGGAATTGGTGTGGTAATTAAGTCACCACAAGGGGTAGAAACCACACATGGTTTCATAGTGGATGAAATTACTTGTTCCAATAATCAAGCTAAATATGAAGCCTTAATAATGGGACTGGAAATACTTATTGGATTATAAGCTCATACAGTTGACATATTTGGAGATTCTCAATTGGTAGTTAACCAGGTGAAAGGGATTTTCAAATGTTAAAGTGTAAGCATGTTGCCATACTATGTTGTTGCATTACATCTGTTTTCTCAATTTCAGGTAGCAAATGTAACTTATGTCCCAAGATTCTTGAATAATAAAGCTAATGATGTGGCGTAGAAAGTTTCGAATTTCAAGAGAAGGGATAATACTCAAAGGGACATAAGCCAAACAACATATCAGAAAGTAATACCATCTTTAAATAAAAGGAATGTGGTCCTGGAAGTTAATCACAATGACTTACAAGAACAAGATTAGAGGCATCCAATAATGTAGTATCGAGCTGGCCTATCTTCGAAAGCTAGTAGAAAAATCAAATTGCAATCTATGCAATACATAATGTATGGTAATGCTCTCTACAAAAGAGGGGCAGATGGGTTATTGTTGGAATGCTTAGGTCTAAAGGAAGCATTGACAGCTATGGCTGAGGTTCATAAAGGCATTTGTGGTGCTCATCAGCTTGGTGTGAAGATGAGATGGCTGCTTCAAAGACATTCTTACTATTGGCCAACCATCCTTAAGGATTGCATAGAATATGCTAAAGGTTGCCAAGCATGCCAAAAGCATGGTGCAATAAGGCATGTACCCATAACTGATCTGCACGTGGTTGTGAAGCCTTGGCCGTTTAGAGGATGGGCTATGGATATGATAGGGAAAATACACCCACCCTCTTCGAAGCATCATTGTTTCATCTTAGTGGCCACTGATTACTTCACTTAGTGGGTCGAAGCTAAGCCATATAAGGCTGTATATCAGACTGAAGTTATTGGATTCATTAAAGATCTGATCCACAGATTTGGCATCCCATAGACTATAACTATTGATAATGGGACTGTATTTGATGGGAAGATGGTAAAGTCTTTTCTGGCAGAGTTTGGAATTAGCCTTGTTAATTCCACACCTTATTATGCACAAGCCAATGGTCAGGCAGAATCATCCAATAAATCTTTGAAGAAAGGAATACAGAAAGTTGTGGAAGACAATCCCAGAGATTGGCATAACTTATTATTGGATGTATTATGGGCTTACAGGACATCTCCAAGATCAAGTACAGGAGTTACTCCTTATGCCTTAGTATATGGGCATGATGCAGTGTTACCTATAGAAATTAACATCAAGTCCTTAAGGGTGAGATGCCAGGATCAGTTAATTCCTGAGCAGTATCATTAGAGTATGTGCTTCGAATTAGAAAGTGTGGATGAAGCTAGAATTCTAGCCTTAAATAGCATTCTTTTCCAAAAGAAGAAAGTAGCCAAAAACTACAATAAGAAGGTTAAGCATATTAGCTTTGATGAAGGTGATTTGGTATGGAAGACAATACTCCCAATAGGGATTAAAAGCCATAAGTTTGGCAAATGGTCACCTAACTAGGAAGGACCATATCAAGTTCATAGAATCTTGCCTTCGGGAGCATATCATCTGAAAATTTTGAATGGATATCTACACCCCAAGAAGATTAATGGCAAATATTTGAAGCCTTATTTTCCAACCATATGGGAAACACAAGGAATAAAATAAGTGCTAAATAAAAAGAACATGAAAACACTCAAAAGATAAATAAGGATTTTATTTCATAATGAGTTGAATACATGTAGCCATATATTGGCCCAAAAGTCAATACAATGTTTCAGTTGTTCCTTTACAATAGATTTTCTACTCTTAAGAGATGGGAACAACTGAATGGCTATAGCCATCTCCTGTTTTCGATTAGTCAGTCCTTGATGAGTGATTTGCAGCTTGGTGGCAGTTCGATCTAAAGCTTGGTTGACTGCTGATAACTCTTCTTCAAGCTGAGCTTTCTTCTCCAATAGTTGAGCTCGAAATTGGGAGATAGAGGAATGTTGCTCTTTCAGTTTTGACACTTCAGCATGTATTTTAGAGACAAAACTTTGATCTCTCAGCAATTTCTCCTCTGCTGCCTTGGCAACTTGGCAGATGTTGATGTAAAAATCAATGGTGGCTGCCGCTTGAGATAAATGACTTGAAATGGGCATGTTAGACTGCTCAACAATTTTGCAACACTGGAAGAAGCCATTCTTGATTATAGGCCTTTGTAAGGCTTCAAAAGGAATCCTTGAGAAGGATGTCAGCAGCTCCAAACAATTGTCCAAGTCTATTGAAGGCAAGGAAGTCCTACCACTGGAGGAAGAGCTCTAAAAAATTTCCAGTAGAGAATCAGCTAGGACTAATGGCTTAGTTTCATTGCTAACTGTTGGGCTGGTGGAAGGTATGTCAAAAAGACTAGCTAGCCTAGCTTCGAAGATGTCTACCTCATCTGTTGACATGGAGGGTGCAGAAAGAACTCTGGTAGAAGGAAGAAGTGGTTACATAGGAATAGGAGAAGAAGGTGAAATATCCCTAGCAGTCTCCATGGTTTTGATTACCAGTAGGTCAAGAGAAGGGGGACTGCAGCTATGTAGAGATAATGGACAAAGAATTGAAGAGCTACCAGTACCTTCTCTATAGGAATCAGCTATCATTGAAGATGAAGTTTCCTTAGGAGGGGGAGGAGCAACAAGGCTTGAAGGGAGAGCGAATTGAGTAGAGTTGAAAGATAAATGAGGAAAGTATGGGGTTAAGCCAAAAGAAAGATATGTAGGAATACTGGGCTTCAAGAAGGGTATGGAAAATATAGGACCAGGGGGTGGAAGTATTGCTTGAATTGGCTTTATAATTCGAGGTCTTTCAACTTCAAATGAGATCGAAGGAGTGCATTAGCAGTAGCAGCTTCATCCCTAAGCATGTGTTGTTGCCTCCTCTTCTTAGCCCTCTGAAATACAATAAGTTCTTTGGAATGTTCCGCTTCCACTACTTTGGCAGATGCCTCGTGAATGGGGTCTCTAGTAAAATCAGATAGAGACACAGTCATTTTCTTCCTTCTCTTCAAGGATGTCTCTTTTTCTTTTTCTGTCTCTTCTTTTTCTGCTTTCTCTTCTTCTACATGAATCTCAGGTGCCTCCTCTTCATGATCAAGTAAGAGCTTTTTTTTCTTTTGTTGTTGCTGTTTGCTCTTGAGAAGACTTAAAGCTTGGTCTTTTTGGGGAGAATCTCCCTGTGAGACACCCACACCACCTACACCAAAGAAAGAACTATAAGTAAGGGTGAGAGCATTATAAAGGAGAAGAAGAGAAATGAAACAAGGGTGCATACTTTTCTTCAAGGCAACTCGAGTAACTCTAGAAGGAATTGAGGTAGCAGGAATAGGCTTTATGGTGCAGGTGCAAGAACTGTAGTAACAGGAGCAGTGAAAGAGGTAACAACTCCAGCCCCTTTCGATTTGGCTTGAGGTACGTCTAGTACCATTAATAGGTCTTGGAGAGGAATGGCCAAGTGTACCTCCATATTAGCCATCCACCAGTTCTGACACCTTTTTAATATGTTACTTTGAGGAATGAAAGGGAAGTACTCAAAGTCAATAAAGTCCTGGATGAATTTAGAAGTTGCTTCTTCTAATCTAGATCTTCGAACCTTCAAGTCCCTGCTGGTAAGGCTTAAATGGGTCTGGCTGCAGAGAGGTATTGGGACCCCTTGTGAGAAGCCAAATTGCCTAGCAAATAGGGCAGGACAATAGGGCTCAGCAATGCATTTGTAAGCTCTGGGGTTCATAGTCCCAATGAATAACTCTCTAGGGATCAGAATAGAGGCCCATATGTTCTTGTGTTGGGGTGAAGAACAGGACCTATCACTCAAAAAGGTCCTCAACCAGGATGGGCCAATGTGGGTAGGTTCGAAGAGACGCAAAACTGTGAGAAAAATGTGAAGCTGAGAGTTGATAGAAGAAAGAAAAGTAAAAAGCAAAGGTGGAAGGATAGAGTGAAACATTGGCTAACTTCATGCCATGAGTAGTGGGGTTTGGCTCCAAAAACTTTAGGCATTTAGATTGTAACTCGGTAAAATATGCAAAAAGCCAAAGTTGAAGTATCCAAAATAGACCTCCTTGATTAGCATCCAAGGGTTTTTCACAAAAAAAGGGGAACAAGCTCTATAAACATGGCCTAGAATGTATGGAGCTAAGGCTACCTTTCTTTGTAAGACAAGGGCTTTAGCAAGAGGGGCAAATTCAGGCATGATCCTTTGAGAAGAGGTGCAGAAGAGAAACTTGCAAAGCCAATATAATATAAAAGAAAAAGAATTCCCTATCAGTCACAGGGCCTTCTCTTTTATTCTCAGCCTTGACAAAGTCACTATAGGATGAGTTAAGGGAAGGGAGAGAAAAAGGGGTTGTGAGATCAGGATAATCTAGACCAATGGGGGTTCCAGTAGGGGACAATCCTAATAGATGACAGATATCAAGAACAGTAGGAGCCATCATCCCACATCTGATTGAAAGAAATTAAAAGTAGAATTCCAAAAGCAAAGGGCAGCAGGTATTAAGAAAGGGTCCTCCGAAATGGTGAACCTGGACAATTGAAAGGCGTCGAAGAGACAGAGCTCTTGAAGATCTAGAGTCCTATCAGGGACAACCCGATCATACCATTCTTGCCACTCTGGTCTCACCATGGGCCAGCAGTGATGGAGGTGGTTCATCCTCCAGCTTCCCCAGTCAAGACCACCTTCGTAAAGGAGACAATGGTCTTTTAGACGTGGATACAGAGCTGGAAGCTCAGTAGGAATCTCCCTGAAGATGGGCCCAAGCACATACTCTTGCTGCTCATGATGACGAGGAATAAAGATGCATCCATCAATGACGCTTTTATCATCAGCCTTGTACTTCTCACACTCCTCGTCCATAATCCTTTTCAAGGCTACAGATGGACTCGCACGCTCCACGACCGGTATTTTCAAAAAAGAAGAAGCCATTGATAGAGAGTTTTCTCAGAAGACGAAGTCGGGAAAGAGAGTAAAAGGAAAAAGAAAGCTAGTAGAAGATGAAAGGGTTTGTGTGTTAGACGATCAAGTGGATTGGGAGCACAAAATAAAAGGGTTTTTAAACCCTTATGTCTGAAAAAACATTCAGTCGTTTTACACGGACGGAACTCACAAAGAAGTACTAAAGGTACGAGTATGAAAAGTTTCGCTCGATATTGATAGTTATGGAGGGAAACACATCTCAAATACTATCGTCAGCTTCGAAATAAAATATTTGGCTTCGAAGCCAAGTTTTGGTGCCAAAATCAAATGACAAACGGCTTCGAAAGCAGGAAGCCGACTTCGAAGCACATTCCACGCCTCATGGTGAAAGAATGCTTAGGTATTTGTTTACTTCAAAAGGATTAAGGACCTGTTTGTAGGTTTCTAAATGAGAGTAAAATCCTTCGAAGCAAAACTGGATATACCTTACGGTTAGAAATTGTTTATTCTAAGTTTTAAACCAATAGTTGGTTTGATATGATACAGAAGAAATCATTAGTGCAGTCCTTAGAAGAGGTTTCCATATTTTGGAAAATGTAGGCTGTTTGTTTGAAACAAAATTAGTTGATTTGAAATTACTTGATTGTATTAACCATATGTTGGAGAATTGGGTATGATCAAATCAAGTTTCGAAGGGAAAAATTGATAAATTTGAAGCTTTGATTCTGAAAGGAATCCAGCAAAAGTTGTCAATTACATTCCATATGTTGGAAAGGTTCAAGTTGAACTTCCAGCATTTCATTGAATATGATCAAATCAAGTTTCAAAACACAAAGTTGATTAATTTGAAACTGATGGCTGAGGAATTATGTTGGTCCTAGAATCAGTATGGGAGGCAATAATAGTTTTCTTCAAGGGAAAGCTTCATATTTTGGAGGAGTTTGAGTTAGAATTTGGGATGAAATTGGGGAGTTAAAGCACATCAACCATACAGATTAAGTTTACAATTTGAGTGGTAAATCAGAATCTGACAAATGAAATTCAGAAAGCTTAGTTCTATTGATAAGTGCTGTTTCATTTGATTACATTCTCAATTTCATAGAAATATGGAATGGACAAAGTTATAAGATCATGGAATTTAGTCCAACAAAATTCAATAAATGAAAACTCTTTTCCTACTCTATCTTCTATCTTGTCCAGGTTTGGCTTATCTAATTGGTAAGCCCTTAATTGAGACATGAGTTGTTGGGCTTTCACTTCGAATTCTATTTGTTTTAGAGCTTTATCTATGGCGTCCATCTCCTCTTCTTCATGCACTTCGTTTATTATAACATCCTCCCTATACTCAGAATCCGGGTTCCTGAAGGCCTCATATTCATCAAGGAGGTTCTCTGCCTCATATTGAACCTGAATTCCAGCTGCGAAGGCTTCATCCAGAACTTTGCTGGTAATGGAAGCCTGGAAGTGCCAGTTGAGCAGGAGAGGAAGTTGGTCCAAAAAGGTATAAAGCTCTATTTGGGCCACAAGATTGAGAAGATGACTTCGAGACATAATGTCACAAGCCTATAGAAAGTTTTTGTGGGGAATGTCATCTCGAAGGACTTCAAAAGATAAATGGGAGAAAGTAGCAAGTAAGGTCTGAGCTTTAAACTGTTGATAAGGAGTTGGAGGCACTGGGGCTTGGTAGGGGGTGAAGCATTGGCCCTCAGAGAGAGTAAGTTTCAATTCATCAATCCAGTTTGGATTGGAAGGCAGAAGAGAAGCAGTCAGAGGTTCCCTGATCGAATCTAGGAATTTAGGTCTGGCCACACATTCTAGCCAATCGGAGGTATAAAGTTTTGCTTTTTTGGCTAAAAACGCAGGACTAATCCCTAAAGCTTCACCAGGACGTTAGACACTTCGAACCATCTGAGATGGCAAGGTAGAAGTATACCATGATGAAAACAGATTGTCCTCAAGACTGCGTATGTGGTCAATAGGAACATATAGATATACTACAGAACTACGTTTGGAATGAGGGATTTCAAGAGGGTCATCGAATTCCGGGAATCGATGATGAATATGTTCCCTCATCTAAGGTTGAGTAGGGGTAGGCCAAGTTTCCCAGCCAGAGGTCATAGAAGAAGAAGAAGCAGCAGCAGCTTCATCCCACGCGGAAGGCTTTGCTGCAGAAGAAGAGCTTCCGATATCCATGATTGCAAACTTGTGTTCCAAAGAATCGTAAGCAGTAGGTTCTTGGTTCAAAGGCCGGTGATTTGCGAAAGCTTCCATAACTTGTATAAAATTGAGGTGGATAAAGGTGGCTAATCAATGCATGAAGGTTCTTTCAAGGATGAACAGCATCATCAAATAACTCTTCGTATGCTTAATCAATGTAAGAGAAGATTGGCTTGGCCATAGAAGATGTATCAGTCTTTTCGAATACTAAGATAGTGGGGATGTTCAAGGATTAGAAGAGAATTTAATGCAAATGTTTCATTGATGAATGACGGTTGCATTTCTGAAAAATGCAAAGCCCATGCACGCTCTAAGACATGGATAAAATACCTTGATCCACTAATATCACCAAGTATTGGGTATATTAGTGCGGGGGGTAATGTTGGCTACATATTTTGTATAAGCCAATTACAGTTCGATACGTGGCAGGATAAGGGCAATACGGGAAGACAATTCAAATCTTCAATCATAATCACACATGTGGTAGTTAGTATTGGTTTTTGTAGATTTGCATAGCACTGGATCAGCAAAGAGATGCAAAATGACGTGACTTCAATGGTTACTCATATTTAAATTCAAAATCAGGAGGGAAGCCTAACTACAGATATGGCATAGTGGAGCTAACTATAAGGCAGCATGATCAGCGACCATGGAGGGATGGTTCGACGGTTAGAAATGCAGTTCGACGGTTGTCATTAAGAAGTATAAATAGCAGAGAAGGCCCCAAAAAGTGCCCCTAGGCTCATATCCAAAAAACCAGTTTTATCTACTTTATTTTTCCTTCTAGTTTTTACATTTCTTATTCTTTACATTTCTGTACTTCAAATTCCTACACTGCACTTCGTTCATAGGAGCAGTTTTAAGTAGTTTGTTGCTGTAAACCTCTACGAGGCTGATTTGGATCTTTGTAAGTCTTTCATTTTACTTAATGAAATGCTACAATTGTTCTTCATTTAATCATTGTTTACTTAATTCTCCTAAACAAAGCCACCAGTAAAAGTCCTCTTCATTGAGGCTGAAAGAACTAAAACACAATCGTCTATTAATTGGTTGGCAATTAATATTCTGTAAGGACTGATTGATCCTTGCTGGCACGCTCACAATTACAAAAATAACCTTCGAAAGCCAAAAAGCCAACAACTTCACACTTCTATTTGCCAATGATTGTCTAATGGGCTAGACATTATGTGAGTTTTTGAGTTATATGTTAGAGCAATATTAGGTCATTAATACTGGCATTAAAGAGTTCAATACGATTTTAGAACAACTAGTTGGTGTGCCTCTCATAAATTTTACATGCTATTTTTTTGTCCTATATTTTATTAGAGTAAATTATACGTAGTTTCCCTGAGGTTTGGGAAAAACACAATTAGCCTAATACTTTGATATAATCACATTGACCTCACTTTTTAGTAATGCTAAATTGATTGAAACTAACGCATATGATGTGTAGACACATAACTAAAAAACATTGAATTCGTATGCATATATAGATTGAAGCAAATGGAACAAAGAGGCAATGGAGGTTAGATTATGGTAGTGAGGCAACAGAAAGGAGGTGGATTAAAATGCAATGAAGCAAGCCATGGACTATTTACGATTTTCGTAGACAACCTGCCTCAAACAATGGATGTTCAATCCATGTTCAAATTTTTCAAAAAGTTTGGTATTGTGAAGGATGCTGTTATACCTTTCAAAAGAAGGGTCGTGACAAACTCAAGATTTGAATTTGTGAGATTTGATTCCTCTGTAGCAGCAGATATTGCCATCCAGAAAACAAATGGTTTGTTGGTGGATGACAGGGTGCTAGAAGTCAAAAATGCTACTTATGGAAGGGGTCCATGAATGGAGAAGAGTAAAAGGAGACCACAACTTACTAGAAGATTCTTCGTAACAAGCAAGATCAAGGGCCAAGCTTCATGTGCAGGCCAAAAATCCTTTGCTGAGGTACTAAAAGGAAACTCACCTACTGTAGCTAGAAATGTAAGAATGACTATAAAGTTGATGAAGTTGGTCATAGATGGCTTTATGAGAGTGCAATAATCAGACTTAAGGCTGAATATTCCATGAACGACATTGGGAAAGTTTTGAAGAAGAAAGGGCTCGAACATGTGTTGGTTAGAAAAGGGGGTGGGCGTAATGTAGTCTCTTAACTTTCAACTCTCAAGAGGAGCTGAAATCTAACATCTGCAATATCAAAGAATGGTTCAAGGAATATAGCCAGTCAATGGGGGAATGGAAGCTAGGTTTTCACTATGAACAAGAGAGATGTTTGTGGTTCAAGTGCTATGGTATACCCTTAAATTTCTGGAATAGAAACACATTCAACAACATTGGAAACATCTGGGGTACTGTCCTCAACTTGGACGGTGATATTACTCATCAAAAGTCTTTCTTATATGCCAAAATCAGATTGGTTACACCATATATGGAGCTTATTAACAAAACTATATTCTTAGAGTGCAAGGGTAAAGTCTATCCCATCCTTGTGTGTGAGGACCATATAGTAGACATCAGCACCTTGAAGCATATCAGTATGGAAGATTACAGCTCCAATGAAATCTGCAGTAGTAAAGAGGAAGAAAATTTCTCAGAGGAGAGTTGCAGGAAGACGAAAGAAGATGATGAGGTGGCAGCAGAGTGTGGTAATCTTGCTGCTGAGCTGGTATGTACCAATACGGTAGCACTGAGGAAGGAGCCTACTGCTTGTCATAGTAGAGAGAAGTCAACCACAACAGTTGATGAGACAAAGTGGGATGGAGGCTGCAGTAGAGGGAAAGGAGCGTGTGTAGGGGTAATGATGCTAGAGGAGACAGTGCACAGACCAAAAAGTAATGATGGCAATCAGAGGTGTGTTGAGCAAGTTTCTACACCTGGTTTCATCAACAAATTAAGTAGATCTAACGAGGGTATCTAGCATGGCATTAACCTTGAGGTGGATTTGATCCAATCAATCTGCTACAACTTGGATATTGGTCCTTCCTCCAAGCCCAAAGATTCTTGTGATTTCAGGCCTGGTAACAATGGTATTTTGGCCCTGTGTCACTCGCATAAGGACTCTCCTGGGCCAATACTTAAAGATGGCCCAAATGGGAAGGGCATTTTGAGCTTCAATCATTCTGGCCAAATTAGGCCATCTACTAATAGCTCAAATCCTCTACGGAATGTGAAGAATATAAGGGAAAAAAAGGCCCACTTCGATGGGTTCTCCAGTTTTTCTAGACTTCACAAACCCATCTCCAAATCTGTCATATACAGACCAATAGTCATTGCAATTGCACAATTAGATCTGTCTGAAGCTGAAACAAGCCTGAAGAATTACCTCCTCCAAGAAGCGATAGCCACTATCTAATTGGGAAAAACTCTTGGTCTCAACTACAATGGGCAAAAAGATGTAGCATTAACCAAGATTATTGAACTAGAGCTCAAGGACAAAGAGAGAATTAACAAAGATAGGAAGGCTAAACAGTAAGTTGTTGCGGAAGGGAGATTCTGAGTGTTTCATTTGTATCACCATGAAGCTCTTATCTTGGAATATTAGGGGGTTAGGAAAGTCAGAGAAGAAAGGTAGAATCAAGAAGCTATCATATTGATATTGCTTTTTTTCAAGAAATCAAGAAAGTTATGGTATTAGATAATATTGTTAGATGGCTTTGGGGAGTAAGAACATGGAGTATATATCTGTGGATCTAGAAGGCACTGCTGGTGGACTTCTATGCATTTGGGATCTAGATGTTTTTCAACTTGCAGGTTGCTGCTGCAGTATGAGGTACATTTTGCTCTCAGGTCTACTGTATAACTCCTTTGATTGTGTATTGGTCAATGTATATGCTCCCAATGATGTTAGCAACAGGTTCATACTGTGGGAAAATCTGTCAAAACTCAAGGCTACATTCCCCAAGCCTTGGTGCTTGGGTGGAGACTTTAATGAAATCAGGCATATGGATGAGAGTGTGGGCTGTTCCAAAAGGGACAAGGGAATGAAACAATTTAATGAGTTTATTGGAACATGTGAACTCAATGATCTACCTCTTTTGGGAAGAAAATATACTTGGTGTAATGCCCAAGAATCAGAGAAGCGAAGCAGAATTGATAGTGTTGCTCAGTACTGAATGGTTGATCAATTTCAAATTGAAGCTTTGGGGGCTGCCCAGATCAGTTTCAGGCCATTGCCCATTGTTGATGATGGAAGATGAAAGATATTGGGGACCCAGGCCTCTCAAGTTTATCAATGCTTGGACCTTGCACCCTACTTTCTCTAAGCTTTTTGCTAATTCCTGGAACAACAACACTGTTGTTGGTTGGGCTGGGTACATACTTATACAAAAACTAAAGCTTCTAAAGTTAGAGCTAAAAGAGTGGAATATTGAGGTGTTTGGTAATATCACCACAAAGCTCAAGGCTTCAGAAGAAGAGCTGCATGCAATTGCCATCATTGCTGAGGCTAGAGCATTGTTTGACTCAAAAAATGAAAGAAGAAGAGTGATTAGATGTGAAGTGTGGAAGCTTTATAAAATGGTGGAATGGTTATGGTTACAAAAACCCAGATTGAATTGGACTTTGAATGGGGATAAAAACATGAGGTTTTTCCATGTCTTTGCTAGCACTAGACAGAGTAGAAACCTTATCAACTTTATTTCAGCTAATGGGGTATCTTATGAGGAACCTAGCAGGATAAAACAAGAGGTGCTGCTTCACTTCAGGGGTCATTTCTCTGGGCAAAAAGGCTTGTCTTGGGGGAAAGGTTCAAATCAGTTGAGGCAATTTTTATTTCTCAACATCTTGTACCAGATTTCAAAGAAACTGAGGTTCTGGCAGCTATCAAGGACTACAATAACATCAAAGCACCAAGTCCTGATGGGTTTAACCTGTTGTGTTATTAGAAATTTTGGAAGATCATGAAGCAGGCTATCATGCAATTCTTTAAAGAATTTCACACCCACAGCAAGCTCACTTATGGCATTAATAGTTCTTTCATTACTCTCATCCCTAAGTTAGAGAATCCTAATGGTCTAACTGACTATAGACCCATCAATCTTGTAGGCTCACTGTACAAAATTTTGGCTAAAGTTTTAACATGTAGATTGAAGATAGTGCTGCCCTCAATTATTGGTGAAACTCAGACTGCTTTTCTAGGAGGGAGGAATATCTTAGATGTGGTATTCATTGCTAATGAAGTGGTCGATGGCTAGAAGAAGACCAATAAGTCAGTGTTGATTTTAAAGTTGGATTTCAAGAAAGCTTTTGATTCTGTAAATTGGGAATTTTTATTTCTATGTTGTCTAGTTTTGGGTTTGGGCCTAAATGAATCTCCTGGATGAAAGTCTGTGTCTCCACAGCTCGTATATCCATTCTTGTAAATGGATCACCAACAAAGGAGTTTTCACCACAAAAAGGTCTCAGGCAAGGTGACCCACTCTTACCATTCCTTTTCAATATAGTAGCAGAAGGGCCCAACATTCTTCTTAACAGAATACTCAATCTTGGCATCCTTAAAGGTGTGAAACTTGGGGCTAACAAGGTTCTCTTATCCCATCTTCAATTTGCAGATGATTCAATTCTCTTCTGTGATGCAGAGTGGGATCAGTTGGTACTTATTAAATGAATTCTTAGATGCTTTGAAATTCTCTTGGGTCTTAGAATCAATTACCATAAAAGTGTCGTGTGTGGGGTTGGTGTGGCTAATGAGCTTTTGTTGACTTTTACAAATCTACTTAATTGTAAGGTGCAAAGACTCCTTTTGAAATTTATGGGGCTGCTACTAGGAGCTAATCCAGGTAGGAAATCAATGTGGAAACCTGTTCTTGACAAAATCAGAGTTAATCTTGCAGGGTGGAAGAGGAAATTACTATCTTTTGCAGGTAGACTAACCTTGATCAAATCTGTTCTATCCAGTCTCCCTGTGTATTACCTCTCTTTATTTAAGATGCCCGAAGGAGTTGCTAGAGAAGTAGAGAAGATTGAGGCTGTGTTTCTGTGGGGTGGCAATGAATTAAAGAGGAAAGTTCATCTAGTGAAATGGGTGGAGGTAACAAAGAGTGTCAATCAAGGAGGTCTAGGCATAAAAAGGATCAGAGATATGAATACTTGTTTGCTACTCAAATGGTGGTGGAAATTTGGGAATCAAGTTAATGCACTCTAGAGAAGGGCTATCTGCAGCAAGTATAAAATTGAGGAAAATTGTTGGTATCCTCCACTGAGGTCCCATTATAAGCATTCTAGATTGTGGACTAACATTATCTCTATTGGGGCCTATAGCAGGAACGTCTTCAACTTCTATTTGGATAACTGTCTACTTAAAGTGGGGAATGGGTCCAGAATCAGATTTTGACATGACAAGCGGTGTGAAGGCCTCTTCTTCAAGTCAGAATTCCCTCTTCTCTACAACCTTTCTACTGACAAGGAAGGTTTCCTTCATCATTTCTTCCTCAGGAAATCTAACTCAGATATTTGGAACTTTCCGTATAAAAGAGAGCTTTATGATTGGGAATTGCTTGAAGAAAACAGACTGGTTAATGTCTTATCCTCTTCTCCTCCTCTGTGTCTTGACAGTGTGGATTGTCAAGTTTGGGCTAATGGTTCTTTCTCTGTTTCTTCCATTTATTCTTTCAGTAGCTTTTTGCTTGGCCCTTAACTCAGAATTAGTAAGTTTGTCTGGTATAAGGCTCTTCCCTCCAAAGTTCTCTTTTTTGGTTAGCTGGCTTGGAAAAACATAATCAAGTCTACAGAGTTTTTGCACAAAATTGGCGTTTTAAGCAACAGTGTATCCTCCCTTTACCCATTCTGTACCACTGAAGTTGAATCTGCTCTTCATGTCTTGCTGCACTGCCATTTCTCCTGGTTTATGTGGTCATCGGTGATCCATGATTAGGGTTTTAATTGGTGTATTCAAGGATCAGTGGAAGGCCTCTTCAACTAGTGGATGGATGGAAAATTTAAGAGACATGAAAGGAAAATTTGGAAAGTGATACCATTAATTGTTCTATGGTCTCTCTGGAAACATAGGAATGAGTGTGTCTTCTCTATGTCACAACCCAATTCCTCAGGTCTATGTGAACTCATCAAAATCAGAATTGCTCTCTGGCTCAAAGCATCTATAAAGGACTTTCCTTTCTCAGTTGATGACTATATGTTTAAGTGAAATCAATTCAGATGTTGAAGTGGATGCTGCTTAGTCTGCTGTTCTGCTTTGCTTTGCTAATCTGTTAGTCTGCTTTGGTTTGCTTATCAGTTGGTCTGCTTTGCTTTGCTATTCTGTTAGTCTGCTACTTAGTCTTGGGTAGAAGCTGCTTCGTCTTGGTGATTTGGTGACTAATCTAATCTGATGATTGCATAATTCTGTTATGCTTTGTTCTGCTCAGTTGTGGCCGTAATTTGGTTCATTTTGCTTGTTGATCTCGTTGTTTTTACTCAGCTTGTTGGTTTCTCTCCAACTAGAGCTTGGAGCTTGAGCTAGCTCCAAGCTCATTTTTATTGATGTATTTTATCATACTTTGTATATTTTCATCAATAAAGATTTCTTTGCCGATTAAAAAAAAAAATGATGGGTAGACACTGAAACATATACAATGTAGTTGTAAATAGATTACAATATCATTTTTCATTCATTTGACTAGAGCTAGGTAAGCATCCATTCGACCTGTTAAAATCAAATTACCTGAACCAATCTACCACGGAATGGATGATTTCAATAGTTCAAGCAAACGGATGATGATGTATTTTTTCAATCCACCTAAGTTCAAACAGATGGCGGATGGGACCCGATCCGCCAACATTCCTAAGAAAATGATATTACACTTTTTACATAATTAAGTAATTTTTTATTAGTAATTCGTTAGTCGTATGTACCCGTGCTCGGATGGCAAGTGAGTATAATTTACACTTTTTATTATTATTTTATATCTATAATTTTCTTGATTTATGGTGATTTTAATTGTTAATATATTTATGTGACATCAACTATTGTAGTGGATTTACCAAGAACAAATTATTGGTGTTTTAACATTCATCAGTGAAGTCTTCCCAATCAAATCCATTTGTAACGTGGAATCTATATATATATTTTTTTGATCAGCAAAGAAAAATTTCATTAAAAACATGAAATTAAAGGTACAGGAAGATGACATGCATCGAGAGAGGTTCGGAAAGTACAGAATACCTCTACTACTGCTACTCGCATCCATACAACCAACCCCTCGGCCTCACGATTTTTTTTTTTAAACAAAAAAGTTAAGAAGAACTTAACTAGAAAATAAAATATAAAACTCCCCACAAAATCAACCCACACAACCCGAACCCAAAAACCAATACCAAAACACCCAAGCTTAACAAACTAGCTCCCAATGCTGCTGCACTCCCAATCCACCTGAGCTGCCAAGACCATCATCAGCCTCTTCTTCCACTCTGCTGATTACCCCTTGCTGGCTCACCTACCCTGGTACACCATCCTCCTTGCCTCTGTAACCATCTTTTGACTCCAAGCTAGCAACCTGTTTGAAGGCCAACTTCTCTGCAAGCCCCTGAACAACAAACTCACACACCCCCGATAGGACACCCACCAGCACTTCCACGGTCGGAACACCTCCTTATATAACACCCAACTCCACTCCACCCCACTTCCGATTCAAACGTCCGAACACTCACAGCAACCGAACACACCTGATGACGAACAAAACCTGCTGCCACTGCGGAACAAAACCCACTGCCAACTCCAACAAAGTGGGAGGATTAAGATTTGATAGTTACTGCGTCAATTTGATGCATGAAACTAATGATTCCACTGTGGAATCTTTGTGTTGGTTCCACTGGGGGATGCATATTATTCTTATTCTCATTTATGTGGTGTCGTTGTGCATCAAATGTATGATACAAGTACTCTTTGAAGATACAGTGTTCATGGTATTAAGAGACCAATACAACTACTAAATATGGGACAATGGATAACAGTATCTTTGCTAAATAATGGTGCCACCGAAAATGTTCCATTCTTCTCTCCATCTCTCTCAGTGCATGGCAGCTCTGCTTATAATGACCCAGTGTGAATTGATCCCACTAAATTTTAAAAAATTATTTAAAAAATAATATTTATGCTGTTAGATAAAATTGACCCCGTTTATATATAAAAATTGAATCTATTGTAAATCTTTTAGAGTCTATTTTTTTTTAGGGTAAATTATTAATAGGCAAGGACGGATCTAGAATTTGAGGTTTGAGGAGTCAAAAACACATGTAACTTTTTTTCGAAAAAAGTTATTCTAAAATTTTAAACGACTTATACTAGCACAAAATAATAAATAATATTATTATTAATCGGATATTCTTTGTCAACATAATTGAGAACAAAAATATAATTGGACATATTTTTTATTTGCATTAACTTAACACAAAAATTAACTATTGCTATGTCTCTGTCTAATAAAGTTAACTATTTGAAAATGTTGTAATCGCAACTTTTTATAATATATATAAAAATATTTATGATAAACTCGACATCAAAACATTAATTAATATCTTTCTCAATAAATATGATTAACTTGCTACAAAAGTATCTTCCATCTTATTACGCAGTTTAGTTTTGAAAAAAATTTATAATTGAAAATGTATGTTTTATGAGTATAATGATAATCCGTTTTAATAAGCAGTATTAAATTTTATTAACTTATTTTAAGAATGTCATGTTGAAGTAGTGAATATTTTTATTTCTAAACAATATTCTTATTTCTATATAATGAACAAAACAAGAATGAATGTAAAATAAGATGCATAAGCAAATTAAAGTGTAATTTATAAAAGAAGAACCAAAAAAAAAAAAAAAAACCAAACCATAAATGATATATGAACAAAAAATAAGAATAGTAACAAATATAAACAAATAAAAGAATACAAGAACTTTAAACAATATGAAAATATAATAAATAATACAAATAACAAATAAAATAGATCAATATTTGATAAAATTCAATTAAAAAATATTTTTAACATTTTGTAATGTAAATAATTTGAAGGGTACAAATTAATAAAATTTTGGTAGTGCAAAATATTTCAGTTTAAAATTATCTTACTAATTACAAATATGATATACACAGTGTTTAAAAATTTTGAGGGTGCAACCGCTCCTGCCCATACCTCCTAGATCAATCATTATTAGTAGGTCCTACTTTCGAGACTTATTATCAATTAAATTCTATCAATAAATTTATTTATCAGTCAGAATTTATAAATAAATAAGTTTAATTAATAGAACTAATTGGTAAGTCATTTTTTTTTAACAATACAAATCTTCTGTATCTCAATCTCTTGAGTCTCCATCTGAAGACTCACCATAAAATCAGTGCTAGAGAGATTAATTGCATGATAGACAAATGTTTAAAACAAGGGAATATGAGATATTGATTATGCTAGAGAGATTAATTGCATGATAGACAAAATGTTTAAAACATGAGAATATGAGTACAAAAATTCAATGGCAAATTATATCAGTAGTCTTTATATTGTCTTCTAGGTTAGTTTGATCTATATACTTTCAATTGGTCAATTTAGACTCTTAATTTTAAATGTTGTGTCAATTTAGTCTAACTGATAACACCGTTAATATTTTTGACAAAAAAAGATCACTAAGGTTGTTGAGTTAATTTACGAGTTAAGCAAATTTATAATTTTGTTACATGTTGCTTATGTTTATATTTTTATTATAAAAAAATGCTAACAGTTATAATCAATTACACCAAACTTAGACAAAATCATAAGTTCAGGTACAAAATTAAGCCAATTAAGATTATAGGGACCAAAATGACATAAAAACCAAAATACAAGTATTATTAGCATAATTTGCACAAAATTCTATCTCTCTCTTTTATTTTATTTTATTTTATTTTATTTTATTTTTTTTTTTGAACCAATAGGAACTAAAATAGAGGAAAGAACCTTTTCGGCAACGATGTTCATAAAGAGTTAATTGCACAATTCAATCTGAATCTAATAGTTGAATGATTGTTTAATCACATATATTTGAAAATAAAATATTTGATAGTATTGATAATGAGACCATTAAGCAATATAAAAACTCATAGAGGGCAATGTGAAAGTTTAGGTAAGATGGAGGGAGGATTCATAGGTATACCTTGCATATCAGTGTACTAAACTCTATGTTTGTTTTTATTCGAAGAAATTTAAATTATATTTATTAAATTATTGAAAATAGATATTTATAAGAGTGAAATTTTATTTTATAAAGTTTGTATAAGTTTTTTATGAACCCAGTGAAGAAATTTTTTGAAGCCACCACTGGTGAGATGCAAAGAATGACACTATTTATGGCTGCTAAATTAATATATTGTGAATTAGAATCCTTTAATTTTGATAATGATCCAAGTTCCAAGGTATTGGGTTCTGCTGATACATCATCTTCTAGATTGATTCACTTGAATTTTTGGAATTCAAACCTCGTGGCAAACTAATATTTTCTTTTGAAATTGCTTACATGCCAGAAAAGTTGATTCTTAGAATAGTAATTTGAGCCTAGAATTCCTTTCATTCCATTTCCTTCACTGATATTTGGCATCGAACTTGGCCACTTGAATTCCTTTTGCGGCAACTTTTTTAATCTGAGATTAATTATTTATTAGATGATTTTTTTCGGAAATAATTAAAATAGTAATTCCTAATTTGCATTGTTCTTTGGGACTAATGCTTATCATTGAATTCTTTGGATCACAATTTATACAATTATTCTTGTTTAGCATTGAATAAAATTGTGGGATAATTGTGTGCCTCCAATTTGATTAGCTTTTGTTTTCTTTTTCACATGAGGAGAATCTCCATAGATAAATAAGAAAGAACATGTTTTTCTTTGTGACATTAAAGTTTGAGAATAGCATGACTTTAAACACAAATAAACAAAGGGTAAATTATAAATATATTTCTTGAGATTTACTTTGTCTCCATAGTTTCAAAAATTATAAGTATTCATTTGTCAGTATTTTTTATTTAGCAGAACCAACTGAAAAAAATAAAATAAAATTCATAACTACTCACATATACAATAATAAAATTACTTGAACTATTAATTGAAATATAATTTTGATATTATTAAAAACTGGTAATTGATTTAATAATTTATTAATAAAATAAATTATTTGTTATGAAATTAAAAATTTCAAGAGACAAGTATAATTTTTAAAATTATTGAAGGCAATTTATATTTTAAGTAAACTTAAGAGGTGTATTTATAATTTATCCATAAACAAAGATTGAGAGCCATAAAGAACAAGATTCGTGTGCTCACGTTTTCCATGTTTACATGAAATACAACTTTAGGAAGAATCATATCTTCAGATACATTCAACAAATATGTGCTTAACAATAAGGGTATCTTGGGGTTGAGTTTGTAGATGATTCGACTCTTTGCTCGGTGTCAACCTAATTGGAATTGGATAATTTGCTATAATGCTTTGTGCTCTTCTCCTATTTTATTGATGTATTTGCATATGTTAAGTATGCGTTGTAATTAATAAAGCTATCTTTTTGCTGATAAAAAAAAAAAAAATGCAAACAGTCTAGTTACACAAAACGGACAACAAGTGACTATAGAAAATAATCATAGTAATACATACCATCTCGTCAACCTCTCATGATTGGGACATAAAGTTAGTTTGGATTAATTTATTTATTTAAATGTAATGCAATTTTGTTCTATTTCCCATTGAGAAACAATTTGCAAATCCTTAGCCAACATTTCCTGTCTGGTTCAGCTATCTGCAATTTCGACTTCACATCTTCGGCAAATCCTTTCTGTAATTAAATAACTAAAATTCAATATCAAAAGAATTTAAAATTTTAATAATAAAATGTATGGAAATAGAGTTGATTGAGAGCCAAATAGAAGAACATATAGTAAATACCTCTATAGAGTCATTAGTGAGAAGCCGATCAATGAGATTGTTAAGAATGTCTTTGGTGTACTCAGGATGACCTTGAATTCCAAGAATGTGATCTCCAATGCTGAACATCTCTACTCCTGTTTTGTCTGAAAATGCTATCACTTCAGCTCCTACAGGGACCTCCCAAACCTGTTTCATAGTTAAAATTAGCCCCCAAGTGTTGATGATTACAACTGAATTCTTGAGAGAGAGAGAGAGAGAGAGAGAGAAACCTCATCTTGGTGGCATTCAATTATTGAAAGAGCAGGTGGGATCTCATCCAAGCTATCAAGCAAGGCACATGGTGAGAAATCTTTCACAATTCTCACTTTTCTTAGTCCAATGTCCCAACCAGTGTATGCCTTCCCTACTTTTCCACCCAATGCTCTACACAATACCTACAAAATAACCTGAAGATTGAATTAAATCATTCTAAATTATTCATGTTATACTATAAGAAACTACATATTTTAACACACACAAAATAAAATTAAAAAAAAATCATAAAATTTGAATCTGATTCAATTATTTCAAAATTTAGGTATTTTTGTAAATTATAGTATTACTGAAATTTTTTATTGGAACAATGAATTACCTGGTGGCCAAAGCAAATGCCAAGGACTTTCTTTCTCATGGAATCTAAGATCCGCAAGAGAAAGCAAAGCTTGAGAATCCAAAAGTCATTCCCATAAGCATCATAAGGGCTACCACTAACCACAAATCCATCATAGTTATGAAGCTGATTCAAGTCTGGGAACTCTCCTTCAACAACCCTAAACAAGTCCCATCTCTCTCCTTCTTCACCAAAGGCTGCCACAAACACATTGAAGTACCCACCATACACTTCCTTCACATACTCCGAGTCCTTGCATGCCAGTAACAGACCATATCTCTTCTCACCTTCAATACCCATATCACCAATCAAGATTGAAGAGAGAATTATATGTGAAAAGTATACTACTGAAAGAGAGAGAGAGTTTGAAGTGTGGATGAGAAAGGTGTGAATTGTTTGTGGAATGTCTGAAGGTGCAGGGTCTTTTTTATAGGTGTAATAAGGAAAGAGAAAATGGATTCAAAAATTTACTGGTGATGAATGAAATTTCCAGGTTGTGGGGACTCGACATGACATATCAATGTTGAAATTGATGCACAGGTTCAGGTTCAGGTTAGTCCCAATTGACATATCTATGTGAAAAAGTCTTAGGTTTTCAATATTTTCCAAACCATTTAATTGAGCCTTGGACCCAGACCCCTCTCTCTCTCTGATCAAACTCAATGGACCGAACTTGAAGAATAGTTCTTACCGACAAGTCAATTGGGTTGGGCGACAATCACTCAACAATCATCTTACACGGCACATCATGTTTCTTCTAAATTGAATAACTAATACACAATGAATTTTTATAGGTTTTGTTCAAAAAAAAAAAAAAAAAAAAATTTTTATAGGCAACTAAACCAAAAAAAAGATTTTTTTTTTTGAAAATTTCTTTTAATTTTCTTCTTATTTTTCTAACACTACAAAAAAAAAAAATAAAAAAAAAAAGCAAATTTGCTTCTATTTTTTATTTTTTAAATGGTTCCAGTTGGACATCCAATTGAAGAGATGTTGGGCTTAGTAAGCTCATTTCAAAGCCTACTTTAGTGATTTGAATGGTTCATCTTGTAAGGTCTAATAAAATGATTGTTTATATAAACAATTAAGTTGATTGAAAATCGATAACTGCATAACTGAATCACATTAACCTTAAGAAAATGAACAAGTATAATACACTATTCATTTTTTGTAATGCAAATGTGCTATAAATGTGTGATTAATAATATCTAATCTTTTTCTTTTTCTTTATTTATTTATTTATTTATAACATGAATATCCTCTTCATCAATCATAAAAAAATGAATCATTCAACTTATTGAAATGACCCACAAAAATAGACACACCAAGCCTACAGTCCAATTGCGACGTGAGAAAATTCAAACCATTATATTTGCCCATAGTTTCTGTTTAATTTTGAACAATGCTATATAAATAGAATTTGTAAAAAAATATTTATAGTATTTAACATATGATTCAAATTCATTTAAGATGTATGTTTCATTTTTTTTTAGAACGTATGTTTCAATTACACATTATTATCTTTTTAAATGTATTTCTAAATTTTGTACAAATATTTTACTGTTTAATTTTAGACTATATCGTTTGAGTTTGGATTCGCTAAAATTGAAGATCTCAACTTTAGTGAAGTTAACCCATTATGGGACTGAATTAAACCTATTTTGGTGATCTAAACCGTTCATCTCATACAATCAATTGAAAAAATTATCTATTCAAAAAATTAAATTGATTCAATATCGATTGTGATACCATCACATATGCTTTTAATAATAGACCATCCATTTATTATAATATATATGTTATTTGATCAATTGATTACTAATGTCTGAGCAACCTAAGTTTTTGCATGTATATTTTTCTCAGTTTATCTTATGAGACGACGATTCAGGTAATTGAAATGAGTACAAATTGGTCCATAATGCGCCAACTTCACATGTAAAGTTGAGATATTTAATCTTAACAAATCTAAACTCATTGCATGGCAAGGAACTCAGGATCATATAGGGGCATAAAAAGTTTGAAAACAATGTGCAAAAATATGTACATTTTTTTTTTATATCCACATTAAATTACAAAACATAATAATTGTAAGATAATTTATCTATTAAGACCATCTCCAACGTATCATCAATTTTTTTATCAAATTTAAATTTGATGAAAAATCATCCTTTTTTCTGTTCCAATGGTTTCATCAAATGAGTATCAAATTGAGGAAAGAGAAGAGAAAGCAAACTCAACGATTTATAGTGGTTCAGCATACCGGGCCTACGTCTACTACCCAAGTATCCTTAGAAATTTCTCCACTATTCTTCAAATAGTAATTACACCACTAGTGTAACAACCCCAAAGTGTGATTAATCACTAAACAGTGATTAAGAATGTCTAATAAGTAATTAAGAGGAAATTCTGAGATAACCGCATGTGAATTATGTTATTTGTGTTTATATGTTCATCTTTCTATTTCGGTATGCGAATTAATGGCCTTATCGGCATTTAATCACGAAATTGCTTAGGTTAATATGTAATTTGGAATTTGTAGGAATTTATGGTAGGTTTAATTGAAATCTGATTCAGAACCAAATAATTAGAATAAAATAATGCCAATTGATTAGTTGTAAGTCTAGCTTAATTAACTTCTTAATCAAGCCTATATAAGGCTTACAAACATTCTAGACTCATCATTTTTCATCCTCCTTGAGACAAAAACGTGAGGGAGAGAGAGTGAGTGAAGAGAAGTTTGAACTCAAGAGAGGAAAGCAAGCATTTGGAAGGAACTTTGGAAATTTGACCTCCTAGCTCAAAGAATTAGGCATCTTAAACCCAATTGAACACCGAAAGTAAGAAATCAAGCATTTAGTTTTGTAACTGAGTTGGTTCATGAATGAATTCAAGAGAATTGAGCTAAGAGATGCAAGAATTAAGCTAAAGAAATGGAAAGGAAGAGCAATTCATATGTGCATGGGCATTTTATTGCATTTGGAGCATGTTGTCTAAGAAATTATGTCGTGCATGTAACAAGTTGAACTTAGTTGTGGGAATTCATCATGTTTTACATCATTTTATCTCATTTGATCATGTTTTGGATGGTTGAAGTTCATATCAACTCCTGCATGTTATGTTTTCCAAGTTTCAAGTTTGAGTTTGAAAAATTGGCATGCTTTTGGGCCTTGATTTTGTGAAATGATCTTTAATTTATGATGTTATACAAATTTAGGCATGTTTTCTCAA
Organism: Camellia japonica; assembly: GCA_030407325.1. Lineage (NCBI taxonomy): Eukaryota > Viridiplantae > Streptophyta > Magnoliopsida > Ericales > Theaceae > Camellia > Camellia japonica. Next base: position 60,449,220 of record JAPPVO010000024.1, read on the forward strand.
GTTTTGGGCCCAAATGATGTGTTTTGAAGCTTTGACGTCAAGTTTTGAACTTGGGAAGTAAATTTGGAAATCTTAGAATTTGCACTCTTCGCTCGAGCTATGGAGTCTGTGCTTGAGCGAAGAATACCAGCTCCCAGTACTTTTACAGAGTTGAGGGTTGGCTCAAGTGGCAGAACCTGCGCTTGAGTAACCACTCTTATTTTTGAGCTATGGCTCGAGCGACTAAGGTTGCGTTCTAGTGTAAAATGAGAGTTCCCAAAAGTTTTACAGACCAAGAGGTCCGCTCAAGCAACCAAAGTTGTGCTCTAACAAACTGCCATGTTTCAGAAATTTTGACAAAAGTTTTCAAAGTAAATTTTGGTATCCTTATTGCATCTTCGGCATTCCTAAGCCTTAATTAAACATAATAATGGGGATAAGGTATAGAAACACACCAAGATAGAGAGGCAATAAGTTAAGAACCAACAGAGCCTATGTTTCATTGTGTATCTGTTACATGTTTGTGTAGGTCACGCGCCATAGTCCATCTGAACTGTGTGATCCGTCTGTTTTGCGTTTGGAGCTATCTATAAGTAATAACTCTATAAAACTATGTTTAACTTTATGTATTTTCTGAATAATATGATATAATCTATCTTTTGAAATGGTATCTTATGATTAAATGAATGATTGTCTGAATTTTTGAAATGTATTCATGGCATCCTTAGCATCATGTGATATTTTACATCCCTTTTATGGGTCATCAGGTCCCTTTATGGGTCATCAGCAAGTGAATCTTTATGAACGTTTTTGTGCACCTGAGTCATCGGAACCACGTCCCATATAATTATGGGTCATCAAATTTGTTAACACTAATGAATGTACCACGTATGATCATATGTGAATTCTAAACGTGAATATGAATATGACTTTGTTTTTGAATTTGAATTCTGATTTCTGAATCTGTTATGGACATCATTCATAAAACCTTTACTCTGTTATTATTCACTGGGCTCCAGCTCACTGTATTATTTATGTATGTAGGTGATCAGGCACATAACCAGGCTTTGTGTTGATTGCCTGGAGTTCTGTTCGGTCAGCCAACCACTGTGCCTCCCGAGGAGGTTTCCATTTTGAAGTGATCAAGTTTTGTGAGCCATGTTAAGACCTTTGTTTTTTTGTTTTAATTTGAACAAGTTTTTGTATATCCTGTGTATTGGGATGAGTCCCATTTTGGTTTTATTTGCATCTGTGTTGGATGTTTAACTAATGTAAATATGACATCACATGTACGTATTTAAGCTGTGCAGAGGCCTTAGGAAATCTCAGGATTACTGACCGGTTACGATGTTAAACCTATGGATGCGAGTTTGGGTCGTGACAACTAGCTTCACGGGTGTTAGTGAACAATTACAGACTAGTTTAGAATTCAGCGCCTAGTCACACTTGATCAAGTGATTTTATCACAAAAACCACTCGCAAAAATAACCTGACTAGTTTTGAATCCGGTGTCTAGTTTCACCTAACTCAAGTGATTTTATCCCAAAAAAATCACTTACAAAAACTCTCTGTCTCTCTCTTTTTGTACAAGAATGTTAAGTTTTTATTCTTGGCAATTTCGTTTGACAAAATTCCTTTTAGTTGTAATTGTATTCAATTTTTTATTTCAGTAAGGCTATGAGTTTTTAGATGCAAATCCAACCCGAATTATGCCTTGCAGAGAAGTTTGTGATGTTAATTCTTTCATGTTTGTCACTTCACTAACTATGTCGGGGATCTAGCTGCCCGGTCAGCTCATGAGGGTCCAGGGGCCAATGCCCCTTGATGGGTCCGGGGCAATGCCCCCGAAGCCAAAAGCAAAAATGTAGTCGAAGTTGCTTGTCCGCTCGAGCGGCCATTAGTGTGCTCTAGCGGAGAATCTTTGATTCCAGAAGTTTGAACTGTCTGCAAAAGTACTAGAACTTATGTTTTTGCACTCGAGCGGCCATTCTTGCACTCGAGCAGAGATTGCAGATCTATTTCTATAAATATGCAATTCAGTCAGATTTTAGGGTTATGACTTCCAGATCTTCTTCTTGAATATTAGGGTTTATACCTGGAGTTTCTTTGCTAGTTTCTTTGATGTTTCTTTAAGTTTAACTCATGGTTTGAGAAGTATACATCAAAGGATTGTTTGTTTCATTCAATACAAAAGAGAGAGTTGTTGTTCAGTAGATTCCGGAGTGGCTCATCGTCGTGATTCGACATCGGCGTTGTGGATTCAACGTTGGGCAAGACAATTCCAAGGTGAAGACGGGGCTAGAAGAGGCACATAAGGGTCGATTCGATTCAAACGTGGATTCGCTAGGCAATTAAGAGTACACTTGTGTAATTCCTTTATGTCTTCTTAGTGGATTGTTTTGTGACTTTTGCCCCGTAGTTTTTTTTATCACAATTGGAGACGCTTCAATTGTGGTTTTTCCACGTTAAATCGTTGTGTTGATTTGTCTTTGATTGTGATTGCTATTTACTCATTAAAATTGATATATAATCACAAATCAATATCTATGAGATTTCTAGATTTTTCAAAGAATAATAAGAATAAGGAATAGAAAACCCTTCTACAATTTTGCTCAAATTCTCAACAAATTTTCTCACAGAAAAGCACAATAATATTTCGAGAACAAATAAATATCATATATTTTTTATTTTATTTTCTTCTCTTCTTCAACACTTATTTTTCTCCAATCAATATACTCCTTATATATCGTAAAATTATATCGGTTAAGAGAGAGAAGAGACGCTCATATCTGTTGGAGGAGACACATGCAGAGAAAGACGGAGCACGGGCACCAATTTCTCATTTTCAAATTTAGTAGGTGGAGGAGTTGAAAATATAGCCATGTCGCTTTCGATGAATAGTAAAACGCACTGTAATTTACTAATTTTCTTCCAAACCTTACGAATTTCAAAGGTACACAGTAACTTTTCTATAAAAAAATATATGATGCGCAGTAAAATCTTTTTAAATAATGTTTATAACAAATATAACATCCAACATATATTTTAACAGAAAATATTTTGTGTCAAATAATGTAAACTATGCATATTAAAAAATCACAATTTATCCCATAATATTTTAGACATCATCAAAATTAAACCATATAATTAACAATCTTCCCATTTTTGATGATGGCAATCTATACATGAATTTGACACAAAATTTCACAGAATAAATGCAACATAAAAAATTTCCACAATCATAATATAAACATTTATTTGCATTATATTTTCTCCCCATTTAGTAACAATTCTTTGTCAAAAAATTTATATAAAAATCATATTATATGTCTTCTTCCCCTTGTGACATCATCAAAATAAAAGGTTAATAGACAAATTATTTACAGAGAATGAAAATTTTCGGTACCCAAAACGAAAATCATGTAAACACAGTTGATCAATGATAAAAGATATAGCACATAATCTGAAAAGAATTTGTTTTTGTTTTTATTTCTCTCATGTGATCGTTATCGAGATTCGTTAAAACAAATCATGCAGTGGCACCTATAATGTTGACAAACAAGATATTTGAGCAGATATACATCGATGATTGTAGCTGTGGTGTGTATAAAAAGTGACATAGATAATGTTAAAGATACCAAACCTTCAAGTATTCTTAGAGAAAAAAATTTGTTCACTATCTGTGTAATCATGTCATTTATTACTTTAGCCATCAATGGTTCTGACATGAATGAGGTGCCTGAGATTCAGGCAAATGAAAGGTCACCCATAGTGCATTCGCACGTTATTTCAGTAACTGAGAGTCCTAGTGTATTTGGTAATCGTAGTGATATAGAGGCTATCAATAACACTATGGCTCTTAGTACACAGGTGATGACTGCAGTTTCCAATATGGCTCAGCGACTAGAAGCAAGAAGCCAAGAGAATCAACAATTAAAAGAAGAGATGATCTATTTAAAACAACAACATACTGAAACTCGTCAAGTGAAGAGAATTATTGGGAGTAAAAATTCACAGTTGGAGAATGCGGTGCAATATTATGCAACCGTTATAATGCCAAAACTCACAGAGGTCGAAAATAGAGAAGTTCAAGTTTGAGAGGCTCGTGAAAAACCATTGAGAGAAGTTAAGTGCAAAAAATTTGTGAAGCCTACTTAGAACTAACATGTAATCTCGAAATATTTTCTCCTTCTAAAATAAAATTACAAGCATTTCTTTTTGTCAAAACTTTTCCTTCTTTGTTATAAAAAGAAATTTTGGTGATGATAAGGAGTAAGATAAAAATATAGAGTAATTTTAGAATATATCTTTTTTTAAAATAAAAAAAAAAAGAAAAGAAAAACTCCCCCTAAAATTATGCATATGATCAAAAAATAATTTTCTATTCGGCTAAAGTTTCCACCATTTTTTGAACTAAATAAGCTCATCATTTTTTATACTAAATAAACAAAAAAAGAGTATTTTTCTTTTTCTCTCACCTTCCACCACTTTTATCTTAAATAAATTCACGTGTACAAATTTAAAATTCAAACAACACATAAACTTAATTAGCCACAAATAAAAAAAAAATAACATTTTAAGATGAACTGCGGAGTTTAGTTCTATCTCTGATTTTCCTGCAATCTGTGGCCTATTTTGACACCAATTTTTCTTTGTATGCATTCAATAATTTTTTTTTTTTTTGACTTTTTCTATGTGTAAAAGTCTTAGGTTTTCAATATTTTTCAAATCATTTAATTGAGCCTTGGACCCAGACCCCTGTCTCTCTCTCTCTCTCTCTCTCTCTCTCTCTGATCAAACTTAATGGACCAGACTTGGAAGAATGGTTCTTACTGATGAGTCAATTGGGTTGGGCAACAATCACTCAACGATCATGTTACACGGTGTAAGAGGAGCTAATTTGAGCCCACTAAATTAATCAGGCCCAATAGTCCAAGGTTGGTGGGCCCGGATTTATCGCCATCAAACGGGTCGAATCGCTCTAAGCCTCGAAAGGGTTCGGATCCACAAACTTAGAGACTTACTTGGGCTCAGACTCGAAAGGGTTCAGATCCATGAACCTAGAGATCCGAAGCACTTGGCTTCGAACGGATTCAGACGCAATCTAGAAGCCGCTCCATTAATGAGTCCCAGAACACTTGCGGACTCGAAGCTTTCCGGGATCTACACACCAGAACCATAGGCGTAATGGAGTTCGAACAAAGGACCTGATCCCGAGGACGGTGAGTGAAGATAAATTCACTCTTCGGTTAAACTAGCCTATACCTGGGTCGAGGTGGCACGACGCCGGGGGGTCCATGAGACTCGGCAATATTTAGCGGCGGGGGATCCTCTAGGACTACCTCGGCCCCTTATGATGATTGGGGATCATTGGTTAGGTGTGGTTAAGAAGAAAGGTTCGCCGAGAGGTTGATCTCCTCTTCGAGGGTTTTCTTCATCCTCGGAGAGGTCACCTCCTCGAACAATGTGGTTAGAGAAAATATTCCCCATCTGCCTTGCACATGGGCTCCATCCTACATCATGAGGTGTCTATAAATAGCACTCACCCATAGCTTTACAAGTGATGGATTTTGGAGAGAAAACTCTTGGGAAAAAACTAATTTCCCTTCTCCATTATCAACCTTGAGAGTGAAAGTGGGAGATCCATGGGAGAGCCTTGCCATTATTCTCTCTCTAGCTACTTTGCCTTCTTATTCACCCAATCTCTTATCTCCATCATCTCTTTACTTTTGTGTTCTTAGTTGAGACTATTGAAGAATCTAAGCCTTTCATCATCTTCTAGAGAATTCGAATTTTTCTTCAAGGATCTTTGAAGATCTTCGAATTTTCCAATGGCGTTCTTGAACCCTCTCATATACACGGCACAACCTGAATTTTTATATTGAATAACTTATACACAATGAATTTTTATAGGTAACTAAACCAAAAAAAATTCTTTTAATTTTCTTCTTATTTTTCGAACACTATAAAAAATAAAAAATTAAAATTAAAATATTTGGTAACTCGAATTTGAATTTGCCCGAATCACCCAAATTTATGCATGCCGGTCGACTACCTAGACGACCGGTGCAATACTTGTCTACCACAGTTATCACCTATGTGGATTGCGGCTGTCGCCTTGTTGCTAGATGATAAGTCGGACGACCGGCAAGTCAAAACTCGATCCATTCTAGCAAACTCAAATTCAAGCTTGGTAGCATTGTTTAAAAAAATAAATAAATAAAGCAAATTAGCTTCTATTTTTTTTTTTAAATGGCTCCAGTTGGGGATCCAACTGAAGAGATGTTGGGTTTGGTGAACTGATTTTAGAGCCTACTTTGATAATTTGAATTGTTCATCTTATAAGCTTTAGTAAAATGATTATTTATGTAAAAAATTAAATTGATTGAAAATCAATAATTATGTGACCGAATTACATTAATATTAAGAAAATGAACAAGTATAATACACCATTCATTTTTTATGATGTAAATGTGCTATCAACGTGTGATTAATGATATCTACTCTTTTTCTTTTTCTTATTTATTTTTTTATTTTTTACATAAATACCCCCTTCAACAATAATAATAATAATAATAATAATAATAATAATAATAATAATAATAATAATAATAATAATAATCATTCAACTTATCAAAATGACCCACAAAAATAGACACACCAAGCCTACAGTCCAATTGGGACACGAGAAAATTCAAATGATTATATTTGCCCACAGTTTCATTTAATTTTGAATAATGCTATATAAACAGAATTTGTAAAAATAATATTTAGAATATTTAACATATGATTCATGAGAGGGAGATTTGTGCCGAACAGTGGGCTGAGTTGCGCCAACATGGAATGTGGTGCTGGGCTAGGTGAGGAGAGCCTGGGATGCATCATTGGGCCGGACTGGGTCCGCGCTAAATACGGTGCTGGTGCAGGACTGAGGTTATCCGAGATGTGTTTGGCCGAGCTGGACCCGTACGGAATATGGTGTCGGGCCGAGCTAGACTCACACAGGATATGGTATCGGCCAGACCCGGCCTAGCTGGCTCAGCCGGTGGGCAAAACTGCCCCAGTATTGAGGCCCAAGATAACGAAGTCACGTGACAACCAAACTGCAAACTGTTTGGGATACTGTTACCGAGGTAGGCAGTCCGTGGGATCGCAGTGTGTAGTAGAGATGTTGTGAGACCCCTAACTTTTGTAAACCTTATTAAATGCCTAAATTTTGAGTTATTATAATAAAGCCCTTAATTCGTTGATTATTCACAAATTAAACCCTTGAACCAAAAACACATCACGGACGAACACATACAAACCCTAATCGACTCTGGAAGCTTAGAAATCATTTCTAACACTCTGATATTAATTATTTAACTCTCAAATTTTAGATTAATCGCTCTAAACCTTAACTTCCGATTTTCATAGTTTTTGTTTGGTTATTTACCTTTAAATTCAAAGCAAGATAATGCAAACCGAATTATTTTTCCTAACACTAATTTATTAACTCTACACTTGAAATAGATACTTTAATTGAGCCCAAGCCCTCACATTTTTATTAAATCATAAATTGACCCCAAACAAGTACCATTATATATTTATATATACACTTATATCCTAAAATCTTTTTTTAAAACATTTTATTTTACAAATTCCAATAATTGTACACAAAAAAATATATATATAAAACAAGTCCATCAATTCACCATCACATGGCTAGCCATCACCATTGTAGGTGCAATGAATGTACTATGAGACAATTTTCCATGATTTTAGGAAGAAAAATCTTTGACTTGGTACAAACTTTTATATACATATATATAAGCAACTAGGTTGGTTTGATTAGGAGGAAAACCCTAACTAGATCATATTTAGGAACCTAATTAAGACCTTTAATCCTCCACTATTCCATTGAATTCAAACTAAATCCAAACTATCCAATCCAATTCCAACCAAGGGGCATTTAGGACCTTTTGCACCAAATTCATTATATAAACAACCCCTCCCCTAGCATTTTACATACAAGAACAACACTTATACACACTATATTTAGCTGAGAGAGAAGAAAGGAAGGAGGGTGAGCTTGGTAGAAGAGAGGAGAGGAAGAAAAAGTTTGCTAGTAATTCCAACAATCCTCAAGTAAGCCACAACACAACTCTCTCTTCCATTTTCCTTTATCAAATACATGTTATTAGGAGTTTAAAATGGTATTTTTAGATGTGTTATAATGGTATTCTTGTGTTAAAAATGAAAGGAGTTGAGCCTTGATTCTACCATTCTTCTATTTCTCTTAATCTGAATAAGATTACATTTTTCCCTATCAATCTCTCAAAATTTTCAAAGGCACACCTTCACCTTAAATTTATGAGTTTAATACATATTATTTAGCATGTTTTCATCACAAGATAAGTGGAAAATTTCCCCTCGCTGACTTCTTTTCTCACCAACTTTCTATTTTCAAGAACTATGCCAGAAAAATTTGTTTTACAGCCACCTTACAAAAATTGTATAAAAATATTCTAGACCTCCATTTTATGTCAAAATCTTAAGGAGTTATCTTTCAAGGAAAATTTGTTTCATTGAAAACGAGTGAGTGGTTTGTGAGAAAATCTGATTTTCGTAATAGTCGACGAATCTAGACAGAGCTGGAATATTTCTAAAATAACTACAAATTTGGAAAAGCTATTCCATTTCCGAAAAATGTTCTAAAAACTAGATAAAATTCCCTACGAACCATAGGAAGGTCGGGCTCTGGAAAAATCTGAAATAGCCCTTTTGAGTATAATCTTTAGGTAGTACTAAATTTGGAAATTTTGTTTTCATTAGTGTTTTATACTCTTGTGTTCATGAATATGCTTATTAATTTATGATCATGTCTCGATATGATATTTCACATGTCATAGGTTTATTTATTTTATTTTAATCCTTCGATGGTGCTCACACTTATGCAAATCTGAAAATTATATTCATGTGCAAATTTATTTCCTTAACTACTTGAATATGCCTAGAGCTACTTGTTCCTATCTTCATATGTGAATCTCATGTGTTGTAACCTTATTTCCTTCTATTTGTACAATTTAGTTGTTCAAACTTGTGCAATAGATGTTGTTTCAAGAGAATGTCCTAACTCTGACTTAATTATCTAACTCAAACGGGAAACTTAATGGGTGGTAATGGGTTGTGAATTTTTGGACAAGATTACTAAGATATTGATTAGTTGACAGGATGCGTTCCTTATTTGGAAGTTAAAATCTAGCGCAAGTGGTTTTCAGAACCCTTGAACGGAGCGGTTGTATTCGGACCCTAGGTATTTGGTGTAAGGAAGGATTTGGGCAAGGCCCATTATTACCGTCTCTTTTGAGGGCCTGCGGTTGGCGCTACGCGATATATAATCGTTGGTAGGCATCCGAGGTTAGTTCTGCAACAAAGCAACAAAAGAGGGGGCATACCGAATAATCTGCGTCCGATTCTTGTGGTTGGGAAGACGAAGTCTCTTTGGGGGATTTCTAGATTTCTAACATCTAATCTTGTAATCCTTTATTATTGAATGATTATCATGCTTCATTACTTGCTTATTATAATTGTGATGGTGTATTGGATTGGGAAAAAGGGATGGGGTGTGTGTGCGTTTATTGGCTATTCAAAGCTCATGGCATTTCATGTCAGGTATCGAAGAAACGTACGAAGACAATGAAGAGTCAAAGACATTTGAAGACTTAAGTTTTCTTTAGAGAAAGTTTAGAACCATTTCACTTATTAGTCTGATTGTGCTTTTATTTATTCTTTTTGGATTGTAATAGTAATGGAACTCGTTTTCTAAATTTAAAATTTGAGACGCTGTAATTATTATTTACTTTGTAATCCTATGCCCATCTCTGCGTTGCTTATGAGACATTGCGTCAATGCCTTTTAAGATCTATCAAAAGAGTGGTGCGCTACCTAAGAAAGCTGGACTTAGAAGGGAGGCTAACTTGACTCCTCCGGTGATCTGGGATCTTACGCGGTTATTGGCCATAGGACTCATGAGTGCCGTTTCCTAGACTCCTAACCTTAGATAAACCCTGTATTTAATTGATAATATATTCTCTGAAGTTCACGATTTTTGGGGCGTCACAGATGTCGCGCAGCGCACCTACCTTCAGTCGGTGCCAGGCGATTAGGGCTTTGGCTGAGCATACTACTTTTGATAGACCGGTCGGATTTAACCCGGCATAAAAGAGATCAACGTAATGCTGGCAGTTCACAAGTAATAGCCCGGTCGGGTATTCCACGTGGACCAATAAAGAGGAGAGAGAAATCCACTCCTGGTATGCGTTAATACCGTTTGGCGGTGTGACAAACACTGTTTGGAGGTTTTGGCCTCTACACGTGTAAGAAGTGTAGAGGAGAGCACAACTGCCTGTCTAGAGAAGGACAGCAAAGGTAGTGCGCCCACAATCTCTGGAGCTGCATGGCCAGCCTTGAAAAAGAGGAGCATGAAGATATTAAAGGTAAGCAATTTTGTGCAACTCTCTCTCTCTCTGTCTCTCTACAGTGCTCTCTACCTTCTCTCTTCTCCTAGCAAGTTAATTTGACTGTCGAAGGGGTTTTCTGACAAACCCATCCGCCAGGTAGCTCACCTTGATTTTGTTACAATGCGATGAAGTTCCAACGGAGTACGACGAGCTTGTAAGAAAGGAGGTACGGAGTGGGGCAAATATTTCTCTTCCCTACAATTGGCGTCGTCTGTGGAAATCGAATTTGACAGACAAACCTTGTTCTACAAGCTTTTTTGACTATTTTCCATGGCGAACATCAATGAAACAGCACTATCTGTTGTTGACGAAATCACTTCAAAGTCAGTTCGGAGAAGAGATGACCCTCACGTCATTCCGACAATGGCGGGCCTAGAGACCTCCTCTAGAGAGCTACCCAGAGAAGCGCGAGACAAACGCTCCAGGAGCATTGATCATTTGCAGAGTCCTGAGGGGCGTCAGGGGCAAGGAGAATTACGTGCTCGGCACCTAGAGAAGAAACTCAGGGATTAGGACGCCTTTATTCGAAAGATGGTGGCTAAGATGGAGACGTTAAAACGACAAATCAAATGGAAGGGTGTTGCTGGAGTGGGAAACCACAGTAAGCGCACCCAACCACGTCGCTTAGGCAGCCAGCACCAACATGAGACACCCTCCCTCTCTATTACTAGGAGCTACAGCGTTGGAGATTCCGACCCACCGATGGAGAGATCACGCACGCACGATAGCAACTACCGTTCGTCGCGTCCGTCAATGACGTCGAGATACTCTTACTCCACCCGTTTGGAGGACCTGAGGGACGTCTTGAAAGAATGTGCACGTCGCAAAGAGGCCCAAAGAGTGCCAGCATTGCAAAGGCTGAGTCCCAGAATCTGTTGCATTGAGAAGGTAGCCATGTTGCCACCTAGAATGGTGATTCCAACACTGGAGGACAGAGACTTGGCAAGACACACCGCCATCCCATTGTCTCCAGAGATTGAAAGCACACCCCTCCTCGCCGGATTCCATTAACCTAAGTTCACGCTGTACGACGGCAAGACAGATCCGTACATTCACGTTAGTCATTACCTGCAAGTAATGGCTGGCCATCGGCACAACGATGCCTTGATGTGTCTCATATTCCCAGCAAGTTTGGGAGAGTTGGGCCTGAAATGGTTCGAAAGGCTTCCAGAGGGAAGTATCGAGGGGTGGCAGCAGCTGGCGGAAGCCTTCGTCACCAGATTCAAGACCAATACTCGAACACCAAAAGAGGTCGATCACCTCCTAGCTATCAATATGGAGTCAGGCAATTCATTGAAGACATACAATGCCAAATATTGGGAGACCTTGCCCCACCAATTTGGCAATCATCCAACACAAACGAGGTCTACTAGTCAGACATAGATTGCGAGACTCGCTCACGATGCACCAGCCTACAACCATGGAATCATTGATGCAGGGGATCAACGAGCACATCTGAGTTGAGGATAATGCCGCCACTGCCACTGTAACAGAGAAGGCAAATCCAATTGCGGTGAACAAATGTGTGGCTGGGAAGGTTCACTCGGTGGGACAGGAGGATAACTGCCCTACTAACCGAGCGAGAGAGCAACACCACGGAACTGGCCGCAATGATAAAAATAGAGGTGACAAGAATGACTAAGCTAATGCTCCACGCAATGATGAGGAAGATGCCAATATAAAGTTAAAGACGCGGACCGGTATTACAACGATCTTCAAAATCCTGATTTATCGCATCCTCAACGATATTAGAGGCAAGCCATATGTTCGATGGCCAAAATTAGGAGAGGAGCAGAAGGGCTTCAATTCAAGATACCGCTGAACTTTCTATGAAGAAGAGGGGCACTGAACGGAGGATTGCGTGCCATTGAAATAGCACTTGGAAGAGCTGGTCACAGCGGGGCATTTAGACCAATATATTGACAGCGGCATGAGGGCCGCCCCACAAGGACAAGCTGAGCCAAATGAGCTTGCCGTTTTGGATGTCGTACCCCAAGGAGTCATCAATGTTATTCATGGTATCATCGAGCCAACGTAAGTGTGCGAGCTTAGGGAAATGATTAAGAAAACCGAGCACATAAGAGAAGTGCTCTCCGTTCAGCCCGCTATGAAAAAGGAAAAGACTGAGATCAAAGACATCATGGCCTTTTCAAGCAAGGACTTGGACAGAATTCAAACCCCTCACAATGAAGCATTGGTTGTGACACTTCGTGTCAAAGACTTTGACATCAAGAGATTACTGATCGACCAAGGGAGTTCGGTCGAGATCATATACTATGATACATTCAAACAGATGAAGTTGAAGGACAAGGATTTGGCCTCAACAATATCTTTTTTGGTTGGCTTCAACTCTTAGCTGGAATGGCCGATCAGGAAGATCATATGCCAGTCAAGGCTAGGTCGGTCACGAAGCAAGTGGAGTTTTGGGTGTTGAAGGTCCCGTTGACCTACAATCTGATCTTGGGGAGGAGTTGATTACACGCCACGCAAGCAATGGTGTCAACCTATCACCAAGTCATGGCTTCTCTGGCCCAGCTGGGCAAATAGAAGAAGTCTGGAGAGACCAAGTCATGTCGAAACAATGTTTTGTCGCAGTCAATGGCACCAGGGCGGTGAAGGGCTTTGTCCAGATCATAAAAGGACCAGAAGACAAGGAGGTCCTGAAAGATGTGGGAAGAAAAGCCAATGAGAAATCGGTAGAGGATTTGGTGGAAGTTCGCATTGACGGGAATGATCTGAAGAAGTTCTTTCTCCTGGGCTCATCTTTATCTAGCACCGAGCGGCTGGATTATGTAAATTTTTTGGTTTCCAACATTGAAGTCTTTGCGTGGATGCCTTACGATATGCCTGGCGTCAACCCTAGCTTCATCTATCACCAGTTGAATGTCTTTCCCAATGCACGACCGGTCATTCAGAGAACTCGGCGCTCAGCTCTACACCATCCCGAAGTAGTAGCCGAAGAGGTCAAAAACTTACTGGAAACTGGGGCGATAGAAGAAGTGCACTACCTCAGATGGATCTCAAACACGATGGTGGTGCCAAAGAAAAATGGAAAATGGGAAGTGTGCGTCAACTACATGACGATCAATCGTGCTTGCTCTAAGGATAGCTTTCCACTCCCAAGGATTGACCAGCTGGTGGATCTTGCTGCTGGTCACCAAAGATTCAGCTTACTTGATGCATATCGCAGTTACCACCACCAAATAGCCATGTACGAGCCAAACATAGAAATCACATCCTTCATCACGCCAAGAGGTTTGTACTGCTACAAGGTCATGCCTTTTGGCTTGAAGAACGTCGGGGCAACCTTTCAAAGGATGGTGACAAGAATGTTTGCTCCTTTGCTTCGCCGCACCATGGAAGCCTACTTCAACGATATAGTGCTCAAAAGTAAGGAAGAATCTTAGCACCTTGGCGACATGGCTGATATGTTCGCCATCCTCAAGCACCACAAGTTGCGGTTGAATGCTTCTAAATGTGCTTTCGGAGTGGGAACTAAAATTTTTTTGGGTTTTTTGGTCACAACCAAGGAATTGAAGCCGACCATTCACAAATCAAGGCAATCCAAGAACTCGAACAACCAAATTCCACTAAGGACATGCAACATCTTGCTGGAATGGCAACCGCGCTGAATATATTTATCAGCCGGTCATCAGATCACTGCAAGCCCTTTTTTAAGACTTTGAAAGCCAAGTTTTTCTGGGACGCAGAGTGCGACCGCGTTTTAATAGACCTAAAGGCATATCTCTCTTTTGCCCTAATCCTGCTCACTCCTTAATAAGGCGAAGAGCTCTATTTATACCTGGCTGTTTCTCAACATGTGCTGAGCGTGGTATTAGTCTGAGCTGAAGGGATTCAGCACCTTCCTATTTTCTATGTCAGCAAGATGTTGATCCCAACCGAATTGAGATATTTGCTGCTTGAAAAATTGGCTCTAGCCCTTATGATGGCCTCTAGAAAGTTAGGGAACTATTTCCACGCCCACACAATAGTAGTGTTAACCGAATTTCCACTCAAGGTGCTCTTTGAGAAGGCGGATTTTACAGGTAGAATTTTGAAGTGGGCAGTAAAGCTAGGGCAATACGATATCAAGTTTTAGCCCCGAACAGCCATCAAAGCACAAGCCCTGGTTGATTTTGTCGCGAAATTTGCACCGAGCATGTAATAACCCAACTCTCGCATGTGTTTCCGGTATATATTTTTTTTTAGTCCCTCATTATGCGTATTTATATGCTTATTGTGAAATGTCACGTGGAATTAAGTTTAATTAAGTGAACCTTATGACTATGGATTCATATCTGTTGAATAAGGAGACATATCTGTCACAATTAAAATGTTTGGATTAAGAATTGAAAGCCTTAAGAGCTTGATAATCTGAAGTTGACTTGTAACGATCTGGAATTTTTTCCCTCCGCTCGAGCGGGGGAGTTGGCGCTCGAGCGGACTTTTGGGGTTCCCAGCAATTTTGCAGACGGCTTGAGATTCTGAGAGTTGTAAATTTCCGCTCGAGCGTAGAAGTGGTCGCTCGAGCGGGAGGCTTTGTTGGTCCGTGCGCTCGAGCGCAAGGTTGGGCGCTCGAGCGGGTCTCCAGGTTGAGTTTGAATTTCTGAGGCACGTGGGTTCGTTTTTGACATTTTTATTGGTATGTTTGGATCCTCCTCATTTTATTTTAGGGTGTTGCTTGAGGTGGTAATATAATGGTAAAGTAAGATTGGACCAAAAAATTTAATTCGAATAATTCGTCTACGATCAGCCGTCACACTTTTGCCCTTTTCTTTTTCCACACTTTGAATTTGGATGTGAGGTTAGAACCATTGGAAAGCTTATATCCTGGGCTTCAATTTGACTACAAGAACAACCTAAAACAAAGTCCGGATGGGAGAGTTACACCTGTTTGAAGTTTCGAAATCTGTGCTGGAAGTAGGTACGCTCGAGCGGGAATATAGACGCTCGAGCGGGTTTCGCGGGTACAACAGCTTAAGAACGGGATTTTTAGATCATTTCTCACATTTTCTTTTCCCCTCTTCTTTCCTTTGTCCTAGGAACGAAAAACCCTAGGTCCTTGATCTCTAATACCTTCCATTTCCCTTAGTTTTGATCAAGATCTTCCACCATGGAGTGAAGAAGGCATGAAGATCAACATTTTCAACCGATTGGAATTCCGAAATTGGAGAGGAATCTCACCAAAGCTTGCTCCTTTGCTTGATTCTTGAGGTATGGGATCTTGGGAGTTAAATTGATGGGTTAAAATGGTGGATTATGAATCCTAGGTGTATAATCAATGGGAAAATTGGAATAAAAAGTAATGGGTTAATAAGTTTGATTTTTTCTTGAAATTTCAATTTTTTCTTGAAACCCTAGATTGATTAATGATGATAACCAATGATTTGGCCCAAATTGAAAGTAGAATAATGAAATTGAGATATTGAATTATATATGTACAAGTTTAATTGGAAATTGGAAATGTTTGAAAATTATGTTTAAAATTTGCGAATGAACTTTGTTATGCACGTTGTAATTCATGCTATAATGTAAAGGAAAAATTGGGAAAATAATCTATTAATGATATGGATGATATGAACTCGATTTTGGAGTATTGAAATGGGATTCAAGGATTTATTTTGAATTATGTTGAATTGCAAATGATGTTGAAGAACAAAGTGATGTTGACTTTTGTTGGATTATGTTGTGATGAATAATATTGAAATTGAATGGTGTTGAACTATGATGAATTGTGTTTGAATTACGTGAATTGTGTAGGGTCAGCTACGGGGGCAGACCAAGCATCTGAACACTATGAGCTGTAGTACTGTGGTTGTACGTTTAATTATCGTTAACGATTCTCATTGTTAATATTTCGTTCCTTGCAAGTAAATATGTTAACAAAATGCGGATTGGAAAATCTAAAGGCATTATTAAGCAGTATGTTCTGTTTACTATTGGCAATGAATTCTAACATTCTGTTATTTGCAAGATAGCTATAGTGATTTATGACGAACAAAGGGAACGTATAAGCACTATGGAACCATGGTATTCACGTATCTCTGATTTCATTCAATCTGGAAAATGTGCTTACCTTTCGTTAATGATTATCGGGCATGTCCTGTTCAACTTAAGTTAACTATGTTAACTCATGTGAATGATGTAACGGCTACCATTAGTACTCTGTTAAGTACAAGTCAACTATGTTAACATATATGAACAATCAAACAAAGGTGTATGCTTCTATATGCTATTAATAGATCAAGTGAACTACGCTATTTCTTAATGAATAATTAGTTAAGACCCCAGATTGTTTTATACGTTAATACCTGCTAAGCATTATGATAAACAACGGATTGACTTACGGATGACTCAACCTGAAGACAGAATTAAATATCAATGACCTTGTCATGTGACTCACATTATGATGTAAACTG
This sequence comes from Camellia japonica, assembly GCA_030407325.1. NCBI lineage: Eukaryota > Viridiplantae > Streptophyta > Magnoliopsida > Ericales > Theaceae > Camellia > Camellia japonica. The sequence continues at coordinate 60,466,120 of JAPPVO010000024.1, forward strand.
TTATGTCTTTGTTAAATGTACTGTAATGACATGATGTAACAAGAAATGCTTTATGTTCTGATATGTTACGTTTTGACTTAATGACCAGTTGTCCATATATGTAAAGTGCTCATGACATCCGTAGCACACGGCCCTTACCCGGGGGTAATAATACCGTGGTTCAAGGATGTTACAAGTTTACGTATGTTACAAGTTTACATATGTTACAAGTTCAAGTATGTATAAGTTTAAGTATGTTACAAGTTCACGTATGTTATAAGTTCTTAATATCGGGGGATTCCTTTATGGAACTAACAAGAATGTTTTATATTGATTTGATAACGCTATCGAAGTGCCAAGTATAATCAAGTATGAATTCTGATTTCTGTTTATGATTCAAGTATAATGCATATGTCTGAATTTGTTTCCGTTTATGGTATGACATGGTATGTATGGTTTGGTCTGTAAGACCTATTAATTACTGGTATGGAACAAAGTACTACTTGGAACTAAGTGCTACATTGTGAGCCACCTCTAGAGTCCATGTGAGACACCTCTTGAGTCCATACATATATGAACTACGCTTAAAGCCAATATGGGCCTATGGCCATTCTGTATGATCTATTAGGCAAAGGCCATTATGTATTTCTGGTATGGAGCAAAGTGCTGTACGGAACTAAGTGCTGCAATGCGAGTTACCTCTAGAATCTGTACGAGCCACCTCTTGAGTCCATACATATGTGAAAGTTATGAGGCTGAAAGCCGTTATGTGCAAGTTATGAGGCCTATGGGCATTCTGTATATGTTATTATGAAATGAAACAAAGTGCTACACGGAACTAAGTGCTATGATGTGAGTCACCTCTAGAATCCGTGTGGGACACCTCTTGAATTCATACAAATATGTTCAAGGGCTTTATGCCATATGTTCAAGGGCTTCATGCCATATGTACAAGGGCTATATGCCAACATGCTTAAAAGTTTACTGCTAATATGTTTAAGAGCTATCGCTACTCTGTTCAAGGGCTTAAAGCCATTATGTTTTAAGATGTTATGTTTCAAGTCATTATGTTTCAGGACTGGGCCTAAAGCCGTTATGAAATGAATACAGAATCAATTAACCTTATGCCCTCTTATTTATGTATGCATTGAAATATACTATAATTCAAGTTGAATATTGAATTGTTATGTACTATTATTCACTGAGTTTTACTCACTTTGTGTTATGTCTATTCTGTAGGTAAGCACTTTGGGAGTCCGTCTTAACCCTTGATGCTCACCCTTCAATTGTCAACCCCAGTATGCACAGGCTCCTAGACTGAGCCCATGCATTTACGTGAAGTTTTGTTAAAATTTTAGCTTGCACTTGAATTAGTTACCTAAGGTGAAAGTGTATGTATTTGACTCCTTTCTTTACCAATGTGCGGTTATACGCACCATTATGTGTATGGGTATGTATTTAGATAAATGGCTCTTACGTATGTGATCCTGTCATGTTAGTTTTAGCTCAATGGATGTTATTTTAAGTTACTTTGTAATATTAAATGCTTCCGTTCAGGCCCCATATATTATATACATCAGGTTAAGTGTCTGTTTCTGCATAGGTCATGCCCAAACTTTTAGGGGCGAGTTTGAGGCGTGACAAGTGGTATCAGAGCACGAGTTGCTATCTCACACACGGATCCATTGAGCTTTAGGATGTCTAGAAAAGATTTTGGCCTCATGCATGACATCCTTAATGTATGTGAAGGAAACTGATGGCAACGTTAAGTGTAATCTGTTAACGCTAATGATTATAATCCATGTCTATTGTACTTCCTTGTGCATATTGTGATTAATCGCTGTGCAGAACATGGCGGGAATAAGGATAGAGGATCCCGAGGATCCTATCTCCCGTCTGGTTAGACAGAATGAAAAGGGAAGATGATCGGTAAGATTCTAAGTATGGAATGTTTCTAAGATTAAAGGAAATGATATATCCTTCCTTGTCATAACCATGTTTGGATCTGTGATTTTGAGAAATTACTGCGTTTGAATATTTTGATAAGATGTGGTTATGTGCTAACTGAAATTGTGTTAAATGTGATTGGCTGTACGGAGAAGTTATGTATATAATAACCCCTCTTAGAATTGTGTAATTTGTTATGGAAACCTGTGATTTGAACTCTGCATCCTGAAATTTGGAATTTAAAATTTGAAATCTAACATTTGACTTTGTCATCTGTACTCTGTTTTGTTATGCGTAAATTGTACTCCGTAATCAAGATTTCATGTAAAGAATGGTTGAACGACATGAAGGACCTTACTCACATTACATGTCTGCTTATGTGAGACTTGTAAAAAGAGAAATAGCGAATGACTATTTCGAGATCAACCTAATTGATTGAAAAACTGATAAGGTACCGCAAGAATTAAAATCCTGCCGATGTGTATTTATGATGTAAGATTGGGAAATCATTTCTATGAAAATTTCTGTGTAGATGTACAAATGTTCGATATTGCAAATTGTTAAATTAATCACTATGCCGTATTTGAAGAATATAATGTAAACTATTCTGCACGACACTGTGAAAAAAAAAAAATGGGGGTCAAATTAATTTGGGCCGTAATAAGAAGAAATGCTTATTATGGGAAGATATTCCACCTTACGGTTATGAGTGGCTCTCTTTGCTCAAAATAATAGTTGTTATAGGTGTATTTCTAGTTGTAAGAGAAGTAAGTTATCCTAGTATGTCAATATGTCACAAGAACCAACGGGGACTGTGTTATTGAATTACCGAAATGTAAGAAGTTGGGTATGAAATATAAGACTATCCCAAAATTTAGAGGAAGCTCAACTAATTCAGTTTGTTAAGGAAAATACTTAAGTACAAGAAGGACTGCTTGAAGCTAATAGAGTTTTTTTTTTAAAAGCTACGTTATGATGTATTGATAAAGCTTTGCTTTGTTTTGTTTGGAAAAGTAATTGATCAAGCATGAATGATATCTAATAGGATTTGTATCGAGTATTAGCTTTTTCTTGATGACATTCTTGAAAGGTCCTTTTGTGCTAGGGGACGTTAAGCTTATGTAGCACCTTATTTGAAATATCTCTTACCACCGACGGTCTTGTACGGGTGGATTATGTTTTGCCATCGACAGTCTTGTACAGATGGTACCATCGACGGCCTTGTACAGAACTTTGCTTGGTAGGCTCTGATGCCTGATTTAATTGTGCATACTCGGATTTGAATTTAACCACGTAATTGATTTCTTTTGAAAACTATGTGTGACCTTAACTGATGACTCGTCTCTGAGTGACTTGTGATATGTGCTTCATCCAAAGAACTACTTAATTGAGCAAGTTGAACACATACCTTCTAATGAGATTCGCATATGAACTACTAAGATTGGGTTGAGCTAATTATGAATATAGTAAAGAACGGTTTTTGTTATTGCACTTGAAATTCACATATGCTATAGGAAACACATGGGTTATGTGCTCAGGGAAATGATATTTATTATGTCTCTGTATTTGAGAATTGCATATTCTGTACATGAAAATTGATGCGGTGAAATTTATTGACAGGAAAAAAAAATATTGTGATTATAAAATAGACTCACGTAGTCTTATCTTATTTTATACATGGATAAAACTAGGGGATGCTTATTATGTTGTGAATTTTGGAATAACTGTGCGGAATCTCTGGTTAACCTGTGAATTGTTTGGACTGAAGAATTACATGATAAAGCAAGTTTGAGGAACCAAACTTATTTAAGGGGGGAAGAGTGTAATAACCCAATCTCGCATGTGTTTCCGGTATATTTTTTTTTTTAGTCCCTCATTATGCGTATTTATATGCTTATTGTGAAATGTCACGTGGAATTAAGTTTAATTAAGTGAACCTTATGACTATGGATTCATATCTGTTGAATAAGGAGACATATCTGTCACAATTAAAATGTTTGGATTAAGAATTGAAAGCCTTAAGAGCTTGATAATCTGAAGTTGACTTGTAACGATCTGGAATTTTTTCCCTCCGCTCAAGCGGGGGAGTTGGCGCTCGAGCGGACTTTTGGGGTTCCCAGCAATTTTGCAAACGGCTTGAGATTCTGAGAGTTGTAAATTTCCGCTCGAGCGTAGAAGTGGTCGCTCGAGCGGGAGGCTTTGTTGGTCCGTGCGCTCGAGCGCAAGGTTGGGCGCTCGAGCGGGTCTCCAGGTTGAGTTTGAATTTCTGAGGCACGTGGGTTCGTTTTTGACATTTTTATTGGTATGTTTGGATCCTCCTCATTTTATTTTGGGGTGTTGCTTGAGGTGGTAATATAATGGTAAAGTAAGATTGGACCAAAAACTTTAATTCGAATAATTCGTCTACGATCAGCCGTCACACTTTTGCCCTTTTCTTTTTCCACACTTTGAATTTGGATGTGAGGTTAGAACCATTGGAAAGCTTATATCCGGGGCTTCAATTTGACTACAAGAACGACCTAAAACGAAGTCCGGATGGGAGAGTTACACCTGTTTGAAGTTTTGAAATCTGTGTTGGAAACAGGTACGCTCGAGCGGGAATATAGACGCTCGAGCGGGTTTCGCGGGTACAACAGCTTAAGAACGGGATTTTTAGATCATTTCTCACATTTTCTTTTCCCCTCTTCTTTCCTTTGTCCTAGGAACAAAAAACCCTAGGTCCTTGATCTCTAATACCTTCCATTTCCCTTAGTTTTGATCAAGATCTTCCACCAAGGAGTGAAGAAGGCATGAAGATCAACATTTTCAACTGATTGGAATTCCGAAATTGTGGAGAAATCTCACCAAAGCTTGCTCCTTTGCTTGATTCTTGAGGTATGGGATCTTGGGAGTTAAATTGATGGGTTAAAATGGTGGATTATGAATTCTTGGTGTATAATCAATGGGAACATTGGAATAAAAAGTAATGGGTTAATAAGTTTGATTTTTTCTTGAAATTTCAATTTTTTCTTGAAACCCTAGATTGATTAATGATGATAACCAATGATTTGACCCAAATTGAAAGTAAAATAATGAAATTGAGATATTGAATTATATATGTACAAGTTTAATTGGAAATTGGAAATGTTTGAAAATTATGTTTAAAATTTGCGAATGAACTTTGTTATGCACGTTGTAATTCATGCCATAATGTAAAGGAAAAATTGGGAAAATAATCTATTAATGATATGGATGATATGAACTCGATTTTGGAGTATTGAAATGGGATTCAAGGATTTATTTTGAATTATGTTGAATTGCAAATGATGTTGAAGAACAAAGTGATGTTGACTTTTGTTGGATTATGTTGTGATGAATAATATTGAAATTGAATGGTGTTGTACTATGATGAATTGTGTTTGAATTACGTGAATTGTGTAGGGTCAGCTACGGGGGCAGACCAAGCATCTGAACACTATGAGCTGTAGTACTGTGGTTGTACGTTTAATTATCGTTAACGATTCTCATTGTTAATATTTCGTTCCTTGCAAGTAAATATGTTAACAAAATGCGGATTGGAAAATCTAAAGGCATTATTAAGCAGTATGTTCTGTTTACTATTGGCAATGAATACTAACATTCTGTTATTTGCAAGATAGCTATAGTGATTTATGACGAACAAAGGGAACGTATAAGCACTATGGAACCATGGTATTCACGTATCTCTGATTTCATTCAATCTGGAAAATGTGCTTACCTTTCGTTAATGATTATCGGGCATGTCCTGTTCAACTTAAGTTAACTGTGTTAACTCATGTGAATGATGTAACGGCTACCATTAGTACTCTGTTAAGTACAAGTCAACTATCTTAACATATATGAACAATCAAACAAAGGTGTATGCTTCTATATGCTATTAATAGATCAAGTGAACTACGCCATTTCTTAATGAATAATTAGTTAAGACCACGGATTGTTTTATACGTTAATACCTGCTAAGCATTATGATAAACAACGGATTGACTTACGGATGACTCAACCTGAAGACAGAATTAAATATCAATGACCTTGTCATGTGACTCACATTATGATGTAAACTGTTATGTCTTTGTTAAATGTACTGTAATGACATGATGTAACAAGAAATGCTCTATGTTCTGATATGTTACGTTTTGACTTAATGACCAGTTGTCCATATATGTAAAGTGCTCATGACATCCGTAGTACACGGCCCTTACCTGGGGGTAATAATACCGTGGTTCAAGGATGTTACAAGTTTACATATATTATAAGTTTGCATATGTTACAAGTTCAAGTATGTACAAGTTTAAGTATGTTACAAGTTCACGTATGTTATAAGTTCTTAATATCGGGATATTCCTTTATGGAACTAACAAGAATGTTTTATATTGATTTGATAACGCTATCGAAGTGCCAAGTATAATCAAGTATGAATTCTGATTTCTGTTTATGATTCAAGTATAATGCATATGTCTGAATTTGTTTCCGTTTATGGTATGACATGGTATGTATGGTTTGGTCTGTAAGACCTATTAATTACTGGTATGGAACAAAGTACTACTTGGAACTAAGTGCTACATTGTGAGCCACCTCCAGAGTCCATGTGAGACACCTCTTGAGTCCATACATATATGAACTAGGCTTAAAGCCAATATGGGCCTATGGCCATTCTGTATGATCTATTAGGCAAAGGCCATTCTGTATTTCTGGTATGGAGCAAAGTGTTGTACGGAACTTAGTGCTGCAATGCAAGTTACCTCTAGAATCCGTACGAGCCACCTCTTGAGTCCATACATATGTGAAAGTTATGAGGCTGAAAGCCGTTATGTGCAAGTTATGAGGCCTATGGCCATTCCGTATAAGTTATTATGAAATGAAACAAAGTGCTACACGGAACTAAGTGCTACAATGTGAGTCACTTCTAGAATCCGTGTGAGACACCTCTTGAATTCATACAAATATGTTCAAGGGCTTCATGCCATATGTACAAGGGCTATATGCCAACATGCTTAAAATTTTACTGCTAATATGTTTAAGAGCTATCGCCACTCTTTTCAAGGGCTTAAAGCCATTATTTTTCAAGATGTTATGTTTCAAGTCATTCTGTTTTAGGACTGGGCCTAATGCCGTTATGAAATGAATACAGAATCAATTAACCTTATGCCCTCTTATTTATGTATGCATTGAAATATATTATAATTCAAGTTGAATATTGAATTGTTATGTACTATTATTCACTGAGCTTCACTCACTTTGTGTTATGTCTATTCTGTAGGTAAGCACTTTGGGAGTCTGTCTTAACCCTTGATGCTCACCCTTCAATTGTCAACCCCAGTATGCCCAGGCTCCTAGACTGAGCCCATGCATTTACATGAAGTTTTGTTAAAATTTTAGCTTGCACTTTAATTAGTTACCTAAGGTGAAAGTGTATGTATTTGACTCCTTTCTTTACCAGTGTTCGGTTATACGCACCATTATGTGTATGGGTATGTATTTAGATAAATGGCTCTTACGTATGTGATCCTATCATGTTAGTTTTAGCTCAATGAATGTTATTTTAAGTTACCTTGTAATATTAAATGCTTCCGTTCAAGCCCCATATATTATATACATCAGGTTAAGTGTCTGTTTCTGCATAGGTCATGCCCGAACTTTTAGGGGCGAGTTTGAGGCGTGACAGGGCACCCACCCCGTCTGTCCAATAGACTTGGCGCTTGACACCAAGCAGAAGAAAATAGCTATTGTGGATTTTGCATGGCCCATGGTGTCGATGCTGCCACAGGGAGATGGGGTGCATACAGTAGACGAGCAAGACAATCCTGAGCAAGCCGAGCAAGGGCCAGCCGACTTACCGAATGATGAGACAAATGCACAAGCAAGAAAGCTGCGCATGGTGCCGACCAATGCCTTGGACTTGCAAAAATCTCAAAATCCCTCTGATTGCTAGAAGCTTTTCATCGAAGAAATGTGGAAACTCTTTGTTGACGGGGCCTTAAATAGACACGGTGTCAGGCTAGCAGTTGTGTTAACCTCGCCAGACGGACTGACCATTGAACATGCCATCACGTTAGGATTCCCAGCATCCAACAATGAGGTAGAGTATGAAGCTCTCCTAGTTGGCCTAAAAAGTGCTCTGCGGATGGAAGCCACCAAGCTCATGGTGTTCAGTGACTCCAAACTTGTTGTTAACCAAGTCTCTGGTGAGTATGAGGCTAAGGATGAGAAGATGGCCAAGTATCAAGTGTTGATACATGCCAAAATCAAAAAAATTGACGCAATCCGAATGGAACAAATTGGCCGCGAGGAAAATAGTCAAGTAGATGAACTAGCCGGCTTGGCATCCATGCAAAACACATTCCCAATCCTTTGATGATCGAGTTCTTGCCCCGACCTAGCATCGAGGAGCCAGAGGCGCCCGAAGTACTCTGCACTGAATTGGGGCCGTCTTGGATGGACCCAATCATCACCTTTCTCAAAGATCGAATCTTGCCCACCGATAAGAAGGAAGCGCACAAGATCAGGGCCAAGTTAGAGCGGTTTTGGCTCTCTCCATCTGGGGCCTTGTACAAGAAGTCCTTTACAGGGTCGTATTTGAAATGCGTCCATCCCAGTAAGGTTTAAGCTTTCCTTTTTGAAATTCATGAAGGCATGTGTGGCAACCACATTGGGGGCAGATCGTTGGCATACCGAGCTATTTCCCAAGGCTATTGGTGGCCGTGCATGTAGGCCAACGCGTAGAAATATGTTCGCAAATGCTAAAATGTCAAAAATTTGCTCACTAAATCCACCAGCCGGCCAGAAAGTTGCTCCCCTTAACGAGCCCTTGGCCATTTGCACTTTGGGGGCTGGATATTGTGGGACTGCTTCCAATCGCTCCAGGCAACCACAAATTCTTCAATGCTGCCACAGACTACTTCACCAAGTGGTTGGAAGCTGAGCTACTAGCCACCATCGAAGAGAAAGATGTGAAGAAGTTCATCTGGCAGAATGTCATTACTCAATTCAGCGTCCTAAAGACCCTCATCTCGGACAATGGTACGTAGTTTGATAGGAAACTCTTCCACAGGTTTTGCGAAGAGTTGAAGATTGAGTTCTACAATTCTACACCGGCCTATCCCCAGTCAAATGGTCAAGCTGAAGTTTCAAACAAAACCATCTTGGATGGGCTGAAGAAATGGCTAAAGAAAGCCAAAGGGAGATTGGCTGAGGAACTCCCCAGCGTGCTTTGGGCATACCAAACTATCCCAAGATGTTCAACTGGGAAAACTCCATTCGCCATGGCTTACGGCATAGAGGCAGTCATACCCTTGGAAATCGGCATGCCAACCATCCGATCTGAAACTTCGAGCCCGACTTGAACAGTGAAGCTATCGCCCTAGAGTTGGACCTAGCTGAAGAACGATAGGAAATAGCACTAATTCACATTGCAGCCTATCAACAAGAGCTCTACAGGAAATACAACAAGACCGTGCATCCACGTCCGTTCCAAATTGGGGACTGGGTCTTGAGGAAGGTAATAGGCAACACACTGATCCCTTGGGAGGGCAAGTTGGGTGCAAATTGGGAAGGGCCATACAAGATAATTGGCCTGGCTGGCAAAGGGGGGATACCATTTAGAGGACTTGGACGGCAAAGCTATCCCAAGACCATGGAATACAACCAACCTCAAGTTGTTTTTCTTCTGAAATGTAATCTTTCTTCCTTTTTATTCAAACTTGGCCATTTGACATGTAATGTTTGACGAGCAATGGAAAAACGCCACTTATCTCTATTGTATTATGTGCCTGCCCTTCCTTCTTTCTGTATTAAAATATCAAGTTACTAAGTACTACGGGCAATTCAGCCTTAGTTACAATAGTGCACCGTGAAGAAAGTTATAATCGGCTTGGGGCAAAAGACCGAGCTGGCTTTGCCCACATTGCAATCAGTTGTTATCCCCAACTGTGGTCTCTTGTTTTGAGCTGATTTTGCTCACCCTTTGCTAAGATGATTTTGCTAGCCGGGGAGAAGTTAGTGTTCTGCCCAACTTCTGATTTGAGACCGAGCTAATTTTGCTCGTTATGTTTGAGCTGATGTTGCTCATCATCCTGTAGACACCCCATTTTTGACCGACCTTAAGACTCAGACGTCACCGATTGAGCGCTCGGTGATGTTGCATATCGTGCTCGTTCAGAAGTTTCAGAGTCGCGGCCGTGCGCCCTGCCTCCGGACTTCCGAATCCTCTTCTGTGCCTTGTCTCGGTTTGCGAACCAGACTCGGTTTTCTCTGTTTTCTTTCCCGAGGGAAGAGAGTAGTCCTGTAGACTATCTCTCGGTGGCCGTGCGCTACTTTTCGTGGCCGTAGGCCATTTTGCCCATTTCGGAGCCCGGTTCCCGGTTTTCAGAGCCGTCAGGCCGTGTGCCTCGGTTCGGGACCGCCCAATCATCTCCGATTTCTCCGGTTTTTGGCAAGTGCCTCTGTTTTATCATTACGAAGCACCCTGGGGCCCCTGATGCCCACTTCGTGGCCGTATGCCACTTTCGGTGCTTATAGCCGGTTTTCGGGCCCCGAACCTCGCGGTTTGGACCCCGAGCATTCATTTTGCATCGGTTTTCTCCGATTCTTGGCAGGTACCTCTGTTTTATCATACCGAGGAACACTGGGGCCTCTGGTACCCACTTCGCTGCTGAACACCACTTCCGGTGCCTGCAGCCCATTTTCGGGACCCCGAACCTCGCGGTTTGGGCCCCGAGCGTTCATTTCTCATTAGTTTTTGTTCAAATTTGGCAGGTACCTCTGTTTCAACGCCAGGAAGATCACTGGGGGGTAGGAGGCCAGCAATTATCCCAGAGAACCAGTTTCGCTCCTCCGGTACCCGTTTTGCTCACTTCTGGGCTAATGTTGAATACCCTGGGCCCATTTTCTTCCAACCAAAGCTACATATCTGTGATCAGGAGACATGGGAGGACCCTAAAAGAGCATGGTCGGCCAGCAATTCAAAGTTTCATTTTTGAGCCCCTCCTTCAAGCTCTATGTTGTGGCTGCTGCTTCAGTGTTGCCAATTTCCGACCTTGGAACCTTGTTCTACACATCTGGGAGGACCCTAAAAGTTGGTGGTCGGCCAGAAATTGTTAGTTTCATTTTTGAGCCCCTCCTTCAAGCTCTATGTTGTGACTCCTGCTTCAGAGTTGCCGGATTCCGACCTTGGAACCTTATTCTACACACCTGGGAGGACCCTAAAACATGGTGGTCGGCCAGCAATTTTTTGTTCCATTTTTGGCCATGGCCGGCCGGCCAGGGTGAGTGGCTGGCCGACCAGGTGGGGTGGCCGGCCAGCCACCTCCCAGAAACCTACCTGGCCGGCCAGCTTTCTGCTTTCCAGCCCTTTCCAGCTGTCCGGATATTTTTCAAAATATCCCTGGGCACCCGGGGGATATTTTGGGACGGAATGCTTGGATGCAATTCCCTCCCCTTTTACACCTTTTCTTCCCTATTTGAAGGGCTTGCCTCCTCCTTTGTTGAGGTTACAAGATTTTCTCTCAAGAGCCTCTCTTCCATAGCCTCCATTTCCATAGCCAAAACCTTGAAAAACCTTTGAGTTCCTAGGCTAATTCTTCATCAACTCCAAGCACCATCATCAACCACTCCATTCCAGCAACAAAGAAGGCTTTTTCAGAGGCCTAGAAGCAACTTTCATCAAGGCAAGAAGAGGCAAAAGACTTGTCTTCAAGGGTAAGTTCCTAAATCCCTTTTTCTTGCATTTTCTTGAGCCATTTCTTTACCCTATTTCCCTTTTGTTTTGGGCTCCGACCCCTGCTGGTTTTGGGCTTATTTTGAGCCCCTCTACAACTTTGTAGAAGGGCTCAACTCTGTTTGGTGTCTCCATGATATACTTCCTTCAATATCACTCTTTAGGCCATTAATTTTCATGCTTTATTTGCCTTATGAGTGATCTGATTTCGAGACTGATGTAAACTGTTAGTGGGCTTATATTGAGCCCCTCTTCAACATTGAAGAAGGGCTCCATCATGTTTGGCTTCTCTATCATGCACTTCCTTTGAAATTCTTCCATTTTACCGTAAAATTGCATGATTGTTTTGGCCTATTTGTGATCTGATTTGGAGCATGCAACATACTGTGATTGTGCTTATTTTAAGCCCCTCTTCAACATTGAAGAAGGGATCAACCTGGTTTTCTTGTTCTACATATCACTTGCTTTGAATTCTTGTCACAATCCCATTTTGCATGTGTTTTTAAGCTCACCATGCTTCGGATTTCAGCTTTTATCAGGCCTATACAGAGCCTTATTTTTGCCTATTCTTCATGTTTTGTTAAGGTTCTTAGGCCATTTGATGACTGATTTTGGTACTTCATGTTATATCCTTCATATTTCCCGTAAAATTGCATGTTTGTTTAGGCTTGCTTAGCTACTGATTTGAGCCTTCATCAGGCTTATAAAGTGTCTTTTTTTGGCTTATTCTTCATACTTTATCAAGGGTCCAAAGTTGTTTGATCATTTCTTATGGTACCTCATGTTGTAGCCCCCTTATTGGCTCATTTTTGCATGCCATTTTAAGCATATCTACACACTGAATTAGAGGATCTCATCTACTGTAAATATGCATGTTTTTGGTCCCTCTTCAATTTTGTAGAACTGATTTTTCTGGTTTGAGCATTGTACATACTACTTGCTTTGTAATTCCTCTCTTTTTCCCCGTTTTTGCAAGCTATTTTTGCCATGCTTGTGGTTCTTGTTTAGCCTTGCTTTGTACTGGAAAAATGCCATATTTGGGGCTGCCTTGCTACTGTTTTTGCTTTCATGCATCAATTTTGCATGTTTAGCATAGCCGTAGGCCATTTCGGGTGCTTAAATCACATTTCGGATTGATTTCATGCATCGGTTGTAATTCCGTATCATTTCGGGGCTGTTTTCCCCTTCATTTAGGTGCTGAAATTTGATTTGCATGCTTGTATATCATTTCCCGTGTCATTTCATGCCCTCGGGCCATGCCTCGGTTTGCGCGCCCATGGGTACGCATTTCGAGGCACTTCGTTTTCATCTGACGGCAGCTTATGTGAGTGCGGCTGAGGCCCTCCCATGTTAGTGTAAGCCCAATTTGCATTTTCCATGTCATTTGCATTGCGTATGCTATCGCCTCGGTTTGCGCGCCTGTGGGTACGCGCTTCGAGGCACCTCGGTTTTATCCGACGGCATCTGCTGTGAGTGTGGCTGAGGTCCACTCATGTCAGTATAAGCCCAATTTGCATTCCCATCTCATTTTATCATTGCCTCGGTATGCGCGCCTGTGGGCACGCGTTTCGAGGCACTTCGGTTTTATCCGATTTCTTTTTTTTATCATTGCCTCGGTATGCGCGCCTGTGGGCACGCATTTCGAGGCACCTCGGTTTTATCCAATTTCTCATTTTATCATTGCCTCGGTATGCGCGCCTGTGGGCACGCGTTTCGAGGCACTTCAGTTTTATCCGATTTCTTTTTTTATCATTGCCTCGGTATGCGCGCCTGTGGGCATGCGTTTCGAGGCACTTCGGTTTTATCCGATTTCTCATTTTATCATTACCTCGGTATGCGCACCTGTGGGCACGCGTTTCGAGGCACTTCGGTTTTATCCGATTTCTTTTTTTCATCATTGCCTCGGTATGCGCGCCTATGGGCACGCATTTCGAGGCACTTTGGTTTTATCCGATTTGCATTTCATCGTTGCCTCGGTATGCGTGCCTGTGGGCATGCATTTCGAGGCACTTCGATTTTAGCCGATTTGCATTTCACATCATCGCCTCGGTTTGCGCACCCGTGGGCACACATTTCGAGGCACTTCGGTTTTATCCGATTTCCACTTCATGTCATCGCCTCGGTTTGCGCGCCCGTGGGCACGCATTTCAAGGCACTTCGATTTTATCCAATTTGCATTTTGACATCATCGCCTCGGTTTGCGTGCCTGCGTGCACGCTTTTCGAGGCATCTCATTTTCATCTCATTTCCACAGCATAGTGCATACCAGGTTGTATCTTAGATTGCATTCATGTGTTTTCTCGGTTTGCGTGCCCGCGTGCACGCATTTTCGAGACATCTCATTTCCATCAGCATTGTGCATAATAGACTATATCTAAGCTGCATTTCATGCATATCATGCATATTGCATCGTGTTCGGGATAAGAGTTAGCCCGAGCACGGGAAACGAGGCACGTTTCACGGAACGGGCCTCGATTCCCAAGTCGCCAACACTCCGGATCACTCATGATGGAGTTAGGTTTTGCTGTAGCATTCATCTGCATTGCACCCTATATTGAGTTGTGCAATCCGATTCCTCGGCCATCATGCATCGATATGCGTGATTGGTGGCACGAGGATCGAGGCATGCATATATCCGTGAAATACATTGCTATGCCCTTTTTCTGCTCTCTGTTGCAGCAAGACAAGGAATCAGAAACTTTTCGGGGTTTGGCGCGCGTTTCGAGAAATGTTGCAAACAGAGGCTAGACTGGGCATCCCAGTGAATTTCCGCGCAACACAGTCCAGCATACATCATTCATCAGAAGCGAGGCAGCCCCTGGCTTGCATGCCAGTTTACAAGCTTTCTTAGTTTAATTTGTTAATTAATTAGAAAATCTGTATATTTCGGACTGTATTATTCCTTTATTCGGACTGTATTATTTTATTCGGACCCTTTGCGCGAGGGCATAATTGTAATAAGTGTGCGTGAGTGTGATGTATGTCTTCCAACCCCACGTCTTTCTCCCTTTTATTTACCCGCTTATGATGGTTAGATATAGGGCATATTTCAATTAGCATACAGTATGACAGCATGTTTGCATCATTCATCTGTTTTGCACGCACCGGGCTCGGCGCATCATACAAACTGCATTTGTATTTCAATTCCAAATTGAATACTTGATAGCTGTTGCATTTCATATGCCATTTTAGAATAGCCGAGCCTGCTATAGTTGCATTATTGCATGCGTTGCATTAGGCATTCCTGTATATTTAGGATCATGCATTGATTTCTAATAAGTTTCTGTTTTTGGCTTGGAGTACTCGGTGAGTTTTACGCTTTAGCATCCTTGCATGCGTGTGAGTGTTGCCATGATAGCATGCTTACCATGAGACTATTTGCTTATGTGATATAACTGCCTTGAATGCCTGTGGGTGGAGGTTGTGTTGCCTGAATTGGGACAATGCGTTGACTGTTTGTTTTAAGCCCACTAGATAGTGGCAAAATCATGTTTTTCTAAGCCCACCTGAGGGTGGCAAATCCGCGTCTTAGCCTACCTGCGGGTAGCACCATCAAACCATTTTCAAACAAACAAACATGAAATGTTTTGTTCCAATTCAGGTGACTCAGTCTATACTTGTTTGCTGCGAGCATCACATAGTAACCTAGGCTAATAACCGGAATAAGAACTCACAATGTTTTCAAAATAAGATATCATGGTTAGTAGAGGCCGATCTTTGATCGGGCGAGCGGGGGTGCTCACGAAGTGACCTTCCCCAATCGTACCCAAGTTCCCGAGCCGAGGCAACTTTGGTGATGACGGACACGTGGCCTTTGGCACCGAGTCAGGGTTTCCTAAATTTCCCATTTTAAAAATATTTAGGTGGCGACTCTGTATTTGGCAAAGCAGTCCATGTTTGGCACTTCTTTCAAAAAATCTGTTTTCAAAACGATTTGCCGGATTTGGACTCTTTGGTTCAAGATTAAGAACCGTGACATTTGAGTCCTTCGAACTGTAGTGACCCCAATATGAACAGAACGGGACTTAACACCTCCCGGGCGTTCGGGGACGTCTACAGTTTCTGGCGACTCTGCTGGGGAATTAGAGAACTTGACTCGAACTCATGATATCTGGTTTTGACTACATTTGTGTGTTTTTTTTGCATTGCATTTGCATTGGTGCGCCTAGGACACCGTGTTTGCCATATGCCATTCCCGAACGATTTGCCGGAGGCTTGTCTTGTCAAGTCATGTCCGTAAGGCTGATCGGCTCTGGGCTCTGACAGCATGGGAACACAAACCCCGGTTTTACCGGGGCACCCTTTTTGACCATTCGACCTAGTGCATATTCGGATCCATAGTGACCATTCCAAACTAGGACAAGTTGCTTACCCGTTTATAGGTTGTTTGAAACCGCTGCGTGCGTAGTGAAACCCTAGTTCCTGACAAAATAGGACAGGGAAACCCTTCCCCCAACATAGGGGTGTTTTGGCTCTCACTTATCTGCTATGTGCTTGTTAGAGTGCGTCTCTACAAGGAATGCACGTATCAGTTGAGTTTGGGCATCAGGCCTGCGAGCATCATTCAGTATTCGGGAATCAGTTGTCTGCGGATATCCGATTCAGTTTTGGGAGACAGTGATACAGGAACAGTGATCAGTGGTTGAGGACAGTGTATTTCCAGCTTATCAAAACTGCGTGTTGGATGCCCAACTGTGTGTTGTGTGTATTTAATATAAGCTGTTATGCTGCCCGTTTTTCTGGTCATTTATTTCCTTTTTGCTTTATTATCTTTTTGCTAGGGCAGTTTGTGGCACAATTGCTTCCGAACCAGTCGATACTCCCCAAGCACTCTGGACACGAGGTCGCAGACTCAACCGATCCGAGGATCTAGTTGAAGGACATCCAGTGTTCTACTCGTTACCCCCAGTCACCAGAAGAAGGCCGAGGAGGCACAGTGTGTCAGAATACGGATCACCAGAACAGCAGCCTACTTTAGTGACAGACAGTCAGGTTGAGATTTCTGATTCCGCTTTAGAGATACACTTGCCAGTTATTCAGATGGAACCACAGAATACATCGGCCATGGAGGCGATGATGCGCCAGATGAATGAGAGCATGAAACAAATGCAAGACGATGCTATCCGCCAGGCGGAATTTTCTAAACAGCAGGCCGCTGTCATGGCCCAGCAATCTGAGCTGATCACCAGATTACAACAGCAGAATGCTGCATCTGCTTCACACCAGGTCCCTCCTCCACTAGGGGCGCATCAGGTTCCTCCTCCTCCAGGGGCTCCACTGCCTGAGCAGGCACCCACTGGTCAGAATCCTCCGAACCCCCAGAATGCTCCTCCAAATCCTCAGAATACTCAGAACACCCAGAATACCCTCCCAAATCCACAGAACGCTCTGCCAAACTTCCAGAACGCTCAAGAGGACATGAGTCTTCCAACGGGGCTGGCTCCGCCCCCGCTTCCGCCGCAACTGTCCAAGAATCTTACACTTAATCACCCGGACTCTCCATTTGAGTTCGAGGTAGACCAGACAGCTCTGAAATTGAGCAAGTTGGAAAAGCTCTTCAAGAAATCACAGGGGGTGAAGGCCATCCCAGATATTGAAGACGGCTATACTGACGTGGCCGTGACATTGCCGGACAGATTTAAAATGCCCCAGATCGATCGCTTTGATGGATCCGGGGACCCCATGGTCCACCTCCGGCTATTTTCAGACATCTTGAGGCCGATGGGACTAACCCGATCACAGAAGCTTTCTTTGTTCGGCAGAACCTTGTCAGGGATTGCGGCCATCTGGTACGCAAAATTAGAAGATGATGTGAAGAGGAACTGGGATGAGCTAGCCGAGGCCTTCGTTGCACAATATTCATATAATACTCAGATCGAGATTACAACACGTGATCTCGAGACAACGAGGCAAGAACAGAAAGAGACCTTCTCTGACTTTGTCACTCGGTGGAGAGCCAAGGCATCGATGATGACCTTGCGGCCAACTGATAAAGACCAAATTCGGATGATTGTGCGCAATCTCCAACCGAAGTTAATGCAGAAGATGATCGTACTCCCTTT
This sequence comes from Camellia japonica, assembly GCA_030407325.1. Lineage (NCBI taxonomy): Eukaryota > Viridiplantae > Streptophyta > Magnoliopsida > Ericales > Theaceae > Camellia > Camellia japonica. Next base: position 60,483,838 of record JAPPVO010000024.1, read on the forward strand.
CCCCACCTTTTCAGATTTACATGAAATGGGGGTACAGATCGAAGACGCAATGAAGCAAGGGTTGATTGACCAGGATCGGGAGCAGCCCCGAAGAACATTCAACCGTAATAACAATGCGGGCCCGAGTGGCTCTGCCAATACAAGGACTCCAGAGGTCGGTATGGTCACCACCACTCCCCCTCCCCAACCAAGGCCCGCCGCGGCCACACCTTTTTCTGATGCATCTGGGAGCAGTAACCAAGCCTCAAGATACCAATCCAGAGGCCAACGAACCTTCTCCCCACTATATATGCCTTTGTCTAAAGTCCTCGGGGTTCTAGTCAGAAAGGGGCATCTGAAACCCCTGGAACCGAGGCCCCTACCAAACCCACTCCCCCCTTCCCACAACCCAGCCAAATATTGCACATACCACCAGCAGCATGGTCATGACACAGACCAGTGTTACCGGCTGCGTCATGAGATTCAGGACCTCATTGACAAAAATATCATTCTACCCCCCGAGAGACCCAACGTCACAACCAACCCACTCCCCAAACACAACCAAGATCCACCCAAAAGAGTCAATTTTATCCAAACTGGGGTCGTATCCTACGATCCTAGTATCTATATCACTCCCTCTCACCTACCCAAGCCGGAGGTGATCCTTCCAGATTGCACTGACTTGTGCATGATGGACATCTCCACGACCCAATCAGAGCCAAAGGTGGTGACCACCGAAAATGGAATGGGGCAGGCTTCCGAGGAGAGCAAAACTGTTGAGTCTGGGATGGAACAATCTGGGGATTTAGCTGGAAGAGCTTATGATCCGAGCAAATACATCTTACCAATGGCCAGCCTAAGCTGAGTGTGGGGTTGCCAGAGAAGACTGAACTGTGCATGATCCGGGGGGACAGATCTGAACAAGGGGCAGATAATCTGACTACAGTGGAACAGGATTTCGCCAACCTCCAATTTTTCAACGACCAAGAATCAGCGGATGCTTCAATCAACTGGTTCGATTATGAGGAGACGGCAGAGGTCACTGGGTGGTTAGACGATCAGCCGGACATTGTAGAATTTCAACAGGGCCCGGAAGGGGCGAGAGTATCATTGATGGCCGGAAGGGCCGAGGATCAGAATCAACCGCCGGAGAGCGCCGGCGTTAAGAATTTCGCTCAGGATTCGGGGATCGTAAATGAGGGGAATATTGAACCACCAGCTGTACTGACGCAGTTGGAACGACAAAGGTTTGATGACTCCGAGAGAATTAGGAAGGCAAAGGCCCAGGTGGGGGTCGGAAGTGCTGTGTGCACAGAGACAGAAAACGCTGTGGGCGTAAAAACTGAAAGTGCTGCGAGCACGAAAGCAAGACATGCTGTGAGCATGTGGGATGAAAATGCTGAGAGTGCAAACATGCCTGAACCAGATAGGTGTTTGTTGAATGCCAGTGGGATGTGGTGGGAAGACGACGATTTATGTCTTGCCCACACAGACGAAGACTGGGCAGGTACTCAACCAGATGATACTTGGTACCTCGACGAGGTGGACCACATGACCAGGAGCGGGCGGTATTTCAAGCCCCCACACCTTGACCAACCCGAGGCATCTGGAAAAGATAAAGAGGCAGAGAAACAGAGAGAGAAGCAAATTGAAGAAGAGGCTGTACTGAGACAGTTAAAGAAAATACAAGCAGACATCTCCATCTGGGGACTGCTTATGGCTTCAAGGGTACACAGACAGGCTGTCCTCTCTGCTATGGACAAAGCCAAACTTTCCATCGAAACTACGCCAGAACAACTAGTTGGGCTGGTCTTTCCGGGAGGAGGTTCCCCGGTAATGACCTTTTCGGACAAGGAACTGCCGCCTGAGGGCGTGGATCATAATAGACCCCTCTACATTTCAGTAGAATGCAGGGACAAATGGATTCCAGTGGTACTTGTTGATACTGGGTCCGCTATCAATGTCTGCCCAGCCAGAACGGCGTATGCAATTGGGTTAAAGCCCGCAGACTTCACACCGACCTCTCAAGTAATCAGAGCTTACGATAATACAAGCAGGGATGTCCTAGGGACAGTAAAAATCCAAACCAAGATTGGGCCTGGACAACACGAAGTAGATTTTCATGTCTTGGAAGTCCCTGCATCCTTTAACATGCTTTTGGGGCGACCCTGGTTGCATCAGGTGAAGGCGGTATCATCTACTCTACATCAAATGGTGAAGTACCCCTATGGAAAGGGAGTAGCCATTGTGTTTGGGAACTCATCAATCCATCCTCCTCCAGAGGTATCTACGCCAGTCCTGGAGATTGAGCATGGCATGGAGGACATGTTTATATCAGGATTTACTTTGGCTGAGGCCCGGGTGGTGCAAAACATTATGGCTGTGAATGAAGGTATGTACGTCAGTGCCCAATCAGTCTACCTCATGAACAAGCTACAACATATTCCCGGGATGGGATTAGGAAAGAGCGGCAGGAAAGGGGTCGCAGCGTTGGCCGAAGTGCCACACAATCCGCATACCTTTGGACTGGGTTATCTGCCCACCAAAGAAGACTGGGTGAGGAAAGGGAAAGAAATGGCCGGCAGAGCCAGGGCGAAGCAGGCTGGGAAGCCGTTTGACTTAATGCACAGGCCCATCTGGGGTACCCTGAACGGACGCTTTGCCCGGGAGGGGGAAGATTTTCCATTTTGCGGTTTCCCAGAGCCGTGGATAAACGCGGAGAGGAAGCGCGTACCAGGCTTTGAAATCTTCTTCGATTTGCAACTATCTGGGGATGACGTTGCCACAGAGCAGACAGACCCAACAACTGAGGTTGAGCAGAATAAAGCAGGGATCCTGAGGGCACAGATTTGAAATGGGGGTAGCACTGGCATGTCTCCTCTCTGATCCTCCGATCGACCAAGAGTGCTTGGGGGATAACTTCGAGGTGTCCATGATTGGGGATGAAACGGCTGCGAGCCGACCAGCAGCTATCTTGGATGCATCAATCGCACCCTCTCTCACTTGGCAGTACGAGGAGGGATTTTTATCCAGCAGTTCCGGGTCAGGTAGTGAGCCGGAATCTGATTCCACCGAGTCCTGTGAGTCGGAATCAGGTTCCAGCTCGACTGAGTCTGAGTCTGGTACTCCTGGGGATGTTAACCCGGATGCCACAGTCCTGTCCAGGTCGTCTTTTTCCTTTTCTTTTGAGTCTGTTGTAACAGAAGAATTGGACGATTTGGATGTACCTAATGAGAATGAACTATCTGTGGTTTCCGAGTACTTTTCTGTGCCCCTAATTTATTGCATTAATTCAGACTTTCAAAATTTTGATCAAAACGACGAGGACGAAGTTCCTCCGGTTTTACAACGTTTAATTGAGCAAGAGCAAGAGAGATTTGTTAAGCCATTAATGGATGAAATCATTTCCGTGAACATTGGTACTGAGGAGGACCCGCGGCTGGTCCAGATCGGGTCCACGTTGTCTTCTGAGGAACGCGAGCGCTTAGTCGCTTTATTAAAAGATTTCAAAGATGTTTTCGCGTGGTCCTACGAAGACATGCCTGGAATCGATCCTGAGATTGTACAGCATCGGATCCCCCTTGACCCCGAGGCCCGACCTGTCAAGCAGAAACTCAGAAGGATCCGCCCGGATTGGGCTCTAAGATTAAAGAAGAGGTCACCAAGCAAATTGACGCAGGCTTCCTGCTGGTATCAGAGTATCCGACTTGGTTGGCAATATTGTTCCGGTGCCGAAGAAAGATGGCAGGATCCGGGTGTGTGTAGACTTCAGGGATTTGAACAAAGCTAGTCCGAAGGACGACTTTCCCTTACCGCACATCGATGAGTTGGTGGACTTCACAGCAGGGCATGCATTGCTCTCGTTCATGGATGGCTTCTCGGGCTACAACCAGATAGTAATGGCACCAGAAGATCGGGAAAAGACTGCATTCACCACCCCGTGGGGGACATACTGCTACCGGGTAATGCCGTTTGGGTTGAAGAACGCTGGAGCTACTTATCAACGGGCCGCGACCACAATACTACATGATATGATCCACAAAGAGGTTGAGGTGTATGTGGACGACATGATTGTCAAGTCCAAAGAAAGAGAGGGCCACTACACCGCCTTGCATAAGTTTTTCCAAAGGATCAGGGAATTCCGGTTGCGGCTAAACCCTCAGAAATGTACATTCGGTGTTACAGCGGGAAAAATGCTGGGGTTTCTGATTACACAAAGAGGCATCGAGGTCGATCCTTCCAAAATCAAGGCCATCTTAGAAATGCCACCACCAAGGACTGAAAAGGAGGTGCGAGGCTTTCTGGGTAAAGTGCAATTCATAAGACGGTTTATCTCAAAATTAACCTTGACTTGTGAACCACTTTTTGGTCTCCTGAAGAAAGGCAAGAAGTTCCAATGGGACGGCCGATGCCAAGCTGCATTTGAACAGATTAAAGAGTATCTACAGAACCCGCCCGTGTTGTCACCACCAGAACCAGGGAAACCGTTGATTTTGTATCTATCAGTGACTGAGACCACAATGGGCTGCATGCTTGCACAAGAATCAGAAGATAAGGTGGAGAAAGCCATCTACTATCTCAGCAAGAAGATGCTGGAGTATGAGACCCGGTATACACCGCTGGAAAAGGCTTGCTTAGCTCTGGTATGGGCTACCAGGAAGCTGCGGCACTACCTGTTAGCTCACTCTGTAATGTTGGTTTCACGACTTGATCCCATCAAATATCTTTTCGAGAAACCAGCACTTACGGGTAGGCTAGCTCGTTGGTTGCTGTTGCTCTCCGAATTTGATCTCACATACGTGACGCGCAAGTCAGTGAAAGGTAGAGCAGTGGCAGAGTTCCTTGCCGACCACCCGGTTGAGGGGGATGAAGCAGTTGAGTACCTATTCCCAGATGAATCAATTCTGCATATCGACGAAGAAGCCTGGACGATGTACTTTGATGGAGCGTCAAATCAATATGGGTATGGGATAGGAGTGTTGCTGATAGCACCCGATGATTCCCGTATCCCTCTAGCCTTCAAACTCCGATTCAGAGTCTCGAACAATGAAGCAGAATACGAAGCGTGCCTTGCTGGTCTAGAAGCAGCCCTGGAACTAGGGGCAAGACGAGTGGACGTCATTGGGGACTCGAACCTTGTTGTGTCTCAAGCTAAAGGAGACTGGAAAGTAAAAGAGGAAAAGATGATGATGTATCACCAAACCTTGGATCTGCTGATTCCTCGGTTTGAGAAGCTAAGTTTTACTCATCTACTAAGAGAGAACAACAGGTTCGCAGATTCTTTAGCAACTCTATCTTCTATGATAGACATCCCGCGTGGAGTCCGAATGCGTCCAGTCATCATTGACCAGAAATTTGCACCTGCCTATGAGTCGATTGCAGCCATAGATGAAGTTCAGGACGAACACCCCTGGTATTACGACATCTGGAATTTCTTGGAGAAAGAAGCATACCCGCCAGGGGTAAATGCCAAAGACAAAAGGGCAATCAGAAGAATGGCAGTTCAGTTCATCATCTGCGGGGGTAAACTGTATAAACGAGGTCATCTGGGAATGCATAAACTGTGCGTTGATGCCGAAGAGTCAAAGCGTCTGATGGAAGCCATCCACGGGGGTGAATGTGGTGCACACATGAATGGGGTAATGTTGGCACGGAAGATCCTTAGACAAGGTTATTACTGGTCCACCATGGAGGAGGATTGTATTGGTTTCGTCCGGCGATGCCACAAATGTCAGATTCATGCAAATCGCATGAACATCCCGCCGTCAAAGCTGTACAACATGACTTCGCCATGGCCGTTTTCAGTCTGGGGAATTGATGTAATCGGAGCAGTTACGCCGAAGGGGTCGAATGGGCATGAGTTCATCTTGGTAGCGATAGATTATTTCACAAAGTGGGTTGAGGCCCAATCTTATGCGGTGTTGAAGGCTTCGCACGTAGCAAAGTTTATCAGAAACAACATCATCTGTCGCTACGGAGTCCCAAATGAAATCGTTTCAGACAATGGTTCCCACTTCAAGAAGGAGGTGATTGATTTGTTGGAGAAATACAATGTGGCTTTCCATAAGTCGTCTACCTATCGGCCGCAAACCAATGGAGCAGTTGAGGCCGCCAACAAGAATATCAAGCGCATACTACAGAAGATGGTGGAAACCTACCGGGACTGGCCAGATAAGCTGCCGTTTGCTCTGTGGGGCTACCGGACTTCAATCAGAACTTCTACTGGGGCGACTCCGTATTCTCTGGTTTATGGGATGGAGGCCGTTCTACCTATTGAGATTGAGGTTCCGTCATTACGAGTATTGGCCGAGTGTCAAATAGCCGAGGCAGACTGGCAACAAAGCAGATTTGAGGAACTCATGCTTTTCGATGAAAGAAGGTTGAAAGCACTGTACCACGTCCAAGGTTATCAACGCAGAATTGCCCGGGCTTTTAACAAGAAGGTTAAGTCCAGAAACTTGAAAGAAGGAGATTTGGTGCTCAAAGACAACCGAGCTCCCATCCACGACCCAAGGGGCAAGTTCAGACCTAATTGGACTGGTCCCTACATCATCAAGTCAATCTGGTCAGGTGGAGCTGTGGTTCTGATGGATCTAGATGGCTTAGAGTTTTCCCAACCGATCAACATGGACAAGTTGAAGAAATACTATCCCTGAGAGGCTCGCTAGGCCGAAAACCCGAAAGGGCGACCTAGGCAAAACTCAGAGCACAGAAAATTTGAAATTATAAAAACTGAGCTCGCAAGGTTGAAAACCCGCAAAGGGCGGCCTTGGCAAAAGTTAGAGCGCAAAAGGAGAGTGAAAATACCCGAGCGAACCTGAGCCTGAACTACGTAAGGCTTGATTCCCATCTTTGGGATACGTAGGCAGCTTCATCTTGAAGTTCAGCCACAATCTTTTCCCCGATCAACTTTGTCCATTTGATCATCTCAGTCATCTCTATTCATCAGCATTTATCGTGATCTCCGGTACAGTGCTATTCAACTAGGGGCAACTTTCCGTTGCAATGAAGTGCTGCGGTACCTTTCAAACTAGGGGCAACTTTCCAGTTGCTAGGATCGGGGTTGTGCATCTCAGTGACAGATCTCAGGCGTGTCCAGTTCTGATCCATATCGAAAATAGTTTTGAAAAGTTTTAATAAAAGTTGACTTTGTTCAAATTAATCTTTTTACAACTAAGACCATTTTTGGACCAAAGCGGAGAATTTTCAGTACCACAACCTTCAATTTCATTGATTTCAAAACAGAGTTCACTTGCTCTTGCATACAATTGAAGTTGCTTTTTATTACACTCAGGAAGAAAACTTGAAAGTACTAATAAAGCAATAAATCTGGGGCATAGTCAAGTCAAGTGTCCCTGCGCCCCCTGCCAGAGCTAGTTGAAGCCTCTGATGCCGACCTAGGCCCAACCTGTGCTTCTTCGTTGAGCCAATCCCAGCACTCGTCAGACAAAGTGCAACTAAAAGTGGGAGCAGGGGCCAGCAGTTCTCTAACTCTCCACGCTGTGGCCTGCCGAGCCAGCTGTGCGCCTCGAACTGGAAATGTAGCCGGATACTCTATCCCCTCTGGTGGGCAAGTCTGATCACGGCCAAACTGGCGCAGAATACGAAATGGGAAATAGAACACACAGTGAGTCAAGCCTATCAGTCGAATCCCAACCTGCCGAGACATGCTGTAGCTCATCGCCGGGAGATTGAGCCAAGGGCAGCGCCAAGCAATGCGTTCGGCTGACAAATTGCACATCCATTCAAACCACCAGCTCTCATCAGGGGCATTGACTAGGCGTTGCCGAAAGAAGTAGCCGCGAGCTGAGTATGCAGGGCAAGAGTCCACAACTTGCAATTTATCCATCAACCATATCTGGGGAGGGATGAAAAATGAGAGAATAAAGAATAGAGAGATGTACGATGAGAGAAAAGTGAGATAAGGGTTTTGTGAGAAAAATCGAGCCCGAGGGCCGAGTGATGTGAGCAAATACATGTGAGATCGGGTGGGAAACATTACCTGCAGCAGTAGTGGACTCCCTGCAAACCTGGTTGTCTCCCTACGGTAGAAGGCATCCAGACCCATCAATGTCTCGGCCAGAGTCATGGCAATGCAACTTTTTCCCTCTTTCAAACCTTGGGCGACTTCAATCAAACGGACGCTGGATCCTCCGGAGCCCGAGACAAACAGAAAGTGAGATAGTAGGCACAAGCAGAGGGCGTGCTGCCGGAAGCCTTGCCAATGATGGTCGCCGCGGTCACCAGTATCAGAGAATCGGTAGACCAAGCTTGGGATATCCAACATTCCGTTACCAATCAGAGATCGAGCATCATGTGCGTTGAGTCCGCACATCCGCCCTAAGGCCTGGGCGTAGCCAAAATTGAGCTGGGGCAAGATTTCCTCGCCTCGCTCGGATTCCAACAAGGCTTGAAAATCTTCAAAAGTAGGACATACCTCTTGTCCTCCAAAGCTAAAAACGTGCGTCACCGGGTTCCAAAACCTTGCCGCGGCATGGAGGAAAGGAGGATGTAGCGGAGTCCGGCGCAACGTGAACATTGCATTCAAGCCAAAGCCCCGGAAATTCAACTTTTCCGAGCCGTCTAGAGAAGAAATCCAAGTTGTGAGATTTTCTGCAAGGAATGCCTCCATTTTTGTGAGAAATGGTGATGAAATGAATTAGTGCCAAGGATGGGGCTTTTATAGGAGGGTGAAACACTATTCAAGGGACACTTGTCAAAATTTTGGAGGTTGTGGGGGAGGTGGCCGGCCGGCCACCTATTCTAGTAGGCCGGCCACCTGTGTTTCACAAATTGGCCGGCCGGCCACCCCTTTGTCCTCAAATGCAAAATGTGTTCGGCCCTGCATCGGTCCTGTTTTGCCCTCCGGAAGGAAGTTTGAGGCATTCCTGAGCATCGAAGATATCGAAGGCCTCCAGTTCTCTCGGTTTCGAATACGTTCCGTCATCCAGATCGTCCGTCCGAAGTACGCTTTGTTGTACTTTTGCTTATCGAGTTGTTGCTTTGATTATCGAGTTGTGAGTTTCGTCGAGCTGTCGCTTTTGTTTGTGTTTTGAGTTGTTACTCTTTGTTTACGCAATTTTGTTAAGTCTTTTTTATCGAGTCGTTAACATTGTTGTATTTTGCTTATCGAGTTGTAAACTTGCTAAGATTCTGTTATTTCTTAGTGAGTCGAGTTGTTTGATTTGTTGCGTCGGTTCATTACCTGACCTGGTAAATACACAAAGCACTTTCCATTCAATTCCATTTTTGTGCAAAATGATGTGATGCGATGTGATGCCAAGAATTTCAAATACAAACATCTTTTCAAAAGCTGTTTCATTCCATCATGTTTTACAACAAGTGAAGGTACAAGTTTTACAGAAAATAAAACTGCCTAACACAATGTGCAAAGTGCTACAAACTACTAGCTAAAAAGTAAAATAAAGCAGGAAATAGCATCAGTATCCTCGGGAACGGGAAGGAGGAGGCCCTCTCATCCTCTTCTGTGGGATGACCTCTGCACCATCATCACCATCCGAATCAGAGCTGTCGTCCTCCGGATCCCCCTCGGCCTCGCCTCCACTCCCAGAACCAAGACCGGAGCCTCCCTCCCCAGGAGATGTCTCTGACACTCGGTCTGCAACCTCCTCCTCCTCATCCTCGACAATGGGTGCCCGGCGTCTGCGAGACGACCCTGCTCCTCGAGCTCCTCGGTAAGGCCTGGATGGCCCAGCTCCTCGAGTCCCTACACCTCGGGCAGGTCTAGCACCTCGACCTCTCTGAGATTGCCCTGATGGTCCGCCCCGTGGCTGCGCATATACGGGAGGCATCTGAAAATGGAAAATGCAATACATCAGTTCAAACATTAAAAGCAGGTGCAAGTACAGTATGTGAGTGGCGTGTGTGCCGGATGTGTTCTACACGGTCTACCAATACAGCAAGATGTTTAAAGCCAGAGCATTAGCAGAAATATACTAAATGCAAGGGAGATGAAGGGTACCTGGAAGCCCATGATGGACATCTGCGCCTCTCTACGCAGGACCATCCCCTCAAGTGAGGCCACCATCTCGAGCACCTGATCTGTGTACTCCCGAGGTGGCTGCAGATACAAGCTCAAGTCATCAATAAATAAGCAACTGCCAAAATGTCTGTGTGATAAAGGAAAATGGTGGAACATACCGGTGGTGAGTCAGGATCACTGACATATCTGTGACCAGGCGTCGGAGGCTCTATAGGGATCAGAGTCGGAGAAGTAGTCCCATACTGCCAACTCATCAACTCGGTCGGCATGTCTGGCCATCCGGATAATAAGGGGACGGAGGGATCGGAGGGATAGAACTGCCTCTCCCCCTAGAAGCACCAGCCCTACTGGAAGAAGGGATGTCTGCAGCACGGGCGCGACTCGAAGATGCTGCGCCAGTGGGCCTCAGTGGCGGAGCCCGCACTCCCGTCAAAGGGGACATCAGATATATGCGGCGATAGGTGGCGTAGTCCCCCTCAACGAAATATAACAAAGCATCAGTGCCCTGCATATCCCTAATGACCTCCTCGGCAGATAGCCTGTCGGCAGTCCGCATAGTGGGTGGAGGCACAGCAGGGGGATCCTGAGAAGTATACCCCCACACCTGACGCTGAAAGCGCTCCCCCAGAAACCAGGCCCTACCGACTGGTCCCTCGAGCAGGAACCTATACTGGGAACCACTCGACCCTCCGGGGTACTGATTTTGCACATCATCAAAGACTGCCCAGGGCTGCCAGGTAATCTGCGGATAACCAGTGTACAAATCAGAAATCAAGGATATACAAAGCAGATCAAAGATGAAAATGAAAGGACTGAGAGTTCTGAAGTACCTCTGTCGCCCTCACAGTGTCGAAGTACTGTCGCAGAGAGAAGAGAGTCTCTCGAGGCCTCGACAGGTGTTCGCCCTCAAACATCAATGAAAACGGGGTCATAGGAGGTCCTGCCACCTCCATCTCCGGGGCTAATGTGGGGAAATATGCGTATACCCATAGCTGAGAAAAGCAGTGCGGAATGTGAATGTAAAGTGCTAAAGGCAGAATACAGAATGCAAAGTGCGCCGTGTGTGCAGTGAACAAGTAATGAGGAGCAAAATGTAAATCAAGAGGACAGAATGTACCTCCCAGGCTCTCCAGTAGCCGCCGAGTAAGTCCCCCCGTCCACGAGAGACTGCGCTCATGTAACAATAAAGGGTAGCCAGGCCAGCGCCGCCCCAATCATACTGAACGACCTGTGATAGGTCTACCAGAGCACTCAGTAGATACAATCCGACCATGTTCCCTCTATCGGCAAACAGAGTGGTGCCAAAGAGGAACATGAGGAAACCACGGGCATACTGCTCGACCTCCTCGGGAGACTCAGGCTCCATCTGTGGCCGCCGGAAATGGGAAGAGAACCAAGTATACCGAACCCTCCCAGTACCTCTGTCTACGGGTGGGCGAGCCCCCAATAGATAAATCCAAGCAGCCTCCCACTCACCCATATCCTCGTCGTAGGGAATGGGTCCACCGCCTACGTCTAGGCCGGTGAGTACAGCGAAGTCCAGTGGGGTCATAGTCATATCCCCAGTGGCAGAGAAATGGAAAGAATTGGTGGTGTCCCACCATCTCTCCGCCAGAGCGGCAAACAATGTCCTGCTGATAAGACAATGAGATAACCCTCTGCAGAATGGTCCGAATCCTGCAGAGTCAACCAAGTCCCGGACAGCTTCCGGAAGCTCAGCATACCACTCCCTCGCGGCAGTGGAGCCGTATCCTCGCACAGTACGAGAGCCAACCTGCATTTAGGATGAATGTATATATCAGCAAATGAAGTGAATGAGCTGTGTGCAAATGAAATTAGTGGGCTGCGTGTTCACCTAAAATCTGGGCTGCGTGTTCAGTAATTTGTTATTTGGGCTGCGTGTTCAAATTTCAGAAAACTCAGTGGGCTGCGTGTTCAGTAATTCGGTGTTTTGGGCTGCGTGTTCAAATTTCAGAAAAATTAGTGGGCTGCGTGTTCACCTAAAATCTGGGCTGCGTGTTCAGTAATTTGTTATTTGGGCTGCGTGTTCAAATTTCAGAAAACTCAGTGGGCTGCGTGTTCACCTAAAATCTGGGCTGCGTGTTCAGTAATTCGGTGTTTTGGGCTGCGTGTTCAAATTTCAGAAAAATTAGTGGGCTGTGTGTTCACGTCAAATCTGGGCTGTGTGTTCAGTAAATCAGAGTTTGGGACTGTGTGTTCTACTCTTAATCAGTGGGCTGTGTGTTCACGTCAAATCTGGGCTGTGTGTTCAGTAAATCAGAGTTTGGGACTGTGTGTTCTACTCTTAATCAGTGGGCTGTGTGTTCACGTCAAATCTGGGCTGTGTGTTCAGTAAATCAGAGTTTGGGACTGTGTGTTCTACTCTTAATCAGTGGGCTGTGTGTTCACGTCAAATCTGGGCCGTGTGTTCAGTAAATCAGAGTTTGGGACTGTGTGTTCTACTCTTAATCAGTGGGCTGTGTGTTCACTTCAAATCTGGGCTGTGCGTTCAAAAAATCAGAGTTTAGGGCTGTGTGTTCTACTCTTAGTCAGTATGTGCTGTATGCTCATTTTCAACTTCGGGCTGTGTGTTCGGTGAATCAACGCTCGAGCCGTGTGTTCAACAATTCAAGTGTTTTAACTACGTGTTCAAAGTGCAAACAAAGTACTATGTCGTAAGCTACAACTGTATGTTTAAGCATGGCAAAGCTACAAAATGCACGAAAGATGCGGGAAATAAAGTAAAATACCTCTCGTGCATCATGGGAGAGGTGCTGCTCTGGCTCTCGCAGAAGAAGATCCCCGGGAACCCGATCGTTGAAGTCGGTGAAATGGCGGAAAACAGCTCGCGGAAGCCTATGTACCGCTGGAGCGTATTGATCGGGGAAGAAAGGCCGGACCCTCGGGGGGAGTGCCATAATGTCAAAATCGTTTCCGGCACCAGGGAAACCTCCGCCGTGGGGGAAATTGCCGGCCATTTCGAGAAATCTGCAAAAAGGAGCAAAAATGAGCAAAAATGAGCCAAAATTGGAAAAAGTCAACAAAAGTCAACTCTCGGGAAATAAAAAGTCAACAAAAGTCAACCCCCCCGGGAAAATATTCCAAATATTGAGACAAATTCACCTCAAGTGTTGAAAATGAGAAAAGAAGTCCCGAAGTCAAAATTTAGTCGCTCCAAAGTGCTTGAAACTGAAGGATTTCGCAGAAACAACTTGCGTGGGAGGCCGAGGGGCGCGTATAAAATGCAGATCTGAAAGAGAAAATGGCTTAGGGAGCAAGAGGAGAGAATTTCACACTTGGGGGTGTAATTTCGGAGGCAATGGGCAAGCATATATATAGAAATCCTCAAAATGACCAAAATGCCCCTACTTTTGGGCAGTGGCCGGCCGGCCACCTTCCCTGGCTGGCCGGCCATGTACTTTTTTTGCCCTGGCCGACAGCCTCTCCTAGGGCCAAGGGCTGGCCGACCATACTCTCCACCCCCTCCCCTACCTCTCTGCAAATTTTGAGGAATTTTGGAGTTCCCGGGACCTGAAAAAGTTCAAGAAAAGTGCACTTTCTGGCGCGAAATTGCTCCGTTGGAACTTTAGCTGCAATTTCTGACATGTGTCTCATCATTATTCATCAAAATTGAGGTGTATCCTTTTTAAACATGTTGTGACCTCTCCGGGAGGTGAAACCGAGGCCGCGATCGAGTTGCCTTCGCCGAAAAGCGCGTTTTCTTACTCGTTGTTTCACAACCGACGGGCATCCCGATTTGTACTCGTTTTGCATTATTTGGCTCATAATTTGCATTCTCATGAACATTTTGCATTATCATGCATAATTTCTGGGTGTGCAATATTTCTATACTGGATTGTGCGTTGTCACGCGCGTCCCTTTTTCGCATTGCGATGTGTTTACCCGCCGGCACTGCGTGTGTCAGACTTTTGGAATTACAGGAATCACGTTGAATATATGTTGTTAGCATATTGTTCTTGTTCAATTTCTCTATTTTGCAGGCACGATATTGTATGTACGGTTCATTCGAAGCTGGTGCGCCCAGACGAATCGTGCAGGTATCGTATCTTCTCCATGTGAGACGCGACGAGAATCGAATCATTCTCCGCATTCCTAACTGCATGAAATGTAGTTGTTTGCTTTGCATTCTTGCTTAAAACTGTTGCATCTATTTGTTAATACTTGCTTCATTACAGCTTGCTGCATTTGCATGATCATTTGGCTCTGTGCATGTCGCCTCGCATTTTGCCCCCCTGCCTGCGGGCACGCCTGAGGGTACACATCTCTTTTCATCTTGTATGATTGTCTAAGTCTTCGGCCTTGTCAAAAATGGGTCGTCTCTAGGCTTTGACATTCACTCTCGTCACTTCTTGACTTCCGAGTTCTGTCAAAGAGGGGCAACTGTAGACACCCCATTTTTGACCGACCTTAAGACTCAGACGTCACCGATTGAGCGCTCGGTGATGTTGCATATCGTGCTCGTTCAGAAGTTTCAGAGTCGCGGCCGTGCGCCCTGCCTCCGGACTTCCGAATCCTCTTCTGTGCCTTGTCTCGGTTTGCGAACCAGACTCGGTTTTCTCTGTTTTCTTTCCCGAGGGAAGAGAGTAGTCCTGTAGACTATCTCTCGGTGGCCGTGCGCTACTTTTCGTGGCCGTAGGCCATTTTGCCCATTTCGGAGCCCGGTTCCCGGTTTTCGGAGCCGTCAGGCCGTGTGCCTCGGTTCGGGACCGCCCAATCATCTCCGATTTCTCCGGTTTTTGGCAAGTGCCTCTGTTTTATCATTACGAAGCACCCTGGGGCCCCTGATGCCCACTTCGTGGCCGTATGCCACTTTCGGTGCTTATAGCCGGTTTTCGGGCCCCGAACCTCGCGGTTTGGCCCCCGAGCATTCATTTTGCATCGGTTTTCTCCGATTCTTGGCAGGTACCTCTGTTTTATCATACCGAGGAACACTGGGGCCTCTGGTACCCACTTCGCTGCTGAACACCACTTCCGGTGCCTGCAGCCCATTTTCGGGACCCCGAACCTCGCGGTTTGGGCCCCGAGCGTTCATTTCTCATTAGTTTTTGTTCAAATTTGGCAGGTACCTCTGTTTCAACGCCAGGAAGATCACTGGGGGGTAGGAGGCCAGCAATTATCCCAGAGAACCAGTTTCGCTCCTCCGGCACCCGTTTTGCTCACTTCTGGGCTAATGTTGAATACCCTGGGCCCATTTTCTTCCAACCAAAGCTACATATCTGTGATCAGGAGACATGGGAGGACCCTAAAAGAGCATGGTCGGCCAGCAATTCAAAGTTTCATTTTTGAGCCCCTCCTTCAAGCTCTATGTTGTGGCTGCTGCTTCAGTGTTGCCAATTTCCGACCTTGGAACCTTGTTCTACACATCTGGGAGGACCCTAAAAGTTGGTGGTCGGCCAGAAATTGTTAGTTTCATTTTTGAGCCCCTCCTTCAAGCTCTATGTTGTGACTCCTGCTTCAGAGTTGCCGGATTCCGACCTTGGAACCTTATTCTACACACCTGGGAGGACCCTAAAACATGGTGGTCGGCCAGCAATTTTTTGTTCCATTTTTGGCCATGGCCGGCCGGCCAGGGTGAGTGGCTGGCCGACCAGGTGGGGTGGCCGGCCGGCCACCTCCCAGAAACCTACCTGGCTGGCCAGCTTTCTGCTTTCCAGCCCTTTCCAGCTGTCCGGATATTTTTCAAAATATCCCTGGGCACCCGGGGGATATTTTGGGAGGGAATGCTTGGATGCAATTCCCTCCCCTTTTACACCTTTTCTTCCCTATTTGAAGGGCTTGCCTCCTCCTTTGTTGAGGTTACAAGATTTTCTCTCAAGAGCCTCTCTTCCATAGCCTCCATTTCCATAGCCAAAACCTTGAAAAACCTTTGAGTTCCTAGGCTAATTCTTCATCAACTCCAAGCACCATCATCAACCACTCCATTCCAGCAACAAAGAAGGCTTTTTCAGAGGCCTAGAAGCAACTTTCATCAAGGCAAGAAGAGGCAAAAGACTTGTCTTCAAGGGTAAGTTCCTAAATCCCTTTTTCTTGCATTTTCTTGAGCCATTTCTTTACCCTATTTCCCTTTTGTTTTGGGCTCCGACCCCTACTGGTTTTGGGCTTATTTTGAGCCCCTCTACAACTTTGTAGAAGGGCTCAACTCTGTTTGGTGTCTCCATGATATACTTCCTTCAATATCACTCTTTAGGCCATTAATTTGCATGCTTTATTTGCCTTATGAGTGATCTGATTTCGAGACTGATGTAAACTGTTAGTGGGCTTATATTGAGCCCCTCTTCAACATTGAAGAAGGGCTCCATCATGTTTGGCTTCTCTATCATGCACTTCCTTTGAAATTCTTCCATTTTACCGTAAAATTGCATGATTGTTTTGGCCTATTTGTGATCTGAGTTGGAGCATGCAACATACTGTGATTGTGCTTATTTTAAGCCCCTCTTCAACATTGAAGAAGGGCTCAACCTGGTTTTCTTGTTCTACATATCACTTGCTTTGAATTCTTGTCACAATCCCATTTTGCATGTGTTTTTAAGCTCACCATGCTTCGGATTTCAGCTTTCATCATGCCTAGACAGAGCCTTATTTTTTCCTATTCTTCATGTTTTGTTAAGGTCCTTAGGCCATTTGATGACTGATTTTGGTACTTCATGTTATATCCTTCATATTTCCCGTAAAATTGCATGTTTGTTTAGGCTTGCTTAGCTACTGATTTGAGCCTTCATCAGGCTTATAAAGTGTCTTTTTTGGCTTATTCTTCATACTTTATCAAGGGTCCAAAGTTGTTTGATCATTGCTTATGGTACCTCATGTTGTAGCCCCCTTATTGGCTCATTTTTGCATGCCATTTTAAGCATATCTACACACTGAATTAGAGGATCTCATCTACTGTAAATATGCATTTTTTTGGTCCCTCTTCAATTTTGTAGAACTGATTTTTCTGGTTTGAGCATTGTACATACTACTTGCTTTGTAATTCCTCTCTTTTTCCCCGTTTTTGCAAGCTATTTTTGCCATGCTTGTGGTTCTTGTTTAGCCTTGCTTTGTACTGGAAAAATGCCATATTTGGGGCTGCCTTGCTACTGTTTTTGCTTTCATGCATCAATTTTGCATGTTTAGCATAGCCGTAGGCCATTTCGGGTGCTTAAATCACATTTCGGATTGATTTCATGCATCGGTTGTAATTCCGTATCATTTCGGGGCTGTTTTCCCCTTCATTTAGGTGCTGAAATTTGATTTGCATGCTTGTATATCATTTCCCGTGTCATTTCATGCCCTCGGGCCATGCCTCGGTTTGCGCGCCCATGGGTACGCATTTCGAGGCACTTCGTTTTCATCTGACGGCAGCTTATGTGAGTGCGGCTGAGGCCCTCCCATGTTAGTGTAAGCCCAATTTGCATTTTCCATGTCATTTGCATTGCGTATGCTATCGCCTCGGTTTGCGCGCCTGTGGGTACGCGCTTCGAGGCACCTCGGTTTTATCCGACGGCATCTGCTGTGAGTGTGGCTGAGGTCCACTCATGTCAGTATAAGCCCAATTTGCATTCCCATCTCATTTTATCATTGCCTCGGTATGCGCGCCTGTGGGCACGCGTTTCGAGGCACTTCGGTTTTATCCGATTTCTTTTTTTATCATTGCCTCGGTATGCGCGCCTGTGGGCACGCGTTTCGAGGCACCTCGGTTTTATCCGATTTCTCATTTTATCATTGCCTCGGTATGCGCGCCTGTGGGCACGCGTTTCGAGGCACTTCGGTTTTATTCGATTTCTTTTTTTATCATTGCCTCGGTATGCGCGCCTGTGGGCACGCGTTTCGAGGCACTTCGATTTTATCCGATTTCTTTTTTTTATCATTGCCTCGGTATGCGCGCCTATGGGCACGCATTTTGAGGCACTTTGGTTTTATCCGATTCGCATTTCATCATTGCCTCGGTATGCGCGCCTGTGGGCACGCATTTCGAGGCACTTCGATTTTAGCCGATTTGCATTTCACATCATCGCCTCGGTTTGCGCGCCCGTGGGCACACATTTCGAGGCACTTCGGTTTTATCCGATTTCCACTTCATGTCATCGCCTCGGTTTGCGCGCCCGTGGGCACGCATTTCAAGGCACTTCGGTTTTATCCGATTTGCATTTTCACATCATCGCCTCGGTTTGCGTGCCTGCGTGCACGCTTTTCGAGGCATCTCATTTTCATCTCATTTTCACAGCATAGTGCATACCAGGTTGTATCTTAGATTGCATTCATGTGTTTTCTCGGTTTGCGTGCCCGCGTGCACGCATTTTCGAGACATCTCATTTCCATCAGCATTGTGCATAATAGACTATATCTAAGCTGCATTTCATGCATATCATGCATATTGCATCGTGTTCGGGATAAGAGTTAGCCCGAGCACGGGAAACGAGGCACGTTTCACGGAACGGGCCTCGATTCCCAAGTCGCCAACACTCCGGATCACTCATGATGGAGTTAGGTTTTGCTGTAGCATTCATCTGCATTGCACCCTATATTGAGTTGTGCAATCCGATTCCTCGGCCATCATGCATCGATATGCGTGATTGGTGGCACGAGGATCGAGGCATGCATATATCCGTGAAATACATTGCTATGCCCTTTTTCTGCTCTCTGTTGCAGCAAGACAAGGAATCAGAAACTTTTCGGGGTTTGGCGCGCGTTTCGAGAAATGTTGCAAACAGAGGCTAGACTGGGCATCCCAGTGAATTTCCGCGCAACACAGTCCAGCATACATCATTCATCAGAAGCGAGGCAGCCCTGGCTTGCATGCCAGTTTACAAGCTTTCTTAGTTTAATTTGTTAATTAATTAGAAAATCTGTATATTTCGGACTGTATTATTCCTTTATTCGGACTGTATTATTTTATTCGGACCCTCTGCGCGAGGGCATAATTGTAATAAGTGTGCGTGAGTGTGATGTATGTCTTCCAACCCCACGTCTTTCTCCCTTTTATTTACCCGCTTATGATGGTTAGATATAGGGCATATTTCAATTAGCATACAGTATGACAGCATGTTTGCATCATTCATCTGTTTTGCACGCACCGGGCTCGGCGCATCATACAAACTGCATTTATATTTCAATTCCAAATTGAATACTTGATAGCTGTTGCATTTCATATGCCATTTTAGAATAGCCGAGCCTGCTATAGTTGCATTATTGCATGCGTTGCATTAGGCATTCCTGTATATTTAGGATCATGCATTGATTTCTAATAAGTTTCTGTTTTTGGCTTGGAGTACTCAGTGAGTTTTACGCTTTAGCATCCTTGCATGCGTGTGAGTGTTGCCATGATAGCATGCTTACCATGAGACTATTTGCTTATGTGATATAACTGCCTTGAATGCCTGTGGGTGGAGGTTGTGTTGCCTGAATTGGGACAATGCGTTGACTGTTTGTTTTAAGCCCACTAGATAGTGGCAAAATCATGTTTTTCTAAGCCCACCTGAGGGTGGCAAATCCGCGTCTTAGCCTACCTGCGGGTAGCACCATCAAACCATTTTCAAACAAACAAACATGAAATGTTTTGTTCCAATTCAGGTGACTCAGTCTATACTTGTTTGCTGCGAGCATCACATAGTAACCTAGGCTAATAACCGGAATAAGAACTCACAATGTTTTCAAAATAAGATATCATGGTTAGTAGAGGCCGATCTTTGATCGAGCGAGCGGGGGTGCTCACGAAGTGACCTTCCCCAATCGTACCCAAGTTCCCGAGCCGAGGCAACTTTGGTGATGACGGACACGTGGCCTTTGGCACCGAGTCAGGGTTTCCTAAATTTCCCATTTTAAAAATATTTAGGTGGCGACTCTGTATTTGGCAAAGCAGTCCATGTTTGGCACTTCTTTCAAAAAATCTGTTTTCAAAACGATTTGCCGGATTTGGACTCTTTGGTTCAAGATTAAGAACCGTGACATTTGAGTCCTTCGAACTGTAGTGACCCCAATATGAACAGAACGGGACTTAACACCTCCCGGGGCGTTCGGGGACGTCTACACATCCCGAGCTAGATTTGCTCACCTAGAAGTAGGTTGATGTTTTGTCCAACTTGTGATTTGAATCTGAGCTAACTTTGCTCATTTCCCAAGTTGATTTTGCTCGCGTGGCAGTAGGTGTTATGTGTCACTTAACTTGCGTAACCAAGTCGATTTTACAATCACACCGAGCTGAATTTGCTCACCGGGGAGACAGTTGACATAATTCCCAACAGATCTTTTTTGCTCGAAGGGACGTTATTCTTCCCCAATTTTGAAAAGGAATTTTACATTTACGCACATTCGAAAAATTATCCGAGCAAAAATAAGCTCGGCATGGCGAAGAGCATTACACATTGGCACACTACGAGCAAATTTCATCTCAGTGATGTGCAAATTTAGCACGACGCAATTAAACTGAGCAGTTTTATCTTGGTAGCATTACAAGCTACAGTTCCAATCATCCAAACCAAGAAGTAAATTGAAGAAAACAAATGCGCATGGCGAGTAAAAAGAAGTTGATATTTCATTGATAAAGCAGTCTAGTTACAAAAGTAGGATTCATAACCCAGTTAAATTCAAAAAAAAAAAGGGGGGGGGGGGTTCAATCCAAATCCACAGTATCAATTTGATCGGCCACTTCCACCTATACCTCTTCCGCCTCGGTCTCTTCCTCTGGGCCAAGCACTGTATTGTCCTCTAGCTCGAGATCAACCTCGATTAGGTTGGCCCTTTCCCGGATGCCCCCGGCGACGGATTTTGGTCGGCTGGTTGGGTGGCAGACACATCGGCCACGGCTGCAAGCTTCGCTTCTTCTATGAGTTTCTACTGCATGGCATTGGCGTACGGCTACATGTGGGCCGGGATGAAAGTGGGTGGTGGATTTTTGAACACATCAGAGTCTTGAGCAAGGCCAAGTTTTCCCACGGTAGCTTTCTAACCGCACTGAAAAAAGATGTCCTTCGTCCCTTCGACTTACCATTCATATGTCCTTTCGCTCTTAGCATAGCCCATGATCTTCAGTGTCGTTGACTTGTTTCTCCAGCTTGGGTTTATGGCATCACAGAGCTTGCATAGCTTGGCAATGTATCTGGCCTTAGTTGCCTGTAGAGCCTTCTATTTTTCCTTATCCACCCTTGCCAACTGCTGAGCCAACTAGTCACGCTCGGCCACTGCTGCCTCTTAAGCGACCTTCAGTTTTTCCAACTCGACAGTTTTGGCCTTATTCTCAGTGATGGCCTCCCTCAAACTTTTTTTAACAAAGACCGTGCGCTCATGGGCGAGGTAGTTTTTCTGCGCGACCTGCAACAAAGAATATGTCAGTACTCGCCGAACAATAACTTCTTAACAAAGAAAGTCGCATACATACCAGAACAATCGACTTTGCGGCCGACCTAAGGACCTTCAGGTTAGAAAGTTCGCCATGCCTCTTCATGTCTACCGAAAGGAGCAGACCCTTGGTCATGTTGAAGCCAAGGGAGTAGTCCTTGTCGGCATAAACCGAATCAGCCATGCTTACTGCTCGGCCCTTGTTCTTTAGCTCGGGTGGCCAGACTGGTGGGGCAGTTGAGCGAGTGAACTGCTCGGCCAATGGTTGTTCAGTCTAGTCACCCTGATCGGTAGACGACTACTTAGTTGAATCTTCATCGACCAAACGTTGCTCGGTCGAAGTTCACTTGGGCCTCTTCTTCAATAGACCAGTAGCTTGCTCGCTGGCAAGAGCCAACACTGGTCTTCCTTCTTGCACGGCCGGCTTAGAAGATTGGCCCCCAGCTGTTTCGACCGGCTATGAATCGCTCGGCTCACCTGTGATCATGGACTTTATAGCTCGGATTTTGGCTATTTCTTGCTCGGCTATCAGAGGTACAAGTCTAATTGGCAGAAGGTTTGGATCCGGCTCTAGAGAGGGGGGCACAAAGAAAATCGGTGACTCTGCTTTTGCGTGGTGCGGTGTGCCTATAGCTTGGTTCATATCCAAGCAGCTTCTGGGGTTCGCACTCCTCGGCTAGATGCCGCAAAGCAACTTGGATGGCCTCCTATGTAGCAATCTCGGTTTCGATCCTTCTTTTATGTTTTGCCACTTCGACTGGGCCGGTCGGGGGTTGAGGGGGCAGCGCCCCTTCGCGGGGGTCCAGGGGGCAACGCCCCTTCGCGGGTCCAAGGGCAGGGGGGCTGAAGCACACTGCTAAAAAGGTAGGTGCGGCTGGAGGTGCGAGAAGTTAGGTAGATCCGGAATTTTCCTTTTCTTCTCTCTTTGGGCTGATTGAATGTCACTTTTTGGTATATCTCTCTCTCTAAAAACATTTCCTCTCCCTGCTCTCTACGTTTCCTACCAAAAACCTCACAAGATCCTTGATTTATCCAAATCCATTGGGATTTAGATCCAAGTCCTTCATCAAAGTTGGTTATCTAGGCGAGGGCTACGTTGTGTGCGGTGGAGATCGAGTTTAAGCATTGTTGATTTTTTTGGGGGTTTCAACTCGTTTCTTCTTCAAACTTGAGGTAGGGATTTTCTACACTCTAATATGGTTTTTAGCTTAGTTATTTGCTATTGTGTATAGATAATGAGATTTGGTTGTGGTTTGGACAAATCTAGGATTTGGGTGTGAAATGAAAAGAGGGGTTTTGATAAATATGAGGTAAACGAGTATGAGGCTTGAATATAAGATCATGTTGTGCCAAAATAGTTGATTTTGGTGTTTGGGTTGATATTTGGTGAAAGGGGGATTGTTGCCCTAATTTTGATTAAACTATTATTTTGCATCAATAATTGGGATTAATATTGAAAACGTGAAATTGGAAGGTTGTGATTATAAATGGTGATATTAAATATGTATTATCTCACCTATGGAAGTTTTGAATAAACTATTTATTTTGATATTGAACATCTCTTTAGAAATACTTGCATTGGGCTATCGATGAAGGATAGCTATGATTGTTGTAGAAATTATATGAGGATTAGGTGATTTAATGCTAATCCATTGTTGGTGTCATTGAATATGACTATGTTATAAATATATTGTATATGTATGTTTATTGGGAGAAGAAAGGGGATGTACTCCATATGTGATTATGTTTATAAATACATTGTACATATATGTTTATTGGGAGGAGATAGGGGATGTACTCCATATATGATTATGTTTATAAATACATTGCATATTGTAGACGCGCCCCCGGAGAGAACTCCTTAGGAAACCTCGTTTTGTTCTCTGAGCTACTACAGTTCGGACTCAAATGTCACAGTTCTGAATCTAATCTTACAATGTGCAATGTAAGACCGATAAATCACCAAAGAGTCCAAATTTGGCAAATCGTTTTGGAAAATTGATTTTTTATAAAGAAGTGTCAAACATGGACTACTTTGCCAGATACAGAGTCACCACCTAAATATTTTATTTTGGGAAAATTTAGGAAACCCTGACTCGTGCCTAAGGCCACGTGTCTGTCATCACCAAAGTTGCCTCGGCTCGGGAACTTGGGTACGATTAGGGAAGGTCATCTATGAGCACGCCTGTACTAAGCATGATATCTTGTTTTTGAAAACACATGTGCTCTTATTCCGGTTAATTAGCTAGAATTACTATGTGATGTGTACAACACACAAGTATAGACTAGATCGCCTAATTTGGAACAAAGCATCGCATATCCGTTTGTTTGAAAAATGGTTTGAAGTTTGCTACTCGGAAGTAGGCTAAGATGCGGATTTCAATGAATTGTTCCAATTCAAGTAATCCAACATTCACCCACAGGCTTTCAGGCAGTTAATCACGTATGCAAATAGCCTCATGGCAAGCATGCTTTCATGGCAACATTAACACACATGCAGTATGCTAAAGCGTAAACACTCACAGTGTACTCTAAGCCAAAACAAAGAACTAGTTAGAAATCATGCATGATCCTAGTTCATGTTAAGATGGCTAATGCAACACATGCGAAAATGCAGCTAAAATAGGCTCGGCTATTCTAGAATGTCATGAGAAACGCAACTTGGTAACATGTTGTTAAACACGTATTCAAGTAATGTATTGAAAATAATATGCAGTTAGTATGATGCGCCGAGCTCGGTGCATGCAATACAGATGAATGGATACACGCATGCGAGCATAAGGTATGCTAAATTAAACATGCCCTAAAACTAACCATCGTAAGCGGTTAAGTAAAAGGGAGAAAGAAATAGAGGTTGGAAGACATGCATCACACACACGCACGCTTATTACAATAATATGCCTTCTCGAGGGAGGGACCGAATAAGAAGCTAACTAGCTAATCTAAGCTAATTAAACTAATTATTACAAAACGAATTGAAATAGCTAACACATTAACTATTAAAGGTACAGACCAAAGCAAAACCTAGCTATCTAAGCATGGCAGCTAAGGAAAGCAGTAAAAGCAGGAGCTGCAGAGGGAGAGGAATGCATGCAAGCCCGGTCGCCTTGTTCGGAAATCCAATGCGATGCCCCGATTTGCCTCTGTTTTCATTTGTTCTCAGAAACTTGCACCAAGCTCCAGAAAGCTGAAACTCCACCTTAGGAATCCTGTGGGAGGGTGGCCGACCACTTTTGGTCTCTAGAAACACCTGCCGACCACTTTTGGTTGTTGAAAAACCAGAAAAGTGGTCGGCCAGCTACTTTTTTTGGCTGGTCGTCCAGTTGTTGCTGCTGAATCCCAGTTTTCTGCAACAGAGAGCAAGAAAGGGCATGGCAATATATTTGCAAGATATGTGTGCACAACCACCCTCCCTATCATGTCATGAACTCAAGGGAGTGTAGGTTCTCAACCCTCGAGCCACCAATCGCGCATTTCCATGCATGATGGCCAAGAGGCGAAGTTGCACAATTCAATATGGAAATGAATGCACAAGTAAACACATAAAGCCTAAAACTCTATCATGGATGATCAAGAGCGTCGGCGACCCGGAATTAAGGCACGTTTCATCACTTTAAGTATGAAACGTCCCTCGTTTTCCGTGTTTGGACTAACACCTATTCCAAACACAATGCAAGCAAGCATGGCATACCCAATGTGACTCGAGCATGCAAGTATGCAATATGACTTAAGCATGCAAACATGCAATGCAATATGAACAACCTAACAAGGCTAATGGCATGCACAATGCTAAAGCATGTAACAACTAGCATACACAATGCTAAATGCTAAAAACTAGAAGGCATACTCAATGCAAGGCATTCATAAGGTTCTAAGCATAATGTAATGCATGCATGCACAATGCAATGCAACAAGGGCAACTTATGTAATATACCAAGCATGACATGTTCAATGTAATATACATGGTATGCTCAATGGACTTAAACCAAAAGGGTAGACCTCAATCATGCCCAAATCAGTGGCCATTGGTGATGAAATGAAGGCACATAAAGCAAGGCATGCATGCACAATGCATTGGCCATCAAAGAGGCCAAAGAGCACAACTCTCAAGAGTGCTCAATGAGTGACAGAAGTGGAAGTGTAACAACACTAAGTGCACTGAAATGAAGCAAGAAATGATGCCAAATCATTCAAACAACATAAGTAAAGCATGCTAGGGTCCTAAGGCATGAAAGCTAGCAAAGAGCAACACAATGGAGGCATGCAATACATGGCACAAATGCATGAACTAAGCATGGACAGAGCTCAAGTAGGTCAAAACAAGGACCAAAACATGCTGAGATAAGGGCCCAAAGGCCTAGGCATGCAAGCATACGAGCTAAGGCATAAGCTAGTCAAAGATGGACAATACTTAGAGGCATTCAAAGCATGAATGAAGTAGGAACAAAAGGCATGCTATAAGCTCTGCAATGTCATGTTAGATGATGCCAAATCATGTACATAACACAAATGAAGCATGCAAAGGTGCTCAAAGCTTGAAGCAAGCAAGAGCACTTGTACTACAAGTATACAAAACATGAAGCATGTGACCAAGGCAACCCAAAACAGTCCTAGAACATGTTAAAATGAGTCTAAAACATGCATGGAAGGAGGCCAAAACATGCTAGCATGAGGGGCATGAGACATGATACATACAAGGCAAATAAGGTGGATTACACTACACCTATTAGAACCAAGCATGGGATGACTTAAGCAATAAAAATCAGAGTTATATCATGGCATAATAACCCCAAAAACACATTGAAATGATGGCTCGGAAGCTATGGCATGAAGGCATACGCAACGGTTCATATTAAGGCATAAAGGGGCAAACCCTCCAACGCATTGAATAAGTAACAAATGTGAATGCATGGCCTTGAAACATGGACTGAAATCACATAACAAGTGATGCCAAATTATTGAAATAAGCCAAGCAATGCATGCTAGAGAATTCAATACACAAAGCTAACAAGCTAGATTGAACCAAGGCTATACAAAGCAAGTCATGCATGACCAATACAACACAAATCAGACCTTAAATATGCTAAAACATTAACAAAGTCTTCTTTAAGCTAAGCCAAAAGCATGCTAAAATGACATGTTACAGCATGATACATGTTAGGCTATTTCATGGGATTGAACTACAAGTGCAAGGAGCATGCAAAGGCTAACCAAACCAAACCAAACCAAAATAAAGTCATGACATGGAAAAACATCACCAAAAACATGCTGAAATGGAAAGAAAACAAGCTAGAATGACATGCTACTTCATGAAGCACATAAAGCTAGTTTGTGTGATTTACACTACAAGTGTATCAACCATGCATGGAGTGACCAAAGCAAGCAAAAAAAGTGGTATGCCACAGCAAAATAACCACAAATACAAGCTAAGATATGGTCAACATACGCTTAGTAAAGATGCTCAAACATAAGGCATATTAAGGCATGTATTGAAGATGCAAGGAGAGAGGATGGCCCTCCCCTTCTTAGGACCTTAAAACACTATCTCTACCACTGAAATCCCTCTAGATTTTAGTGGTGAGAAGGCCAAAACAAGGTGGTCCCAAAGCTCACAAAAAAGGCTCAAAAACAAGTCCAAACAAGGCCTAAGAGGGGGTAAACAGCCCCAAACACAAAAGTGACCTTAAACAAAGATCAAAAACATGAAAAAATAGAACTTTTATCAGTTATAAGTCAAGATTAAAACAGCATGCAAGATAGGCTAAAAGCTTAAGCAAGAAAGGGGGATTTAAAGGTCAAAAGCTCACCCTTGAAGACCCTCTTTATAACTGCAACTCCAGCAAGTTTTTCGAGCTCAAGACAACCCAAGAACACCAAAATCAGCCCCTAAGCACCTCAGTAGCAAAAGGATAGTGTTTGAGTGTGTGTTTGTGTGTTAAAGTAAGACAAATCTATACTTTAAGGCATGAAAATGAAGCAATCAAGGCAACATAGATACAACACTATATCTATCCTCCTCCCTCAGATTTTCTGAACCTAGAGGAGGGAGGAGGAGCCTCCCTCTTATAGAAGAGAAAAGCCAAAGCTTCTTGGAGAAGCTAAGCTTGAATGCCATCCCTCCATACACGTGTATGGAGGATGGCTCAAATGCTCTCCAACTGTGCTAGCTGTCCCAAAATATCTCCAGAAATGTGTCAAAAAGCAGCCGACCACTTGAAGTGGTCGGCCTGCTAGTTTAAGTGGTCGGCCGACCACTTTAAGTGGTCAACCAGAGCAAAAACTGGTCGGCCATAGGTGAGAGAGATCAACACACTAAATGCAAGGTGGTGGTGTAGTGGCCGACCAGAAAAGATGGTCCAAAGACCAAGAAAGCCAGTTATCTGACAAGAAAACTAGCTGGAAAAAGGAAAAGTGGTCTCCAAGGAGAAATACTGGTCTCCCACCCTTGTACCACCTTCCAAACAAGGAAAACAAGGTTTGTACAAAAAACAAACCAAAGCGGATGCAAGACGAGAAATCGGGAGGCGAAACACACGGCCAAAAGCCCCGAAAACTAGCTAACGAGCATCAAAAGTGGTATGCAACCACAAAAGTGGTCTCCTGGACCACAGTGTTCCTCTAGGCAGAGGCAACAAGGTGTGGTTCAAAAACCACACCAAACGGAGAATGTTAAGCGGTCCCGAGACAAGGCGCGCGGCCAAAGGCTCCAAAAACCAAAAACTAGTCTCCAAACGGGAAAAGTGGCCTACAACCACGAAAAGTAGTCTACGACCACAGAGAGATGATCTACAAGACCACTCCCTCCCTCCGGGAAGGGAAAACAAGACTTGGTCCGTAAACCGAGCCAAAGTACAAAAAGTTCTGAGGCCCGGAGGCAAGGCTCTCAGCCAAAACTCCGAAACCTCAGAACAAACACAACATGCACCATCACCGAGCGCTCAATCAATGACGTTTGAGTCTTAAGGTTGGTAAAAAATGGGGTGTCTACACATATGTATATTTGTTTGGGAGGAGAAAGGGGATGGACTCCATCTAAAGCAAGTTGGCCAGAGTGTCCTGGGTGAAAGACTCGAAATTTTATATATAAATGGGTGCCGATTCCTTCAGACGAAATATCCGTAAAATGGCAGGTTTGAAGTGTTTATGTGTACTTTTGCATTGTTGGAAAACCATTGAGTTGTAGTCTCATTTTGGTTGTTGAAAGATAATGAATTTAATTCATGATTTGAGTAGCATATATGAACTTGAAATGAATTGAAGGAAAATGGAAATGAGGGTTGGTCTTAGTAGCATATGAATATGCAGGCCTTGTGGATACTTTCGTATCGGTATTGTTTATGTACGTGGTATTTATACCTTTGCTAAACCTCATAAATTGTGTTAGATTATTTCTACTAGGCTGTTGGCTCACCCTATATGGGAATACCATTTTCAGGTGCAGGTGAGATGCTTCCTCCAAGGCAATAGCGTGGATGGAGTTTTAGGAAGCAAGAGCTTCTTAATTATGTCTTGTTGTGTGTATGTTTTTATTATTTGTAAAGCCAAGAGCTTAAGATGTAACGAGCGAGACTCAATTTGTGTAACCAAGCAATGACTTGGAAAGATGTAAGCCTACATGGCATTTAACCGTTTGTTAAACACTGAACTCTAATGAATGCAAGTATTGTATTTCTGTTATATTCTTCCGCATGGTAGATAGGGTTATTGTATTATTTTGGGGGCGTTACATCCTAGTTGGCTCGAGAGTAATCCTCCGCCAAGATTGTGTAATCTGCACAAAATGCCAAGTGTTAGATCCGCAAAAAAGATCAAATACAAAAATTCAAACCGTGTTAGGCTGCTCACCAGCGCTCCCAAAATTTTTGCATATGTACCAACCCGGTATGGGCGCCTCGGTGTCCTCATAATTGTCGAACACCCATAGAAAGTAGTTGTCATTTATTTCTTTGTCTGGGTTACCCTCAATGAGTTTTGCTTGGCCCTTCCTAACTTTGAGGTACCAGCAAAAGGCACCTTTATTTTTGCTAAGCGTGTACTGGTGGAATATCTCGGCAAGGCCAAGGTTCAAACCGAGGATCCGATTCAGCACGGCTATGCCATTTATTATCTTATAAGTATTGTTGGACACTTGGGTTGGACACAGCCTAGTCTACCTTAAAAACTCGCAGATTAGGGGTTGGACCGGGAAGCGTAGGCCGCCTTCCACAATGGACATGATCGTGAAGGGCCAGGCATCTAATTTGCCCCAAGGAGTGTCTCCTTTCTTGGCCAGCTCAAAATGGACATCATCTGGAATGTTGTATTCTCTACGGAAGTCGGCAATTGCCCCAAGCAAACTAACCATAAAGCAGTATTTCCCCATTTATCCGAATTTTATTTTGTATGGTAAATTTGATAGTAGCTCGGTCAAAATTGAGCAGCTCAGGTGATTATTTGCTCGATCTTTGAGCCTTACTGATGTTGATGTTGAGGCGTGCTTGGTCTATCCTAGTTTTTGCATTATTAAAAAATAAGTGCAAATGTTAGCACGGCATCAAGTGCACGGCTACCAAAATATGCCTAGCTCGGCTAAAAAATCTCAGCTAAGCTATTAATTTTATCTCAATTATCGTTTTATCTCGGTTATGAAGCTTAAGGTATTAGGCCGGCTCTAGGCCTGCGTCAGAAACGGTTGGCACTTATCTCTGTTTAACACCCCTACTGGTTTCTATCGCGGTCCAAATCGTTTGAAAGGACCACAACACATCTTAGCTCAGTTTGGAGCATTTTCAAGATTTTTGCTCGGTTTTGCCCAAGAATTACGCTGTTCATCCTAAGTACGAAGTTTATATATTGGAATTAAGGGGAATGAGGGGCATGGGGGCCCCATTCATGTTTTTGGCGCTGATTTTACTTAGGTTCTATGAGTGTCTATCAATTTTGCCCCACGAGAGGGGCATCGACAATATATCAATAGTCACAATAAAGAAAAAATGAAGAACTTGAAGAACAACAGATAAGGGAAGTGAAGAGGATTAAAAAAACTTACCAAACACAGTGTGGAACCTTGATCCGTATGGATGAAGAGCTTCAACAAAGGATGATGAATCCAACGAAGCAAGAACAACAGCTTGGAGCGTGAGCAACAGTGACGGTAATGGCAGCGGAAGCTCAGAGGATTAGGGTTTCGCTTGAGAGAGAAGATGAACAGTGATGAGGGTTTTTGGGCTTCTTGCGCATATATATGGGGGGAAAACAAAAGGGCAACAACCTTTTGAATTTTCAGCATAATGATGACAACAATGAGGTCGCACGGAGGGAATAGGGAAACACTACGTGGCAAGGAGATGATTGGTTGTCAGTACAATCAATGGGTTATTAGTACGGCTGATTGATTGATGACAAGACAACCTGCACAAGTCTCAACAATCGGCCAAAATAGATAGCTCGGTCAGAAAAAGTAATCGCACTCACGTTCAACCTAGATGGGATTAAGGGGCAATTGAGAGGGAGATTTATGCCGAACAGTGGGCTAAGCTTGCCCAACACGGAATGTGGTATTGGGTCAGATGAGGAGAGCTTGGGACACATCATTGGGCTAGACTGGATCTGCGCTAAATATGGTGCTAGTGCAAGACTGAGGTTATCTGAGATGTGTTTGGCTGAGCTGGACCAGTACAGAATATGGTGTCGAGACGAGCTAGACCTATACAGGATATGGTGTCGGCCAGACCCGGCTGAACTGGCTCAGCCGATAGGTAGAACTACCCTAGCATTAAGGCCCAAGGTAGCAAAGTCACGTGACGATCGAACTGCAGACTGTTCAGGCTGCTGTTATCGAGGTAGGCGGTCTGTGGGATCGCGGTGTGTAGCAGAGATGTCGCGCAGCGCACCTACCTTTAGTCGATGCCAGGCGATTAGGGCTTTGGCTAAGCATACTACTTCTGATAGACTGGTCTGATTTAACCCGACATAAATGAGGTCGACGTAATGCTGGTGGTTCACAAGTAATAGCCCAATTGGGTGTTCAACGTGAACCAATAAAGAGTAGAGAGAAATCCACTCCTGGTATGCGTCGATACTATTTGGTGGTGCAACAAACACTGTTTGGAGGTTTTGGCCTCTACACGTGTAAGAAGTGTAGAGGAGAGCACAACCACTGGTCTAGAGAAGGATAACAGAGGTAGTGCATCCACAATCTTTGAGGCTGCATGGCTAGCCTTGAAAAGGAGGAACATGCAGACGTTAGAGGTAAGCAATTTTGTGTAACTCTCTCTCTCTCTACAGTGCTCTCTACCTTCTCTCTTCTCCTAGAAAGCTAATTTGACTGTCAGAGGGGTTTTTCGGCAAACCCACCCGCTGGGTAGCTCACCTTGATTTTGTTACAATGCGATGAGGTTCCAACGGAGTGCAATGAGCTTGTAAGCAAGGAGGTACGGAG
Source organism: Camellia japonica (assembly GCA_030407325.1). NCBI lineage: Eukaryota > Viridiplantae > Streptophyta > Magnoliopsida > Ericales > Theaceae > Camellia > Camellia japonica. The sequence continues at coordinate 60,515,574 of JAPPVO010000024.1, forward strand.
CGGGGCGAATATTTCTCTTCCGTACAATTACGAAACGGGGCAAATATTTCTCTCTCGTACAATTCAAATTCATTTAAGATGTATGTTTCAATTACACATTATAATCTTTTTAAATTTTGTACAAATATTTTTACTGTTTAATTTTATACTATATTTTGAGTTTGGATTTGCCAAAGTTGAAAATCTCAACTTCATGGTGAAGTTGATCTATTATGGGACTAACCTGAACCTATTTTGGTAATCTAAATCGTTCATCTCATACAATCAATTGAAAAAAGTATCCATTCAAAAAATCAAATTGATCAAATATCGATTGTCATACCATCATATCATTGTTATTCATACGACACATATATTTTTAAGAGTAAATTACACTTTGCACCCCTACACTTTGCACCAAATCTCACTTTAGCCCTTACATATGAAATCATGAAAGTTAACCCGTCGTATTTCTAGTCAAATCTCACGTTGGTCCTTGCACATGAAATTATGACAGTCAATCCCCTGTACTTTTGGTAAAATCTCACTTTGGTCCCTACATAAGAATCAATGTCCCCTTTCTGTTATTCAATTGTTTAAATCATTAATAGAATCTAATCATATGATAAGAATGTGACTACGACACGAGGGTGAGAAGGAAAAATCATCTACATTTTTCACCAATACACACCTGATCTCAAAATTTACATCTAAATATGACTGTATTAAGCTAAAACAAAACACAGATTGTGAACAATTAAGAAGATGAACGCAGATTCTATAAATTGGAATCATGAAACTCTACTTTACACGGTAACACAGTTTTCTTCCTATTCATCTTTCTTCCTCTTTGATTTCTTTGTTGCATTTTTTTTATATTTCAAAACTTCTACTTTCTTGCCTTTTCGTCCCAATTTTTACCATACGAATATATATATATATATATATATATATATATATTGTCATGTGTTCATTACATAGGACAAAATGTATTAGTGAGAAATATAGATGATTTTTCTCTTTACCCTCATTTCATTGTCACATTTTTGTCACATGACTGGACTTTGTTAAAGATTTTAAAATGAAGTAACAGAAGAGGGACATTGACACTTGTGTAGGGATCAAAGTGAGATTTGAGTAAAAGTGCAGGGGTTGACTATCACGATTTCATGTGTAATGACCAAAATGGAATTTGACTAGAAGTGCAGGAGGTTGACTGTCATGATTTCATATGTAGGGACCAAAGTGAGATTTTGGTACAAAATGCAGGGGTGCAAAGTGTAATTTACCCTTTAAGAATAAACTATCCATTTATTATAATATATAGGTGATTTGATCAATTGATTGCTAATGTCTAATCAACCGAATTTTTTGCATGTATATTTTTCTTAGTTTATCATTTGAGATGAATGATTCAGATAATTAAAATGAGTACAGATTGGCCCATAATGAGCCAACTTCACATGTACAGTTGAGATGTTCAATTTTAGCAAATCAAAACTCGTTGCATGGCAAGGAACTCAGGATCTTAGGGACATAAAAAGTTTTTAAAATAAGGTATAAAAATACGTATATTTTTTTTATATCCACATTAAATTACAAAACATAATAATTGTAAGATAATTTATTTATTAAAGTGAAACAATTTGAGTTATGTTTGATATTTTTGATGTAATTAAAAATATCTATAACAGAATCAATATTAAGACCCAAAACAATTTATTTCTCCGTAAATATGGATAATTAACTTGTTAACCAGTCTGTCTATCTACCTTCTTCTCTACTTTCAAGGTATAACTTGTAATCAATCCTACTTACAAGATTTTATTTATTTTTTTTTTTTTGTTCTATTCGGTTTAAATTTTTAATTTTATACTTTGATTACATCTTTTATAGATATAAAAAGGGACAACCATTTTAATTTTTTTTAAATAAATAAATAAGAAGATAACCCACTTGTCCCTAAGGTCCATAATTGTTGTTAAGTATTTGCCTTCACTGTCCCAAAACAATCACAATAAAAAATTATACTGATTGGATTATGTTTTAAAAAAATTATACTCTAAAAAATAATAAATATACTCTAAAAAATAATAAATAAATAAAATAAAGAATGGAGAATCAATCGCCAGCTTGCATTTCCTCTAGACTTGACTTAACCCTCTAAAAAATAATAATAAAAAAAAATAAGACTTGACTAACTGATGACCTTAGTGAGTCTACCACCTTGACCAAAAGGTAAATTTTGTCTGATTTTCACCCGCGTACCTAATTCACATCATCAAGCGGTGACAGGACGAATGGGGAGGGGTGGTGGGGGAAAGATGACAGTGCTGGTGATGGTGGTGAAGGGCTGGGTGGAATAAAAAATTATGCATATATCACTTTCGTCCCAAATTATTTGTTCGATATTAAAATAAAAACTTAAAAATAATATATATTTTCTTGTTAAATTATTTTTAAAAATTTCAATATATGGATATATTAATTATTGGAATATTTCTAAATAAATTCTATCTCACAAACAAGTATTTCAATTAGTCCCAAAATTTTTCTATTGATCTGTTAAATCCTATTAATAGAGAGTTTCTTTTCGTGTGGTCCTATTTCAATTTTGGAAATGTTTTAGTTGACGATTATACATTTTTATGATGTAACACTCTAATGTGATAGGTATTAATGTGACACTTTAACTTAGCGGGTATGATGTGATAGTCCAAAAAAATTAAAAATTCCTTAGTATACTTTTTTCTAAATGTAATAACGTGGCGGGTATAATATGACACTCCAAAAAAATTAAAAACTCCTTAGTGTACATTTTCTAAATGTAACAATGTGCAGGTATATGATGTGGAACTTCAAAAAAATTAAGACTCGTTAGTGCATTTTTTCCAAAAGTAACATGTGACACTCCAACGTGACGGGTATGATGTGACACACTTCAAAAATATAAAAACTCCTTAATGTACTTTTCTCAAATGTAATAACATGGCGGATATGGTGTGACACTTTAAAAAAATAAAAATTTCTTAATGTACTTTTTTCAAATGTAACATGTGATACTCCAACGCGATGGGTATAATGTGGCACTCTAAAAACACTAAAAATTATAATGTGATACTCTAAAAAAACCTAAAAGCTCCTTAGTGTGTAATTTTCTCAAATGTGACAACGTGGCGGATATAATGTGACACCCTAAAAAAGCTAAAACTCCTTAGTGTACTTTTTCTAAATGTAACATATGACACTCCAACATGGCGGGTATAATGTGATGCTCTAAAAAAATTAAAAACTTCTTACTGTACTTTTCTCAAATGTGACACTCCAACATGGCAAGGATGATATGATACTAAAAAACTCCTTAGTATATTTTTTTTTCCCTAAATGTGACACTCCAATGTGGCAAACAAATGAATCATTACACATTCAAAAGAATCAAATGGATCACAAGAAAAACTATGGGACTATATGGGTCATAAATTCAAAATATGGAACTTATTAGTCAATCTCCCTATATTATTTTTAAGTTCTCATTTTTTGTATTGGACAAACAATTTGAGACTACTTCAATATTAAAAAAAAGGTTTGATTCTTTTCCCAAAAAAAAAAAATTACATGATAATTGGACTATTCATGATCAGATTATAGTTGAATCTGTTGGAAAAATAGTTTGGAAACCATTAATAGGTGAAGGAGAAATTGACTCCAAAGTGCACCATTTGAGTATGATATTAAGACAAAATTTATTTAATTTAAAATTAAATTTATTTGGGTCAAAATTCACTACAAGAATTTACACTTTTTGCGACTAAATTTTTAGTTACCAAAAGTCATCTTTTAGTCGCCGAAACTTTTTAGCGACTAAATTTTTTGGTCGCAAGAGTAGTCACTGAAGGATTGTCGGTAAACATAATTGGCGACTAAAATTATTTTAGTCGCCAAATGTACTGAAATGCCGACTAATTTTTTAGTCGCCAAAAGTATTGAAAAAAATTACATCTCACCTTTTCAGCAACTAAAAATATTTTGTCGCGAAAAATCTTACTTATATCTAGCTACTAAAGATTTAGTAGCCGAAAATTTTTCAGTTCCTCGTATTATTTTTTTAACTACTAAATATATTAGTCACCTAAAGTGTGATTGTGTTTTAGCTACTAAAAGTTTACTCACCAAAAGTCTCAATTTTTCGCTACTAAACTTGTAGTCAGCAAAAGTTTTGTTGTTGTTCATCAAATTTTTTTGGCTACAAAATATTTTATGTGACGACCTAGTATGCCATCTGTCTCTTTTCCTTTGTTTAACCTCGGATTTGTCACGTTAGTGTGTCGGGTCTCACTTGAAGCCTTATTAATCATCTGGGTTGTTGCGCTTGAAAGTTTTTCTCGAAATTCTTGTTCTTGTTTCTTTAGTGTTGATTCCTACTTGTTTCGGAGGGTGCGAGGTCCGGTCCAAGGTGCCTAGAATTGAGCGGGGAAAATTCTGGGCTGGAAACCAGGGGTTGCACGTGCGGGAGAGGGGCCACATGTACGGGAAGTGAGGCCGCACGTACGGAATCCAGGAGAGGTTTGGGGCTGCACACTGCAATATATGCAGGTGCTGGAGGAGATGCGGCAAGGGAAGGCCGCACATACGGGGTTGAGAGCCGCACGTGCAGGGCACGTGTCGTACGTGCGGGACGCTGGGCAGTCCGAAAACCCTATTTTTTTTATCTTTTAGGGCTGAATGTATCTCATTGTTTTCAACACCTCTCTCTCTCTCTCTCTCTAAAAACATTTTTACTCTTCCTTCTCTCCAAAAACCCTCAGCTAGCACTCAAAATCTTTGATTTCTTGTGATCCTTTGAGCCTAGAGTCATCATTGCTCACTAATCTTGAAGATCAAAACTAGGGCTCCTATTGGTGTAGTGGAAATTGAAGAATCTTCCATCTTGACTCTAGGATTTCATCACTTTCATCATCAAACATTGAGGTAGGGACTTCCTTGAGTTATATATACATGTTTTGCTAGATTGATATTGATTTTAAAGTTCTCTTGAAGTTATTTTGAAAGTTTGGTTTTTGGCTCAAGAGTGTAGAGATTTTTCAAAAGAGGGTATAAAAATGTTTCAAAGTTGATCCTTAAGGGTTTCACTTTCATTAATTTAAGGAAGATGTTTTTGGTGGGTTTTCACTAAAGAAATGGGGAAATGTTTGGTTTTTAATGAAAAACCCTAGAAATTTGGCATTTTGGAAAAATATGAAAAAGTCTATGGATTTATTTCTTTTCTTGTGATAAGAGAATGAATGAGAGTAGATTTCATAATATGTTTTGCTAAATAGCAATCTTCTTGATATATGAGAAATGAGAAATTATTTTAACATTATTGCTAAATCTTGAACATGTATTGTTGTGAGGTGGGAAATGGTTGTGTACCATGGATTGTGAGAATTGTAAAATGTTGGAGATTAATGTTTGAAAACATCACATGAAGTCTTGAAGATACCAAATTGTTAAAAATTGTGCATGATGAGAAATTGTTGTTGCGTGTTGATGGCATATGGTTATTTTGCAAAATAACATTGAAGAGAGGAAATGGGAAATGTATTTGTTTTGATATTGTTGTTAAGATACTTGAAAATGTAGAAATGCTACGAGGCAAGGAAGATAACTGCATTGCATTCGCCTGAAATTAATTATTATGCATTGTGAATTTAGATTGGAAACATTTACTTCAAGAAAAGAAAATATATTGTAATAAGAACTAGGAAAATGTGTATGGGGTAAATACACTGGTAAGTCCGGTTAGGAGGTGTAGATGAGTTGATAAGTTGGCCTGAGTGTCCAGGTGAAAGACCAAAAACATATGCAGAGGAGGTACCACTTCCCTTCCGGTTAGCAATCGGTAAAGTGGGGTTATTGGTAATACTTGTTGAGCCTACTTGCAGACACCAACTTAGGAATTACCTGAGTTGTATTTACCGCCCCTAAGGATTAAAAAAATTGGAAGTTTGAATTTGATGAGATTGCAAAATGTTAATGAAAACATGGTGGTTTTCAAGAAGAGCATGAAATGAGATCATCTTTGAAATAGCATTGCATAGCATTTGCATTTGCATTAAATGTTGGAAAATTTGCATAACTGTATATACTTTGTAAGGATTTCTCTACTGGGCTTTATGCTCACCCCTATGGGATTTGGTACAGGTAAAGATATGGTGATCCCCCCGAATTAATGGCGTGGGCATATTTTTGTGAAGAGTAGATGACTCTATTTTGTTGTATATATTTTGCTAGCCAAGGGCTATACATGTATGGGTCCGAGAGGCCACTTTTGTGTAACCAGGCTTAAGCCTTGGAAGTTGTAAGCCCATAGAGGCATTTTATTTACTTTTGAGATTTGATGCTTCACATGTTATAGATTCATGTGTTTTCATTCCATTGAATGTATAAATCTCATGTGGAACTTTTGTAATAACTTTTTTTGATTTGTGATGTAAGGGTTAGAGTTTTGCCATTATTATTTAGTGGATGTGGGTTGATGTGTAACGCCCTCAAAATTAACCCATTATACATATAACAATGACTTGCATTATTAAAAGAAAACATTGCATTATCTCATTCATCAGAGTATTACGAAATAAAAACATTCCATGTAACATCATAATAAATGCCCTACGGGCTTACATCTTGCCAAGCCAACACTTGGACACAAAATTATGAGTTCTAACTCAAATACAAATAAAGTCCTAGGCTTGAATGTTTACATGTAATTCAAATAAAAACAAATAACTAAAGACAAGGCTTCAAAGTCCAAATCCTTCCAAGCTAAGTCCTTGGAGGTAGCTTATCACCTGAACCTGAAAATGATGTTCCCATATAGGGTGAGCCACAGCCCAGTAGAAATATACTAAACCAAATATAAGTATTGAATAAAGCAGTAGCATTCAATAGATGGATAACACGAATTATCAGCCTCACTTTCCATTAATTATTCAACTATCCATTATTACCAATATGGCTCAGAACCTGGCCAAACTTACAACAGTGAACTGTATATAATATTCACATTACTTCCAATATCAACAAAACAAATGAGACTTAGGCTCATATCACAACACTTCATACTTCCAGATTGATACACATTTTAGTGCTGTATCAATAATATCTATATATATAAACACTTCAATATCAATAAGCACACATAAAAGTGATGCTAATGGAGTCCATCCCCTATCTCCTCCCAAACAAATTTCAGTTTAGAGGTCCATCCCCTATCTTCCCCTAAACCGTGGAGTACATCCCCTATCTCCTCCCACACAATATGCAAATGCATGCTCAATCAATACACGTATTTTCTGTATTAATTCAATAGTCAAACAATGACTTAACCCATATGATTAGTTCTAGTTATCCCTAATCCACATGCAATGTCTACAACAATCATGACTATCCTCCACCGATAGCCCAAAACAGTTATTTCTAGACTGGAAATAAATAAATCAACAATTCAATAGGCGAGTGATTTAAATTAATCAACTACCCCATTTAATCAATAAATTCCTCAATCTCATGAATTCAACTAATTTCCCCCAATTTCCTTAAATTAATTATACAAATCAATCTATTAAACAATTAGGGTTTTTCCCAAAATTACCAAACTACCCCAACATATTAAAATGCCAAAACTTAGAACAAAACGTATACATTGGAGTAGGAAATCCCTACCTCGAAGAATTAACCAGAATGGAGAAGACGAAGATGAAGACCCAAGTCCAAAGTGCTCCAAATTCACAAATTCTCAGATTAAAACAAAGATCTCGACCCACTCTATCTTTTTAATAAAGCAACTAGGGTAGAAACACACCCTAAATAGATCAAACCTAAGAGAAAAGGTGAGTAGGGAGAGAGAAAAGTCGGACCTAGGGTTTGGAAACAAAAAGAGATAGAAAAACTGATCAAAAACCCGCTGCTGCCTATTTAAACTGAACAGGCTCGCTCGAGCGAAGACATGGTCGCTCGAGCGACCAGACACAAGAAATCCTCGCTCGAGCGAAGAAAAGCTCGCTCGAGCCAAAAACTCGATGCTTCAGGTCTGCAATCAGAAGCACGCTCGAGCGAAGGACTGCTCGCTCGAGCGAAGAACTCGAAAACATACACGTCGCTCGCTCGAGCGAAGAAAAGTTCGCTCGAGCGAAGAAACACTGCTCTCAGGTCTATACTAGACGCAGTCGCTCGCTCGAGCGAAGAAAAGCTGGCTCGAGCCACCAGACACAAAATACAACCCTCGCTTGAACGACCAACCCAAAAACTGGACAGCAACACTTGGTTTCCGAACCCAACCAACTTGTAACAAAACCTGCCCAACATATCCTATAACTCAACATAAGGAATTAAAGGACAACAAAAAACAATATAATAACAACTGAATCTACGGAACATAAGTCCGGGTACAACAACTAAATGGGAAAAGACCGGGGTCGCTATAACCTCCCCCCCTTAAAAGAATTTCGTCCCCGAAATTAAGCATAAGTTTTTGAAAATAGGTTTTTCTCAAATTCCAACAATATGACATTACAATAATGAACAACTTGACCCAATACCGGTCATTTCATCTCTTATCAAGAGGCATCTCACAATATGTATATAAAACAACATATATTACAACCTGCATCAGTATTATGCATTTTTCCTTTCAATTTCAACAGTTTTCAATATCATATTCAATTTCATGATAGAACTCTAATTCAACAATATATTCAACATATTCAATATTATACTAAACTTCCATTATGAGGCAAGTTCCAAATATTTCCATTAAACCAAAACATTCTCAATGTTTTCCAACCTAAGACATATATAAAGTTCTTAAGTTCAACAATATTACAAAATCTAAATACAAGATTACAAATCAATAAACATGTCCGGATATTTCTCGCGGACTTCCAATTCACGTTCCCAAGTGGCTTCTTCCACCCCGTGATGTTTCCACAGAACCTTTACCAAAGGGATGGTTTTGCCTCGCAAAACTTGATCCCGCCTATCCAAGACCCGAACCGGTCTCTCCTCATACGAGACATCCTCATCAACCACTAAATCAGTCCAATCCAACACATGTGATGGATCCGGCTCATACTTCCGAAGCATACTCACATGAAACACGTCATGTACTCCGGACAACTGCGGTGGCAAAGCTAAACGATAAGCAGCCTCGCCAATCCTCTCAAGGATCTCAAAAGGACCAATGAACCGAGGGGACAACTTCCCGCTCTTCCCAAACCTCATCAATCCCCATCTAGGTGATATCTTCAGAAAGACATGATCACCCACCTCAAACACCAAAGGTCTCCTCCTACGGTCGGCATAAGATTTCTGACGACTCTGGGCTGTAACAAGCCTCTTACGGATAAGCTCAACTTTCTCCGTCGTTTCCCTCACCAACTCCGGACCCAACAGAGGTGCATCACCCACCTCAGCCCAACAAACAGGAGATCTACACGGTTGGCCATACAAGGCCTCAAATGGTGCCATACCAATACTAGACTGGAAACTGTTGTTGTAGGCAAACTCCACTAATGGCAAGTGCCTCTCCCACGACCCACTGAAATCAAGAACACAACCCCGAAGCATATCCTCAAGGATCTGAATAGTACGCTCGGACTGCCCATCAGTCTGAGGATGATAAGCCGTGCTAAAGGTCAACTTAGTGCCTAAGGTACTTTGCAAACTCTGCCACAACCTAGCAGTGAAACGAGGATCTCTATCTGAGACGATCGTCACTGGGACCCCGTGCAACCTCACTATGTCCCGAATGTACAAGTCGGCAAGATGATCTACCGAATCTCTTACGCGCATAGGAATGAAGTGTGCCGACTTAGTCAACCGGTCTACAACCACCCAAATAGCATCACTACCCCGCTGAGTCCTCGGAAGACCTACAACGAAGTCCATAGTGACATGCTCCCACTTCCATTCGGCAATAGGCAAGGGTTGCAACAAACCCGCTGGCCTCTGATGTTCGGCCTTCACTTGCTGACAAGTAAGGCACTTTGACACAAAAGCTGCCACATCTCTCTTCATACCTCGCCACCAAAACTGGCGACCCAAATCCCGATACATCTTAGTGCCTCCTGGATGCACCGCAAGGCGTGAATGATGAAACTCTCGGAGTACCTCTTCTCGACAAGATTCTGGCACCAACAGACGGTCTCGATACCTCACACTCAGGTCGGGATACACCGTCAGACCCTTCTCAACCTTCCCATTGGAGATCTTCTCTCGGAGAGATTCTACCTCAAGGTCACCCCTCTGAGCCTCGAACACTCGAGTCACAAGTGTAGGCTGCGCAACAACAGAAAACAAGGCTGCAGCCTCAACGAATTCGCCCAGAAGCAAATCAAACTCCCCAAGTGCACCCAACATCTCCCACTCCCGAATGGCTATACTAGCTATGTCACCAACAGGTTTCCTGCTAAGGGCGTCGGCCACCACATTGGCCTTCCCTGGATGATAATGCAATTCGAAGTCATAATCCTCAATAAACTCCATCCACCTCATCTGCCTCAAGTTCAAGTCTTTCTGTGTAAACAGATATTTCAGACTCTTATGATCCGAGAATACCTCGAACCTCTCACCGTAAAGATAATGCCTCCAAATCTTCAAGGCAAATATCACAGCTGCTAACTCTAAATCATGCGTAGGGTAATTCTTCTCGTGAATTTTCAACTGACGTGAGCCATAGGCAACTACTTTCCCTTCTTGCATCAACACACAACCCAGACCCTCTCGTGAGGCGTCACAATAGACTGCATAACCCAACCCTCTCTCCGGAATAATCAAGACTGGAGCGGTGGTCAGTCTAACTTTCAGCTCCTGGAACGACTTTTCACAAGTCTCACTCCAACAAACTTGTCTCACTCCATACAAACTGACCCTTCCGAGTCAATCTAGTCAAAGGCGAAGCTGACCTGGAGAAATCCTTCACAAACCGGCGATAATACCCAGCTAACCCCAGAAAACTGCGGATCTCAAACACACTCTTAGGCTGTGTCCAATCTTGCACTGCCTCAGTCTTGGATGTATTAACAGACACCCCTTCCCCGAAACTACATGGCCTAAAAACTTCACCTCGTCTAGCCAGAACTCACACTTCCCAAACTTAGCATAAAGCTTATGGGCTCTAAGTAACTCAAGCACCACTCTCAAGTGTTCCTCGTGCTCCTCCTCCGAAGGTGAATAGATAAGGATGTCATCCACGAAGACGACTACAAAACAATCTAAAAATTCCCGGAATATCCGGTTCATCAAGTCCATAAACACTGCCGGTGCGTTGGTGAGCCCAAATGGCATCACCAGAAACTCATAGTGGCCATACCGCGTACAGAATGCCGTCTTCGGAATATCCTCCTCCCTGACTCTCAACTGATGATAACTCGATCTCAAGTCTATCTTCGAGAAACAACGGGAACCCTTCAACTGATCGAACAAATCATCTATACGAGGCATAGGGTACTTATTCTTAACCGTAGCCCGATTCAATTTCTGGTAATCTATACAAAGTCTCAAAGCACCACCTTTCTTTTTAACAAAGAGGGCCGGTGCTCCCCAGGGCAAAACACTAGGACGTATATAGCCCTTATCTAGCAACTCCTGGAGTTGGATCTTCAACTCAACTAACTCAGCTGGGGCAAAACGATAAGGTGCCATAGAAATCGGCGCCGTGCCGGGCACTAAGTCAATAGAGAACTCAATCTCTCTGTGAGGTGGCAAACCAACAAGATCCTCGGGAAAGACGTCCGAGTACTCACAAACCACTCTTGGCAACACAGGCTGGGTCTCATCACACTCACCACTCTCAAAGCTAGCAAGTAGACTACTAAGTTCACTCTGCCCTCGAAGATCATACCCCGGTGGCAAAACACTACCAACCCGGTCCCCCAGAAAATGAAAACATTCCCCGCTCATGGTACAACAAGTGACCCTCTGGCGGTAGCAATCAATAACTGCCCGGTATGACGATAACCAGTCCATACCCAAAATAACATCAAAACCCTTCATGGGCATAACTATAAAAGGAAACGGAAGTCTATGATAGTCGACCTCTATATCACAACCCCTAACACCTTGTTTCAAGATCAATTCACCCCCAAGAGGTGACACTACACAAATAGGAGATGCTAACTGTGCTAACTCCAACTCCAAAACAGATGCAAATGCAGCAGACACAAAGGAATGAGATGCACCCGTATCAATCAAAACAAGAAGGTATCTCTCACAACAGATGGAGCCGGTACAAGGTCCTGCGCGGTAACAGCATACACGCGCCCAGATGGTCTCTGATCAACCTGCTCACCCCTAGGAGCATAAGACTGCTGCACAGACTGGGACGATGAAGCCCCCTGATTGGCCCTCGAGGCCTGACCCGACTGAGCTGGCTGCTGACCCTGAGTCTGCCTCAAACCAGATGCACCAGGTGTGCCACCCAACTGCGGGCAATACCTCTTCATGTGCCCTGGCTGACCACACTGATAACACGAGAGCGGCTGGCCTCTACCCTGACTCTGGCTCTGAGATCGAGCCGAAGATGACGCTGCCCTCTGTCATCCTCCTTTCTGCGGGCAAGCTGGAGACTTGTGGCCCAACTGACCACACTTGAAACAGGTAATGTTCCCCTGGCTGCCTTTCCCAGAACTAGCACTCGGCACAGGAAAATCGATCTAAAAAAGCTACCCTGAGACTGCTGAGGGTTAAAACCCTTATGTCTCCTACCATCACTCTGACCATCCTGACTCCTCTTGGAGCCTTTCTGCCCTTCCTCCTCTTCCTGTATCATGATCTCAGTATGGGCTGCAGCATCAACCAGACGCCCATAATCCCGAATCATAGACCCTACAACTCTCAGCTTGAGGCCACGCTTCAACTTCTTCTCAAACTCAATGCATCGGCGTTCCTCAGACGCCACCAACTCAGATGCAAACCTGGACAAACTAGTGAATGCAGCCTCAAACTCGGCCACTGAAGAACTGTTCTGCTTAAGCTGGCAAAACTGCTCCCTCAACCTCTCCTTAACTGCTGAAGACAGGAACTTCTCCTGGAAAGCATTTACGAAAGCCTCCCAAGTCCCTCCTATACGGCCCTTAGTGAACTTCCACCACTGACCCGCATCCCCCTTAAGCTGGAAAGATGCCAGGGTCACCTTCAGTGCCCCGTCTTCGATGCCTAGCATCTCAAACGTCTTCGTTGTCTGTTCGAGTCATTCATCTGCCTTAAGCGGCTTTTTAGGATCACCCACAAATTCGTCCGGGTTGGACCGGAAGAACTCCCTCTTCAGAAAAGAAGGACCTGTATCTGCAACATGAACCTGAGCCTGATTCTCAGCTCTGAGAATGCCTACTGACTCCCTGAATGCCCCTGCTATCTCTCGGGCCAAAGCGCCCATAGCTTGCTGTCCTACCGGCTCGGCCACATTGGCCTGGCCAACTCCCTCCTGTACTGCCGGAACCTCCTCCGGTATAGGCACTTCCTGCCTACCCTGTCTACCACGCCTACCGCATCCTCGTCCTCGTCCTGACATCCTAATAAAGGAAACAAAAGCGTTAGCACATTAATAGATGTGCCGAAACTAAACACTCGCGTCCTAATGCATTGGACAACAGTAATTCATTCCACGTAAGCACATAATCACATAAGCACCTACGAATTTCATTTCTGGATGATAATAGTCCCGAAGCGTTACTATAGTTCCGGTTGGAAGCAGCATTGATCAAGTGCCTTTCCAACAAGACTACTAGAAACTCAAGGGTCCAATCAACATCCTAGAAACTACGTTCCATACCCATATAGTCACATAAACATGTTATCATATAAGCATATAACAGTACATCTAAGTCTATCAAACGAGACGAACCCATTGTGATACTAATCACTTCCCACGTACCCAAAGTATTCAAACCTGGCTCTGATACCAAGTTGTAACGCCCTCAAAATTAACCCATTATACATATAACAATGACTTGCATTATTAAAAGAAAACATTGCATTATCTCATTCATCAGAGTATTACGAAATAAAAACATTCCATGTAACATCATAATAAATGCCCTACGGGCTTACATCTTGCCAAGCCAACACTTGGACACAAAATTATGAGTTCTAACTCAAATACAAATAAAGCCCTAGGCTTGAATGTTTACATGTAATTCAAATAAAAACAAATAACTAAAGACAAGGCTTCAAAGTCCAAATCCTTCCAAGCTAAGTCCTTGGAGGTAGCTTATCACCTGAACCTGAAAATGATGTTCCCATATAGGGTGAGCCACAGCCCAGTAGAAATATACTAAACCAAATATAAGTATTGAATAAAGCAGTAGCATTCAATAGATGGATAACACGAATTATCAGCCTCACTTTCCATTAATTATTCAACTATCCATTATTACCAATATGGCTCAGAACCTGGCCAAACTTACAACAGTGAACTGTATATAATATTCACATTACTTCCAATATCAACAAAACAAATGAGACTTAGGCTCATATCACAACACTTCATACTTCCAGATTGATACACATTTTAGTGCTGTATCAATAATATCTATGTATATAAACACTTCAATATCAATAAGCACACATAAAAGTGATGCTAATGGAGTCCATCCCCTATCTCCTCCCAAACAAATTCCGGTTTAGAGGTCTATCCCCTATCTTCCCCTAAACCGTGGAGTACATCCCCTATCTCCTCCCACACAATATGCAAATGCATGCTCAATCAATACACGTATTTTCTGTATTAATTCAATAGTCAAACAATGACTTAACCCATATGATTAGTTCCAGTTATCCCTAATCCACATGCAATGTCTACAACAATCATGACTATCCTCCACCGATAGCCCAAAACAGTTATTTCTAGACTGGAAATAAATAAATCAACAATTCAATAGGCGAGTGATTTAAATTAATCAACTACCCCATTTAATCAATAAATTCCTCAATCTCATGAATTCAACTAATTTCCCCCAATTTCCTTAAATTAATTATACAAATCAATCTATTAAACAATTAGGGTTTTTCCCAAAATTACCAAACTACCCCAACATATTAAAATGCCAAAACTTAGAACAAAACGTATACATTGGAGTAGGAAATCCCTACCTCGAAGAATTAACCAGAATGGAGAAGACGAAGATGAAGACCCAAGTCCAAAGTGCTCCAAATTCACAAATTCTCAGATTAAAACAAAGATCTCGACCCACTCTATCTTTTTAATAAAGCAACTAGGGTAGAAACACACCCTAAATAGATCAAACCTAAGAGAAAAGGTGAGTAGGGAGAGAGAAAAGTCGGACCTAGGGTTTGGAAACAAAAAGAGATAGAAAAACTGATCAAAAACCCGCTGCTGCCTATTTAAACTGAACAGGCTCGCTCGAGCGAAGACATGGTCGCTCGAGCGACCAGACACAAGAAATCCTCGCTCGAGCGAAGAAAAGCTCGCTCGAGCCAAAAACTCGATGCTTCAGGTCTGCAATCAGAAGCACGCTCGAGCGAAGGACTGCTCGCTCGAGCGAAGAACTCGAAAACATACACGTCGCTCGCTCGAGCGAAGAAAAGTTCGCTCGAGCGAAGAAACACTGCTCTCAGGTCTATACTAGATGCAGTCGCTCGCTCGAGCGAAGAAAAGCTGGCTCGAGCCACCAGACACAAAATACAACCCTCGCTCGAGCGACCAAACCCTCGCTCGAGCGACCAACCCAAAAACTGGACAGCAACACTTGGTTTCCGAACCCAACCAACCTATAACAAAACCTGCCCAACATATCCTATAACTCAAAATAAGGAATTAAAGGACAACAAAAAACAATATAATAACAACTGAATCTACGGAACATAAGTCCGGGTACAACAACTAAATGGGAAAAGACCGGGGTCGCTATATGATGTATTGTGCATTTGGATTATTTCGGGGCGTTACATTTTAGTCGCCAAATGTCGGATTGTTTTTGGCTACTAAGGTTTTACTTGCCTAAAGTCTGCTTTTCTTTTTGGCTACTAATTTTTAGTCACCAAAACTCTGACTTTTTTGGCTACTAAGCTTTTAGTAGACAAATATTTTGTGTTTTGCCTACTAAACATTTAGTCGGTAAAAGTCTCACATTTTTCGTTATTAAACTTGTAGTCGGCAAATGTTTTTTAATTTTTTGGCTACAAAATATTTTAGTTGCCAAATGTATGATTATTTTTTAAGCTTTAGTCGCCTAATGTTTGCTTTTTGTTGGCACAAAGCTTTGTAGTCACCATAATTGTTTCCCGAAATCTTTTTGTTTGGTTTTAGCTACTAACATTTTAGTCACTGAAATATGTATTTCCTTTTTTACTACAAATTGTTTAGTCTTATGTTTTATCGCAAAATTCTAATTTCTCAACGACATGTCTGTATTTCGTGCACCTGTAGTATGTATATAAACAAAACAATATATATTTTATCAATCATTCCACAATGTAAAATTATCAATCATTTCACAATCCATATTACTTCCAACCACCCAAAAATGAATAACTTTAAATGTATATATTCTATACAAATCAACTATTGTCCAAACTAAAATTATATTTCCATACAAAAATCCAACCCTCCATATACAAAAAATATATTTACTACCATGCGATATGGCCATTTGGTGTGGTACAAATTACCATCGTAATCTGTACCATGACAAAAGGTGATCTATATGCCATGCCAACAACTATCAGTTGGATTACAAAAGTTATATGTATCAATAATACTAATCTACACAAAAGCAGAGGACGACATAGTTAGCAGGATTATACAAAAGTGTCAAGTGTCCTTCATAAATAAAAATATAGACTATCCACAAGTCTACGCCAGCCATCTACAAAAAATAAAATAAAATAATTGCACCCATTACAAAATATCAATTGATTCAAACATAGGAAAAAGGTTATAATAACATGCATTTAAGGTAGAACAATCTATAAAAGCCTTTTTCATGAAAGATTTATTCCAAACTTGATTTCGATTTACAAGAAATACAATTTTTAGGAGCATACCTCTTCATAAAATAAATGCTTATTGCTAAAATGTTTTGGCCGTAAATTTATTTTAACTCTTCTCCATTCCCATTTTCTTAACACATTTACCACCCAAGTGACCACCGTATATGATGAAACAATGGCATCATTTAAAATCAAAATGTTGAACAATTATTGGATGTCAAACTCTCCCTTTTTCGAATAAGTTTATGGCGTTTGCGGCAGTAACTCCCAACCTACGCATGCTAATTACATTTCTTCTGTTGTCAAAGGTCCTATTTGTCACGAGGAAGCTGGCCATGACATTTCTACGGTGGTTTTGGGGCTGTTTTGCATTTTTGCCTCCTTAACGCCCTTTTCCGATTAAATTTTAGGCGTTTTCGGCTCTAATTCCTAACCTATGTGTGCTAATGACATTTTGACTGTTGTCACATGTCCTATATGTCACGGGGAAGCTGGTCGTGACATCCACACGATGGTTCTGGGTCTGTTTCGCTTTTTTGCATCCTTAACGCCCTTTTTCGATTAAGTTTAAGGCGTTTTCGGCTCTAATGAACATAGAGAGAAAGAGAAGTGTAATTTGGTTAATAGAGAGAAAGAGAAGTGTCATTTGGTTATTATTTAGCCCAGCTGTGCCAAAAGAAGAAGAAAAACCTATAAAAATTAGGACATAAAAGAGGTCTTGAAAGCTAGAAAATAAAGAACATGTAATGAGTTGAAACGTGCAAGTGTACCAGTTGTTATGAGGGCAGATCCTATCATAACACTGCTCCAATCAGGGTGTATGGCTTTGATGAGTGCAGCTATGACAGCCACATGAGGGCAAGCCATGAAAGTTCTAGAGTCAAGGTTCTCCATTCACAAGGTTCTGTAGAATGAACCCAATTCCTTGGACTCTTTTGACCTCTAAGCCTTTCTCAACATTATATGAATACCCATTTAGACACAAAACAATTTTTCCTTTCACAAGCTCCGGTGAAAAAGTACCATCAAGGCATTGTCTGGAAAAATTCAACAACTCAAATTCAAATGATTCAAAATATCAATTAAATCTATACACTTTTGAACCAAAAAAAATGAATAATTACCTAATCGTACTATTTGTGGTTGTTCCAGGGACTTCAACATCTCCAACATAAACTAGTCGATACATTTTGTCCAGCTTGAAGAGTGTCACTGTTTGTCCCTATGTATAGATTGAGGAGAAAACATTATGAATAAAATTCAATATAAGAAGAGTATTGATATTCAGGCACAAAAATTAGACCCAATGTTTTTTTTTTTTTTTCCCTTGATGTAATTAATTATGATGGGAACAAAGATACAAGGCAAATGGATTAAACCTTTGATTCATTAAAAAATTTTGGGTACCCAAAAACGGTTAAGAGTTTCACAGTCATGCATTGTTTTTTCTATTTTTAATCAATATTCATAGATTCTATAAGCAAAGATGGGCCTGAACCATGCACCTTTCCTTGTGAGATGATCTAAAACTAAATGGGTGATCTTGTAAAACTATTTATAACAGTTTTGGAGTACAATTTGCTGCATCAAGACTGCCAAAATACTTCCGATAGATATGTTGATGACATTAACAACATCATTGTTCAGCTGCAAAATCAAACTAGCAATAGATGTCAGCAACGGTGAATTAAAATCCCAAACAAAACAACAGTAGAGAGAGAGAGAGAGAGAGAGAGAGAGAGAGAGAGTTAAGTTGCTAAACAGCAATCTTCCCAGTGTTATACCAGGCCACATGGCATAAAGAACTAACTTCACTTCTCAGTCATACCAAAGAAAAATGGATACCCGGTAAAAATAAAGAATTGAAATAATAATTTGTATTGGTCACCTACCCATCGGAATCCTTCTTTCTCTTGAAGGGAAGCACCTGTCACACTTTCACCAGGATTAGCAATCTGGGAAGCTACAACACAAATCACAGCCTCAGGTCCATTTATCTGTTTTCCAATTATTTCAAGAAAAGGAAAAATACATATTTGGTCAGATATCTTTGAGGTAGAACACTATTTAGGCCTCAAAAGTCTAAGAAAATGTCCCCCACTGACTCTAATCAACAAACAAGCAGAAATACCAGACTTTTGACATTATCTCACATAACAACCAAAACAAACAAACAATAAAAATTCAAAATTGAACAAAAAAAAAAAAAAGGCATAGCACAACCAAAGAAGAAACCAATCAAGTGATAAAGAAAATAATACAAATTGCAAAGACTCGAAAATCCCTAAGCTGAAAGCATTTGATATATATGCAAACACATTCCCAGTTAATGGTTCTGCGAAGAAATTCGATTCAACCCCCTAGCATATAAATAAAATATTTATTTTCCTGATAATCAAGCTAACTTCAAAGTTTTCAGTGGAGAAAATGTTGAACCATGAAACCATGAGCATCTAAAAAACAGATAAAATCTAAAATCTCTACAATGGATTAGGGCATTGAAACTAATGAGAGAGAAGGGGAAAAAAGGGGGAAATATATCAAACCACTAAAATCAAACCCATTTTGGACATTAAACCCATAAAACTTTAGAAATCAAACCACTTCAACCAAACCCATTTTTCGAAATCACCACGAAATTAAACTAAAGAAATCATAAAAACCCTAGAGTAAGCTTCAGAAAGGAGGAAATAGAGAAAGGGGAGAGAGAGAGAGAGAGAGAGAGAGAGAGAACCAGTGAGGATGCAGTAGTGCTGGTGGTGATTTGCTATGATGGTGGTGGTGGTGGTGTCAGTGGCGAGAGACGGTGGTCTGCGCTGAGGTGAGGTGGGGTATGGTTTGGTGGTCATAGAGAATCTCTGTGTGAGAAAGAGAAGAATCGGATGTCTAAACATAGAACATGGCGCCAATATTAAAATTCATTTCCCTTTAAAATGAATTATACCTTTAGCAACTAAACTAGCTATTTGTCGCCAAAAACTAATATATACTGACTAAAAATTTTGTAGCCACTCTTCATTTTTAGCTACTAAAATATTAGTCACCGAAGCTTGTAATTTGGCGACTAATTTTTTTTTTTGTCAGAAAAAATTGAGTAAACCATGACAAAATATGTTTTTGTCTCCACAAGTGGACATTTGCCGACTAATTTTTTGGTAGCCAAAGAGTAACGTAAAAATATGGCTGTTTATTTGGCGACTAAACTTTTTTTCGTCGGCAATAATTAATATACGACGACTAAAACCCCATTTAGTAGCCTAAAATCTTGACTTACGCAGACTAATATTTTTTTAGTCGCCAAAAGGTGGCATATTCAACTACTAAATTTTGTTTTAGTCGCCAATAAGTAATATATCTCGGCTAAAAAAATTTAGTAGTTACAGCCTAAACAAACACCGACTAATACATTTTTTAGCCGCCAAAAAGTTAACCTTTGGTGACTAAATTCTTTTTAGTCGCCAATTTTGGTCGCCAAAAATGTAAATTGTTGTAGTGATTGAACCGGATTGGATACAAAATTCAAATCTGTTTGAAAGAACAATCATGTCGGTTCTTTGCACCTATTCCATGGAAGAGTTATGTCTCTTTTCTGCTCCTATTCTATGGAAAAGTTGTGTCTCTTCATAGATTTGTCTCTTCAATGAAAAGTCATCATAACTTTTCAAAGAGTCACTAATTCACCTATATACATAGACCTCCATTGCATTCATTCATAAAATTGGATTCATCTTGTGTTTCTTTTCTTCTGCACTCTATCTTTTCTGTAGGAGAATTCTGCACAGTAAGGTTTGCCAGACTTGCCATGGTGGTGCTTCTTTTGCAAGGTTCGATCGTTGCATCTTGGGAGACGAACGTCCAATAAAAACTCGTGAGCACCACAGCAGGAGACGAATTTGTCTTAAGGAAATTGTGTCTAACACAAGCCCCGATCACATTTGGTTTCGTTTCCAGATTTTTACAATTTGTTTTGTAAGTTTTCTACTTCTCTGTAAGTATTTATGGTTCTCCTTGGTTTGGTTTTACCCAACCAATTTACATTATATTCAACTTATATTTTTTTTAATATAATTTGGTAATATATTTGGTGCAATAATTACGTGTTTTACACCGTACACATAAGGAGTTTTTTCTTACAACTTAAGACAAATTCGGTATTATATTTTTACAAATTTCAAGTTATTTGGTTAAAATCTTGTTTTAGTTTTTATATAGACTATATTTTCTGGTTTGATTTTTTTTTTTTTAAACTTTTATTTTATAATTCAATTAATTTGTTATGTACTGTGTGTTATCAAATCTGTTTGATACAGTCAGTTTGTGATTTCTTTCAACACCAAATGTGAAACGTCACCTACCATCAAAGTAGGTCATTTATAACTTTGACTCGTGGTGGTCCCGAATCACCACTACAAGAAATAACACCTTTGCCGACCAAAAAATTAGTCGCTAAAAGCCCATTGCTAGTCGGCAAAAGTTATCCACGACCAATTTTTTTGGTCGCTACTTTGGTCGCCAATTGAGGGTCGGCAAAAGTAATTCGCGACCAAAATTTTTGTTGGTCAGAAAAGTTGGATTTGCCGACTAAATTTTTGGTCGCTAAATATATCATTACTACGACTAATCCATTTTGTTGCTAAAACACTTTGGTCGCGAAAAGTGATATTTTCCTGACCAAATATCTTAGTCGCCAATTGTCACATTCCACAACCAAATAGATTAGTCGCCAAAAGTCGAGGAATCGCTGACTAACAATTTAGTCGCCAAAAGGTAAGGTATTGCCGACTAATGATTTTAGTCGCAAAAGTGTAGAATTTGCCGACCAATTTTTTAGTCGCCAAATCTCTTTCTTTTCTTTTTTTCTTTTCTTTTTTTTGAGAACCATCAATTTTTGTTTATAAACATTCAATCCAATATCAAACAAAATTCATTCAACCCAACCACAATTAAGGAACAATAACATTTGAAAAAGAAAAAGCTTAAGAACAATAATTAACAAATTTCCTTTCTTATAACTTCATTAAATCATCAAATAATAATTGAATTCCATTTAAAGTAAAGATGAAAATATGTAACCAACTAAATTACAATAATTATTACAAATGTTGAATATGAGAAGAGATGTCACGCTACAGTTCCCAAAGCACTTCAACTGATTTGCCATGCATTTGGTCAATCCTAGCATCTTCACCAACTAATTAACTCTTAACAGCAGCAGCATACACACTAGCCTGCCTTCACCAGCATTGCAAATTGACACTGAGAAACAAAACAGAACAGACCAGTAGCATTGCAAAAAATAATTTCACACATAGTAGTCCATAGCTGAGTAGAGCAAACCAACAAAATAAAGCCTGAAATAGACCAAAGCAAAAACTGAAGCAAAGTGACAGATTGCAGCAAAAGAATAGAGCCTGAGCCAAAGCAGCAGAATCTGAAGCAACACTGAAAAACAAAGCAGAGCAAAAACAGCAGCATTGCATAACAGCCCATCCTCTCACAACAGTAGCCAATAGTAGGTGGTGAGCAACAGTAGTGGGGAAGAAAGGGAATGAAAACTAATTTTCAAAACAAATGAAAACACATTTTTGTTTCAAGATTTACACTGGCAGACAACACTTGTGGCTGCCAAAAAAATATAATACACTAGTGACCTCCAGATTTTATCTAAAAGGAAAAAAAAAGGTTCTTCCATAAATCACAACCAAGTATTCAAAAGATGCAATTTACAGTTAACTACAGAGAGTTTATCCATATCTGAATAGATTAATATATTTGTCAATACAGAAGAAATTCAAATAGGTGTCGAAACACAGTCATCACAGCAATTTTTTTTCCCATATGATATGGAAAGGCAAGTAAATTAAAATGAAGAAAGCAGGCTCCATTTATTTGGTTTCAAATGCTTAAAAACCCTAAAGCTTCTGCTAATTCAACCCCAAATTTATTTGGCAGCATAGCATGAAGTTAAAGATTCTTCAATGTTCATGAAGCCCATGGCCAACATTTCCTTGTTTCCATCAAGATGGTATCCTTTTATGGATGCAAAAGATCGACCAACCGTGATGGCTTCCTGAAGTTGGCACTCGTATCAAGAAACTTTTTACAATAACTTATTTTATACCTCATATGTGCATTCAAAGTATAAGATCTAAATAGAATATGTTTAGATTACCATGAGATAAACCTTTGCTAGCAAATAATTAGTGATCAAGTAGACAAAGCTAGACCAAGACTGGTTCAGAAACCAGATTGTCTTCATGCTAGGAGGTCTACTAGGCTACCTAGACAAATGCAATAGTTAGCCAAAAAGAAGGACCACAAAGAGTATCTAAGAGATACATGAGCTCAAGTTATCAGGTATCGACTCATACGGAACTGGTAATAACAATTGACCTTTCATCTAATTGGTCTAAAGTGGAGCTTCACCACTTGTTCATCATCAATTATACGAATGGACAGCATGTGAAGCTGACATAGAAATCAAATGTTGATGAGTTCTGGTCAAGAGTTGCATCAAGATTCAAAACAAGAAATTTTCAAAACTGGACAATACTGTGAGCCAAGGTGATGTTTCCATAGTCCTTACTCAAATAGGGCTTTCCTTTGGTCTTCTAGTCTATAGGAAAAATCTCATCTGTCAGCGCTTATCCTGGTCCGGACACATAGACTCTATTGCTTTTCATTCCATTAAGTGTCTAGAGGTAAATGGCTAATGTAGAGACTTATTTCCCTAATCGGATTGCTGCGTAGATTAGACTTAAAACTTCATTAATAGGTTAGTTTGCAATCGTCATACATAAAAAGTGGATAGTAGAAGTTAGAAACCATATATTGATGAGATTCAACCAGACTTAATAGAAAACAATCATAGCCAAGCAATTTACATTTTGAAAAGCACATCCCGAATTCCATTCCAATACTCTAAATATCTGATAAACAATTTCCTGTTTAGTCCCTCAGTTTCTTTCTTCATTAATAGAGGTAAAAATAATGAATTTAAAATCAAATGCAATCCAACAAATCTTAAGACAAGTTTTTCGACAGAAGCTTAAAGAAATAGAAATAGCACATGAAGCACTAAACTTCCGTACACTTATTTCTATCTTTCGAAAGATTACTTCAACATAACAAACTTGTGCATTTCATCAACATATGTCTCATTAATCATCCATCTTTTAAAATAAAATAAAAAAATACTCTCCTACTAGACATACCCCAACACATTAAACAAAAACAAATAAATAACACCACAATACAATCAATTTATTGATCTACATAAGCCTACCCCTCATGTGTCAGGTTTTAGAGTATGTAGCACTTCCGATTCCATTGGATGTATAGAGACCATATAAATTCCAAGTAACATTTGATTCAACTTATGCATGCAAAATCATTAGTAATGATTATCATAGATTCTTCAAGTTAATAACTTATTTTATACATCATCTCCAAACACATTTTGATAAAACAGTGCAAATGCTCATATAATTCACAGTTAAGGCATCTTGAAACTCTAACCTTGCTGATAAATATAGTAGAAAATGCAAATACGAACAAATTTCAAGGGCAACTCTTTAAAAAATAAATTGTTAAGTTAAAAAAACAAATTGACATCACAACATTCTTTACCTATTCTGTGGCCGGAGAAGTTAACACAGCAACATTTGCCCTTAGAAGAAAAAGCTTCAAACTACATATGAACACACAAGAGAACACACAGCATCATGACTCTTATAAATATTAATGACAAATTAACAGTGCTATTGCATTACACTAGAAAACCTTCAATAAGAGAGTTTTATCCATATCCCCTAGTAGATGCACAAACAAGAGCCCCACTGTCTAACAACATATGAACACACTCCGGCCATCCTTGTCGGGCTGCCAAGTGCAATGGGGTTGTTCCATTTTTATCTCTTATATTCACAAACCTTGCAAATCCCCTGCCATCAACTCCAAATCAAACCAAACAAAACAACCATAGCTTTAGCAACGTCATGGATATTCTCTACACACAAGCATATATAAGAGTGTGTGTGTGTGTGTGTGTGTGTGTGTATAGAGAGAGAGAGAGAGAGAGAGAGAGAGAGAGAGAGGGTCACCAGGAATGTGCAACAGAGGTGGAAAGGGCAGCATAAAGAATAACTTGTAGGCAATCTAGATGGCCATAGAAAGCAGCATAATGCAAACAGGTTCTTCCATGGAGTGAATCAAACATCAAAATCTAATGAAATTTCACACACAACCAATGGAAAATATATAATTGAATAATTTTAGGGACACTTAATTTAGGAAGATTTGTAACTTAAAAAAAAAAAAACATACACATATACATATACATATACATAAGAAGCCCAAATCCACTCACAAAACCCCAAAACCCAAAACTAAAACCCCAAAACCCCTCACAATAATAGAAAATAGCAATTGTAACCATACATCAAACCATCCAATTCCACCTCCCAAACATATATATAACCATAAAAAGACAGAGAAACCTTCTTTATGTTTTCCAGAAATAATAGCTACTTCCTAATATAGTATGGTTACTACGTACTTTTGTACAGTCATTTTTCAACTAGAAATTAACAATGTTGAACAAGTGAATTTTTATCATTATTGCCGTTACTGTAAGTAAGCTAGCACATTTATTTATTTTAAAGCATTGAGCTTGAGGTTGTTGATCAATCCCTATAACCCACCAAAAAGGACAAGGTCTACCAAGAAGCACTTTGCAGAGTCAAAAATATATATCACAAGCATGGTATAAATAATTTGACAATATTAGCAAAGGAGTGCAAGCTGCAGATAGAATCCTACCTAGGCCTCCTATCCCAGATGCCTCAACATTTATAAAAGCTCCAATTGTGTCACGCCATTTATGTGATGTCATGAAGCCATGTGAACCCCAATATTGGAGACCGTTAACAAGTTCAATGATTATTAGCTGGAGAACACAACACTAGACTACTATTAGCTTAAAATAGGCAATTGTGCAAAATAATACATTACCATATACAACATTTGCCATTTGCAATCTATCATACATTTTAAAACAACAGTGGCTTATCCAAAGAAATAAATAAATAAACAACAGTGGTAAACAGATCATGATCTGCCAAAATGAGTAGTCACAACACACAAGTCATGATGGGCCTATTGACTTTCTGCACATGCTTCCATTCAAGTAAAAAAGTAGTTACTCAACATTAAAATATATATGATCAAAAAGACATTAAAATATATTAGCAATCAAAACCAACAAAGAATATGCAATGTGAGCAGAACTATCCTATTTTTCACTTCGTCCACTCCGCCTAAAGTGTACAAATAACCCCATTTATAGTGAAGGCAATGTTGGGATTGAAATTAAATGCAAGGAAAGGAAGAGGAATAAAATAACTACGCATTTATGTAAATAAAGATATACATTGAAATGGATTAACTTTGCAAAATATCAAGCTAGAATCCTGTGACACTGACAATATGCAAACCATAATCTTCATCCCTCTAACTCTCTCTATGTTTTGAGGGAAAATATTGACAAACAAAAAAGATGATTAATAATGGAAAGAAAAATAGAGGAAATCTAAAAGTTGTGTTACAAATGGCAAATTTGAAAAGGTGACCAGATTGTAGTAGTACAAATTCTGTTTCCAGAAACCACTTTGCCTTGCTTTAATAACTTTTAGATCCATAGGAGAAAAAACAAAGTACTGTTTAAAACATAACCAAATGCAACATAAATTTTGGGCATCATACTTCCACAAACTTCAAATTCTTTCCAGTTATGTCATTTGGAATTTATCCCACTAACCTGTTAAAACTGACATCCCTGTCCAAATCACAATACAAAGATATATATATATAGAGAGAGAGAGAGGACAGACCGTCAAGGCAGACAACATCAAAGGGTTGAACACGGTGGTAATCGAAGACAGCTTCGAGTTGTTCTTCGGTTGATTCGACCTGTAAAACAGAGAAATCGAAAATCAAGTTCAGAAACCCTAGGAAAAAAAAAAAAAACAAAACAAAACAAAAACAGTACTTGGAAGATTGGGGGGCTAGAACTTGAAGTTTCGCACCATTAGGGTAGAAGAAATTGAGGCCGAAGTCGCAGTAATCGTCGAGGAAGAAGCAAAGGTGGGAGTTGGGATCGTGTGGGGTTTGAAGGAAGCGGTTCTGATTGTAGAGTTGTTGGGAGGTTTTGAGAGTGTTGGGGTAGCGTAGTGATTGGAGTACGAGGGGGTCGAGGTCGAGGTGAGATTGGGTGAGGTTTGGTGGTCACAGACTTTGTGTATTAGAGAGAGAACAAAAGGAGGTGTAAACAAAACAAGGTGCCAATATTAAATAGGAGCGCTAAATTTGAAATGTCAAATATTTTAGTTCTTTTGGCGACTAAAACAATTTAGTCGTTGAAAATAAATGTTTGGCGACCAAATTTTTGGTTGCCAAAGAAAAAAATAAAATTTTTATTTTTTATTTGATGACTAAAAATTAAATTAAATAAATTTTCATCTGTGTGAGAGAGAATTGACAAATGTTAATAATTGGCGACTAAAATATTGTTGTAGCCAAAGCTTAATTAACAGTGACTAAAACATTAGTCGCCAAAAGTATTAATTTGGCGACTAACTTTTTTTTGGTCGAAAAAAATAAATATACGACGACTAATTTTTTTTTGGTCAGAAAAAATAAATATACGATGACTAATTTTTTTTTTTGTCGTTGAAAATAAGTTTTTGGCGACCAAAATTTTGGTCGCAAAAGATAAAAAATAATTTTTTATTTTCCATTCGGTGACTAAATAGTTTTAGTAGTCAAAACTCAATATACGACGACTAAAATATTTTTTGTCGCTGAAAATAAGTTTTTGGCGACCAAAATTTTTGCCGCCAAAAGATAAAAAATAATTTTTTATTTTCCATTCGGTGACTAAATAGTTTTAGTAGCCAAAACTCAATATACGACGACTAAAACATTTTTAATCGCTGAAAATAAGTTTTTGGCGACCAAAATTTTGGTCGCCAAAAGATAAAAAATAATTTTTTATTTTCCATTCGGCGACTAAATTGTTTTAGTAGCCAAAACTCAATATATGACGACTAAAATATTTTTTTGTCGCTAAAAATAAGTTTTTGTCGACCAAACTTTTGGTTGCCAATTCCACAACCAACTTATTTTGATTTTCTGCGACCAACTTAATTTTTGGTTGCCAAAAGGTGACCTTCCGCGACCAAATTTGTAGTTGGTCGCCAAAACCATACCACTTTCTGCGACCAACTTTAATTTACGTCGCCAAAATATGACCTTCTGCGACCAACTCATATTTGGTCGCCAAAAACAATGATCATTCGCGACTAACTCATATTTGGTAGCCAAAATGTAACTTTTAGCGACCAATTTTTATATTGGTCGCGAAAAGTGGTCGCTAAAAGTGCAAATTCTTGTAGTGCACGGTGATTATATGAAACACTAATAGTTTTGGTTTTGGTTCTCATGCATGTGTTATTTTCAAGGGGAAGTTATTGATAAGTCCAGACACAAAATTCAAAATCTATTTAATCTCAAAACAAAATACTTGTACCAATTAGTCCTATATATTTTTAATTGTTATCAAAAAAATCTTATTTTTTAAAAAAATAAATAAAATAAAGATGCTTTTACATCCCACCACCATCGGGCTTCTGTCAAACAACCATAAGAGACTGGCCAGAATATTCAACATCACTAGAAAAGTCAATGGAATATCATCGAAAATTCACCGGAGTATTGTCGGAATATTCTAAATGTCACTGAAAGTTATCGGAATGTCTAGAATATTCGTTGGACGTCAAGAATGTCACTGAAGGCTCACCAAAATGTCTAGAATATTGTCGGGAAAAAAAAAAGAATAAACTGATAAATTAAAGTGAAAAAACGTAGTAAAATGTGCTAAATATTGCTAAAAGAAGGGGGGAAAAATCTAAGAACAACAAACAACAACAATGAAAAAAAATATATATGTTATTCTCAATTTTTGTAGGTTTTAAGCAAATAATTTCTAATATTGATCAAACTGAAAAGCAAGTTTTGAAACTATAAAATGTTACAGTTTCAAAGTACGATTTTATTAAGTATTTATCCTTATTAATCAAACTGAAAAACATATTATGAAACTGCAAAATTTTATAGTTCTAAAGAAAAGTTATGAAACTGCAAAATTTTACAGTTCTAAAGAATGATTCAATTCAGCACCAAAAAAACTGAAATTGTAAATTTTACAGTTTTTATCCCTTGTAATTAAAACTCAAAAACAACTTATTCAGAATTTAAAATTTTTTCCCATTATAATATGAAAATAGAAGTGTATAGTACATAAAAAGTATTAAAACTAAGAGATCGAAGGAAAAAGACAGATATAGAGAGATGCTTGCACTCCGACAACTATTTTTTGGTTTAGATCTAGCCGGATCTAACGTAGATTTGAGTAGATCTACTTATCTTCTTTGTCAGAAACTCATCTCTTTCGCCGTCAGTGGTTTATATTTTTAATTGATTTAATTTTAGATTTTGCCTCAATTTAGTTCAACTTTTTAAGAAAAATTTGATTAAGGTTAACCCACTAAGTTAAGTAAATTTATAATTTTGTTCTTAAAAATATGGCACATAACACTTATGTGTATATTTTTCACACAAAAAAAAAATAATAATAAAAAAATAAAAAAATCTAAGAGTTGTAATCAATTGAACCAAATTAAGACAAAGTCGTAAATTCATGATTAAAATCGAGCCAATTGAAATTAAAGTGACTAAAATAACATAAGGATCAAAGTATATGGACTACCGTCATAATTTGCCAAAGCAAATATTCTGATCTTTAAAAAAATATAAGATTATCCTTTTTTTCCGATAAATATAATCTGATTATGTAACTATATGTCTGATCACATTTTTCATGTAGGAATTAAAATAATAAAAAAAATCTATTTTTAAGTAGGGAAATAAGAATTAAAATTTATTTAGTAATGCTATTAAGTAATTCTTGATCTCTTTCTAGGTAGACAGATACATCCATTCATACACGCCTAGCTTGCTAGGAATTCATATTCCAACACATAAAACTAGGCCTCCTTCCTTTATTCTATCATTTCAAAATTCTTAAAAATTTCTGACAAGTACATACGCAGAAATTCTTAACAATTTTTCTAGGTAAATAGCTTTACTGATTAATTAACCCACATCTTAATTAAAAGTAATATGGTACTTAGGCTGTTTGTTGGGGTAGAAAAGCCCAAAATTCCTCTCTGTTTCTTCCCCAGTTTTGTTGTTCTCATCAAACATAGCAAACAAGTAAACCTCTATAGCCTTTCCAGGCCTCTTAATCATATTCTGATAGTAATAAGTCTCTGCATTCTGCTTTGTAGCTCCCTCATGGCCTTGAGACGGCCACCCGGTCTCTGACACCACGATCTCCACCCCGGGTCCGCCTGCCTTCTCGACGGCCGAGTACATAGCATCCAACAAGGCATCAAAAAGGTTCTGGTAACCAGACGGATCACCTGAGCCAGTGAACAGGGCATATGGAAGAGTATTGTGTTGTGGATCACCAGTGTATGCAAAATAAGGGTATATGTTTGCAAGCAGTGGAGACTTGTTGGCGGTTAGGAATTGAATGATCGGTTCCATGAACGACTTCACACCGTCGAAAGAGCCTTGCGATGGTGGGTATGGGTTGCTTACTAGAGCCGAGTATGTTGCAGTAGAGACCTTGATTTGGTCCTGTCGTATTCAACAAAAAATGTGAATAATAAAATTATATTAATAATCTATCGACTAATATAATTGACATTAAAATTCTAAATAATATTTTTCTCAATAAATATCTTCTTCTTTAATTGTAGCCTCTTCTCTGTAATTTGATCATACTAGCTATGAAAAACTAATTTCCTTTTTGTATATAATTTAAATTTTTTTAATATGTTTTATAGATATAAAGAGGACCACTACTTCAATTTTTTGGAAAATGGATCAACTCCTCGTATTGGACTAAAAGACCCAATACAACCTCAACTGTCCGTCTTCTAATCTATACTATATATTAAGCAAAATGAGGTTTTTAACCCCAAGGCCTGTGGGAGCTCCAATCTCCTAATTCTAATTTTTTAATTTTTTGATTTAAAAAAAAAAAAAAAAAAACTCAGCATTTATTGACTTCTCCCAACCCAACCTCAGCATTTATTGACTTTTCCCAACCCACAACCCCTTTTGACTTCTCCCATAATTATTTCAACTTCCTTTTCAATTTCTCTCATAAACTATGGTTACACACAAAAATAAAAAATAAAAAAGATAAGAATTTAGCTATAGATCTCAAAAAGATATAACATCTAAATTTGAATTATGATTTAATAATATAATTATGTATTTTTTTTATGTATATCTATCAAAATTTTAAATCACTTAATAGGTCAAATTAATCAATTTTCCAAAATTATTGATTTTCAATTTACAAAATAGATTAAGAAAAACTATTGACTGATTTATTTATTTAATAACAAAAATATTTCATAATCTCTCTTTCCTAATCTCTTTCACAAATTTCAAAAAAAAATATTAAAACTTGCATTCATTTTCTCTTCTCCAAAATATCATATAGGAGCTCCAATCTCCTAATCCTAATTTTCTAATTTTTTGATTTAAAAAAAAAAAAACCCTCAGCATTTATTGACTTCTCCTAACCCAACTTTAGCATTTATTGACTTTTCCCAACCCACAATCCCTTTTGACTTCTCTCATAATTATTGCAACACCCTTTTCAATTTCTCCCATACACTATGGTTACACACAAAAAAAATTTAAAAAAGATAAGAATTTAGCTATAGATCTCAAAAAGATATAGCATCTAAATTTGAATTGTGATTTAATAATATAATTATGTATTTTTTTTTTATGTATATCTATCAAAATTTTAAATTACTTAATGGGACAAATTAATCAAATTTTCAAAATTATTGATTTTTAATTTACAAAATAGATTAAAAAAACTATTGACTGATTTATTTATTTAATAACAAAAATATTTCATAATCTCTCCCTCCTAATCTCTCTCACAAATTTTCAAAAAAAAATATTAAAACTTGCATTCATTTTCTCTTCCCCAAAAAATCAGATAATATTTTCTATTAAAGTTGTAGATATCTACCTATATTTTATATATTATATTATAACATAGCAAAAAAAAAAACTAAAAAACTAAAAAAAATCTTTAAAGTTTATCTAAATAAACTTTAAATCAATAAAACTCACATGTCTATCACATATCTAACTCACATCATAACTTACCTAAATAATAATAATTAAAAACAAATAGAAACCACAGATAAATTAAAATTTTTAAAAAAAAGATACCCACAACTCCATCTTAAATAAATTGAAAAAAAAAATACCCGAATAGAAACCACACAAAAATAAAAATAAAAATAAAAAGATATATCTATCTATCTATCTATATCTATCTATACTATATATTAAGTAAAATGGGGTTTTTAACCCCCAAGGCCTATGGAAGCTTCAATATCCCAATCTGAATTTTTTAAATTTTTTATTTTAAAAAAAAAAAACTCAGCATTTATTGATTTGGTCAAAATCCCCTATTATTAGCATTTATTAACTTTTTTCAATCCACATATCTTTCCATATGCTTGCAATTATTGATTTGGTCAAAATCTCCTGATCAGCATTTAAAATCCTCTTATACAAATAATTATAGATACAATTCGTGTATAGTTACTGCAGTACCATTTTCAACTTCCCCCATACAGTATGGTTAGTGATAAGAAAAAAATCTTAAAAAACATAATTTACATATTAAAAAAAATCTAAAACAAATATAAATATCTATAATTATCCCATGCATAGCACGGGTGATAGGCTAGTACTATATATTAAGCAAAAGGGAATTTTTAACCCCCAAGGCCTATGGAAGCTTCAATATCCCAATCTGAATTTTTAAAATTTTTTATTTAAAAAAAAAAAACTCAGCATTTATTGATTTGGTCAAAATCCCTGATTAGCATTTATTAACTTTTTTCAATCCACATATCTTTCCACATGCCTGCAATTATTGATTTGGTCAAAATCTCCTGATCAGCATTTAAATCCCCTTATACAAATAATTATAGATACAATTCGTGTATAGTTACTACAGTACCCTTTTCAACTTCCCCCTGGTAAGTGATAAGAAAAAAATCTTAAAAAACATAATTTATATATTAAAAAAATCTAAAACAAATATAAATATTTATAATTATCCCGTGCATAGCACGGGTGATAGGCTAGTACTCTCTAAGCGAATGATTCATATTAAGTTAAAACAAATATTGATAGTTATATAATTGAATCAAATTTATTTTAAAAAATTAAACTCTACATATGATTTCAAAATATACCATTCATTTTTTTAAAAAAACCAATGCAATTCAATTATGTGACTATTGATCAAGTTAAAATTCTTTTATAGTAGTAATCAACTTGCTAGACACTAAAAAAATAAATGATTCAGATCACCGAATTAGGCCCGGAGTGGGCCCCACATCACATAAATTGACCCTTTAGTCCAAGGAAACTTCTTTATTTAAAAAAAAAATCTTACATGATTGAGACTACATAATTTAGAAATAAGCCTTGGTTTGGTAAACATATTGGGACTAAATAAGCATATAAGGAAAAAAAAAAAAAAAAAGCCATAAAATCACAAAATGATAAAACACTTGACTGTTGATGCAAAATTACCAAATTGACCCATATACAAACAAAAAGTCAAAAAAATATCATTTTCAAGTGGAGGGCAATTTTGTCATTCCAATGCAAAAAAATCAAAAAAGCCAAACAAGAAAACCAAATGAACAAAAAAGTCTCAGACTAAAAAAATTAAGAAAGTCAAAAAGCCAAGCTTGCCAAACGACAAGTAATGTTATTATGCTAGGAATCGCAAATGATATACTAAAATTTCTACCAATTCACTCACATGCCTCTAGCATTTTAGTTTAGAAATAAATGCTAGCCTGTAAACCCAAGGCTGCTATTGCATTGTAGACGTTTTTCATGGCAGGGAGGACAAATTGAACATACTGAGCAGTGTTGGCTTTGTTGGGATCCACTTTGTTTCCAATGGCGATGTACCAGAACTTGACGCCCGGGAAATAGTTTCCAACATTGTTTTGGACCCATTGTGATGCGGCCGAAGGATTAGACCCGAGAGCTGGAAGGTCGGAGTTGGGGACGTCGAGGACTAATTCAATGTTGGAGCCCCTCAGGGCTTCGAGGGTCGATGACTTTGGACCGTACATTCGCATCCTTCCAATGCCGTTGGATTGGTAGAGTTGTACAACTTCTTGATCCGATGGTAAGTTGTCGCCCTGTTGTCCATTACACACCTATGGATTGTGCATCTGCAATGGTGACATTTTTGTGAGAAAAACGTTAAATATACCACAAAAAAATTGTACAAAAAAATCATACGTAATGATGTGGCAATGATTTTTTGGGGAATTATGAAATATAATGTTAGGCATTTTGAATTTTAATGAATGAATATAAACAGGTCATCTCAGGTGTTATTGACTTAGACTCTATGTCTCCTTTACTAAAATAGCATAAGCTTATTATATAATTTGTCTCATTCACTTTTTACATATTATTTCAATATATACATATCTATTATATTGAATAAATCCATTTAGAAAAAAATTATATGTAACAAAAATGTTGGCACCTGAATTTAAGATAACCATGCAGATAACATCCCATTTGAAAAAGAAGAAGAAGAAAAAGAAGAAGAAGAAAAGGCTCCAATGTGGAGTGACTGAATGGATCAAATATTAAAGATCAAGAAGGCATACAAACATGCCCTTAAACAAACAAATCTAAAAGATGGATCATTAAACAAAAATATATAAGAGAGTAATAATATACAAATAAAAATATTATATACAAATTGTATATAGAACGATGTGGTAGAATTATAAATTTATCTCCTTAAAATAAAAACAAAAAATCTATTAAGAGGCTTATTAATAACTAGGTATCCGGATTTTGAAGTTAACAGTTGAGTAACCCTTCAGTGGCCCCTTTGAGTTTGATGTTGAATTTTATTCTTCAGTCTTTACCGTTTGGCCGAATCCATTAGAACCGTTACTAACATATCATTTTAGTGAATGTTTTTATATGAAAATTTTGAAAGAATAATATATTTTCCTACAGAAGATAATATATGTATGCATGAAGTTAGCATTTTTATTATGCACTTCATAGCTCGTACAGCAAAATGGCATTACTAGGCTTACGCTTGGTATGACATGTATGAGAGAGAGAGAGAGAGAGAGAGAGAGAGAGAGAGAGAGACCTGTCATATAAATGGTAGGTGAAAACAATACAAGTAGCAATATAGAAACCATAAAAAGTTCCATTTTTAAAAATGGAAAGGAACAACTAAAACCACACTACAATTTTTTTTTTTGTTTTTTAAATGGAAGAAGATGTAGAAAACACTACAATCTCCCCTATTTTATATAGAAAGCCAATTACTACTACTCTGTTTGGTGGACCAAACCTGTTGCCCCTTTCAAAACACTGCTTTGAAAAGTAACACTTCAATATGGTAGGTCAGTTACAACAAGTCCAATAGAAAAACACTACACGAAAATCATTTGACACCATTTCTTATTCTTATTTATTATTATTATTATTATTATTATTATTATTACCACTAAGTAGTTTCCATAATTTTTTTTTACACTAAATAAGCTCAAAAAAAGTATTTTTTTTTTCTCACTTTCCACCACTTTTTATCAGATTGAGGAAATCAACCTTATTTTCATATACATTTTGCAGCATATATATACACATACAGGATAACAAACACTTGTTTGAAATCCTAAAATATACAGCAGTTTGAAACTGTTTCCTAACTCTAAGGTACAAGTATTTCGAATGAATTCAAAATAGAGAAACTAACGGACTGTTACAATCTGTACAAGTATTTTGAATGAATTCAAAATAGAGAAACTAACGGACTGTTACAATCTGTTACAATCCTGTGATATGCCCCCTCAAGATGAAGCGCGGGGATAGAAGTCCTATCTTGGATTTGAGATCCAGAAAACAAACACAGTGAAGAGGTTTGGTGAGGGCATCGGCAAGTTGATCTGCTGAGGATACATGAGCAACCTGAAGGACACCATTTTGTACTTGGTCTCTGATGAAGTGATAATTGATGGCAACATGTTTCATTCTGGAGTGGAACACGGGATTGGAGCAGAGTTGGGTAGCACCAACATTATCACAATATAAAACGGGACAGCAAGGTAGTTGAACACCAAGATCAGTGAGAAGATAGCAAAGCCAGTTGAGCTCAGCTGCTGCATTAGCGATTGACTGGTATTCTGCTTCAGTGGAAGATAGTGCAACAATTTTCTGTTTCTTAGAACTCCAGGAGACTGGATTACAACCAAGATAGATAACGTAAGCACTGGTTGATGAAAAATCATTCTTGTCACCTGCCCAATCAGTGTCTGCATAGGCGTGTAAATTCAATGGGGACCGGCGATGTAGTTGGAGGCCGTCATTAATATTTCCACATAGATAGCGTAAGAGACATTTAACAAAGTTCCAATGATCGGTTGTTGGAGTGTGCATGTACTGGGAGAGCTTGCTAACCACAAATGCAAGATCTGGTCTGGTAATCAAGAGATATTAAAGGCTGCCAACAACTGTTCTGTACTCGGTAGGATCAGACAAAGCAAAGCCCGATTTTAACAAAGGTGGACTAGTTGGAATGGGAGTGAGCACAAGTTTGGCATCAGTCATATGAGTTCTAGCTAGAATATCCAAAACGTAACGCCTTTGAGATAATAAAATCCCTTGTTGATTTGGGACGACCTCCACACCCAAAAAATAGGATAGCTGTCCAAGATCCTTAATTAAAAATCGATGAGCAAGAACATTAACAAATAAGTTGATCATCTGAGTGTTGTCTCCAGTGATGATTAAGTCATCCTCATAGACAAGTATATACATTCTATGACCAGTAGTAGTGAGAACAAATAGTGAAGTATCTGCATGAGAATTTTCGAAGCCTGAGGTAAGAAGGAAAGTTCGAAGTTCATGATACCAGGCTCTCAGTGCTTGTTTGAGGCCATAGATGGCCTTTTGAAGTTTGCAGACATAAGATGGATGATCTTGATCAACAAAACCTGTGGGTTGTTGCATGTAGACATTCTCGGAGAGGTGGCCTTGTAGAAAGGTGTTGTTAACATCCAGTTGACGTAAGGACCAACCCCGAGATACGGCAAGACTAAAGACAACACGTACTGTCGTTGGTTTTACAACAGGGCTAAAAGTGTCTAGATAATCGACGCCGGGTCTTTAATGAAATCCTTTTGCGACCAACCATGCTTTGAACCTGTCAACAGAGCCATTAGAGTTACGTTTAATTCAAAAAATCCATTTGCACCCAACTATATTCATGGTAGAATTAGGTGGGACAAGTTCCCATGTTCCGTTTCTAACTAAAGCATCACACTCATCAGACATGGCTTTACGCCATCTTGGATCTTTAAGGGCAGTAGTCACTGTAGTTGGTTCAAGGTCATCGGATTTGGAGAGTTGGGTATAAAGGTTCATTTTAGTGATGGGTTTATGAATGTGGTTCTTTGCTCGGGTGGTCATTGGGTGAGTTGGAAGGGGATGAATTTCAGGTGGGTTAAGAGGAGGCGACTTTGGGATATGTAGTGGTGGATCGGTTGAGGGTGTGAATGAAGGTGAGTGTGATTGGGTGGGCTGGTTTGTGTTAGTAGATGGAACCTGTAGTGGAGTGTGTGTTAGAGCTGCACTTTGAGGTTGCTGAGAGACGATGACTTCAGATGTTGTATTGAGTGGCGGCTGGGAAGAGGATGCGAGAACTGGAATTGGTGCAGGAATCTAAGTTGCGATGAGGTTGGGATGAGGAATAGAGGACGGTCCAGACAGTGAAAAGTATGGAAAGTGGGATTCAACAAATTGGACATGTCTTGAGACATAGATTTTTGAGGTAGAAGGGTCAAGATAGTAGTATGCACTTTGAGTGAGAGAGTATCCAAGGAAAACACACGGCTTGGACCGTGATTCAAGCTTGTGTGAGGTGTAAGGTCTGAGCCAAGGGTAGCATAAGCAACCAAAGACCCTTAATTTGGAGTAGTTGGGGGCTTGAGCAGCAACGCTGATGTTGATGAGAGTTTGGTGTGCTTCATTGGTGTTGAGGATGGTTGCAGGGGCAAACTCAGTAGTCATGAGTGCTGAAGAATAGGGAAAAAGAAGATTGAACAATGGATCGATTTAGACTACTAACACCATATCATATTGAGGAAATCAACCTTACTTTCACATACATTTTGCAGCATATATATATACACATACAGGATAACAAACACTTGTTTGAAATCCTAAAATATAGAACAGTTTGAAACTATTTCCTAACTCTAAGGTACAAGTATTTTGAATGAATTCAAAATAGAGAAGCTAACGGACTGTTACAATCTGTACAAGTAGTTTGAATGAATTCAAAATAGAGAAACTAAAGGACTGTTACAATCTGTTACAATCTTTTGATACTTTTATCCTAAATAAATTCACTTTTACAAATTTAAAATTCAAACAACACATAAGCATAATTAGCTACGAATAAAATAAAATAAAATTTTTAGATGAACCGCGGAATTTAGTTCCATCTCTGATTTTACCGCAATCTGTGGCCTATTTTGACACCAATTTAAGTGTTCAACATTGTTTTTTGATTTTTTTTCTACGTGCAAAAGTCTTAGGTTTTCAATATTTTCCAAACCATTTAATTGAGCCTTGGAGCCAGACCTCTCTCTCTCTGATCAAACTTTGGGATATCCCAAATAATCCAAAAAGCCAAAAAGTTACTCAAAAAGTTAAAAAGTTAACACTATTCACCAAAAGTCAACAATTACGGCTGCACAACTCCCAATTCAAATTTTCCTCTAAAAACCAATTTTTACAATTTTTTATTACACATTTTTCCATAAAAAGTCAAAAAG
Source organism: Camellia japonica (assembly GCA_030407325.1). NCBI lineage: Eukaryota > Viridiplantae > Streptophyta > Magnoliopsida > Ericales > Theaceae > Camellia > Camellia japonica. Next base: position 60,554,621 of record JAPPVO010000024.1, read on the forward strand.
TTAACCCAAACATCCATATTTTCAACCTCACTTTTTTAGTCAAAAAAGACAAAAAGTGCACTTATTTAGTCTTCCCAAACAAGGCCTCAATGGACCGAACTTGAAGAATAGTTCTTACCGACAAGTCAATTGGGTTGGGCGACAATCACTCAACAATCATCTTACATGGCACATCATGTTTCTTCTAAATTGAATAACTAATACACAATGAATTTTTTATAGGTTTTGTTAAAAAAAAAAAAAAAAAATTATAGGTAACTAAACCAAAAAAAGATTTTTTTTTTGAAATTTTCTTTTAATTTTCTTCTTATTTTTCTAACACTATAAAAAAAATAAATAAATAAAGCAAATTTGCTTTTGTTTTTTATTTTTTAAATGGCTCCAGTTGGGCATCCAATTGAAGAGATGTTGGGCTTAGTAAACTCATTTCAAAGCCCACTTTAGTGATTTGAATTGTTCATCTAGTAAGGTCTAATAAAATGATTATTTATATAAACAATTAAGTTGATTGAAAATCAACAACTATATAATTGAATCACATTAACCTTAAGAAAATGAACAAGTATAATACACTACACATTTTTTGTAATGCAAATATGCTATAAATGTGTGATTAATGATATCTAATCTTTTTCTTTATTTATTTATTTATTTATTTTTTTTTACATGAATATCCTCTTCATCAGTCATAAAAAAATGAAACATTCAACTTATCGAAATGACCCACAAAAATAGACACACCAAGCCTACAATCCAATTGCGACGTGAGAAAATTCAAACGATTATATTTGCCCATAGTTTCTGTTTAATTTTGAACAATGCTATATAAATAGAATTTGAAAAAAAATATTTATAATATTTAACATATAATTCAAATTCATTTAAGATGTATGTTTCATTATTATTTTTTTTAGAACGTATGTTTCAATTACACATTATTATCCTTTTAAATGTATTTCTAAATTTTGTGCAAATATTTACTGTTTAATTTTAGACTATGTCGTTTGAGTTTGGATTTGCTAAAATTGAAGATCTCAACTTTACAGTGAACTTAAATCATTATGGGACTGAATTAAACCTATTTTGGTGATCTAAACCGTTCATCTCATACAATCAATTGAAAAAATTATCTATTCAAAAAATTAAATTGATCCAACATCGATTGTGATACCATCACATATGCTTTTAATAAAAGACTATCCATTTATTTTAATATATATGTGATTTGATCATTTGATTACTAATGTCATCAACCTTAGTTTTTGCATGTATGTTTTTCTCAGTTTCTCATATAAGACAAACGGTTTAGATAATTGAAATGGGTACAAATTGGTGCATAATGCACCAACTTCACATGTAAAGTTGAGGTATTTAATTTTGGCAAATCTAAATTCATTGCATGGCAAGGAACTCAAGATCATATGGGGGCATAAAAAGTTCAAAAACAAGGTACAAAAATATGTACATTTTTTTTTATATCCACATTAAATTACAAAACAAAATAATTGTAAGATAATTTATCTAACGTATCATCAATTCTTTTATCAAATTTAAATTTGATGAAAAATCATCATTTTTTCTACTCCAATGGTTTCATCAGATGAGTACCAGATTGAGGAAAGGGAAGAGAAAGCAAACTCAACAATTTATAGTGGTTCGGCACGCCGGGCCTACGTCTACTCCCCAAGTATTCTCTTCAGAAATTTCTCCACTATTCTTCAAATAGTAATTACACCACTAGTGTAATAACCCCGAACTGTGATTAGTCATTAAACCATGATTAAGAATGCCTAATAAGTAATTAAGAGAAAATTCTGAGTTAACCATATGTGAATTATGTTATTTGTGTTTATATCTGTCTGACGTAGAAATATTTGTTTGTCTTTCTGTTTCGGTATGTGAATTGAAGGCCTTATTGGCATCCGATCACGAAATTGCTTAGGTTAATGTGTAATTTGGAATTTGTAGAAATTTATGGTAGGTTTAATTGAAATCTGATTCGAAACCAAATAATTAGAATAAAATAATGCCAATTGATTAGTTGTAAGTCTATGTCACGACCCAAACCTGCCCCTATAGGTTTAGCGTCGTAACCGGCCAGTAATCCCTTGGATTACCAAAAGCCTCTTGACAGAATAAGTATAGTTAGGGGCTGCGGAAGCAAATATACAAAATATATGTAGTCCATTGAGCTGTGAAAACATACATGGGACAGATAATTTAAAAACTTTTATAACCTTGCGAGTAACGTCAAAAGATGCAGTATTTACACATCACTCCATAGACATATTATCAGAAATCTTGCCCAAAAATCAAAAGAAATAAAGTCTAGTACATTCTCAAAAACAGCCACTAAATTTGACTTAATCCGGAACCTCCTCGGGGGGCACAAAGGTTGGCTGACAAAAACTAAGACACCAAGTCTTCAGCTCTGAGTCTGGTCACATGCCTGATCACCTACATACATAATATAAATAGTGAGCGGAAGCCCGGTGAATAATAATGGAGTAAAGGATTTAATGAATGAAGTCCATACCAGATTCAGAAATCATAATTCAGATTTATAAGCAGATTCATATTCATATCCTTGTTCAAATCATACAAAAAAATCAGAGTTCATGCTTAATTATACGTGATACATCCATTAGCGCTAAAAAAACAAATGCAGAACAGATGCAGAACATATGGTGGTTATGAGTAACCAGTTCCATAAAGAAACCTCCGGATACAAGTAACAGAGAATAAACATGCTGAGCCCCATGATAGAGCCTCCGATACGGGTAACAAATTGCAGACATATTAAGTTCCATGATGGAACCTCCGATACCGGGTAACCGCTAATAGATATCACATGATGCTAAGGATGCCACGAATACATTATTAAAAATTGGACAATCATTCATTGTACAGAACATATCATTTTAGAAAACATATCTTATTTTATCATAGAGAAAGTAAATAAAGTTAAACATAACTTTACTAAGTTATTACTCATAGTTGGCTTCGGGCGTAGACAGATAGAGTAGACTAATCAAACGGTTTACGGCACGTGACCTATATTAACACATAACAAATATACAGTTGAAACACACGTTGGAATATATTTAACTCATTATGTTCCATTTATAGCGTGTTTCTACATTTTACCCTCATTATTATGCCTTAATCTTGGCCTAAGAATGCCTAGGATGGAATGAGGATGCAAAAATGCATTTGGAAACACTTGATCGAATTTTCTGAAAACAGGGTCCCCGTTCGAGCGTAGATTTCTTCACTCGAGCGGACATGCAAAATGTGAGAGGACGCTCGAGCGCAACTTCCTCCGCTCGAGCATTCTGCAAACTTTGAAAAGGTACTGGTTATGTGATTTTCAAGCTCGATGAACGCTCGATGGTCGCTCGAGCGTGAGACTCAATCCCTCGCTCGAGCGCAACTCTTGCCGCTCGAGCGGTTTGCAAAAACATATAACTTCTGAGAGCATGTATTTCATGCTCGGCTAGCTTCTGGTAGCTCGAGTAGAGATGCAAAAACAAAGGTGGCTGCTCAAGCGCATAATCTCACTCTCGAGCCGAAGTACAGAATATGGAATTTCCAGATTGCTCTTCTTTGCTCAAAACTCGAATTTCACACCTCAAAACTCATCTTCTTAGGCCAAAATTCTGGAAAACATATAAGAACTTGTAGAATATTATGATTTGAAGATTATTTCATGAAATCAAGGCTCAAAAGTATATCAAACATGCAAGAATTCAACTTGAAATGTAAGAACATGGTATGAACTTGTCATGCATATATTCACTTGAGTTCTTAGCTTCCAAAACATGATCAAATGAGATGAATTGATGGAAAACAAGATGAATTCTCAAAGCTAAGGTAGAATGATAACATGCATAGGAGAATTCTTTGAAAACTTCCCCAAGATGCCATGATATAAACATGCATGCATGGAATGATCTAAACTCCTTCATTTTAGTTCAATTCTAGCATTACACAACTTAATTCTTTAAACTCATGTGCTAAATGACTCAATCCGACACTAGAAGGTTGAATTTCTTACCTTAGATGATCAACGATGCTCTATAGGGGTATTTGTTTGAAGTTCCAAGCCAATCTCCAAGTTTCCTAGCAATTCATTTACTTGAATTCAACTCTCTCTTAGTCTCTCTCTCTCTCTCTCTACACGTTTTAAGCTTAAGGAAGAAGAAATGAGGGTGCAAAAGTGTAATAGAGATGTTGAGGTGGCCTTATATAGGCTTGGCTAATGGCCTAATTAATTCATTGATTACTTAATCAGTTGGGTACTAATTATTCTAATTTAATCGTTCTGAATCGAATTTCAATTAAACCTACTACAAAATTCTATAAATCCTAAATAACATATAAATTAAGTCAATTTCTGAATCGGATGCCGATAAGGCCTTCAACTTGCAAATCAAAACTAAAACATGAATAGATTTTCCTATGTTAAACAGATATAAACACAAATAATGTGACACACATATAATTAATTCAGAATTTGATCTTAATAACTTATTAGACATATGAAATCATGGATTAACGTTAATCATGGATTGGAGTTGTTACAGTCTAGCTTAATTAAACTTCTTAATCAAGCCTATATAAGGCTTACAAACATTCTAGACTCATTATTTTTCATCCTCCTTGAGACAAAAACGTGAGGGAGAGAGAGTGAGTGAAGAGAAGTTTGAACTCAAGAGAGGAAAGCAAGCATTTGGAAGGAACTTTGGAAATTTGACCTTCTAGCTCAAAAAATTAGGCATCTTAAACCCAATTGAACAACTAAAGTAAGAAATCAAGCAATAGTTTTGGAACTGAGTTGGTTCATGTATGAATTCAAGAGAATTGAACTAAGAGATGCAAGAACTAAGCTAAGAAGTGGAAATGAAGATCGATTCATACATGCATGTGCATTTTACTACATTTGGAGCATGTTTTGTAAGAAATTCTCTCGTGCATGTAACAAGTTGAACTTAGTTGTGGGAATTCATCATGTTTTACATCATTTTCTCTCATTGGATCATGTTTTGGAAGGTTGAAGTTCATATCAACTCATGCATGTTATGTTTTCCAAGTTTCAAGTTTGAGTTTGAAAAATTGGCATGCTTTTGGGCCTTGATTTTGTGAAATGATCTTTAATTTATGATGTTGTACAAGTTTAGGCATGTTTTCTCAAGTTTTGGGCCCAAATGATGTGTTTTGAAGCTTTTAAGTCAAGTTTTGAACTTGGGAAGTAAATCTGGAAATTCTAGAATTTGCACTCTTCGCTCGAGCGGTAGAGTCTGCGCTCGAGTGAAGAATACGAGTTCCCAGAACTTTTGCAGAGTTGAGGGTTAGCTTGAGCGGCAAGGCCTAAGCTCAAGCAACCACTCTTATTTTTGAGCTATAGCTCGAGCGACTAAGGTTGCGCTCGAGCGTAAAATGAGAGCTCCCAGAAGTTTTGCAGACTAAGAAGTCCGGTCGAGCAACCAAGGTTGCGCTCGAATGAACTACCCTGTTTCAGAAATTTTGACAAAAGTTTTAAATGTACATTTTGGCATCCTCATTGCATCTTAGGCATTCCTAAGCCTTAATTAAGACATAATAATAGGGATAAGGTATAGAAACACACCAAGATAGAAAGGTAATAAGTTAAGCACCAACAGAGCGTGTGTTTCATTGTGCATCTGTTACATGTTTGTGTAGGTCACACGCCATAGTCCATCTGAACTGTGTGATCCGTCTATTTTACGTTTGGACCTGTCTATGAGTAATAACTCTGCAAAACTATGTTTAACTTTAAGTATTTTCTGAATAATATGATATAATCTGTTTTTTGAAATGTTATCTTATGATTAAATGAAAAATTGTCTGAATTTTTGAAATGTATTCGTGGCATCCTTAGCATCATATGATATTTTACGTCCCTTTTATGGGTCATCAACGAGTGAATTTTTATGAACGTCTCTGTGCACATAAGTCATCAAAACCACGTCCCATATAATTATGGGTTATCAGATTTTTTAACGCTAATGAATGTACCACGTATGATTATATGTGAATTCTAAACATGAATATGAATATGATTATGATTATGAATATGACTTTGTTTCTAAATCTGAATTCTAATTTTTGAATCTGTTATGGACATCATTCATAAAACCTTTACTCTGTTATTATTCACTAGGCTCCAGCTCACTGTATTATTTATGTATGTAGGTGATCAAGCGCATGACCAGGCTTTGGGTTGATTGCCTGGAGTTCTCTTCGGTCAGCCAACCACTGTGCCTCCCGAGAAGGTTTCCATTTTGAAGTGGTCAAGTTTTGTGAACCATGTTAAGACCTTTGTTCTTTTGTTTCAATCTGAACAAGTTTTTGTATGTCCTGTTAATTGGGATGAGTCCCATTTTGGTTTTATTTGCATCTGCGTTGGATGTTTAACTAATGTAAATATGACGTCACGTGTACGTATTAAGTTTCAAATTTTCTGTTCCATGTATGTCTGCATAGCTATATGGACATTGCTTTTGATATTTGCTTATGTTAGCTCCTTAATTTTGTTAATCCATTCAGAGGCCTTTGGTAATCCCAGGATTACTGACCGGTTATGATGCTAAACCTATGGGGGCGGGTTTTGGTCATGACAACTAGTTTCGCAGGTGCTAGTGAACCATTACAGACTAGTTCAGAATTCAGTGCCTAGTCACACTTGATTAAGTGATTTTATCACAAAAACCACTCGCAAAAATAACCCGACTTGTTTTGAATCCGGTGTCTAGTTTCACCTAACTCAAGTGATCTTATCCCAAAAAATCACTCGAAAACTCTCTCTCTCTCTCTCTCTCTCTCTCTCTCTTTGTACAAGTATAATAAGAATAATGGATAGAAAATGCTTTTATAATTTTGCTCAATTTCTCAACAAATTTTCTCACAGAAAATACAATTCAATGAAGCACAATAATTTTTTAGAACAAATAAATATCATAGATTTTTTCTTTCTTTTTTTTCTTCTCTTCTTCAACACTTATTTTTCTCCAACAAAAATACTCCTTATATATCGTAAAATTATATCCGTTAAGGAAGAGAAGAGACACTCATATCTGTTAGAGGAGACGCATGCAGAGAAAGACGGAGCACGGGTACCAATTTCTCATTTTCAAATTTAGCAGGTGGAGGAGTTGAAAATATAGCCACGTCGCTTTTGATGAATAGCGAAACGCACCGTAATTGACTAATTTTCTTCCAAACCTTATGAATTTCAAAGGTACACAGTAACTTTTCTATTAAAAAATATATGATGCATAGTAAAATCTATTTAAATAATATTTATAACAAATACAACATACAACATATATTTTAACAAATAATATTTTGTGTCAAATAATGTAAAATATGCATATTAAAAAAATCACAATTTATCCCATAATATTTTAGACATCATCAAGATTAAACCATATGATTAACAATCTTCCCCCTTTTTGATGATGGTAATCTATACATGAATTTGACACAAAATTTCACAGAATAAATGCAACATAAAAAATTTTCACAATCATAATATAAACATTTATTTGCATTATATTTTCTCCCCATTTATTATCAATTCTTTGTTAAAAAATTTATATAAAAATCATATTATATTTCTTCTTTCCCCTTTGACATCATCAAAATAAAAGGTTAATAGACAAATTATTTATAGAGAATGAAAATTTTCGGTACCCAAAACAAAAATCATGTAAACACAGTTGATCAATGATAAAAGATATAGCAAATAATCTAAAAAGAATTTTTTTTTTTTTAATTTCTCCCCCTTGATCGTTATCGAGATTCGCTAAAACAAATCATGTAGTGGCGCCTATAATGTTGACAAACAAGATATTTGAGCAGATATGCAACGATGATTGTAGCTGTGGTGTGTATAAAAAGTGACATAGATAATGTGTAAAGATACAAAACCTTCAAGTATTCTTAGAGAAAAAAATTTGTTCACTATCTGTGTAATCATGTCATTTATTACATTAGCCATCAATGGTTTTGACATGAATGAGGTGCCTAAGATTTAGGCAAATGAAAGGTTACCCATAGTGCATTCGCACGTTATTTCAGTAACTGAGAGTCCTAGTGTATTTGGTAATCGTAGTGATACACAGGCTATCTATTAGGTTTTTATTCTTAGCAATCACGTTTGACAAAACTTCTTTTAATTGTAATTGTATTCGACCTTTTATTTTAGTGAGGTTATGAGTTTTCGATACGGATCCAACTTGAATTGTGCCTGTGCAGAGGACTTTCTGATCTTAATTCTATCATGTTTGCTATTTCGCTGAGTATGTCGGGGATCGAGCTACCCGATAGCTCGCGGGGTCCAGGGAGCAATGCCCCTAAAGCAAAAGGCAAAATTACAGTCGAAGTTGTTTGTCTGCTCGAGTGGCCATTCTTGTGCTCGAGCAGAGATCGTGACCTTTCAAAAGTTTGACTCACCTGCAAAAGTACTAGGAGTTGTTTTTTCCCACTCGAGCGGCCATTCCTGCACAGCCATTCTTGTGCTCGAGCAAAGATCGCGGATCTGTTTTCTATAAATATGTGTTTCAGTCCGATTTTAGGGCACGACTTCCAGATCTTCTTCTTGGCTATTAGGGTTTTCATCTGGAGCTTCTTTGTTTGTTTCCTTTGATATTTGTGAAAGTTTAATCATGAATTGAGTGAATTATATCAAAAGGTTTGTTTAGTTTGGTTTATTAAAAAAGGAGAGAGTTGTTCCTTGGTGGATTCCGTGGAATTTGGGCCTGAAGCTTTGGTGGATTCTGGAGTGACTTATCGTTGTGGATTCGACATCGACGTTATAGATTCAACGTTAGGCAAGACAATTCCAAGGTGAAGACTGTGGTGGAAGAGGCATATAGGGTTGGTTCAATTCGGGCGTGGATTCATTAGGTAATTGAGAGTACACTTGTGTAATTCCTTTTGTCTTCTTAGTTAATTGTTTTATGGCTTTGGCTTGTGATTTTTTATCACAATTGGAGGCACTCCAATTTTCATTTTTCTACATTAAAATCATCGTGTCGATTTGTTTTTATTGTTTGATTGAGATTGTTATTTGCTGCTTAAAATTGATACATAATCACAAATCAATATTTAGGGAATTTCTAGATTTTTTCACTATCAATAACACTATGGCTCGTAGTACACAGGCGATGACTACAATTTCCAATATGGCTCAGCGACTACAAGCAAGAAGCCAAGAGAATTAACAATTAAAAGAAGAGATGATCTATTTAAAACAACAATTTACTGAAACTCGTCAAGCAAAGAGAATTATTGGGAGTAAAAATTCACAGTTGGAGAATGCGGTGCAATATTACGCAACCATTATAATGCAAGACTCATAGAGATCGAAAATACAGAAGTTCAAGTTCGAGAGGCTCATGAAAAACTATTGATAGAAGTTAAGTGCAAAAAATCTGTGAAGCCTACTCAGAACTAACATGTAATCTTGAAATATTTTCTCCTTCTGAAATAAAATTACAAACATTTCTCTTTGTCAAAACTTTTCCTTCTTTGTTATAAAAAGAAATTTTGGTGATGATAAGGAGTAAGATAAAAATATAGAGTAATTTCAAAATATATCTTTTTTTTAAATAAATAAAATAAAATAAAAAAGAAAAAAAGAAAAACTCCCCTTAAGATTATGCATATGATCAAAAATGATTTTCTATTCGGTTAAAAGTCTACCTTCTTCTCTACTTTTAAGGTATAACTTGTAATCAACCATAGTTATGAGATTTTTTTATTTTTTATTTTTGGTTCTATTCGGTTTAAATTTTTAATTTTATAGTTTGATTACACCTTTTATAAATATAAAAAGGGACAACCATTTAATTTTTTTTAAATAAATAAATAAATAAATAATAGTTAATTATACTAAAAAAAATACTTTTGCAACCATCACAAGCCATTGCAAATAACAAAAATATAGTTGTCGGAGATAACCCGCTTGTCCCTTTAGGTCCATAATTGTTGCATTTCACGGGTATTTGTGTTAAATCTTTATGTTCTTTGTCCAAAACAATCGTAATAAACAATTAGGTAAATTACAACGCACTTTTTAAGATTTTACTTTAAATATGAATTGTTTCATATGATTCTAAAAGTCATATGTCGTCCCTTCAAATTTATAATCGTATAACAAATGGTTCATTTTATTAATAAATTATCAAGTCAATTAATAATTTTTAATGATATTATAAATATATTTTAATTAACAATTCAAGTAATAATATTATTGTATAGTAGAGTAGTTAAGAATTTTATTTTTCCTGTTAATTTAGTCAAATAAAAAATTTTAACAAAAGGGTATTTGTAATTTTTAATAATATGAGAAGTAATTCGTATTTTAAATAAATCTAAATAGTATTTTTGTAATTTACCTTAAACGATTATAATGATTGATTGGGTTATTCTCTGAAAAATAATAAATACACAAATAAAATAGAGCATCTTTTTCTAGTTAATATATATATATATATCATTAATTTGGTCACAAAGACTTGACTAACTTATGATGACCTTAGTGAGTCTACCACCTTGACCAGATCAGAACTACCACTTGTAAAAAGGTAAATATTGTCCGATTAGATTCACCTACTTACCCATTTCACATCATTTAATTTGTCTCTTCATCCTTCATTTTCTATCCCTTTAAAAACTATGATGTTAGGCAGAACGGTGATGGGGAGAGGGAAGGGTGTGGCGGAAAAGTGGCAGTGATGGTGATAGCGAAAGGGTGGGTGGAATGAAAAATTATAATTTATAATTTTAAGATATGAGTATTTTTTTAGTAATTTTAAATAGGAATAAAATTTTAAAAAATAAAGGTGTAATGAGATAATTTTATGATGTAAATAGGCACCCAATAAATATGTTAGGATTACATCAATGATTTATCATAATAGCCGTCATTGGATCCGCATCTGCAAATGTACCATGATGAAATGTACAAATGTATTTTCATGATAAAGTTATCGATATCTTATTAACTTAACTTTTTATAAGTATATTCTATTTAAAAATTAAATTGTTCAGATGATCAAAATAGAACTTAAAATGAATTTCACAAACCGCACAACAGTTATTGTGCATTGCGGACAATTGACCCCAAGTTCCAATGTGAGATGAGATATCCAGGAAATTTTCACAAGAAAAAAAAAAAAAATCAACACAATGATGAAACATTCATCTTATATCAATAATTAAATGTTCATGATGCTCATGTAGGTATTGTGTGATGTTATGTATAATTATTGTGTGACATTATATAAATAAAACAAAAAAAATTTAAAAATCAAGAAGCAAGTTTTGGACTTATTATTTTAAAACAAAGAATCTATCGGAGTAGTTTAAAATTTTCAATTTGTCATTGTCATATCATTTTGATCATAAATTCAGTAAAAATAAAATTTTCCTATGTTGTTAAATTTACATTTTTTTTTTCAACAATCAAAGAAAAAGATATTATAAAATATACTATTGCTCATAACAAGTAATGTATTTATTAGTAGGAAATAACCTTTTAAGGAGATAAGTAAACAATCTTTTGATATTGGAATCAAAATTTATAGTAATGCTAACTTCTTCTTTTTTTTTTCTTTTTTTTTTTAATTTCTTGATAGGTAGATACAATCATACAAGCCTAATTAGCAATTCTTATTCCAATAATAAACCTAGGCCTTATTGTTTATTATTTTTTTTGAAATTCGACAATTATTAGAATAAATCTGCGAACACAAAAGACATAAAATGTGTATGAAATTTCAACCATCTCTGCGGCCAAGTACACAGCATCCAACATGGCATCAAAAAGGTTCTGGGAACCAGACTGACCATCTGAGGCAGTGAACAGGGCATATGGAAGACTAATGTGTTGTGGATCACCGTTGTAGGCAAAATAAGGATATATGTTTGCGAGCAGTGGAGACTTGTTGGCGGCTAGGAATTGAATGATCAGTTCCATGAACGACTTCACACCGTCGAAACAGCCTTGCGATGGAGGGTATGAGTTGCTTACTTTTACTAGTGCCGAGTATGTTGCAGTTGAGACCTTGATTTGGTCCTGTTGTATTCAACAAAAAAAATGTGAATAATAAAACTATATTAATAATCTATCGATTAATATAATTGACATTAAAATTCTGAATAATATTTTTCTCAATAAATTTGATCAAATAACATATTAACTTCTTCTTTAATTGTATCCTCTTCCCCGTAATTTGATCATACTAGTTATGAAAAACTAATTTCCTTTTTGTATATACTTCAATTTTTTTTTTTTTAATATGTTTTATAGATATAAAAGGGACCATTACTTCCATTTTTTGGAAAATGAATCAACTAATCGGATTGGACTAAAAGGCCCAATACAATCTCCACTGTCCATCTTCTAATACTCTCCAATGGTTATATACCGTGTAGCACCAACCGTAGGGCCTCAAAAGGAACGGTGAAAATAAAAAGGTTTTATCACTTTGAATCTAACCTTATCCTTCCAAAAAAATTTTACCCTCCTGAATGTCCCATTTGGACTCAACCTTATCTCACCAAATCAAATCATCGCAAAGAGTCCGAATACATCTACTCCATTCTAGGGTTTACGTGACAACTGCTTGCGCAAGACTTAACCTTCAATTAGGGAGCACATCCTGTCAATCCATACATAATACATTATCATCTCTTCATTATTCAAGTGATCGAAAACCCAATACCACCCCAATTAAGTTTCCCGTTGAGTTAAATGTTTTAAATTAAGGTTAGAACAACTTAACAAGGTGGCAATATCCACATAAGCATGAACATCATCAATTGAAGAAGATAAGGAACATAACCATAACACATGCAATATCGTACCAAGACATGATCACGTACTAATAAGCATATTCATGAATACAAGAGCATAAAACACCCATGCAAAACTAAATTTTTAGATTCAATACCATTTAAAGATTAAAATCAAAAGGGCTATTTTAGATCTTTCCCGAACCTAGCCTTCCTATTGTTCGTAGAGAATTTAATATAGTTTTCAGAACATATTTTAGAAGTTTTATAGCCTTCCTAGATTTTTAGTTATTTAAGAAACACTCCAGCGTTGTCCAGATTCTTCGACTGTTACAAAAATTAGATTTTCTCACAAACCACTCACCGTTTTTCAATGAAACCAATTTTCCTTGAAAGCTAACTTCTTAAGGAAAATTTTGATTCAAAATAAAGGTCCATAAGAGTTTTATGCATTTTTCTATAATTTTGGCAAGTTGGCTGTAAAACAGATTTTTTTTGGCACAGTTCTTGAAAATAGAAATTTGGTGAGGAAAGAGGTCAACTGTGGGAAATTTTCCACTTATATTGTGATGAAAACCTGATAAATAATATGTATTAAACTCATAAATTTAAGGTGAAGGTGTGTTTTTGGAAATTTTGAGATTTTGATATGGAAAAAGGTAGTCTTCTACCGATTAAGAGAAATATAAGAAGGGTAGAATCAAGGCTCAACTTCTTTCATTTTTAACATGAGAATACCATCGAAACACATCTGAAAATACCATTTTAAACTTCCAATAACATGTATTTGAAAAAGAAAAATGAAAGAGAGAATTGTGTTGTGGCTTACTGAAATGCTTATGGAACTAATTTTGCAAGACTTGCTCTCTTTTTCTTCTTATCCCTCCCACAAGCTCACTCTCCACTCCTCTCCCTCTCTTTATGCTCTGTGTGTGTATGGGTGTGGTGTTTGATGTTCAAATAGATGGAGGATGGTGGTGTATTTATAGGAAAAATTGTGTGAATTGTCTAAAATGTCCTTTGGTTGAAATGTAATGAAATTGAGTTGTATTTAGTTCAAATGAAATAAAATAGTGGATAATTAGTACCTTAATTATGTATTTAATTATAATCTAGTTAGGCTTTAAGTCTAATTTAATCCATTCTAGTTACAAGTACATTAGATATGTACATGTATATATATAAAATTGGTACCAAAGTCATAATTATTCCATGATTCAAGGGATTTGTCTCTAAAGTACAATGATTATAGCCTAAGAGGTATGATGGCTGGCCATGTGCTTAAGATTTGAGAAATTTTCCTATTTATTTTGTGTACAAATTCCATAGATATTGTCTACAAAAAGATTTGATGAATAAAGGTACAAATATATATATATATATATATATATATATATATATATATATATATAATGGTACTAGCTTGCGGTCAATTTGTGATTTAAGTAAAATATGAGGGCTAAGGCCTTAATTTATGAATTGGAACATTTATGTAGTAATTAATTAGGATTTGGGAATTCAATTCAGTTAAAGTTTCTTTATTTCAAATTAAATGGCGAGTCGTAATGAGAACCGAAAGCCTAGGGTTTTTGATCAGCAAATTTATTTAGGGAATTAATTTAATTATTATTAGGATTTTGGAATGCTCCCTGAGTTCCTGGGTTCAATTAGATTTGCGAGTTTTCGATTGGTGCGCATTTTCAGCTAAAATAAATAAGGGAATGAGGGTTTTTATTGAAATAGTTCAAAAGTAAGGGTGTAAACAAAATTACAAAGGTTAAGGGCCTCATAGTTAAATAATTAATATTAGCGTGTAAAAACGATTACTAAGGTATTGGGGTCGATTTGGCTTTGTACGGTTTATTGGTGATGTGTCTTCAATTCTAGGGTTTATATTTGTGAATAAACGAAGAACTAAGGGTTTTATTATAATAACTTAAAATTTAAGGACGTAATAGGGTTTACAAAAGTTAGGTGTTTCACAGAGGAAGTTCCAACGAAGTGCGACAAGCTTGTAAGCAAGGAGGTACGGAGCGGGGCAAATATTTCTCTCTCGTACAATTACGAAGTGGGGCGAATATTTCTTTCCCGTACAATTGGCGCCGTCTGTGGGAATCGAATTTGACAAACAAACCTTGTTCTACAAGCTTTTTCGACTGTTTTCCATGCCAAACATCGACGAAACACTGCTGTCTGTCGTCGACGGAATCACTCCAGAGTCTGTCCGGAGAAGAGATAGCCCTCCCGCCATTCCGATAATGGCGGGCCTGAAGACCTCCTCTAAAGGGCTACCCAGAGACGTGCGAGACAAACACGCGAGGAGCATTGATCATTCGCAGAGTCCTTAGGGGCGTCGGCAGGGAGGAGAATCGCATGCTCAGCACCTAGAGCACAAACTCAGGGACCAGGACGCCCTCATTCGAAAGATGGCGGCTGAGATGGAGACGTTGAAGCGACAAATCAAATGGAAAGGTGTTACTGGAGTGGGAAACCACAGTGAGCGCACCCAATCCCGTCGCTCAGGTAGCCTGCACTAATGAGAGACACCCTCCCTCTCCATCACCAAGAGCTACGACATTGGCGATTCCGAACCACCGATGGAGGGATCACACACGTGTGACAGCAGTTGCCGTTCCTCGTGTCTATCGACGACGTCGAGATACTCTTACTCCACTCATTCGGAGGACCTGAGAGACAACTTGGAGGAACGTGCACGCCTCAGAGAGGCCCAATGAGTGCCGGTGTTGCAAAGGCTGTGTAATAACCCCGACGTCTAATTTACGTTAATTCGTTGTTAAATAAGCTTAATCGGTAATTAAGAGAAATTCTAAATTAAATTGCATATGTGTGTTGCAATATTGTGCTTATATCTGTTTAGCGTAAAAAGATCTATTCGTGTTTTCGTTTCGGTTTGTGAATTGATGGCCTCATCGGCATTCGATTCAGAAATTGACTTGATTTATGTGTTAATTAGAATTTTTAGAATTTTATGGCAGGTTCAATTGAAATTCGATTTAGAATAATTAAATTAGATTAATTAATGCCACTTAGCTTAGCTTAAGCCAAATTAATTAAATACCACTAAGTGGGCCTATATAAGGCCACTTCAATCTCTCCTAGATATTTTTGACACCCCTATTTCCTCATCTTTGAGCTCAACGCGAGAGAGAGAGAGAGAGAGAGAGAGAGAGAGAGAGAGAGAGAGAGAGAAGGAAGTTGGATCTCAACTAGAGGATAGAAGAATTGAGCAAGAATTTACTAGAATTGAAGGATTTGGACTTAGAAACTCAAAATTAGGCCTCTAGCTCTCATCTCGACAAGCCTAGGTAAGGAATCTAACCCTTAGTTGTGTAATTTAGTTAGTTTTTGTAAGAATTGAAGTTAAAAAGGTGGACTAAAATGAGAATGAGTTAGGATTAAAGAATTGTAACTCAAATCATACATGCATGTCCATATCATGAAGTTTTGAAGTTGATTTCATAAGAATTCTCACATGCATGTTCATATTTTGGTTGTAGTCTAAGAATTCACCATGTTTTTGAGTTGAATATTTCATTTGATCATGTTTTGGGAAGCTATGAACTCAAATTATACATGCATGACATGTTCACATCATGTTCTTACATTTCAAGTTGAATGTTGCACAATTGACATACTTTTGGGCCTTGATTTCATGAAATGATCTTTACACCTTCATATTTTACAAGTTTACACATGTTATCTTAAGTTTTGGGCCCAAAAGGATGTGAATTATAGCTCTGGATTTGAATTTGGAGCTTAGGAGTACAATTTGGAAATTCCAAATTATGCACTTCCGCTCGAGCGTGAGATTCTACGCTTGAGCGGCAACCTTTGTTTTTGCATTTCCACTCGAGCGACCAGAAGTTCGCTCGAGCATGAAATACATGCTCCCAAAATTTTCATGTTTTTGCAGACCACTCGAGCGGCAAGAGTTGCGCTCGAGCGGGGACATGAGCCTCACGCTGGAGCGACCATCGAGCGTCTGTCGGTCGTGAAAATCACATAACTAGTACTTTTTCAAAATTTGCAGAGCGTTCAAGCGTGGGAAGTTGCGCTCGAGCGTCCCCTCACACATTGCATGTCTGCTCGAACGGGGAAAACTACGCTCGAGCAGGGAATCTGTTTTAGAAAATTTGACCAAGTGTTTTCAAATGCATTTTTTTGCATCCTTATTCCATCTTAGGCATTTCTAGGCCATGATTAAGACTCAATAAGAGGTTAAGACCCAGAAACACACTAGTAATGAAATGAAAGAAGTTAAGTGCCAACCAAGTGTGTGTTTCATTATGTGTTTCTACTATGTACGTGTAGGTCACGCACCACAAGACGTCTGATTTGCCATTCTATCTATTTGCCTTGAAGCCATCTGTTAATTGTGAGTAATAACCTTGTAAAACTATGTTTACTTATAAATATTTTCTGACTGATATGATATGAACTGTTCTCTGAATTGTTATTTCTGAATCACAAATGAATACCCTTTTTTCTTTTTCTTTTTTTTTTTTTCTGAAATATATTTGTGGTGTCTATAGTTCACGTGCCCCTCGCCTGGGGGTAACAATATCGTGGCTGATATGCACGTGGCCCTCGCCCAGGGGTAACAATACTGTGGCTTATGTTCACGTGGCCCTTGCCCGGGGCCGAGGCCTATATTCACATGGCCCTTGCCCAGGGGTAACAATACCGAGGCCTATATTCATGTGGCCCTTGCTTGCGGGTAACAATACCATGGTTACTTGCGCGCAAGAGATGGACTTTTATGGTCGTCAATACTGACTATACATGTGGATCTCAGGACCAAGTTGATATGATAGCTAATGGGTGTACCACATATGATCTTATGCAAAATTTGAACATGAATATGAATATGAATATGAACATGTATATGAATCTATTTTTGATTTTAAATCTGAATATGTATAAGACTCTGTTTCTAATAAGAATCTGTTTCAGTTATAAACTTCGTTTTCCAACTCTAAGATGGATATCATTCATTAAACTCTTTACCTTGTTATTATTCACTGGGCTTCTGCTCACTTTAGTATTCATATATGTAGGTGACCGGGCGCGTGACCAGGCTCAAAGTTAATGGCCTGGAGTTCTGTTTTATCAACCACCCTTTGCGCCTCTCGAGGATGTTCTAGATCAAGTCAAGCCATGTGGTCATGTCTTTTTGAATGTTCAACACTTGGTTTTCTCTTGTTTAATGAATAGTTTGTTTTTGGTTATCTGTACATGGGGTGACGTACAATTACTGTATCCGTGTGATGTCATGTGTACACTTATAAAGTTTAAAATTATTTTGTCCCATATATGTTTGCACAACTCAATGGACGTCGTATTTTGTATATTTGTTTCAACAGCCCATTGATTATATGTTATTCTATTCAGAGGCCTTTGGTAATCCAAGGATTACTGGCCAGTTACAATGATGAACCTATAGAAACGGGTTTGGGTCGTGACAGAGTGGTATCAGAGCACGTGTTCTACTACACACACTAGTCCATATGAGCTTAGGATGTCCTAATAAGAAGTAGGGGCATGTCATTTGCATGTGTGAGTGTGTGGTAATCTCATAAATGCGTAAAAACTGAATTTGAATCTGAACAGATAAAAAATTGAAAGAAATGAACAAGATTATTCCTATGTTTATTATTACTTGGTGTCTCTATAGCAACATCGAGAATGCAAGGGGAAGTGATACAAGTGAATCTTCTGAGGCCCGAATGAACAGAATGGAACAGATGCTTGCGGCTTTGACTGAAGCCATGACGCAGTAACTAAGGCAACAACCTTTGCCTCCTCCACCTCCGCTAGTGCTAGTTGAACCGAACAATAATGACATCATTAGTTTGACTCAGAAATTTATAAAAATGAAACTGCCGACCTTCTTGGGTGGTATTGAACCATTGAAGACAGAAACCTGGTTGCTAGAAATGGAAAAGTTATTCAAAGTATTCCCTTGTTCTGCAACTCAGAAAGTACTTTTGGCTATCTATACCCTAAAGGATGAAGCTCGGAGATGGTGGCTGTTGGTTCGAAGTAACAACGGGGATATGATGTGGGCACAATTCAATGAGATATCTACAACAAGTACTTTCCCCAATGCTTTAGGGACCGAAAAGTTTCTAAATTCCAAGAACCTAAGCAAGGGAAGATGTCTGTAGCTGAGTACGAGGCTAAGTTCACCGAGTTGGCCAGATTTGCTCCTCACATGGTGGATATAGATTATAAGAAAACACGAAAGTTCGAGGGAGGACTAGACTTGGAAATATTTGATTGAGTAGGCGTCCTGATATTGCCTACTTATGTGGAGGTGCTTGACAAGGCATTGATGGCAGAAGCCATAATAGCAACCAAGAAACAAGCTACAACTCCAACGATAGAATGGAGAAGTAAGAGATCCAGATTCCATTTTAAGAAGGGTCGATCATTTTCGAAGAAGCAAAACATAGGATCTTCCAGTAGCTCTAGTCAAAGTAGCGGACCTACTCCAAACTGCCCCGACTGCGGAAGGAAGCATAAAGGTGTACATTACTGTGCATCAGGTGCGTGTTTTCGATGTGGCAGAACTAACCATATGGTTAGGGATTGCCCGATGAGATCCAATGAGGTTAGCCGTCCTGTGGCAAGTTCAGCTAGGTCTGTTTCTGTAGTAAGATCAAATGCAAGTACTAATGCAAGGGGTAACACTGACAATGAAACGTTGAGGCAAGGGAGAGTGTTCGCACTAGTACCTGGATATGTACAGAACACCGAGTCTGTGGTGTCAGGTATAATTTCCATTTGTGCCTAGAATGTACATGTCTTGATAGATTCTGATTCTACACACTCATTTGTGTCGCATGCCTTTTTTCTCGAAAACTAACTAGACCTTTAGAATCCATGAATTATTTATTGTCTGTATCTACGCCATCTGGGGGTTCTATGGTATGTGCATATGTATATCCAGCATGTGATGTTTTGATTGGTGATATGAAGTTATATGTTGATTTGCTGCCTTTGAGCATTGACCACTTTGATTGCATCTTGGATATGGATTGGTTAACAAAGTATTATGCATCTATTGACTGTGTGAATAAATCTGTTGTATTTCGTCCACCTAGTATGCCTGAGTTTGTTTTCACTGGGAATGGAGTAGTCCCTCCCCCATACTTGATTTTGGTTGCGAAAGCTGTTAAATTGCTTAGGAAGGGATGTAGGGGCTACTTGTTTTGTGTATTGACTGCATCATCTGATGGTACTAATGCGGAAACTACTCCTGTTGTTTGTGAATTTCCCGATGTGTTTCTGAATGACTTGCCTGTAGACTTAGTTGATAGGGAAATTAAGTTCACTATTGAAGTGAGACCGGGAACGCAACCAATTTCTAAGACCCCTTACAAAATGTCAACCTCAGAACTGAAAGAATTGAAAACCCAACTTCAAGAACTGTTAGACAAGAAATTCATCCGACCGAGCACTTCACATTGGGGTGCTCCAGTTTTGTTTGTTAACAAGAAAGATGGATCCTTGAGACTATGTATAGATTACCAGGAACTAAATAGAGTAACTATCAAGAATAAATATCCATTGCCCCGAATAGATGATCTATTTGACCAACTTCAGAGAGCATAAGTGTTCTCCAAGATAGATCTTAGATCTGGGTATCACCAGTTAAAAGTTAAGGCGGAATATGTAGAGAAAATTGCATTCAGAACTAGATACGGACACTATGAATTTTTAGTAATGCCATTTGGGGTAACTAATGCACCTGCTACCTTCATGAACCTTATGAACAGGGTGTTTAAATTATACATGGATGAATTTTTTGTTGTGTTCATTGACGATATTTTGATTTACTCCAAAAGCAGGGAAAATCATGAGAATCACTTGAGAATCGTAGTACAGACTCTGAGAGAAAAGAAGCTTTATGTAAAATTTTTTAAATGTGAATTTTGGCTTGACAGTGTGACATTTTTGGGACATGTGATCAACAAGGATGGTATCTCTGTTGACCTACAAAAAATTGAAGCCATTGTAGATTGGCCAAGACTAACCAACGTGTCAGAAGTTAGAAGTTTTCTGGGGCTTGCAGGCTATTATCGTTGATTTGTGAAAGACTTTTCAAAACTTGCTATGCCATTGACACAGTTGACACAGAAAAATACACCATTTGATTAGAATGATCAACAGGAGTCAGCCTTCCAAGAATTGAAAACTAGACTGGTAACTGCACCAATTCTAACCTTACTTAACGAAACTGATGGGTTTCAGATTTACAGTGATGCTTCCTACAAAGGCTTGGGTTGTGTACTAATGCAGAACAGGAAGTTAATTCCTTATGCCTCTCAGAAACTCCGTCCTCATGAAAAGAACTACCCGACTCATGATCTTGAACTAGCAGTCGTGGTGTTTGCTTTGAAAATTTGGCGCCATTATCTACACGGAGTAACTTGTGAAGTGTATACTGATCATAAAAGCTTAAAATACTTCTTTACCCAAAAAGAACTGAACATAAGTGTAGACGTCCCCGAACGCATCCCGGGGAAAAGGGAGTGCGAGTCCCCCCCGTTCTGGTTCGATATTGGGTCACTACAGTTCGAAGGACTCAAATGTCACGATTCTTAATCTTGAACCAAAGAGTCCAAATCCGGCAAATCATTTTTGAGAAAACAGATTTTTAGAAAAGAAGTGCCAAACATGGACTGCTTTGCCAGATACAGAGTCGCCACCTAAATGTTTTAAAATGGGAAATTTAGGAAACCCTGACTCGATGCCAAAAGGCCACGTGTCCGTCATCACCAAAGTTGCCTCGGCTCGGGAACTTGGGTACGATTGGGGAAGGTCACTTCGTGAGCACCCCCGCTCGCCCGGTCAAAGACCGGCCTCTACTAACCATGATATCTGTATTTGGAAACATTGTGTGTTCTTATTCTGGTTATTAGCCTAGGTTACTATGTGATGCGCACAGCAAATAAGTATAGACTCGGTCGCCTGAATTGGAACAAATCACTTCGTGTTTGTTTGTTTGAAAATGGTTTGATGGTGCTACCCGCAGGTAGGCTAAGACGCGGATTTGCCACCCTCAGGTGGGCTTAGAAAACATGATGTGATTTTGCCACTATTTAGTGGGCTTAAAACAAACATTGATGCATTGCTCCAATTCAGATAACCCAACCTTCACCCACAGGCATTCAGGCAGTTATATCACATAAGCAAATAGCCTCATGGCAAGCATGCTATCATGGCAACACTCACACGCATGCAAGGATGCTAAAGCATAAAACTCACCGAGTACTCCGAGCCAAAACAGAAATTTATTAGAAATCATGCATGATCCTAAGTATACAGAAATGCCTAATGCAACACATGCAAAATGCAACTATGGCAGGCTCGGCTATTCTAAACATGGCATATGAAATGCTACAACTAACAAGTATTCAACTTGGGAATTGAAATACAATGCAGTTTGTATGATGCGCCGAGCCTGGTGCATGTAGAACAGATGAATGAATGCAAGCATGCTATCATACTGTATGCTAATTGAAATATGCCCTAATCTAACCAACATAAGCAGGTAAATAAAAGGGAGAAAGAAAGGGGGGTTGGAAGACATGCACACACACACGCACCCTTATTACAGTTGTGCCCTCGCGCAGAGGGTCCGAATAAATATACAGTCCCAAATAAATATTACAGTCCAAAATAATAATACAGTCCCGAATAAATAATTACAAAACCCTAATTAATTAACAAATTGAACTAGGAAAGCATTAAAACTAGCATGCAAGCTAGGGGACTGCCTTGACTCTGCTCCAGATGATGAAATGATGCATGCCCGGATGCCTTTGCGCGGAAATCCACGGCGATGCCCCAATTAGCCTCTGTTTTGTAATGTTTCTTGAAATGCGTGCCAAACTCCAAAAGGTTGCTGATTCCTGATTTTGCTGCAACAGAGAGCAGGAAAGGGGCATAGCAATGTATTTCACAAATATATGCATGCCTCGATCCTCGTGCCACCAATCACGCATACCGATGCATGATGGCCGAGGAACCGAAATGCACAACTCAATATAGGATGAATGTACATGAATGCTACAATAAAAACCTAACTCCATCATGGATGATCCGGAGTATCGGTGACTGGGAAATTGAGACACGTTCCGTCACTCAGAGTGCGAAACGCGCCTCGTTCCCCGTGCCCGGGCTAACTCCTATCCCGAACACAATGCAATATGCGTGATATGCATGAAATGCAACTAAGATACAATCCTAACATGCGCAATGCTATGAAAATGAGATGCCTCGAAATACGTGCACACGTGCACGCAAACCGAGAAAATGACCCTAAGGCATGAAATGGCATACGCGATGCAAATTGGACTTATACTAACACGAGTGGACCTCAGCCACACTCACATAAGAGGCCGTCGGATGAAAATGAAGTGCCTCGAAATGCGTGCACATGGGCACGCAAACCGAGGCAATGGCATACAGGCATGAAATGACATGGAAAATGATATGCAAACATGCAAATGGAATTTCAGCACTGAAATGTGGGGGATAACAGTGCCGAAAGATGGCAAAACAATACCCGATGCATGAAATGGTCCCGAATCATGGATTTCAATGCATAAAATGGCCTACAGCTATACAATACATGCATGATATGGATATGGAATGAAAATACAGTAGCAAGGCAGCCCCAAGACAAGCATTTTTTCAGTACAAAACAAGTCCAAACAGCAACCACAAGCAGGGCTAGAATGGCATACAAAAATGGCTCCGCAAGGGAGGCTATGAAGCAAGTGGTATATGAAATGCCCAAACTGAAAAATGCCCTTCTAAAACACTGATAAGGGACTAAAAATATGAACATTAACAGTAGACAACAACCTCCAAATCAGTATACAAACATGCTAAAAATGCCATGCAAGGAATAGGCCACAAGAGGGTATAACATGAAGTACCCCAAACATTCATCAAACCAGCAAAGACCCTTAATGAAACATGACAACGAGGCCAAAATATGGATATTTTCAGTACTGATCATGGCCGAAAACAGAAGCAAAATAGGCCTAACAAAGCATGCAAAAATGGGGGTCAAGGAGGGATATAATGACAAGTATAACATGGAGACCTCCAACAAAGTTGATCCCTTCTACAATGTTGTAGAGGGACCCAAAATAAGCCCATTCACAGTTCATGACATGCCCCGAAACAGATCACACAGAGGCTAAACAAATCATGCAATTTTACGGTAAATATGAGAGATTATGAAACAAGTGCATGATAGAGAGGCCAAACAGGGTTGAGCCCTTCTTCAATGTTGAAGAAGGGCTCAAAATGAGCCTACTTACAGTTTACATTATGCTCAAAAACAGATCACACGCAGGCCAGAAATTCCATGCAAAAATGTGGCATATCGAGGAGTATTGAAGCAAGTCATACATGGAGGTCCCAAACAAGGTTGAGCCCTTCTTCAATGTTGAAGAAGGGCTCAAAACAAGCCTCTTTACAGTTTATTACATGCTCAAAAACAGATTATACACAAGCCAAACATACTATGCAAGATTATGGCATAAAGAGGGCTAATGAAGGAAGTGCTAGCTACTGTCCTCAAACAGCAAGAGGTCCTCAATCAAACATGAAGAGGACCCAAAAATATGATGATTTGCAGTTTGGGTCGGAGCCCAAAAGTGCTTGCAAGCAAGGCTTAGATGTGAAGCAAGAAAATGCTAGAAAAGGGAAGAAGATGGCTTACCCTTGAAGACCAGCAAACCAGCGCCTCTTGGACTAAGTTTGGGTGCTCCTAAGCTCTGAAGAACAGCCCCAAGTCGCTGCAATGGAGTAAGGATGCTTTGTGCTATGAGTTGATGAAGAAATGGCCCAAGAACAAGGGTGTTTGGAGGCTTGGATGGGATAGATATAGAGAGAGATGGAGGGATATATGTATATATCAGAATGTATGTATATATCCTCTGGTTTTTTTGTTCAAATCCTCCAACCCTTAACAATGGAGGAGGGACCTCTCTTATATAGGCAACAAAAAGTGCTCCAAGCTTCTCCAAGAAGCTATGCCAAAAGGGGCAAAGGGTGCAAAGGGTTCTAGGCTTCTAGAGGAAGCTAATACAGCTGGTCAAGCTTCCCCAAGAAGCTTGTCCAAAGGGTTCAAGCTTCTAGAAGCTTTAGGGGGTTCAAAGGTGCAAAAGGGTGAGGTAAGGGGCAAGTGATAGCTGCGGGTCCCAAATGGCCGAGAGCCCTTCAACAAAGTTGAAGAGGGGCTCAAAATAAGACACTTTGTAGTTTACGACCAAGTCCAACACAGCCCACAAATACGCCTAAAATACCGTGCAAAACAGGCCTAAAAAGAGGCAAAGAGACAAGTGACAGATGGAGATGTCAAACAGTAAAAGTTCCTTAATCAAACATGAAAAGGACCTCAAAATATGACTATCTCAAGTTTGGGTCGGAGCCCAAAAATGTAGAACGAAGGTTCGGGAGCCGAAACACGCAGTTCGGGGCCCCGAAAGTGGGCTGTTAGGCACCGGAAGTGGTGTTCGACCACGAAGTTGGTCTCTCGGACCCCAGTGTCCCTCGAAAGGGAGGAAATAAGATGCATGCCAAAAACCGGGGCAAACGGAGGTGGTTAGACGGTCCCGAACCGAGGCACACGGCCTGACGGCTCCGAAAACCGGGAACCGGGCTCCGAAATGGGCAAAATGGCCTATGGCCACGAAATGTAGCCTACGGCCATTGAGAGATGATCTACGAGACCTCTCCCTCCCTTCAGGAAGAGAAAACAGAGAAAACCGAGCCTGGTTCGCAAACCGAGACAAAGCACAAAAGAGTCCGGAAGTCCAGAGGCAAGGCTCGTAGCCGGGACTCCGCAACCTCAGAACGAGCACAATATGCAACATCACCAAGCGCTCAATTGATGACGTCTGAGTCTTAAGGTCGGTCAAAAATGGGGTGTCTACAGTTGCCCCTCTTTGACAGAACTCGAAAGTCATAAGAATGACGGGAGTGAATGTCAAAGCCCAGAGACGACCCATTTTTGACAAGGCCGAAGACTTAGACAAAGCAGACATGATAGACAAAGATGTGCCCGCAGGCAGGGGCAAAATGCAACTGACAATGCAAGAAGCCGAACATAACTTATGATCATGCAAAGAAACATAGGGACGTATCCCGGTGTTTCGGAAAGGTATAAGCATTGGAACGTATTCCGGATGCTCTTAACCAAAGATGGAGAAATATGGGGACGTATCCCTGTGTTTAGGGACGTATCCCAAGATTTAGGGACGTATCCCAAGGTTTAGGGACGTATCCCAAGATTTAGGGACGTATCCCAAAGGATTAGGGACGTATCCCAGAGGTTAGGGACGTATCCCAAGGATTAGGGATGTATCCCAAAGGTTAGGGACGTATCCCAAGGATTAGGGACGTATCCGAAATGTTAGGGACGTATCCCAGAGGTTAGGGACGTATCCCAGAGGTTAGGGACGTATCCCAAAGATTAGGGACGTATCCGAAATGTTAGGGACGTATCCCAGAGGTTAGGGACGTATCCCAAGGATTAGGGACGTATCCCAGAGGTTAGGGACGTATCCCAAGGATTAGGGACGTATCCAAAATGTTAGGGACGTATCCCAAGGTTTAGGGACGTATCCCAAGATTTTAGGGACGTATCCCAAGATTAGGGACGTATCCCAGTGGTTAGAAAAGAAGGAGAAACAGAGGGACGTATCCCGGTGTTCTGCAAGGAATGTGAAACATAGGGACGTATCCCGGTGTTCCGCAAGGAATGAGAAACATAGGGACGTATCCCGGTGTTCCGCAAGGAATGAGAAACATAGGGACGTATCCGGGTGTTCCGCAAGGAATGAGAAACATAGGGACGTATCCGGGTGTTCCGCAAGGAATGAGAAACATAGGGACGTATCCCGGTGTTTTGAAAAGAGGGAGAAACTTAGGGACGTATCCCGGTGTTTCAGAAAGAAAAGAGAAACGTAGGGACGTATCCCGGTGTTTCGGAAAAGAAGGTGAAGAAACCTAGGGACGTATCCCGGTGTTTCGAAAACAGAGTGTGTATAACAATGCGATTGAAACGTGCATCACAATGCAAGTGAAGGGGGTGCATAACAATGCAATTTAGAGTAATCATAACAATGCTATGAAAGTACAAACACATGTAAGTAAAGAACACGCAACAACGTATACAATGTGTGATAGGAAAATTGAACATGTGAGTAAAACGATGCACGCATGCAAGCAATGTGTAATGAAATCTGAAAATACATATGTAAGTAAAGCATGCAGTCGCGTAGGCAATGTGTAATGAGACTGGAAATTGAACACATGTAAGTAAAGCAAGCGGTCAACGCGAGCAATGTGTATGAAAAGGAACTTGAACACATGTAAGTAAAGCGATGCACGTATGCACGCAATGTGTATAAAAAGGAACTTGAACACATGTAAGTAAAGCGATGCACGTATGCACGCAATGTGTATAAAAAGGAACTTGAATACATGTAAGTAAAGCGATGCACGTATGCACGCAATGTGTATAAAAAGAAAACTTGAACACATGTAAGTAAAGCGATGCACGTATGCACGCAATGTGTATAAAAAGGAACTTGAACACATGTAAGTAAAGCGATGCACGTATGCACGCAATGTGTATAAAAAGGAACTATAATATGCATAACGATGCAGGTGTAACGGTGCATAACAATGCAAGTGAAACGTGCGTGACAACGCATATTTGAAACAAAATGCCGAATAAGGGAATACAAGCCTTAACGAGACCAACTCAAACACAACCTTCGATTTATCTCTCGGAGGGGTTTGCAACACACTCTGCCTGAAAAGGGGACACCCTGTTTATATTGGCAAGAGATAACATTTGCTGCTGCTTTAATTGCCATTCTGACTTGAAGCAGGCTTACACTTGGAATGGAGGCACGCACATACTTCGGAACACTGACAAGGTCTGAAGAGGTACATACGGAATGCGATCTCAGAGTTGGCTGAAGGTGAAATACACTCAGGTGCTTCAATTTTCCTTCTTTTCTTTTGCTTTGCAGTCTGGAACCTATATAGCTTCAGATAGCTCCTGATTTTACTATTCACACCTACCGGGGGTGGACCCTGCAGTTTTCGAAAGAACAAATTCCTTTTTTTGCACAAATGTGGAGAATGGCACAGCACTCTGAGCACACAACAAATCATTTTTGAAATTGAGGAAATGAGTTCTCGACCGGGTATTGAGCCTATAACTGAACACAGCAAAGACGACCAACGGAAAATAAAGGTAAACAACCTAAACACATCTATTGACACTTGAGACGACTCAAAACAAGAATCGAGACAAACAAAACAACAAACGAAAGACTCAAATGCGCACAGGGAGCTTGTTTCACCGGGTATTATTTCCCACCCTTTCTCATTTGTGATTCTCACATCACTCGGCCCTCAAGCTCTGTTTTTCTGAAAAAGCCCTTTTCCTCGCTTTTTCTCTCAGCGCACATCTCTCTATTCTTCAATCTCTCATTTTTCATCCCTCCCCAGAGTGGTTGGTGGATAGACAAGAAGTTGCGGGCTCTTGCCCCTAGCATTCTGCTAGATTCTCTTTCTTCTGCTCACAACAATGAACTTCCCCCATAGAGGGGTTGTGCCACAACTGGGTGTATAGTAAATCTGCAGCTAACATCGGTTGATGATGCCTTGCTGGGGAGTTTGGACGTGGTTAGATCTGTCCAGATGAGGAAGTGGAACATCTCGCCCCATTCCAATTTATGCTTCGCGCATGGCTTGATACCTCGTTGCTTGGAGGATGAGGGAGCTTTCAGCCCTTTGCTAACTTCAGTTGTGCCCTCTTCTGGCAGGTAGAGTGCCTTTCTTGGCAAGTATGTTGAAAATGGGGGAAAGACGGGAAGCCTGACTCAACTGTGCCCCTAGTTCATCATTTCGACCATTTTTTGTTTTAAAATAATTTTGACCAACATGAAAGTTAGATTAACATGCTTATTCGATTTTTGATTTGAAATCATGCAAGTCAGGTTGTAAGCACTGAAAATTTTCCTTTTTTGGGTCCAAGAAAATGGTTCAGTTTTGGAAAAATGGAATGATTTTTGAGAGAATAGTCAACCTCAGTAAAAATTCTCAAAAACTATTTTTTGTAAACGGCCAATGCTCAACAAGCACAGAACCTACTCTTGAGATGCGCAACCTCGGATCCATAAGCAATGGAAAATTGCCCCTTGTCTGAAGGACACTGCATGGCAACGGAAAGTTGCCCCTTGTTTGAAGTGACACCGTGACGTTTTGAATGGCAACGGAAAGTTGCCCCTTGTTTGGATAGCATCACAGCGTATTGAAATCAATCCTTCAGAGCGACGACCACAACCGAACTCTCGGATACAGAGAAGGCAAAGATGATCAAAACCATTTCATGGACACAACTGAATTTGAAGTGTTTTAGGGCTGGACTTCAGAATGAAGTTGCCTACGTATCCCAAAGATGGGAATCAAGCCTTACGTAGTTCGGGGTTAAGGTACACTCGGGTATTTAACCTCTCCTTTTTATGCTCTAACTTTTGCCAAGGCGCCTGTTGCAGGTTTTCGACCTTGCGAGCTTTGTTCTTCTTTCTTTTCTTTCTTTTTCATTTTTTTCTCTTTTTCTTTTTTTCTTTTTGCTTTTTGTATATATCTTTTCTTGCTCTAACTTTTGCCTGGGTCGCCCTTTCCGGGTTTTCGGCCCAGCGAGCCTCTCAAAGGGTAAAAGTGTAGCTGGTCCATGCCAAATGGTTTTGAGATCCTGAAGTCATCTGAATCCCGGAAAATGACTATTGTATTGATTCGCAGAAGGATTCATCTTCGGCTCTTCGAGCATATCGGACATTTTTGCCCCTAGTTCGAGGGGTGCTTCTGATTTAGCTTCGCAAGCTTCTTCTGATGAGGTCTGATCTTCTTGATCTGATTTTGGTGCCTCTTGTTCGAGGGCTGCTTCAAATCTGGCCACACAGGCCTCACATCGTAGTTGACCGTTGAACCTTCTGAATTCAAGTTCAAGGTTTGGAAGCAAAAGGGGTTGAGTCTCGAGGCTGAGAGCGATCCTAGGTTGCACAATCTCAAGAGCGATTCCACACAGGTCTTCGCAGGACCGCACAAAACATTTTGTTTTTGAAAATTTTTAAGAAAGCGACAAATCGCTCGCGCTGAAGATAGTGTGAAACCAGTCTGGATCAAGCCAGGGTCCTTCTCAGTACTCACGCTAACGAGCATGATTTCATTCATTAAGGGCTTAGCACGCCTCTCTTTCTCTCAATTGATCAAAGTTTTTGCAAATCCCGAGGAATTCCTTCCTCTTCGTTTTCACCGCAGTGTTCAAAAAAGTTTTGAAAAACTTAGGTCAATACAATGACTTCAAGGCACAGAAAAGACAGAATTCTTAGTCAAATACTGCCATCTCATTCAGAACTTCCGGCATAACTGGCACAAGGCAGAAGCAAACGCGAGAGCGTGAAAATCACTGTTGTTTCATTCAAATCTGTTGGCATTACTGGCTCCCTGACAGAAACAGACTCAAAACGAAAAGACAAACGCAAAACAAAATGGTGACGCCCGAGGTAACACCCCTGGAATCACCCGACTCCTATATAACAGGACTGACTCGATACAACCAGACAAACCCAAAACAAAAGAGACTGACTCAAAACAAAAAGACAGACTCAAAACAAAACAACAAGACTGACCCAATACCCAAGTCAGAATGCGAAATTAACAGCACTTGTACATTGCTCAAAACAGTGCATGCCATCCACCACAGCTGGAGTAAACTGAATGCCGCCCGCAGGTGGTTCATCCCTTGATCACATAGTCACATTATCCCCCACAAGTTCACTGATCAAGTGCCGATAGACTTTGCAGGACCTGGTGCGGGGATGACCCCATTGTCAATCAAATTTTGTATCTCGTGGCGAAGACGGACGCAACTGTCGGTGTCATGACCGGTTTGTTGATGGAAAGCACAGTACTTAGTCGGGTCATGCTTTGGAGGGAGAGGATCGGGTAGAGGCCGTTGTTCCAACGGTTTCAGATGTCCTTTCCTGAGTAGGACCCCCAGGGCTTTAGACAAAGACATATAGAGTGGAGTGAAAACCCTCTTGCCTCGGGGTAGATAGTCTGAAGTTCGGGGGTTTGAAGTGGATGCACCAACAAAGGGGGTGGCTGCTCTTGGTGTGGTGGTGGCGACCATGCCCACTTCGGAAGATCTTGCAGCTGCGTCACCGCTGGTGGTCGCATTCGAACTGCGGGTAAATGCCCTCCTGGGCTGCTCCTTCTCCTGGTCAATGAGGCCCTGTTTCATAGCATCCTCGATCTGTACTCCCATCTCATGCAAATCTGAAAAGGTAGGGAAGGGGAGCACGATCATTTTCTGCATTAGTTTGGGCTGGAGGTTGCGCACAACCATCCGTATCTGATCCTTATCCGTTGGCCTAACGGTCATCATTGAGGCCTTGGCCCTCCAGCGGGCCACGAATTCTGAGAAGCTCTCCTTAGGCTCCTGCCTCGTCGTCTCAAGATCACGGGTCGTAATCTCGATTTGGGTATTGTATGAATATTGTGCGACGAAGGCCTCGGCCATCTCCTCCCAGCTTCGTTTAACTGAATCCTCCAATTTGGCATACCAGATGGCCGTAATACCCGACAGGGTCCTGCCAAAAAGGGAGAGCTTCTGTAATCTTGTCAAGCCCATCGGGCGCAGAACATCTGAAAACAAACTCAGGTGGACCATGGGATCTCCCGACCCGTCAAAACGGTCGATGTGAGGCATCTTGAACCTGTCCGGCAGAGTTACAGCTGAGTCGGTGTACCCGTCCTCAATGTCCGGGATGGACTTTACCCCCTGAGATTTTTTGAACAACTTTTCAAGCTTACTCAACTTCAACGCTGTAGGGTCGACCTCGAACTCGAAGGGAGAGTCCGGTAGATTGGTAGGTGTTTTGGACAGCAGGGGTAAAATTGGGGGCGGAGCCGACCCTGTTGGAATGTCCGTATCTGCCTGGAGATTTGGTGTCTCTCCGGGTGTTGGAGCTCCTGGTGGGAGAGGAGCTTGATGTGAAGCAGACGCTCCACTTTGCTGTTGCAACCTAGTGATGAGCTCGGCTTGCTGAGCCATGATTGCAGCCTGCTGCTTGGAAAATTCCGCTTGGCGGACAGCGTCTTGCTGCATGAGTTTCATAGTTTCCTGTATTTGACGCATCATTGCCTCCATCCCTGACGTGTTCTGCTGATCCATCTGACTGACTGGTATATCTATCCCTGTAGTAGAAACTGAGACCTCAGCCTGACTGTTCACTGATGGGGTGGATAAGGGCCCCTGATCTGGTAACTGCTGAACTGGTGATTTGTGCCTGACTGGCCCTTTTACCCTGCCACTGATTGCCCTTGAACTGAACCTCTGACCTGACAAAGTCTATTAGCACAAATTCGATGAACCTCGGGGGATATTGGAGCCTTCTGAAGCTATGGTTCCAAGACTACCTAGCAAAAGAGAAAACCGACAGCATCTCAGCCTAATTTCACCATAACCAATATGAGCAAAGCTGAATGAGTGTGCTCTCTACTGAATTCTGCCCAAATCTCTGTCCTGCAAACTGATACCCTCAGGTAAACTGAATCCCAAAATACTGAACCGGTGCCCGCAGGCCTGATGCCCAAACTCATGAACTGATACATGCGTTCCCTGTAGAGACGCACTCTAACAAGCACATAACAGATAAGTGAGAGCCAAAACACCCCTATGTTGGGGTAGGGTTTCCCTGTCATATTTTGTCAGGAGCTAGGGTTTCACTACGCACGCAGCGGTTTCAAACAACCTATATTGGGTAAGCAACCTGTCCTAGTTTGGAATGGTCACTATGGATCCGAATATGCACTAGGTCGAATGGTCAAAAAGGGTGCCCCGGTAAAACCGGGGTTTGTGTTCCCATGCTGTCAGAGCCCAGAGCCGATCAGCCTTATGGACATGACTTGACAAGACAAGCCTCCGGCAAATCGTTCGGGAATGGCATATGGCAAACACGGTGTCCTAGGCGCACCAATGCAAATGCAATGCAAAGAAACACACAAGTGTAGTCAAAACCAGATATCATGAGTTCGAGTCAAGTTCTCTAAATCCCCAGCAGAGTCGCCAGAAACTGTAGACGTCCCCGAACGCATCCCGGGGAAAAGGAGTGCGAGTCCCCCCCGTTCTGGTTCGATATTGGGTCACTACAGTTCGAAGGACTCAAATGTCACGGTTCTTAATCTTGAACCAAAGAGTCCAAATCCGGCAAATCGTTTTGAGAAAACAGATTTTTGAAAGAAGTGCCAAACATGGACTGCTTTGCCAGATACAGAGTCGCCACCTAAATTTTTAAAATGGGAAATTTAGGAAACCCTGACTCGGTGCCAAAGGCCACGTGTCCGTCATCACCAAAGTTGCCTCGGCTCGGGAACTTGGGTACGATTGGGGAAGGTCACTTCGTGAGCACCCCCGCTCGCCCGGTCAAAGACCGGCCTCTACTAACCATGATATCTGTATTTGGAAACATTGTGTGTTCTTATTCTGGTTATTAGCCTAGGTTACTATGTGATGCGCACAGCAAATAAGTATAGACTCGGTCGCCTGAATTGGAACAAATCACTTCGTGTTTGTTTGTTTGAAAATGGTTTGATGGTGCTACCCGCAGGTAGGCTAAGACGCGGATTTGCCACCCTCAGGTGGGCTTAGAAAACATGATGTGATTTTGCCACTATTTAGTGGGCTTAAAACAAACATTGATGCATTGCTCCAATTCAGATAACCCAACCTTCACCCACAGGCATTCAGGCAGTTATATCACATAAGCAAATAGCCTCATGGCAAGCATGCTATCATGGCAACACTCACACGCATGCAAGGATGCTAAAGCATAAAACTCACCGAGTACTCCGAGCCAAAACAGAAATTTATTAGAAATCATGCATGATCCTAAGTATACAGAAATGCCTAATGCAACACATGCAAAATGCAACTATGGCAGGCTCGGCTATTCTAAACATGGCATATGAAATGCTACAACTAACAAGTATTCAACTTGGGAATTGAAATACAATGCAGTTTGTATGATGCGCCGAGCCTGGTGCATGCAGAACAGATGAATGAATGCAAGCATGCTATCATACTGTATGCTAATTGAAATATGCCCTAATCTAACCAACATAAGCAGGTAAATAAAAGGGAGAAAGAAAGGGGGGTTGGAAGACATGCACACACACACGCACCCTTATTACAGTTGTGCCCTCGCGCAGAGGGTCCGAATAAATATACAGTCCCAAATAAATATTACAGTCCAAAATAATAATACAGTCCCGAATAAATAATTACAAAACCCTAATTAATTAACAAATTGAACTAGGAAAGCATTAAAACTAGCATGCAAGCTAGGGGACTGCCTTGACTCTGCTCCAGATGATGAAATGATGCATGCCCGGATGCCTTTGCGCGGAAATCCACGGCGATGCCCCAATTAGCCTCTGTTTTGTAATGTTTCTTGAAATGCGTGCCAAACTCCAAAAGGTTGCTGATTCCTGATTTTGCTGCAACAGAGAGCAGGAAAGGGGCATAGCAATGTATTTCACAAATATATGCATGCCTCGATCCTCGTGCCACCAATCACGCATACCGATGCATGATGGCCGAGGAACCGAAATGCACAACTCAATATAGGATGAATGTACATGAATGCTACAATAAAAACCTAACTCCATCATGGATGATCCGGAGTATCGGTGACTGGGAAATTGAGACACGTTCCGTCACTCAGAGTGCGAAACGCGCCTCGTTCCCCGTGCCCGGGCTAACTCCTATCCCGAACACAATGCAATATGCGTGATATGCATGAAATGCAACTAAGATACAATCCTAACATGCGCAATGCTATGAAAATGAGATGCCTCGAAATACGTGCACACGTGCACGCAAACCGAGAAAATGACCCTAAGGCATGAAATGGCATACGCGATGCAAATTGGACTTATACTAACACGAGTGGACCTCAGCCACACTCACATAAGAGGCCGTCGGATGAAAATGAAGTGCCTCGAAATGCGTGCACATGGGCACGCAAACCGAGGCAATGGCATACAGGCATGAAATGACATGGAAAATGATATGCAAACATGCAAATGGAATTTCAGCACTGAAATGTGGGGGATAACAGTGCCGAAAGATGGCAAAACAATACCCGATGCATGAAATGGTCCCGAATCATGGATTTCAATGCATAAAATGGCCTACAGCTATACAATACATGCATGATATGGATATGGAATGAAAATACAGTAGCAAGGCAGCCCCAAGACAAGCATTTTTTCAGTACAAAACAAGTCCAAACAGCAACCACAAGCAGGGCTAGAATGGCATACAAAAATGGCTCCGCAAGGGAGGCTATGAAGCAAGTGGTATATGAAATGCCCAAACTGAAAAATGCCCTTCTAAAACACTGATAAGGGACTAAAAATATGAACATTAACAGTAGACAACAACCTCCAAATCAGTATACAAACATGCTAAAAATGCCATGCAAGGAATAGGCCACAAGAGGGTATAACATGAAGTACCCCAAACATTCATCAAACCAGCAAAGACCCTTAATGAAACATGACAACGAGGCCAAAATATGGATATTTTCAGTACTGATCATGGCCGAAAACAGAAGCAAAATAGGCCTAACAAAGCATGCAAAAATGGGGGTCAAGGAGGGATATAATGACAAGTATAACATGGAGACCTCCAACAAAGTTGATCCCTTCTACAATGTTGTAGAGGGACCCAAAATAAGCCCATTCACAGTTCATGACATGCCCCGAAACAGATCACACAGAGGCTAAACAAATCATGCAATTTTACGGTAAATATGAGAGATTATGAAACAAGTGCATGATAGAGAGGCCAAACAGGGTTGAGCCCTTCTTCAATGTTGAAGAAGGGCTCAAAATGAGCCTACTTACAGTTTACATTATGCTCAAAAACAGATCACACGCAGGCCAGAAATTCCATGCAAAAATGTGGCATATCGAGGAGTATTGAAGCAAGTCATACATGGAGGTCCCAAACAAGGTTGAGCCCTTCTTCAATGTTGAAGAAGGGCTCAAAACAAGCCTCTTTACAGTTTATTACATGCTCAAAAACAGATTATACACAAGCCAAACATACTATGCAAGATTATGGCATAAAGAGGGCTAATGAAGGAAGTGCTAGCTACTGTCCTCAAACAGCAAGAGGTCCTCAATCAAACATGAAGAGGACCCAAAAATATGATGATTTGCAGTTTGGGTCGGAGCCCAAAAGTGCTTGCAAGCAAGGCTTAGATGTGAAGCAAGAAAATGCTAGAAAAGGGAAGAAGATGGCTTACCCTTGAAGACCAGCAAACCAGCGCCTCTTGGACTAAGTTTGGGTGCTCCTAAGCTCTGAAGAACAGCCCCAAGTCGCTGCAATGGAGTAAGGATGCTTTGTGCTATGAGTTGATGAAGAAATGGCCCAAGAACAAGGGTGTTTGGAGGCTTGGATGGGATAGATATAGAGAGAGATGGAGGGATATATGTATATATCAGAATGTATGTATATATCCTCTGGTTTTTTTGTTCAAATCCTCCAACCCTTAACAATGGAGGAGGGACCTCTCTTATATAGGCAACAAAAAGTGCTCCAAGCTTCTCCAAGAAGCTATGCCAAAAGGGGCAAAGGGTGCAAAGGGTTCTAGGCTTCTAGAGGAAGCTAATACAGCTGGTCAAGCTTCCCCAAGAAGCTTGTCCAAAGGGTTCAAGCTTCTAGAAGCTTTAGGGGGTTCAAAGGTGCAAAAGGGTGAGGTAAAGGGGCAAGTGATAGCTGCGGGTCCCAAATGGCCGAGAGCCCTTCAACAAAGTTGAAGAGGGGCTCAAAATAAGACACTTTGTAGTTTACGACCAAGTCCAACACAGCCCACAAATACGCCTAAAATACCGTGCAAAACAGGCCTAAAAAGAGGCAAAGAGACAAGTGACAGATGGAGATGTCAAACAGTAAAAGTTCCTTAATCAAACATGAAAAGGACCTCAAAATATGACTATCTCAAGTTTGGGTCGGAGCCCAAAAATGTAGAACGAAGGTTCGGGAGCCGAAACACGCAGTTCGGGGCCCCGAAAGTGGGCTGTTAGGCACCGGAAGTGGTGTTCGACCACGAAGTTGGTCTCTCGGACCCCAGTGTCCCTCGAAAGGGAGGAAATAAGATGCATGCCAAAAACCGGGGCAAACGGAGGTGGTTAGACGGTCCCGAACCGAGGCACACGGCCTGACGGCTCCGAAAACCGGGAACCGGGCTCCGAAATGGGCAAAATGGCCTATGGCCACGAAATGTAGCCTACGGCCATTGAGAGATGATCTACGAGACCTCTCCCTCCCTTCAGGAAGAGAAAACAGAGAAAACCGAGCCTGGTTCGCAAACCGAGACAAAGCACAAAAGAGTCCGGAAGTCCAGAGGCAAGGCTCGTAGCCGGGACTCCGCAACCTCAGAACGAGCATAATATGCAACATCACCAAGCGCTCAATTGATGACGTCTGAGTCTTAAGGTCGGTCAAAAATGGGGTGTCTACAATAAGACAGACAAGGTGGCTAGAATTGATCAAAGACTATGATTTACAAATTCTGTATCATCCAGGGAAGGCAAATACCGTTGCAGACGCATTAAGCTAAAAATCCATTGGGAATTTGTCATGTTTGCTCACCAGCCTGAAGGAATTGTTATGTGACCTGGAAAAGAATGAAATTGAGATTGTGATGCGTGAACATGGCGGAATCTTAGCTGTCATTTCTGCTCAGCCTGCAATCATTAAAGAGATTAAAGAGAAACAACGCGAGGATGAGTTTTTGAGGAAAATTATTGATGAGATTGATTCAAAACCGAAATCGGGATTTGCGCTTGACAATGATGTGTTGAAATTCTAGAACCGCCTATGTGTATCGGACTATTTTGACTTGAGAAACGCATCATGACTGAAGCTCACAATTCAAAATTTGCTATGCATCCGGAAAATATGAAGATGTATCATGACTTGAAACAGCATTTTTGGTGGCCAGGAATGAAAAAGTGTATCGCAGGCTTTGTGGCTAGATGTCTACACTACCAACAAGTTAAATCCAAACATCAACGACCTATTGGGTTACTACAACCGCTTCCAATACCGGAATGGAAGTGGGAACATATTACTACGGACTTCATTATGGGATTGCCTCAGTCTCCTCGAGGTATGGATTCTATTTGGGTTATTGTTGATCGCCTAACTAAATCTGCTCACTTTTTACCTATCAAATCTTTGTATAATGCGGATAAATTGGCTAATTTATATGTCAATGAGATTGTGAAATTACATGGAGTTCCAGTATCCATAGTATCTGACAGAGATCCCAAATTTACTTCAAGATTCTGGCAGAGTATGCAACAGGCTTTGGGGACGGAGCTGAGATTAAGCAGTGTTTATCATCCACAAATAGATGGCCAATTTGAACGGCCCATTCAAACATTGAAGGACATGTTACAAATGTGTGTTAGACTTTCAAGGCAATTAGGAGACTTACATTCCTTTGGCTGAATTTGTGTATAACAACAGCTATCATTCAAGCATTGGGATGGCTCCTTACGAAGCTTTGTATGGTAGAAAATGCCAATCTCTGATATGTTGGACCGAGGAATGTGATAGACCTTTGTTGGCACCAGAATTGGTACAAGAAACGACTGAAAATGTGAAATTGATTCAACAAAGATTGAAAACTTCACAAAGCTGCCAAAAGAGTTATGCTGATGTTTGAAGAAGAGACAGAGAATATGAAGTCGAGGATCATGTATTTATAAAAGTAACTCCAATGAAGGGCCAAACACGATTTGGGGTGAAAGGCAAGTTGGCATCAAAATATGTTGGGCCATATGAAATTCTCGAGAAGATCAATTCAGTAACATACTGAGTAGCCTTACCTCCGATGATGGAAAACAAGCACAACGTTTTTCATGTCTTTATGCTTCGGGATTATTTGAGAGATCCACTACATGTGATTGAACCGACTCATGTGCTTCTAAAATATTATTATACGTACGAGAATAGGCCAATGCAAATTGTTAATCGCTGAATCAAAAGATTGAGAAACAAGGAAATTCTGTTAGTGCAGGTTGATTGGCAAAATCACAGAGGAACCTATGCAACCTGGGAGACAGAAGAAGACATGAAGAGAAGATATCCTGAGTTGTTTCCTTTGGATTCAGTATTCTTCTAGAATGAAGGTAATTCGAGTTTGGAGGACCAAACTCTTTAAGGGGGGAAGACTGTAACAACCCAGACCTCTGATTTACATTAATTCGTGGTTAAATAAGCTTAATCGGTAATTAAGAGAAATTTTGAATTAAATTGCATGTATGTGTTGCAATATTGTGCTTATATCTGTTTAGCGTAGAAAGATCTGTTCGTGTTTTCGTTTCGGTTTGTGAATTGAAGGCCTCATCGGCATCCAATTCAGAAATTGACTTGATTTATGTATTAATTAGAATTTTTAGAATTTTATGGTAGGTTCAATTGAAATTTGATTCGGAACAATTAAATTAGATTAATTAATGCCACTTAGCTTAGCTTAAGCCAAATTAATTAAATACAGCTAAGTGGGCCTATATAAGGCCACTTCAATCTCTCTTACATATTTTTGACACCCCTATTTCCTTATCTTTGAGCTCAACGCGAGAGAGAGAGAGAGAGAGAGAGAGAGAGAGAGAGAGAATGAAGTTGGATCTCAACTAGAGGATAGAAGAATTGAGCAATAATTTACTAGAATTGAAGGATTTGGACTTAGAAACTCAAAATTAAGCCTCTAGCTCTCATCTTGACAAGCCTAGGTAAGGAATCTAACCCATAGTTGTGTAATTGAGTTAGTTTTTCTAAGAATTCAAGTTAAAGAGGTGGACTAAAATGAGAATAAGCTAGGACTAATGAATTGTAACTCAAATCATACATGCATGTCCATATCATGAAGTTTTGAAGTTGATTTCATAAGAATTCTCACATGCATGTTCATATTTTGGTTATAGTCTAAGAATTCACCATATTTTTGAGTTGAATATTTCATTTGATCATGTTTTGGGAAGCTATGAACTCAAATTATACATGCATGACATGTTCACATCGTGTTCTTACATTTCAAGTTGAATGTTGCACAATTGACATACTTTTGGGCCTTGATTTCATGAAATGATCTTTACACCTTCATATTTTACAAGTTTACACATGTTATCTTAAGTTTTGGGCCCAAAAGGATGTGAATTATAGCTTTGGATTTGAATTTGGAGCTTAGGAGTACAATTTGGAAATTCCAAATTATGCACTTCTGCTCGAGCGTAGTGCTCGAGCGTGAGATTCTACGCTCGAGCGGCAACCTTTGTTTTTGCATTTCCACTTGAGCGACTAGAAGTTCACTCGAGCATGAAATACATGCTCCCAGAAGTTTCATGTTTTTGCAGACCACTCGAGTGGCAACAGTTGTGCTCGAGCGGGGACATGAGCCTCACGCTGGAGCGACCATCGAGCGTCTGTCGGGTGTGAAAATGACATAACCAGTACTTTTTTAAAATTTGCAGAGCGTTCAAGTGTGGGAAGTTGCGCTTGAGCATCCCCTCACACATTGCATGTCCGCTCGAGCGGAGGAAACTATGCTCGAGCAGGGAATCTGTTTCAGACAATTTGACCAAGTGTTTTCAAATGCATTTTTTTGCATCCTTATTCCATCCTAGGCATTCTTAGGCCATGATTAAGACTCAATAAGAGGTTATGACCCAGAAACACACTAGTAATGAAATGAAAGAAGTTAAGTGCCAACCGAGTGTGTGTTTCATTATGTGTTTCTGCTATGTACGTGTAGGTCACGCGCCATAAGACGTCTGATTTGCCATTCTATCTATTTGCCTTGAAGCCATCTGTTAATTGTGAGTAATAACCTTGTAAAGCTATGTTTACTTATAAATATTTTCTGACTGATATGATATGAACTGTTCTCTGAATTGTTATTTCTGAATCATGAATGAATATCCTCTTCTTTTTTTTTTCTTTTTTTTTTTTCTGTTTTTTGAAATGTATTTGTGGCATCTATGGTTCACGTGGCCCTCGCCCGAGGGTGACAGTACCATAGCTTATATGCATGTGGCCCTCGCTCAGGGGTAACAATACTGTGGCTTATGTTCACGTGGCCCTTGCCCGGGGGTAACCATACCGAGGCCTACATTCACTTGGCCCTTGCCCGAGGGTAACAATACCGAGGCCTATATTCATGTGGCCCTCGCCTAGGGGTAACAATACCATGGCTACTTTCACACAAGAGATGGACCTTTATGGTCGTCGGTACCGACTATACATGTGGGTCTCAGGACCAAGTTGATATGATAGCTAATGGGTGTACCATGTATGATCTTATGCAAAATCTGAACATGAATATGAATATGAACATGTATATGAATCTATTTTTGATTTGAAATCTGAATTTGCATAAGACTCTGTTTCTAATAAGAATCTGTTTCAGTTATAAACTCCATTTTCCAACTCTAAGATGGATATCATTCATTAAACTCTTTACCATGTTATTATTCACTGGGCTTCTACTCACTTTAGTATTCATGTATGTATGTGACCGAGCGCATGACCAGGCTCAAAGTTAATGGCCTGGAGTTCCATTTTGTTAGCTACCCTTTGCGCCTCCCGAGGATGTTCCGGATCAAGTCAAGCCATGTGGCCATGTCTTTTTGAACGTTCAACACTTGGTTTTCTCTTGTTTAATGAATAGTTTGTTTTTGGTTATCTGTACATGGGGTGACGTACAATTACTGTATCTGTGTGATGTCATGTGTACACTTATAAAGTTTAAAATTATTTTGTCCCATATATGTCTGCACAGCTTAATGAACGTCGTATTTTGTATATTTGTTTCGGCAGCCCCTTGATTATATGTTATTCTGTTCAGAGGCCTTTGGTAATCTAAGGATTACTAGCTGGTTACGATGCTGAACCTATAGGGGTGGGTTTGGGTCGTGACAGGCTGAGTCCCAGAATCTATTGTAGTGAGGAGGTGGCCATGCCGCCACCTAAAATGGTGATGCCAGTATCAGATGACAGAGACTTAGCCCGCCACCCCACTATCTCCAGAGATTGAAAGCACACCCCTCCCCGCTGGATTCCATCAACCTAAGTTCACGTTGTACGACGGCAAGACGGATCCGTACATGTACGTTAGTCGTTACCTGCAAGTAATGGCTAGCCATCGGTGCAACGATGCCTTGATGTGTCTTATATTCCTAGCAAGTTTAGGAGAATTAGGCCTGAATGGTTCGAAAGGCTCCCGAAGGGGAGTATCGTGGGGTGGCAACAGTTGGCAAAAGCTTTCGTCACCAGATTCAAGACCAATACTTGAACAGTGAAAGAGGTCGATCACCTCCTAGGTATTAAGATGGAGTCAGGCAGTTTGTTGAAGGCATATAATGCCAAATATTGGGAGACCGACAATGAGATCCTTGATTGCCCCACCAATTTGGTAATCGCCCAATACAAACGAGGTCTATCGGTCAGACATAGACTGCGAGACTCGCTCACGATGCACCAGCCTACAACCATAGAATCATTGATGCAGCGGATCAACAAGCACATCCGAGTTAAGGATGATGCCATCATCGCCACCTCCACCGCAATCAAGAAGGCAGATCCGGTTATAGCAGACAAACGTGTGGCTAGAAAGGTTCACTTGGTGGGGCAGGAGGATAACCGCCCTAATAACCGAGTAAGAGAGCAATACCACAGAACTGACGGCAATGACAAAAATAGAGGCCGTGGAAATGACCAAGCTAATGCTCCACGTAACGAGGAGGAAGATACCAAGAGAAAGTTGAAGGCGCGGACCGGTATCACAACAATCTTCAAAATCCCGATTTATCGCATCCTTAGCGAGATTAGAGGCGAGCCCATATGTCCGATGGCCAGCAAATTTGGGGGAGGGGCATAAAGGCTTCAATTCAAGATACCGCTGCACTTTCCATGAAGAAAGTGGACACCGAACGGAGGATTGCGTGCCATTGAAGTAGCACTTGGAAGAGCTGGTTGCAATGGGGCATTTAGACCAGTATATTGACGGCGGCATGATGGTCGTCCCACAAGGACAAGCCGAGCCAAATGGGCTTGCCGTTTTGGATGCCTCACTCCAAGGAGTCATCAATGTTATTCACGGTAACATCGAGCCAATGTGAGTGTGCAAGCTCAAAGGGATGATTAAGAAAATCGAGCACATAAAGGAAGTGCTCTCCGTTCAACCCGTTGTGAAAAAAGGGAAAGACCGAGATCAAAGACATCATGGCTTTTTCAAGCAAGGACTTGGACAGAATTCAAACCCCTCACAACGACACCATGGTTGTGACATTTCGCATCAAAGACTTTGACATCAAGAGAATATTAATCGGCCAAAGGAGTTCGGTCAAGATCATGTACTATAATGCATTCAAGCAGATGAAGTTAGAGGACAAGGGCTTGGCCCAAGCAACATCTCCTTTGGTTGGCTTCAACTCTCAGCCAGAATGGCCGATCGAGAAAATCATATTGCCGGTCAAGGCTAGGTTGATCACGAAGTAAGTGGAGTTTTGGGTGTTGAAGGTCTCATCGACCTACAATCTGATCTTGGGGAGGGGTTGGTTATACGCCATGCAAGCAGTGGCGTCAACCTATCACCAGGTCATGCGCTTCCCTAGCCCAGCTGGGCAAATAGAAGAAGTCTGGGGAGACCAAGTCATGTTGAAACAATGTTTTGTTGCGATCTGTGGCACCAGGGCGGCGAAGGACTTCGTCCAGATGATAGAAGAACCAGAAGACAAGGAGGTCCTGGAGGATGTAGGAAGAAAAGTCAATGAGAAATCAGTAAAGGATTTGGTGGAAGTTCGCATTGACGAGAATGATCTAAACAACTTCTTTCTCCTGGGCTCATCTTTATCTAGCGTCGAGCGGCTGGATTATGTGAATTTTTTGGTTTCCAACATTGAAGTCTTTGCATGGACACCTTATGATATGCCTGGCGTCGACCCTAGCTTCATCTGTCACCAGTTGAATGTCTTTCCCAACGCACGGTCGGTCATTCAGAGAACTCGACACTCAGCTCTACACCATGCCGAAGTAGTAGCCGAAGAGGTCAAAAACTAGGTGGAAGCTGGGGCGATAGAAGGGGTGCACTACCCTAGATGGATCTCAAACACGGTGGTGGTACCAAAGAAAAATAGAAAATGGCTAGTGTGCGTTGACTACAAGACGGCCAACCGTGTTTGCCCCAAGGATAGCTTTCCACTCCCAAGGATTGACCAGCTGGTGGATCTTACCGTTGGTCACTAAAGATTCAGCTTCCTTAATGCATACCACGGCTACCACCAAATGGCCAT
Organism: Camellia japonica; assembly: GCA_030407325.1. Classification (NCBI taxonomy): domain Eukaryota; kingdom Viridiplantae; phylum Streptophyta; class Magnoliopsida; order Ericales; family Theaceae; genus Camellia; species Camellia japonica. The sequence goes on from JAPPVO010000024.1 coordinate 60,598,952, forward strand.
GTACGAGTCGGACAGAGAAATCACATCCTTCATCACGCCAAGAGGTTTGTATTGCTACAAGGTCATGCCTTTTGGCCTGAAGAACGCTGGGGCGGCCTTTCAAAGGATGGTGACAATAATGTTTTCTTATTTGCTTAGCCGCACCATAGAGGCCTACATCGACAATATAGTGGTTAAAATTAAGGAAGAATCTCAACACCTTGGCAACCTGGCTGATATGTTCGCCATCCTCAAGCGCCACAAGTTGCGGTTGAATGCTTTTAAAAGTGCTTTCGGAGTGGGAACTGGAAAATTTTTGGGTTTTTTGGTCACCAACCAAGGAATTGAAGCCGACCCACCACAGATCAAGGCAATCCAAGAACTCGAATGACCAAATTCCACTACAGACGTGCAACATCTTGCTGAAATGGCAGCCGCGCTGAATAAATTTATCAGCCGGTCATCAGATCACTTGTAGACACCCTATTTTTGACCGTCCTCAAGACTTGGATGCTCTTGCAGGTACATCCAGCAACAAGTTTGATTGCTCGTCGAGCACTCAAATTCTGCGATGAAACGCTCCAGGTTTGATCTTTCCAAACCCTATTTCCATTCTGTCTCATATTTGGACCATGTGTTGGTCTTTGCCAGATCACTTGTAGACACCCTATTTTTGACCGTCCTCAAGACTTGGATGCTCTTGCAGGTACATCCAGCAACAAGTTTGATTGCTCGTCGAGCACTCAAATTCTGCGATGAAACGCTCCAGGTTTGATCTTTCCAAACCCTATTTCCATTCTGTCTCATATTTGGACCATGTGTTGGTCTTTGCAGAGTGATGTTCTTGATGGCCTGCCGGCCATCATCGAGGGCTGCCGGCCATGGGCTTTGGCTTGCCGGCCATTGATGTGCCCGGCCGGCCATCAATGAGGCCCTGTTGGCCATCACTGATAGCCGGCCAGCCACCAGTGCATCAGTAGATATTTTTTTAGATATTTTGACAGCTGTTTGCACAGAATGGCCCATCTGCTTGCACGTGGATGGTTGGATCTTTACAAGAGGCCTTTGTATCTTCTATATATAGAGGTCATCTATATGCATGCAAGGGGTTACAAAATTGTGGTGAACAAAATTTCTCCATCTCTCTCTCTAGAATCCTCTCCCTTTCTCTATATTTTAGGCTTGAAAGTGAGCTTTCTCTACACATTTGCACTAGCACCCTTAGCCAAACACCTTCACCATAGAGTTGAGGTTCTTGGAGGTCTTGTTTGAGCCCCTTAGAGTGGTTTTGGCTCAGAAGTTTGGCTGTTTTTGTTGCTGTGCTTCAAGGGTAAGACTTACCTCTTTAAAGCTTTGTTTCATTTCATTATTTGGCCGCCTTTGTATGCTACTTTGAAGCTAGTTTTAACCTCTAAAAAACTCTGTTTTTAAGGTCTTAAAATGATGGTTTGACCCTTTGTGAGTTAGGGGGTTGTCCCCTCTTTTTTTGCTCTTTAGCTTGTTAAGCTTTTTGCACCATTTCTCATCACCTTCAAACCAACTCTTTTGGCATTTTAACCACTGAAACTCAGAGGTTTTTCAGTGACAAAAACCATGTTTTGAGGTCCAAAATAGGAGGGGTTGGCCTCTCCTCCTTGTGCCATGTTTGCATGAGTAGATAGCCTAACATGTGAGCATGTTTTTCTACCATTTTGTAACTTGATCTCAGCATGTTTTTGCTACTTTTTGGACCTGCTTTAGCTATGTTTTAAGCTGGTTTAGTCACTTGAGGTTTGCTTTGTATGCTTGTAGTGCAAATGTGCTTAATAGTCTAGTTTGTACTATGTGTTAGCCTCTCATTCTAGCTCTTTTTAGACTACTTCACGCTTGTTTTAGGACTCCTTTTAAACTATTTTAGGACTATTTTAAAGTGTTTGTCCCTTGTTAGCTTTGTATTGCATAGCTATAGTGCAAATGGCCTTTACTAGCTTAGTGTTTTAAGGCCTCTAACATGTTGTGCGTATGTTGATTGCATGTTTTGGCATCTTTTAACATGTGATTTCAGTGCATATATCTCTGTCACACTCTCACATATTTCACTCTTTCATTTCTTTTGAGAGTTGTGCTTTAAGCCTTGTTTATGAGCCAATACATGAGCATGTTTTTCTTGCTTTCTATGCTACCATCTCAGCATATTTTAGCCACTGTTTTGGCATATTTAAGCTCTGTCCAGAGCGGGTTTGGCCATTTGTGCTTGATATTGCATGGCTCTAGTGTAGTGCTCTTCACTAGCTTTAGTGTTTTTGGCTCTTAACATGTTGTACATGAGTTGTTTGCATGTTGTAGTTTTATTTTGCATGCCATTTCAGCATTGAAATTCTGCAACCTCCCTCATTTCTTCACTTTTCATTTGTTTTGAGGGTTGGTTAACCTTAAGGTTGTGTTTAAGCTTGAGATAGAGCTTGTGCTCAATGGTTTTAATCCTCTTTTGGGGGTTTCTACTAGTCAAAGGCATGATCTCTCTCATGTCTTAAACCATCCTTTGGTTGACCCCTCTCTTATTAGAGGACACTCATCTTGGACAAATCAACTAAAGAATGGCTTGGTAATACTAAAATGTGTAAACAAGAATTGGACAAGTAAAACATGACTAAGATAAGCATGTTGTGTTTGCATTGCATTGTGTTCAATCGGGCGTTATATTGAACACAAGGTAGATTGGTCCATCTCATACTTGAAGTGATGAAATGAGCCAATCTCCTTTGTCTCCATTGCCCTTGATCATGCATGATAAGGTAGTGGTTTAGAGTCTTGTTTTTGTGCATTTATTGAAAGTGTACAAGTTGGATCTTTGGCCATCATGCATTGTGAATGCTTGGTTGATGGTTTTGGATCCAATAGTGCAATTCCTTTGATGTTTTGAGATGATAAGGAGTGGCACAGTACAAACATACCCTTGGGAGACCCTCATTTTTCCTTTGTTTGAGCTCTGTTGTAAAATGGTGTTTCAGTACACCAGTGGCCGACAGTGCTTCATCAGTGGCCGGCAAGGCTTCATCCTTGGCTGGCAGTGCCTCCCTTTGGCCGGCAGGTGGCTGGCAGCAAGCTCCCTTGGCCGGCAGGCCACTGGTGCATTCCTCAGCAATGAATTGGTAAGGTGAAGCAGAAAGTTCTTCGAGAAACTTTGCAAACAGAGCCTCTTAAGAGCAAACCGGAAGGCTTTTCGGGGCGGGAAACTGAATGCATGCATGTTCAACTTTCTTAAACAGAGCTGAGGCAGTATTGTTTAATGCTTTACTTGTTAGTTAGCATTAGTTTTGTAATTTAATTAATTAGTTTGCTAATTGATTAAGTGTTGTAATAATTAAGTAGCTTAGTGTAGCTATTTGTTTATTGTTTTGTAATAATTAGTCTAATTAGATTAGTTCAATTAGCTTAGCTTAGTGTAGCTTAGCTTATTCATTTGGACCCTCCTTCGCGAGGGCACAATGTTGTAATAAGTGTGCGTGTGTGTGTGAATGTCTTCCAACCCCACGTCTTTCTCTCTTTTATTTAACCGCTTTCGATGGTTAAATTAGGGCTTATTTTGATTAGCATACCTTATGCTTGCATGTTTGCATCCATTCATTTGTCTTGCATGCACCGGGCTCAACGCATCATTCAAACTGCATCGTACTTCAACACTTCTTTGAATACGTGTATCAAATTGTTGCATTCATATGCCATCTTAGATAGCCGAGCCTATTTAGTTGCATTATTGCATGTGTTGCATTAGGCATCTAGCATAGTTAGGATCATGCGTATTTCTAACTAGTTTTTGTTTTGGCTTAGAGTACACTGTAAGTTTTACGCTTTAGCATATTACATGAGTGCGATTGCCATACATGCCAGATAGAATGCTTTCCATGAGGCTATGTGCTTAAGTGATTAACTGCTTGAATGTCTGTGGATGAAGGCTTTGTTGCTTGAATTGGAACAATTCGATGATTATGAGTTTTAAGCCCACTTGAGGGTGGCAACTTCAAACCATTTTCGAAAATAAACATGAGTTGTTTTGTTCCAATTCTTACGATTTAGTCTATACTTATTTGTATGCATCACATAGTAAAGTTAGCTAATAACTGGATAAGAACACATGAGGTTTATAAAACAACATATCATGCTTAGTAGAGGCCGATCCTTTGATCGGGTGAGCGGGGGTGCTCATTTCAGGACCTTCCCCTCTCGTACCCAAGTTCCCAAGTAAGGCAACTTTGGTAATGACGGACACGTGGCCTTTGGCACGAGTCAGGGTTTCCTAAATTTTCCAAAAATAAAATATTTAGGTGGCGACTCTGTAATCTAGCAAAGCAGTCCAGTTTTGGCATTATTTGATTTAAAATCTGATTTTCCAAAACAATTTGCCGGATTGGACTCTTTGGTGTTTATTAGACTCGCATTGCACTTTGTGAGATTAGATTCAAAACCGTGACAGGAGTCTGAACTGTAGGAGACCAATTCGCGCCTCTTCGAAAGAGGGGCGCGCGAAGAAAGTCGAGTCTACAGTTTCTGGTGACTTTACTGGGGATTTAGAGAACTTGACTCGAACTTATGATATGTTGTTTTATTTACACTTATGTGTTTCTTTGCATTGCATTTACATTGGTGCGCCTAAGTCATAGTGTTTGCCATCTACTATTCCTGAGCGATTTGCTAGAGGCTTGCTTGAAAAAGCGCGCCATAAGGCTGACCGGTTGCGAGCTCTGCCACGATGAGAACACAAACCTCGGATCTGGATCATCGCTGTACCGTTTGATCCTCCTTTCACTTCTCGGTGTTAGGTGCGAGAGGTATATTAGGTGGTCTTGTTGAGGCACCCTTTTTGACCAATTGACCTAGTTGCATATCGGAAGCCTTAGAGACTGTTCCAAACTAGGACAGGTTGCTCACCCGAATGCAGGATTGTTTGAAACCGCATGCGTGCATAGTGAACCCCTAGTTCTTGACAAAAATAGGACAGGGAAACCCTACCCTACCATAGGGGTGTTTTGGCTCTCACTTGCTTGATATGTGCTGTTAGGGTGTGCCTCTACAGGAATGTATGTATCAGTTCCAAGTCTGGGTATCAGTTTGGGGATATCAGTTTTGAGGCAGAAAATTTGGGGGTAGAAATCAGTGTTTGAGTACAGATCGCCCAGCTTATGATTTCAACTGTGTGTTGTCTCTATCTAAGCCGAGGTGCTGTGCATTTGCTGATTGTTGTTTCCTTTTTGCTTTATTTTTCTTTTTGCAAGGTAGCATTTCACCATTGCTTCCGACGAAGCAGTTTTCCCCCAAGCACTCTGGACCAGAGTGATGAGGCTTTATCAATCTGGGGATCTTGTGAGAGGACAACCAGTGTTTGCTTCGCTCCCCCCGGTTACCTGACGGAGAAGAGTTCGGCATAGTTCACCAATTCGTCAGATGCCCGTGCTCAGTGAGACCCGATTTTCTGCTTTTACCTCATAAACAAAGTATATACCAGATCAGACAAATCAGTACCCCTCAGTCAGTATGGAGGCTATGATGCGTCAACTCCAGCAAACTATCGAGGCTATGTAGCGGGATGCTACTCGCCAAGCAGAGGTTACCACTCGTCAAACAGAGGTTGTAGCCCAACAGGCCGAGCTAATTACTAGGCTTCAATAGCAACAGCAACAACATCCGTAGCAAGCAATAGCTTCTGCATCCCACCCACCTCCTGTAGATATTCCACCACCCAGAGCTCTTGCTCCCACAGCCAATGTCCAGGAGAATACGGACATCCCGATGGATCCAATTACACCTCAGACTTCCAAAGCGCCGGCCTACCCAATAGATACACCGTTCGAGTCTGAGGTCGATCCTACAGCCTTGAAAGTAAGCAAGCTCGAGAAGTTGTTCAAGCGTGCTCAAGGAGTCAACTCGATCCCAGATATAGAGGACAACTATAAAGATTCGACGGTGACATTGCCGGACAGATTTAAAATGCCTCACATAGACCGCTTCGACGGCTCGGGCGATCCCATGGTCCATTTGAGGCTATTCTCCGATGGTCTACGGCCGATGGGCCTGACTAGACTCCAAAAATTATCCCTCTTTGGCCGGACCCTGTCAGGTATTGCGGCTATCTGGTACGTTAAACTGGAGGATTCCGTGAAGAGAAGTTGGGAAGAGATGGCCAAGGCCTTTGTTGCCCAATATTCTTATAACACTCAAATCGAGGTCACAACTTGTGACCTCGAGGCAACTAGACAAGAGCCGAAGGAAGGCTTCTCTGACTTTGTCACTTGATGGAGGGCCAAGGCCTCCATGACGACCACCAGGCCAGCCGAGAAGGACCAAATAAGGATGGTCATTCAGAATCTGCAACCGAAACTGATGCTGAGAATGATTGTCTTACCCCTACCTACCTTTGCTGATCTTCATGAGATTAGGGTACAGATAAAAGATACTATGAAACAAGGTTTGATTGACCAAGAGAAGGAGCAGCCCAAGAGGGCCTTTACACGCGGTTCAAATGCAGCTACGAGTAGCAATGCAGCCGCGAGGACTTCTGACGTCGGGATGGTCACCACTACACCAAAAACAACCACACCCTTTACCGGCACATCTGGAACCACTCCACAACCTGCAAAGTACCCACCCCGAGGCTAGAGGATTTTCACCCCACTTTACACGTCTCTGTCTACGGCCTTGAGGGTCCTGATTAGAAAAGGGCATCTGAAGCCCCTGGAACCACGCCCATTGCCAAATTCCCTCCCTCCTACACACAACCCGGCCAAGTATTGTGCCTTCCATCAGCAGAATGGGCATGATACCGACCAGTGCTTTAGATTATGTCATGAGATTTAGGATCTCATTGACAACAAAGTAATAGTGCCTCCTGACAAGCCAAACGTCACTACAAACCCTCTCCCACCACATAACCAACCCCCTCCTCCACCCATGCAAGTAAACCTGATCCAAACAATGGTCGTCCCATACGACCCCAGCATATACATCACTCCCTCTCACCTGCCTAAGCCGGCGCTGTTCATCCTAGAAAGCATAGACTTGTGCATGATGAGCATGTCAATATCCCAACCTGAACCCATGGTGGTGGCTATGATAGAAGAGGGCATGCCTAAGGGCTCTACAAGCTTGATTGAGAAAGCATACAACCCTTGCTGCTTTATTGCGCTAACTAATCAGGCCAAGCCGATGGTGGAATTATCGATAGGGATTGAGGTAAATGTAGTCCGGGAGGACGGACCGAGCTAGGGGCTGGATGATTTGGCTGAGCTTTAGGAGAATATCACGAATCTGTAGTTCTTTGATGAACAGGATCCAGGAGATGTGTACATCAATTGGTTTGACCTGAATGGATCAACGGGTAACACAGGGTGGCTTAGTGATGAGTCGGATATTCATGAGGGGTCTCAATAGAATTAGGGACAGTCAAAAACAGGAACATCTACAACGGCTGAAGTGGTCAACAATAAGAGAGAGCTGTCGAAGAGCACCGGTACTGAGAATTTTGCTCGGGAATTGAGCAGCATTTGTATAGCTGATACAGAACAGGAGGCCACGCTGAAGCAGTTCGAACAGGGGAAAACTGAGACTGATTAGAGAGCTAGAAAAGCCAAGGCCCCCGCGAGGACAAAATGTGTTGTGAACACGGGAATGAATAAAGTGAAACCGGACAGTTGTTTGTCGGTCGCCGAGGGAATGTGGTGGGAGGATGATGATTTGCGTCTGGCCCACACTGATGAGGACTGGGGGTAGAATCAACCGGATGATACATGGTATATCGAAGAAGTAGACCACATGACTCGGAGTGGGCGGTACTTTAAGCCCCCACATCTAGACCATCCAGAGGCATCAGAGAAAGACAACGAAGCAGAGAAACAGAAAGAGAAACAATTAAAAGAAGAAGCTGTACTGAAGAAGCTGAAGAAAATCCAGGCAGATATCTCTATTTGGGGATTGCTCATGGCCTCGCTGGTGCATAAACAAGCCGTCCTGTCAGCAATGGACAAGGCTAAGCTCTCTATTGACATAACCCCCAAGCAGTTAGTGGGATTGGTGTTCCTGGGTGGCGCTTCACCAACTTTTACTTTCACAGATAAAGAACTACCGCCTGAGGGCTCTGAGCATAACAAGCCACTGTACATCTCTGTGGAGTGTAAGGAGAAGTGGATACCAGTTGTCTTGGTTGATAAGGGATCTGCAATCAATGTGTGTCCATCGCGTACGGCCTATGCTATCGGGTTGAAGACCGCAAATTTCGCACCAACAGCCCAGGTGATTCGGGCTTATGACAATACTAGTCGGGAAGTGATGAGGATAGTGCGAATCAGAACTCAGGTTGGCCCCGCACAATCGGACATCGAGTTTCATGTTCTAGATGTTCCAGCTACCTTTAATTTACTCCTTGGATAGCCATGGCTGCACCAAGTAAGGGCTATGTCTTCCACTCTGCATCAGATGCTGAAGTACCCCCATGGGAAGGGGGTAGCTATTGTTTTTGGGAACTCTTCCATACATCCGCTGCCGAAGGTTACTACGCCAATTTTGGAAATTGTACATGGCGAGGAGGATGTCTTTCTGTCTGGGTTCACCTTGGCCAAGGCTCAGGTAGTGCAAGATCTTCTAGCTGTTGATGAGGGACTATATGTCAGTGCGCAATCCGTTTACCTCATGAATAAGCTTCAACATGTACCTGGAATGGGATTGGGAAGGAGCGGCCAGAAGGGCGTCGTTGAATTGACTGAAGTGCCACACAACCCTTATACCTTTGGTCTAGGTTACACGCCTACCAAAGAGGATTGGGTAAGAAAGGGAAAGGAGATGGTAGGAAGAGCCAAGGCTAAACAAGCTGGGAAGCACTATGAGTTGGTGCATAGACCTATTCAAGGAACCCTGAACGGACGCTTTGTTCGGAAGGGGGAAGATTTCCCATTTTGTGGCTTTCCAGAGCCATGGCTGAATTCAGAGAAGCGGCGTTTGCCCGGCTTCGAGATCTTTTTCGACCTACAGTTACAAGGGGATGAAGTTGCAGAAGAGCAGACTGACCTACCAGCTGTGGCCGAGCAGTGCATAGAGAATGAGTCTGATGGCACAGAACTTGAGATAGGAGCAGCGCTGGCTTGTCTCCTCTCAGATCCTCAGATCACATCAGGGAGCTTGGGGGACGACTTCTCTGTTTCCATGATTGGAGATCAAACGGCTGTAGGCCCTTTTTCTGGCATTCTAGACGCATCCATCGCACCCTCCCTCGTTTGGCAGTACGAGGAAGGCTTTTTGTCTAGCAGTTCTGGGTCAAGTAGCGAACCAGAATCTAATTCCACAGAGTCTGTGGAGTCGGAATTAGATTCTAGTTCTTCTGAGTCAGAGTCCGGTATTCCTAGGGGTGATAACCCGGATGCCGTTGTCTTGTCCAAGTCGTCTTTTTCATTTTCTTTTGAGTCGGTTGTAACTGAAAAACAGACGATTTGGAACATGTTAATGAGAACGGTACCATTGATGCTTTTGAGTACTTTTCTGTGCCGCTCGTTTATTGCAAGGAAGAAATTCCTCCAGTTTTAAAACATTTGATTGATCGAGAGAAGGAGAGGTTTGTAAAACCTTTGGTTGTTGAAATCACTTCAATTAATGTTGGTACTGAGAAGGATCCGCGTCTGGTCCAGATCGGGTCCACGTTGTCTTCGGAGGAATGCGAGCGCTTAGTCGCTTTATTAAAAAATTTCAAAGATGTTTTCGTGTGGTCCTACGAAGACATGCCTGGAATCAATCCTGAGATTGTATAGCACCGGATCCCTCTTGACCTTGAGGCCCGACTCGTCAAGCAGAAGCTTCGGAGAATACGTCCGGATTGGGCTCTAAAAATCATGGAAGAGGTCACCAAGCAGATTGATGCAGGGTTCCTGTTAGTATCTGAGTATCCTACTTGGTTGGCCAACATTGTTCCAGTGCCGAAGAAAGATGGCAGAATTCGGGTGTGTGTGGATTTCAGGGATCTGAACAAAGCCAGTCTGAAGGACGACTTTCCATTATCGGACATCGACGAATTAGTGGACTTCACTGCAGGCATGCGCTACTTTTCTTTATGGATGGGTTTTTCGGGTACAACCAAATCTTGATGGCACCCAAGGATAGGGGGAAGACAGCCTTCACCACCCCGTGGGGGACCTACTGTTATAGGGTGATGCCGTTTGATTTGAAGAATGCTGGGGCTATTTATCAACGGGCTGCAACCACGATCTTGCATGATATGATCCACAAAGAGGTTGAGGTGTACGTGGATAGCATGATTGTCAAATCCAAGGAAAGAGAGGGCCACTATACCGCCTTGAAGAAATTTTTCGAATGGATCAGAGAGTATCAGTTGTGACTGAATCCTCAGAAATGTACTTTTGGTGTCACGGCAGGGAAAATGCTGGGGTTCTTGATTACACAAAGGGGCATTGAGGTCGACCCTTCCAAGGTTAAGGCCATCTTAGAAATACCACCACCAAGGACTGAAAAGGAGGTGCGCAGCTTTCTGGGTAAAGTGCAATTCATAAGATGGTTTATTCCAAAATTAACCTTGACTTGTGAACCACTATTTGGTCTCCTGAAGAAAGGAAAGAAATTCCAATGGGATGACCGATGCCAAGTTGCTTTCGAGCAGATCAAGCAGTATCTATAAAACCCACCCATGTTGTCACCACCAAAGCCGACAATGGGCTACATGCTTGCACAGGAATTTGAGGATAAAGTGGAGAAGGCTATCTATTACCTGAGCAAGAAGATGCTGGAATATGAGACCCGTTACACTCCGCTTGAGAAGGCTTGTTTGGCCTTGGTATGGGCTACCAAGAAGATGAGGCATTACCTGTTAGCTCACTCCGTAATACTGGTTTCGAGATTGGATCCCATCAAATATCTCTTCGAGAAACCAGCACTTACGGGTAGGCTAGCACGTTGGTTGCTTCTTCTCTCCGAATTTGATTTGAAGTATATGACTCGCAAGTCTGTGAAAGGGAGAGCGGTAGCGGAGTTCCTAGCCAATCACCCAGTGGAGGGAGATGAAATAGTAGAGTATCTGTTCCCATATGAGGCCATTCTACAGGTTGAAGAAGATATTTGGACTATGTACTTTGACGGAGCGTCTAACCAGTACGGGTATGGGATAGGGGTGTTGCTGATAGCGCCCGACAATTCCCACATACCCTTAGTTTTCAAACTCCGGTTCAAGGTATCAAACAATGAAGCAGAGTACGAGGCATGTATCGCTGGCTTGGAAGCCGCCCTGGAATTAGGGGCAAAACGATTGGACGTCATTGGGGACTCGAACCTGGTTGTGTCTCAAACGAAAGGAGACTGGAAGGTTAAAGAAGAAAGGATGAAAATTTACCACCAAACCCTAGATGTTTTGATTCCCAGGTTTGAGAAGCTAACCGTCACACATTTGTTAGGAGAAAGCAATAGGTTCACTGACGCTTTATCAACTCTATCTTCTATGATAGACATCCCTTTGGGAGTCCAGATGCGTCCAATCATTATTGAACAGAGGTATGTGCCGGCCTACGAACTGATTGCCGCCATAGATGAAGCACAAGATTAGAACCCCTGGTACTTTGACATCTGGAACTTCTTAGAAAAAGAGGCTTATTCACCAGCGGCAAATGCCAAAGACAAGAGGGCAATACGGCGTATGGCTGCTCAGTTTATCATCTGTGGGGGTAAATTGTACAAACGAGGCCATCTAGGAATGCATAAACTGTGTGTCGATGCTGAAGAAGCGAAACGCCTGATGGAGGCCATCCACGGACGAGAATGTGGTTCGCACATGAGCGGGGTAATGCTAGCTCAGAAGATTCTCAGACAGGGTTACTACTGGTCAACCATGGAGGAGGATTGTATCGGTTTTGTTCAGCGATGCCACAAATGCCAGATCTATGCGAATCGCATGAACATCCTGCCATCGAAGTTGTACAACATGACTTCAGCATGGCCGTTTTCAGTCTAGGGAATTGATGTTATTGGGGCAGTTACTCCGAAGGGGTTGAAAGGGCATGAGTACATCCTGGTGGCAATATACTACTTTACAAAGTGGGTCGAGGCCCAATCCTACGTAGTGCTGAAAGCGTCGCATGTAGCCAAGTTCATCAGGAATAATATTATCTGTCGGTATGGGGTCCCGAATGAGATCATCTCGGATACTGGTTCTCACTTCAAGAAAAAAGTGATCGACTTGTTGGAGAAATACAACGTGGCTTTTCATAAGTCATCCACATACAGGCCACAAACCAACAGAGCAGTTGAGGCCACCAACAAGAACATCAAGCACATTCTACAGAAGATGGTGAAAACCTACAGGGACTGGCCAGATAAGCTGTCATTTGCTCTTTGGGGTTATAGGACATCAATTCGAACATCTACTGGGGAAACTTCGTATTCTCTGGTTTATGGGATGGAGGCTGTTCTGCCGATCGAAGTTGAGGTTCCATCGCTACGGGTGATGGCTGAGTGCCAAATAGCAGAAGTAGATTGGCAACAGAGTATATTTGAGGAACTTATGTTGTTCGACGAGAGAAGGCTGAAAGCACTGTACCACATTCAAGGTTATCAACGCAGGATTGCCAAGGCTTTCAACAAGAAAGTTAAGTCCAGGAATCTGAAAGAAGGGGATTTGGTGCTCAAAGACAACCGAGCTCCCATCCACGACCCTAGGGGCAAGTTTAGACCCAATTGGACTGGTCCTTACATCATCAAATCTATTTGGTCGGGTGGAGCCGTCATTCTCATGGATTTAGATGGCCTTGTGTGATATCCCTGTTCCGCAATATGTTAATTAGTCCTTAATATGAGCATGATTATGTGTTTAATACGATTTTGTGTGCCATTATGTGAAAATATGTGATTTTAAATTTCTATCTGTTCACCGTAGGAATATCTGTTCGATTATCTGCTTTGGAAATTAAATTGAAGGCCTTATCGGCCACAGAACCCGAAATTGATTACGCCTTAGTGATTAGCGTAATTTTTAAAGCCTACGGTGAAATTTAATTGAAAATTGATTCGGATCAAATTTATTAGATTTGATTGATGTCATAATGCTCAAGTTATTTAATATTAAAAATTTGCATTAGTGGAATTTATGTAAAGAAGGGCACTACACTCAATTCCCTCATTTGAGCTCAAAAATTAGATTTGTGCCTTAGAATAGAGAGAGGGTCGGCTATAGAGAGAGAAAGGGAGAGAATTGTGTAATCTTGGCTCAAGGTTTGGGAATTTGAAGATTTAACTCAAGAATTGACTAGAGCTTAGGTGTTTGAAGCTCCTAGGTGAGTGATCAACCCTTAACTCATGAATTTTAATTTGTATTTTGTAGATTCAAAGATGAATGATGAGAAAGAGCATGTATTGAGTTGGTCTTGGTGAATTTAAAGGCAATAGAGGCATGCATGTATGTAATTACTTTGAATTTGGATGTTTGAGCACCAAATGTTTGATCCATGTAAGTTTTTAGTTGAAGATCAAGCTCTTGACCATCTCTTCATCACATAAGTTGAGAATGAGGGTTATATGTCACATGCATGTGCCATTCACAAAGGTGTAAGTGTTGAAGACATGAAATTGTAATGTTGGTAATGAATTTGGTGGAAAATGAGCCATGCATGTGTTTGATTTATGGAATTGACCTTCAAAATGTTGTAATTTGATGTTGGTATCATGTTAGCATAAATATATGTGAAATTTGAGCCATGGCATGCAAGAAATGTTGGTTAAAGTGTTGAATTCGAGCTCAAGAACCATTCTGGAAAACCCAGAATTTTTGATGTCCGCTCGAGCGGGGGAACTGCTGCTCGAGCGGGGATTTCGAGCTCCCAGTATTTTCTTGTAGGCATGGTGTCCGCTCAAGCGGGGAGCTATGCAGGATGAACTTCCGCTCGAGCGTCCGAGTTCACGATCGAGCATGAAATTGATACAACCAGCACTTTTGCAGACCTAATGGGTCCGCTCGAGCGGGGAATCCCACGCTCGAGCGGGGACCCTGTTTTCTGAAAATTTTAAAGTGTATTATGTGTTTCGTTTTCCGTTCTCTTTCACTTGCAAGCACTCTTAGGCATGCATTAAGCATTGTAATTGAGTTAAAGAGATAAGAATAAAGCCTAAAGAGGAATATGTGAATTAAAGAACGGATTGAATCGTTTGTGACCCATATGTGCTACATGATGTGTAGGGTCAAGCTCCAGGGCAAATCCACAAGCTGATCACTGTGAGTAATATCTTAACAAGATATTTGAATTATGTTGTTGTCCAACTGTTTACTTCTATGTAAGTTTTGTAAGTTCATTAATTTGAATGGTGGACAACGATTGACAAGAATGATTGGGCCAAAGGCCGATTGACATGAATGATTGGGTCGAAGGCCGATTGACAAGAATGATTGGGGCCAAAGGCCGATTGACACGAATGATTGGGCCAAAGGCCGATTGACATGAATGATTGGGCCGGAGGCCGATTGACATAAATGATTGGGCCGGAGGCCGATTGACATAAATGATTGGGCCGAAGGCCGATTGACATAAACGATTGGGCCGAAGGCCGATTGATACAAGTGATTGGGCCAAAGGCCGTCTGCTGTAACTGTTTCAAAGATTGCTTATGTATCTTCTTTATTTGATATTATTCATTGGGCTTTCGCTCATGCTCATTCATGTACATGTAGGTGAGCCAAGGGATGTCCAGAACCAGCCTCAGTGAAATTATGAGAAACAGTCAAAGTTTTGAGGAGTCATCCCAAACGTCTCACGCACGAGACTGTCTTCGCCTCCATCCTTTGTTGATAGTTTTGTTATGATGGCGAAAGCATTAGACTTTTTTTTGTATATACGTCTTGGGTTCGACTGACTGAAACTTGTATGATCCTGTTTGTACAGTGTTCTGTGTTAGTTCATAGTTTGATGTGAGTTATTAACATATAAATGTTTTGAATGTTACGGTGTGCATATAAGCACAGCTCTATGGACAAAGTTTTAAATTTGCTTCCGTTTGGCCCCTTTACTCTGATGAGTTTTGTTTTAATTGGTTTGAGGCTGTAGACACCCCATTTTTGACCGCCCTCAAGACTTGGCCATTACTGATGGTTTGCTCGGTGTTGAGAGATGTGCAGGCCAAAGATTCAATTCCTTCGGCAAGGAGAGAGGCAAACCCTTCAAAACACTTTGTTTAGGGGTTTGGAGTTGAAGAAAAGAGGAGAGGAGGGGAGAAAATAGGTTGGAGAAGAAGTTCGCCATGAATCCGGGTAGAAGAAAGTCGAGCGGCCCTCGCTGAATCAGGCTTATTCAATTGCATACTTGGAGTTAAGCTATGAGGCCACCATCGTTGGAAAGAAGACTTCCGGGGCTTCACTTTGTACTCAAGAATCTCCCAAAGCCAAGTCCGGGTGGAGGAGATATGATTGGTTGAAGCTGGGCATCATCCCGGTTGGATCGAGTCTGCGCGGCTTCACCAAAAAGGGCATAACTTTTTGCATAGGAGGAATTTTGATGCAAGGTTTGTGCCATTGGAAAGCTAACTTCCGGGGCTTCAATTTGCATACCCACCGGCCATTTTTTTGACCTTGGAATCATCTATCGGCACTCTATTTTGCCGACCGGAAGAAAATAGTGCCGACCGGCACTTTATTTTGGCCGACGACCAATTTTTCTGGCCGGTTTGCACCCTTTGCACCCTCCAAGGCTGGTGCATCCCAGCTGTGCCAGCTGGAATGCACCAGCACACTCCCCCGTGCATATATGTGGCTATTTTGCACCCTTTTGGTTCCTTTGACCCCCTCTCTCTTCTAGGAGCTTGAACCTTTGGCCAAGCTTCTCAAGAAGCTTGGCCAGCTGTATTAGCTTCCTCTAGAAGCCTTGCACCCCCCTTTGGCCCCTTTGACCCTTTCCCTTTACTTAGCTTGTAAGTTAAGTGTTTTCCTTGGCTTATATAAGCACCTCTCCTCTCCCTTTGTCTAGGGTTAGAGCTTTTGAGCAAGAAAACCAGAAGATATACTGATATATCTGATATATACACATATATCCCACCTCCCTCTCTATATCTATCTTATCCAAGCCTCCAAACACCTTTGTTCTTGTACCATTTGCCCTACAACACCTAGCACAACACCTCCATCCTCCATTCCAGCACTTGGGAGGCCATTTGCAGAGCTAAGGAGCACCTAAACTTGGTCCAAGAGGTGCTGGTTTGCTGTTCTTCAAGGGTAAGCATCCATTTCCCGTAAACTTGCATTTTTTAGCTTCATTGTTTAGCCTTATTTACAAGTATTTTTGAGCTTCGATGTAAACTGTAAAGAGGCTTATTTTGAGCCCTTCTTCAACATTGAAGAAGGGCTCAACACTGTTGGGGACCTCCATGTATGACTTGCTTCATAACCCCTCTTTGGTCCCCATTTTTGCATGCTTTGTTAGCCTACCATGCTTCTGTTTTTCGGCCATGATCAGAACTGAAAATAGCCGTATTTTGACCCCCTGGACATATCTCATTAAGGGTCTTTGGCTGTTTGGTGGATTCTTTGTATACCTCATGTTATAGCCTCTTGTTGGCCTATTTCTTGCATGGCATTTTTAGCATGTTTGTATATTGTTTTGGGGGTTGTCATCTACTGTGAGTAGTCATATTTTTGGTCCCTCTTCAGTGTTGTCGAAGGGTCTTTTTCAGTTTGGGCTTTGCATCTACCACTTGCTTCATTACCTAGCTTGAGGGCCCGTTTTTGCATGCTGATTTTGCCCTATCTATGTTTGCTGTTTGGCTTTACTTTGAACTATAAAAATGCTTGTTTTGGGGCTTCCTAGCTTCTTTCTTCATGCTTCATGTTCAAATTATACATGTTTGATATAGCCACAAGTCATTTCATGTGCTTAACATTG
The DNA here is from genome assembly GCA_030407325.1 of Camellia japonica. Lineage (NCBI taxonomy): Eukaryota > Viridiplantae > Streptophyta > Magnoliopsida > Ericales > Theaceae > Camellia > Camellia japonica. Next base: position 60,615,808 of record JAPPVO010000024.1, read on the forward strand.
CATTTTGGGACCATTTCCTTGCATCGGGTGTCATGTTTGCGTATTTCGGGGCTGTTTTGCATCACTCTTAGCTACTGAAATTTGCATTGTTTGCATACCATGATCCATGCTTTTCCATGCCTTGTTAGGGTGGCATTCGTGCCTTAGGTTTGGTCCTCGGTTTGCGTGCTCGTGTGCACGCATTTCGAGACATCTCATTTTTCATCTCATGGCCTCCTATGTGAGTGTGGCTGAGGTCCACTTGCATTGGTGTAAGCCCATCTTGCATTGTGTATGCCATGTTTCAATGCGTTGTGCATGTTATGTTATGTACATTGTGTGTGCCATGTAGTTGCATTGCATGTTTGTGTGTTAGCTTGCATGCTTAGGTTGCATGTGCATTGTTGAGCATTGCCTCACCTCTTGATCAACCATGATTGAGGTTGGGCCCCTTGTATGTTTTGTGTGCATTACATTTGATATTAAAATGCACACTTGACTCTTTGGCCATCATGCATGGAAATGCGCGATTGGTGGCCCGAGGGTCGAGGGTCATGCTTCCTTGAGTCCCACACATGATAGGGAGTGTGTCCATGCATACATTGCCTTGAAATTCCATGCCATACACTGCTTGTCTGCTGTTGCTGTCAAAACTGTCTTCTGCAGGAATTGTTTGCCGACCGGCAGAACAGAGTGCCGACCGGCAATGTATTGCTGGCCGATAACCTCTCGCGCAGCCGATGGTCATTTTAAACAGCCGGTGGTCATTTCATCCAGCCGGTGGTGTACTGCAGTGTGCATAGAAGGTGTTCTGAGACTTTGGCAATTTTTTGGAGAGACAGGGCAGTAAGAACAGAGGCAACAGTGGCACGGTGCGGACTTTCCGGGCAAGTCGGATTCTAGCATGCATCATTCGCGCATCCCGAGGTAGGGCTGAGGCCCCTCTTTTTTTATATACTGAATTTAATTTGATAATTAGAATTTTTGTAATAATTTATTCTGTATTCGGACTGTATTGTTTTGGACTGTATATTCTTTTGGTCCCTCCGTGTGAGGGCATATTTGTAATAAGTGTGGGTGAGTGTGTGTATGTCTTCCAACCCCCATTTCTTTCTTCCCTTTTATTTACCTGCTTATGATGGTAGATTAGGGCATATTTAAAATTAGCATACCTTATGCAATGCATGCGTGCATCCATGCATTTGTTGACATGCATCGGGCTCGGTACATCATACAAACTGCATTGTATTTCAAATCTAACTTGAATACGTGTTACTCGTGCATTTCACATGCCATGTTTAGGATAGCCAAGCCTGTCTAATTGCACTCTGTATGCGTCGCATTAGTTATCTTAACATGAGCTAGGTCATGCATATTTTGCTAACTAGTTTATTGTTTTGGCACGGAGTACAATGTAAGTATTTATGCTTTAGCATCTCGCATACGTGTGAATGTTAACATGACAGTATGCTTGCCATGCGGCTAAGTGCTTACATGAAATAAACTGTTTGAATGCCTGTGGGTGGAGGTTGGATTGCTTGAGTTGGAATAACTCATTGAAATCCGTATTTTAGCCTACTTGCGAGTAGCAATTTCAAACTGTTTTCCAAACAAACGGATATGCAATGCTTGTTTCCAAATTAGGCAATCTAGTCTATACTTGTTTGCTGTGCGCATCACATAGTAATTCTAGGCTACTAACTGGAATAAGAACACGTAACGTTTTCAAAATTGGATATCACGGTTAGTAGAGGCCGGTCTTCGGACCGGGCGAAAGGGGTTGCTCATAGCTGACCTTCCCCGATCATACCCAAGCTCCCGAGCCAAGACATTTGGTGATGACGGACACGTGGCCTTCGGCACCGAGTCAGGGTTTCCTAAATTTCCCATTTTAACAATATTTAGGTGGCGACTCTGTAATCTGGCAAAGCAGTCCATGTTTGGCACTTCTTTTCAAAAATCTGTTTTTCTCAAAAACAATTTGCCAGAGTTGGACTCTTTGGTTCAGATTTAGAACCGCAACAAAACAAAAGGGAGTCCGAACTGTAGCGAAGGTCCCCCGCGGGCTTGTTACAGAGGCCGTAGGTGATCTCTTGATTATTGGCCGGTTATGGCCCTAACCCATAGGGGCGGGTTCGGGTTGTGACACCTTGAGTTCTCCCAACCAGTTAACATGGACAAGTTGAAGAAATACTACCCTTGAGTGGCTCACTAGGGCGAAAACCTGAAAGGGCGACCTAAGCAAAAGTTAGAGCACAAAAAATTTGAAATAAGAAAAACTGAGCTCACAAGGTTGAAAAGCCAAAAAGGGCGGCCTTGGCAAAAGTTAGAGCGTAAAAGGAGAGTGTTAATACCTGAGTGAACCCTCACCGAACTACGTAAGGCTTGATTCCCATCTTTGGGATACGTAGGCAACTTCATTCTGAAGTCCAGCCATAAACACTTCCAAATCAACTATGTCCATGTGATTGTTTTGGTCATCTTTGTTCTTTCTTTCTGCATCCAAGAGTTCGGTTGTGAGCTACAGTACAGTGTTATTCAGACAAGGGGCAACTTTCCAGTTATCGGATTTGGGGTTGTACATCTCAGTGATAGATCTTGGGTGTGCCCAGTTATGATCCATATCAAAAATGGTTTTGAAAAGTTTTAATAAAAGTTGATTTTGTTCAAATTAATCTTTTAACAACTTAGACCATTTTTGGACCAAACGAAAAATTTTCAGTACCCACAACCTTCAATTTCACTGATTTCAATACAGAGTTCTCTGACTCTTGATACAAATTGAAGTTGTTTTTTATTACATTCAGAAAGGAAAACTTGAAAGTACAGATTAAAGCAATAAACTTGGGGCATAGTAAGTCAGGTGTTCTTGCGCCCCCTCCCAGAGCTTATGGAAGCTTCGGATGCCAAAGTAGGCCCAGTTTGTGCCTCATTTTCAAGCCAAGCTATGCATTCGTTGGAAAGGGCGCAACTGAAATTGGGAGCGGGGGCCAAAAGTTCTCTTGCCCTCCATGCAGTGGGATATCGAGCTAGCTGTGAGCCTTGGATGAGAAATGAAGCTGGGTATTCCATTCCCTCTTCTGGGCAAGTCTGGTCCTGTCCAAATTGACGTCTGAACTTGAATGGAAAGTAGAAAACGCCGTGCGTCAAGCCAACCAACTGAATGCCAGGCTGCCGGGACATGCTGTAGCTCATCTCAAGCAGATCAAACCAGGGGCAACGCCAAGCGATGTCAACAGCAGACCTGTTGCACATCCAGTGGCACCACCATTCCTCGTTTGGGAAATCAACTAGCCGTTGACGGAAGAAATAACCGCGTGCTGAATATGCAGGACAACCGTCCACTACTTTCAACTTCTCCATGAGCCATACCTGGGGAGGGATGAAAAATAAGAGAGATTAAAGAATAGAGAGGTGTACGTGGAGAGAAAAGTGAGAAAGGGTTTTGAGAAAAAAACAGAGCCTAAGGGCCGAGTGATGTGAGAAATACATGTGAGAATGGTGGGAAACATTACCTGCAAGAGTAGTGGACTTCCTGCGAATTTGGTCGTCTCCCGGTGATGGAAAGCATCAAACCCATTAAAGTCTCGGCTAGTGTCAAGCCAATACAGCTTTTGCCCTCCTTCAAGCTTTGGGCAACTTCTATCAAGTGAACGCTAGACCCTCCGAAGCCAGGGGCAAGCAGGAAATAGGCCAACATACACAAACAGAGAGCATGCTGCCGAAAACTTTGCCAAACACGGCCACTGCGGTCGCCAGCGTCAGAAAATCGGTAAGTGAGGTTGGGGATATCCAACTCTCCGTTGTGAACCAGGGACCGAGCATCATGCAAAGTGAACCCGCACATCCTTCCTAAAGCTTGGATGTGACCAAAACGCGACTGGGGCAAGATTTCCTCGTCACACCGAGATTCCATTAAAGCTCAGAATTCTTCGATTGTGGGACATATCTCTTGTCCGCCAAAGCTAAAAACATGCGTAACCGGATTCCAACATCTAGCCGCGGCATGGAGGAACGAAAAACACAACGGAGTGCGACTTAACGGGAATAGTGCATTTATCCCAAAACCCCAAAAATTCAACTTTTCCGAGCCATCTAAAGTCACAATCCAATTTGAGAGTTTTTCGGTAAAGAATGGCTCCATTTGGGGCAAAAATAGAGCTGAAATGAAGAAATTAGAAAGCTAGAGCTTTTGTTGAAGATAAGGCAGTAAGTGGAGGCCAGGTGTCAACGTTTCGGAGGTTCTGCTCATCGATGGCCGGCAGTGGCTCATCAATGGCTGGCAGGGGCTCATCAATGGCCGGCAGAGGCACATTGATGGCCGGCAGAAGGAAGTGATGGTCGGCAGGCCATCCTCCGTGGCCGACAGCCTCCCTTCAGGCTCACTGACCTCCTTTGTGAAGATTTAGTTGTTTTAGCAGTTGTATTCTGGTTGTTTGTACCTTTTTGAGGTCTTGTTTTGGTCCTTTTGGGCTTGAATGTGTTTTGTTTAAGACATAATAGTCTTCGTTTTGTTTATCGAGTTGTTGCAATTTGTTTATTGAGTTGTATTTACATTGATTAGCCTGTCAAGGGCATGTGTTGTTTATCGAGTTGTTTTGTTTTCTCAGTTGTTAGTTGGTTCACTACCTGATTAAGACAATGCAATCTGAATGTGCAGTTTTCAAAAGATCAATCTCATTTTCATACTGTGTGATGTTATGCGATACTTAGAATACAAAATGCAACACTTTTTACACAAAAGCTGTTTTAATTCCATCATGGTCACTTTTTGCAAAAGAGTACAAATTTTAAGAAAATAAAACTGCCTAAGGCTGTACAATGTGCTAACGCTACCAGCAAAAAGAAAACAAAGCAAAAAAGCATCTAAATTGGCGCCAGTCGCCTCAAGCTCGAGAGGCCCTCTTCGTTCTCTTCCTCGGTGGAGCGGACTTTGGAGCACTATCGCCATCGACACCACTGTCTGAAGCTGGATTAGAGCCTGAACTGGAACCCTCCTCAGCCTCTCCAGCCTCATTACTGGTAGAATCCGAGCCAGCATTGTCGCATCCCTCCTTAGATGACTCGGACTGTGGACTCGCTGCCTCAGCCTCCTCGCTCGTCTCATCATCATCATTGCCCAGAACGGGCTCTGAAGGGCCACTCCCGCTGTGGATGCCTCTAGCTCTACCTCAGCTGCGCGTCTGAGCCTGTCTCCCTCTCCTCTCTGCTGCTGGGGGAGGAACTGAAGGTCCAACTGTGGCTCCTGCTGGGGCATCCGGTGGAGCTGGGGTCTGGAAAGGGATCTGAAACGGGCAGTTTTTCATAATATATTAGTTGTGGTGTATATCAGATGATGTATCGATGCAGTGTATGTGTGCAGTGTATGGGAGTAGTGTATCTATGCAGTGTTTTGATGTGATGAATCAGATCAGAGTAGTGTGGAACAGTTGAAACGCAAATGCAGTGGCAGCAACTTTCATGGCATGAAGTGCAAACTGAAGGAACTTATCGGAATCCTGTAGAGGCTGAGTAGGTTCAGGATCGTCTGAACCATCCCCATCAGAGAGGCCGCCAGCTCGAGAGTCTGCCTGGTATACTCTATGGATGCCTGTAAGTGTATTGAGATGATCAGTGGTCTTTAAAGCATAATCGAAATGAACTGAATGTGCAAAATGTAAAGTATGGAACATACCGAGGTCGGGCCTCGAGCTCCGACAAGCTCGTGACCAGTAGGTGCAGGCTTGATGGGAATCTGATAAGTCTCTCCAGAACAACCCTAGCAAGTCAGTGTAGTAGACAGCTCTGGCCATTCCACTCTCTGCCTCTCCCCAGAATCTCTCCTGCCACGAGACCTGGTCGCTCTGGCCCCTCTACCTCTCTCTCTCGCAGCTGGAGCTCTTGCTCCCTCACCTCCGCAAACGCCGATCAGAGGCGGCATCAGATGAGTCTGGATGAAGGTCGCATAGTTGCCCTCTGCACGAAAGTAATCTGCCTCTAGCCCTACCATAAACTGGATCACCTCATCAACGGAAAATCTGTGTCTCTCTCATCGATACTGGAGGTGCCATCGGTACGAGTGGGGCAGGCAGTCCCAGAGTCTGGCGCGCGAAATGCTCATCCAAGAACCAAGCACGGCAGATCGGGCCCTCGAGGAGAATATGATAGCGCGCAACGACCCTAGCTGTGTCATACTGGGCTCGAAGCCCCGATGGTATCGCATCCCACGGCTGCCATGTGATCTGAAAATAAGAAAGTGAACAGATGATTAGTCACCATCAATTGATTAATGGGTGTATCAAGTTGATTGAAAAGCAGGATAACTTTGTTTTGGGTTACCTCGTGCGCCGCGACCATGTCAAAGTACTGGCAGAAAAACATGAAGTTTTCCTAGGTCCTACGGCGGAGCTGGCCATCGTATACCCGAGAAAACGGAACTGTCACCGGGGTCTCCTCTACAAGCTCTAGAGCAAGGGAAGTATGCGTGCACCCACAGCTACAAGGAAAATGTGATCAGTACAGTATATGGGCAGATACAGAAAATGCAAAGCAGAAAGTATACAGTGTATGAGCAGATTCAAAGAATGTAAAGCAGAAAGTACATGTGTTGAACAAGTGTAAAGCAAGGAATGCTGAGCAAAAAATGCAAAGTGAAAAGGGGGACTAAGTTGTGTACCTCCCAAGCCCGCCAGTAACCGCCGATCAAGGTCCTGCTCATGCGAGAAGTCGAGCTCATATATCCATACAAGGTGGTGAGGCCAGCTCCACCCTAGTCATAGAACTGAACCCAATGAAGTACTACCAATGCGCTCAGAAAGTATAGGCCTACGGTATTCCACCTGTTTGAAAACAAGGTGGTACCGAAGAGAAACATGAGGAAGCCCCTCGTGTACTGCTCTGCCTCCTCGAATGTCTCGGGCTCAGACCCCTTGTACTGCTTCTCGAACTAACTATATCGGACCATGCTTGCCCGTAGTGTCAGTGGGTGTGTCCCAAGTAGTCCGGCCCATACCGCCTCCCACTCTCCCATGTCAGGGTCGAGAGGGATCGAATCACCCCCTACGCCTAAGCCGGTGATCATGGCGAAGTCGTACGAAGTCATCGTCATCTCCCCCGTGGTGGAGAAATGGAAGGAGTTGGTGGTGTCCCACTACCTCTCCACCAAAGCCCCCAAGAGAGGACGACTCACTGTAACCCGCATCAGACTAGAGAAGAACAGACTGAAGCTTGTCTCGTCGATAATGTCGCGAACCCTAGCCAGGAGCTCGCCGTACCAGTCACGAGCGGTCATCGTGTCGTAGCCTCTGAAAGAGCGGGATTCGTCCTGTAGTAATGCATGAAATGCAATCTGATCAAGTACTGAAAGCACAGTTGAAAGTACAGTTGAATATGAAGCCGTAATGTATGAGATACAATCAGATCTAGGTAGTCTATGCAATCAGATCAAAACAGTGCAAGAAATGCAAACAGTTAAGGGTAATACTGCGGGAAACAATGTTCATACCTCCACAGCGATGGCCGACAAATGAAATGCAGGCTCTCTCAGTAAAAGGTCATCAGGCACATCCTCAGTGAAGACTTTGATGCCTCCCACTGTAGGCACTATGTGAGTGTTAGGATGATACCTCGCTGGGTCAAAGCGGCGTATGCTCGGTGGTAAAGGCACAGGCTCGGCCTCGGACTCGGCCGCAAAGTCTGCCTCAAACTCTACTGGAGGAAGTACGGGGAGGGCCCCGTCATGTGGGACATCATCAGCTATCTGAAATAGGTGCAAAGGAAGCAAAAATCAGAAAAAATGAAGAAAAGGGTGAAACCTTGAAAAAGTCAAACCCTAGGAGAGAGAAAAAGTCAAAGAAAGTCAAAACCCAGGAAAAGTGTACAAACCTTGGGAGAAGCTCGAGGGGAATCAACCTAGAACAGTGGAAATGACGAAAAAAGTGTCGAAATCAAATTCTCATCGGTTCAAAGTGAAGAGAACTAGAGGGTTTTAGCGAATAAAGTTTGTTTAGGGTGTTGGAAAACGCATAGAATGCGTGGATCTAGAGAGAAGGCACACCTAGAGAACAAAGGAGAAAGATTTTGTACAAGGGGTTGTGAAGAAATGAAGTGGCTTTGCTTGTACTGAAAGACCTGTGGGTCAAAAGACCAAATTGCCCAAATTTGCCATCGATGGCCGGCAGTGGCACATCGATGGCCGACAGTGTTGTATTGATGGCCAGCAGTGGCCACCAATGGCCGGCAGGAGGCCGGCAGCCTCCCCTGATGGCCGACATGCTCCCACAAGCTCCCCTTGCCTGTTTTCTTTTGATTTGTGTCCTTGGATTCCAAGAAATGCAAGGTATGCTCAGTGTTTGACTCAGAAGGTCTTCACAGAAGTTCAGAATCGCATTTCCAATGCCCGATGGTCATCGCTCATCAACTCAAACAAGGTGTATCCTTTTTAACATTTTGCAACTCTTCCGAGAGGTAAATCAGAAGTTGCCTTTGAGTGATCTTTAGCATACTCACTTTTGCCATTGCATAGAATGTGTATTGTTTTTATTGCTGTATAGAGCATGCATTTTGAAGTGTTGCATAAGACATGCATTATCATGTTTGCATAGAATATGCCTGTTGCATTGAATATGCATCCTTGATTATTTTGCATTGAATATGCCTCTGTTTTGTCTCTTGCATGTTGTGCATAGAAGCATGTCTCTAACATATGGATTACGATTATTCATCTTGCATGGAATATGCATTTGTATTGCATTGTACCTGTAAAGTTTCTTTCTTATGCATGCACGATATTGTATGTACGGTTCATTTGAAGCTGATGCAACCGGACGATATTGTATGTACGGTTCATTCAGAGGGGTTTCGGGTAAGATCATTCCTGTCCTTTGAACACCTTGTTTTGGTTAGAAACATTCGGGTACGCTCGGTGTTTATACCACCTTGCTTTGGTTAGAAGCGTTTGGACCATGTGCCCGACGCTTATACCTCCCTGTTGGTTAGAATCATTGGGTTGTGTGCCCGACGGTTATACCACCCTCCTAGTTAGAAGCACTTGGACCGTGTGTCCAACGCTTATACCATCCCTTCGGTTAGAAGCATTTGGGACGTATGTCTGACGCTTATACCATCTTGTTGGTTAGAAGCATTGGGTTGCGGGCCCGATGTTTATACCACCCCTCTGGTTAAAAGTGTTTGGAACGAGTTTCGACGCTTATACCTCTCTGTTTTGGTTAGAAACATTGGAGTGTGCTCTGATGTTTACACCACCCTCCAGTGTTTGCACTGCTCCCTTTTCCCTCTCGTGCGTGGCGCGTTAGGATGCTTTGGTTATATGCATCTGGACGGATCCCGATGCTTATACCGCTCTTTGTTTCGGTTGCATAATAGTTGGATGTGTTTCAAATGTTATTATGTGCTCTCTTTAGTTCAGAACCTTGGGGTGTGTCCCTGGGTTCACACCACTTCTTTCCTCGCGTGTGCCATGCATTGGGATCTTGTTTGCTGCCTTAGGTCAAGTGCTCCCAACGATTGTTGTTCTTTCCCTGTTCTGCATGAGGCGCAGTTGAGATTGCATAATTTTCTTACATCCTTTCTGCATGAAATATGGTTTGGTTCTTGTTAACTTGCTTATGTACGAGTTTGCTGTAGCATTTCTTTGCATAACATTTGCATCTAGATGTTTCTTTACAGCCCTCATTGCATGATCATAAGTTATGTTTGGCATCGTGCATATCATTTGCATTTTTCCCCAGCCTACGGGCGCATCTATATTGTTATCTTGAATGTCTGTCTAAGTCTTGCGGCCTCATAAAAAATGGGTCGTCTCTGGGCTTTGACATTCACTCTCTTCATTTCATGACTTTCGAGTTTTGTCAAAGAGGGGCAACTGCAGACACCCCATTTTTGACCATCCTCAAGACTTGGATGTTCTTGCAGGTACATCCAGCGACAAGTTTGATTGCTCGTTGAGCACTTGAATTCCGCGACGAAACACTCTAGGTTTGATCTTTCCAAACCCTGTTTCCATTTTGTCTCATATTTGGACCATGTGTTGGTCTTTGCTGAGTGATGTTCTTGATTGCCTGCCAACCATCATTGAGGGCTTCCGGCCATGGGCTTTGGCCTGCCGGCCATTGATGTGCCCTGCCGGCCATCAATGAGGACATGTCGGCCATCACTGATAGTCGGCCGGCCACCAGTGCATCAGTAGATATTTTTGTAGATATTTTGACAGTTGTTTGCACAGAATGGCCCATCTGCTTGCATGTGGATGGTTGGATCTTTACAAGAGGCCTTTGTATCTTCTATATATAGAGGTCATCTATATGCATGCAAGGGGTTACAAAATTGTGGTGAGCAAAATTTCTCCCCCTCTCTCTCTAGAATCCTCTCTCTCTATATTTTAGGCTTGAAAGTGAGCTTTCTCTACACATTTGCACTAGCACCCATAGCCAAACACCTTCACCTTAGAGTTAATGTTCTTGTAGGTCTTGTTTGAGCCCCTTAGAGTGGTTTTGGCTCAGAAGTTTGGCTATTTTTGTTGTTGTGCTTCGAGGGTAAGACTTACCTCTTTAAAGCTTTGTTTCATTTCATTGTTTGGCCACCTTTGTATGCTACTTTGAAGCTGGTTTTAACCTCTAAAAAAACTCTGTTTTTAAGGTCTTAAAATAATGGTTTGACCCTTTGTGAGTTAGGGGGTTGTCCCCCTTTTTTTTCCTCTTTAGCTTGTTAAGCTTTTTGCACCATTTCTCATCACCTTCAAACCAACTCTTTTGACCTTTTAACCATTGAAACTTAGAGGTTTTTCAGTGACAAAAACCATGTTTTGAGGTCCAAAATAGGAGGGGTTGGCCTCCCCTCCTTGTGTCTTGTTTGCATGAGTAGATAGCCTAACATGTGAGCATGTTTTTCTACCATTTCGTGACTTGATCTCAGCATGTTTTTGCTACTTTTTTTGACCTTCTTTAGCTCTGTTTTGAGCTGGTTTAGTCACTTGAGGTTTGCTTTGTATGCTTGTAGTGCAATTGTGCTTAATAGTCTAGTTTGTACTATGTGTTAGCCTCTCATTCTAGCTCTTTTTAGCCTACTTCACGCATGTTTGAGGACTCCTTTTAAACTGTTTTAGGACTGTTTAAAGTTTTTGTCCCTTATGAGCTTTGTATTTCATAGCTATAGTGCAAATGGCCTTTACTAGCTTATTGTTTTAAGGCCTCTAACATGTTGTGCATATGTTGATTGCATGTTTTGGCATCTTTTAACATGTGATTTCAGTGCATATATCTCTGTCACACTCTCACACATTTCACTCTTTCATTACTTTTGAGAGTTGTGCTTTGAGCCTTGTTTATGAGCCAATACATGAGCATGTTTTTCTTGCTTTCTATGCTACCATCTCAGCATATTTTAGCCACTATTTTGGCATATTTAAGCTCTGTCCAGAGCTGGTTTGGCCATTTGTGCTTGATATTGCATGGCTCTAGTGTAGTGCTCTTCACTAGCTTTAGTGTTTTTGGCTCTTAACAAGTTGTACATGAGTTGTTTGCATGTTGTAGTTTTATTTTGCATGCCATTTCAGCACTGAAATTCTGCAACCTCCCTCATTTCTTCACTTTTCATTTGTTTTGAGGGTTGGTTAACCTTAAGGTTGTGTTTAAGCTTGAGACAGAGCTTGTGCTCAATGGCTTTAATCCTCTTTTGAGGGTTTCTACTAGTCAAAGGCATGATCTCTCTCATGTCTTAAACCATCATTTGGTTGACCCCTCTCTCATTAGAGGACACTCATCTTTGACAAATCAACTAAAGAATGGCTTGGTAATGCTAAAATGTGTAAACAAGAATTGGACAAGTAAAACATGACTAAGATAAGCATGTTGTGTTTGCATTGCATTGTGTTCAATCGGGCGTTATATTGAACACAAGGTAGATTGGTCTATCTCATACTTGAAGTGATGAAATGAGCCAATCTCCTTTGTCTCCATTGCCCTTGATCATGCATGATAAAGTAGTGGTTTAGAGTCTTGTTTTTGTGCATTTATTGAAAGTGTACAAGTTGGATCTTTGGCCATCATGCATTGTGAATGCTTGATTGATGGTTTTGGATCCAATAGTGCAATTCCTTTGATGTTTTGAGATAATAAGGAGTGGCACAGTACAAACATACCCTTGGGAGACCCTCTATTTTCCTTTGTTTGAGCTCTGTTGCAGAATGGTGTTTCAGTACAGCAGTGGCTGACAGTGCTTCATCAGTGGCCGGCAAGGCTTCATCCTTGGCTGGCAGTGCCTCCCTTTGGCCAGCAGGTGGCTGGCAGGCCACTGGTGCATTCCTCAACAATGAATTGGTAAGGTGAAGCAGAAAGTTCTTGGAGAAACCCTGCAAACAAAGCCTCTCAAGAGCAAATCGAAAGGCTTTTCGGGGCGGGAAACTGAATGCATGCATGTTCAACTTTCTTAAACAGAGCTAAGGCAGTATTGTTTAATGCTTTACTTATTAGTTAGCATTGGTTTTGTAATTTAATTAATTGGTTTTCTAATTGATTAAGTGTTGTAATAATTAAGCAGCTTAGTGTAGCTATTTCTTTATTGTTTTGTAATAATTAGTAAGTAGTTTACTAGTTATTCGATTGGTTTGTAATACTTAATCTAATTAGTTTAATTAGATTAGTTCAATTAGCTTAGCTTATTCATTTGGACCCTCCTTCGCGAGGGCACAATGTTGTAATAAGTGTGCGTGTGTGTGTGAATGTCTTCCAACCCCACGTCTTTCTCCCTTTTATTTAACCGCTTTCAATGGTTAAATTAGGGCATATTTTGATTAGCATACCTTATGCTTGCATGTTTGCATCCATTCATTTGTCTTGCATGTACCGGGCTCGGCGCATCATTCAAACTGCATCGTACTTCAACACTTCTTTGAATACGTGTATCAAATTGTTGCATTCATATGCCATCTTAGACAGGCGAGCCTATTTAGTTGCATTATTGCATGTGTTGCATTAGGCTTCTAGCATAGTTAGGATCATGCATATTTCTAACTAGCTTTTGTTTTGGCTTAGAGTACACTGTAAGTTTTACGCTTTAGCATATTGCATGAGTGCGATTGCCATACATGCCATGATAGCATGTTTGCCATGAGGCTATGTGCTTAAGTGATTAATTGCTTGAATGCCTGTTGATGAAAGCTTTGTTGCTTGAATTGGAACAATTCGATGATTATGAGTTTTAAGCCCACTTTGCGAAGTGGCAAAATCATGTTTTAAGCCCACTTGAGCATGGCAAATCTGCGTTTTAGCCCACTTGAGGGTGGCAACTTCAAACCATTTTCGAAAACAAACATGAGTTGTTTTGTTCCAATTCTTGCGATTTGGTCTATACTTGTTTGTGTGCATCACATAGTAAAGTTAGCTAATAACTGGATAAGAACACATGAGGTCTATAAAACACCATATCATGATTAGTAGAGGCCGATCCTTTGATCGGGCGAGCGGGGGTGCTCATTTCAGGACCTTCCCCTCTCGTACCCAAGTTCCCGAGTCAAGGCAACTTTGGTGATGACGGACACGTGGCCTTTGGCACGAGTTAGGGTTTCCTAAATTTCCCAAAAATAAAATATTTAGGTGACGACTCTGTAATCTGGCAAACCAGTCCAGTTTTGGCATTATTTGATTTAAAATCTGATTTTCCAAAATGATTTGCCGAATTGGACTCTTTGGTGTTTATCAGTCTTGCATGGCACTTTGTGAGATTAGATTCAGAACCGTGACAGGAGTCCGAACTGTAGGAGACCAATTCGCGCCTCTCCGAAAGGGGGGCGCGCGAAGAAAGTCGAGTCTACATCACTGCAGGCCCTTTTTTCTGACTTTGAAAGCCAAGTTTTTCTAGGATGTAGAATGCAACCGCGCTTTGATAGACCTGAAGGCATATCTCTCTTCCACCCAATCCTGGTCACTCCACAACAAGGCAAAGAGCTCTATCTATACTTGGCCGTTTCTCAACATGCGTTGAGCGCGGTATTAGTCTGAGCTGAGGGGATTCAACACCTTCATATTTTCTATGTCAGCAAGACGTTGCTCCTAGCCGAATCGAGATATCTGCTGCTTGAAAATTTGGCTCTAGCCCTCATGATGGCCTCTAGAAAGTTGGCGCACTATTTCCACGCCTACACAATAGTAGTGCTAGCCGAATTTCCACTCAAGGTGCTCTTTGAGAAGGCTAATTTTACAGGCAGAATGTTGAAGTGAGTAGTAGAGCTGGGGCAGTATGACATCAAGTTTCAGCCCCGAACAGCCATCAAAGCACAAGCCCTGGCTGATTTTGTCGCGAAATATGCACCAGGCACCCACCTCGTTTGTCCAATAGACTTGGCGCGCGACACCGAGCAGAAGGAAATGGCTAATGTGGATTTTACACGGCCCATGGTGTCAATGCTGCCACAAGGAGATGAGGTGCATATAGTAGACGAGCAAGACAATCCTGAGCAAGCTGAGCAAGGGCCAGCCGACTTACCAAACGATGAGACAAATGCGCAAGCAAGAAAGCTACGCACGGTGCCGACCAATGCCTTGGACTTGCAAAAATCTCAAAATCCCTCCGATTGCTAGAAGCTGTTCATCGGGGAAATGCGGAAACTTTTTGTTGACGAGGCCTCAAATAGACATGGTGCCGGGCTAGGAGTTATGTTAACCTCGCTAGACGAACTGACCATTGAACATGCCATCACGTTGGGATTCCCAGCGTCCACCAATGAGGCAGAGTATGAAGACCTCCTAGCTAGCCTGAAAAGTGCTCTACGGATGGAAGCCACCAAGCTCATGGTGTTCAGTAACTCCAAACTCGTCGTTAACCAAGTCTCTGGTGAGTATGAGGCTAAAGATAAGAGGATGGCTAAGTATCAAGCACTGGTACGTGCCGAAATCAAAAAATTTGACGCAATTCGAATGGAACAAATTAGCCGCGAGGAAAATAGTCAAGCAGATGAACTAGCTGGCTTGGCATCCATGCGAAACACCTTCCCCAATCCTTTGATGATCGAGTTCTTGCCTTGACCTAGCATCGAGGAGCCAGAGGTGCCCGAAGTACTCTGTACTGACTTAGGGTCGTCCTGGATGGACCCAATCATCACCTTCCTTAAAGATTGAACCTTGCCCACTAATAAGAAGGAAGCCCACAAGATCAAGGCCAAGTCAGAGCGGTTTTGGCTCTCTCCATCTGGGGCTTTGTACAAAAAGTCCTTTACAGGGCCGTATCTGAAATGCGTCCATCCTAGCAAGGTTGAAGCTTTCCTTTTTGAAATTCATGAAGGCATGTGTGGCAACCACATTGAAGGCAGATCGCTAGCATACCAAGCTATTTCCCAAGGCTATTGGTGGTCGTACATGCAGGCCAACTCGCAGAAATATGTTCGCAAATGCGAAAAATGCCAAAAATTTGCTCACCAGATCCACCAGCAGGCCAGAGAGTTGCTCCTCTTAACGAGCCCTTAGCCATTTGCACTTTGGGGGCTGGATATTGTAGGACCGCTTCCAACCGCTCCAAGCAACCGCAAATTCTTCATTGCCGCCACAGACTACTTCACCAAATGGGTGGAAGCTGAGCCACTGGCCACCATCAAAGAGAAAGATGTAAAGAAGTTCATCTGGCAGAATGTCATTACTCGGTTCGGTGTCTCAAAGGCCTTCATCTCGGATAATGGTACGCAGTTTGATGGAAAACTCTTCCACGGGTTTTGCGAAGAGTTAAAGATTGAGTTCTACAATTCTACACCGGCCTACCCCCATTCAAATGGTCAAGCTGAAGCTTCAAACAAAACCATCTTGGACAGGATGAAGAAAGGCTGAGGAACTCCCCAACGTTCTCTTAGCATACCGAACTATCCTAAGATGTTCAACTGGAGAAACTCCATTTGCTCTAGCTTACGGCATGGAGGCGGTCATACCCTTGAAAATCAACATGCCAACCATCCGATCTGAAAACTTCAAGCCCAACTTGAACAGTGAGGCTATCCTAGAGTTGGACCTAGCTGAAGAACGATGGGAAAGGGCACTAATTCACATTGCAGCCTATCAACAAAAGCTCTCCAGGAAATACGACAAGACCGTGCATCCAAGTCCGTTCAAAATTGGGGATTGGGTCTTGAGAAAGGTAATAGGTAACACATTGATCCATGAGAAGGGCAAGTTGGGTGCAAATTGGAAAGGGTCGTACAAGATAATTGGCCTGGCTGGCAAAGGGGCATACCATTTAGAGGACTTAGACGGCAAAGCTATCCCAAGACCATGGAATACAGCCAACCTTAAGTTGTTTTACTTTTGAAATGTAATCTTTATTCCTTTTTATTCAAACTTGGCCTTTTGACATTATCTGTAATGTTTGACGAGCAATGGAAAATGCCACTTATCTCTCTTGTATTATGTGCCTACCCTTCCCTCTTTATGTATTAAAATATCAAGTTACTGAGTACTAAGGGCAATTCAACCTTAGTTGCAATAATGCACCATGCAAAAAGTTATAACTGGCTTAGGGCACAAGACTGAGCTGGCTTTGCCCGTCATGCTATTAGTTGTTATCCCCAATTGTGGTCGTTTGTTTTGAGCTGATTTTGCTCACCCTTTGCTAAGCTGATTTTGCTCACCAGGGAGAAGTTGATGTTTTGCCCAACTTCTGATTTGAGATCAAGCTGATTTTGCTCGTCATGTCTGAGTTGATGTTGCTTGTCTTCTCGAGCTGGATTTGTTCGCCTAGAAATAGGTTAGTATTTTGTCCAACTTGTAATTTGAATCCGAGCTAACTTTGCTCATTTCCCGAGTTTATTTTGCTCGCGTGGCAATAAGTGTTATGTGTCACTTAACTTGCATAACCAAGTCGATTTTGCAATCACACCAAGCTGAATTTGCTCACTGGGGAGACAATTAACGTAATTCCTAATAGATCTTTTTTGCTCGAGGGGACGTTATTCTTCTCCAATTTTGAAAATGAATTTTACATTTACGCATGTGGAGATGTGGTTTGGAAATACTCTTCGAATCCTGGGAGACGCTAGTGATCCTCAGCTAGTCACCTGAAAAGATACAAACACTTCGGTCGGGGGTGCCGGAATTAGCACTCCGACGGACAAGTTAGTTCAGACACTCAAGATAGCTTGTTTTCTAAGTTCAGTCAAGTGATTCTTACATACCTTTCTAAATCTGTGGTTCTTGTATTTATACTTGCTTTCTGGGCCTCGGGGCCCGAGCCTACTTTTATCCCATTCCCCTCTTATTCATTCGGAGCTACTGACTTCCGTCTATTCGGCTTTCCTAACGTATTCGGCATCCTAGTCATGTAATGTGAAGCCGAATAGTATCTAATTTCTAGGGTGCGCATCTTCCGACTCTTCTACTTATTCGGCTCCCACAATTGCCCCCCAAGCACTTCACCGATGACAGTTGGCTGGAGTGCTTGGTTTTGGATTTCGAAAAGTCAGAGCCAAAATTCAGCGGTTGGCCTCATTGTCATGCGGATATCTAAGCTCACCCCTTTCGGTTGTCGTGTCGACTTCCCACCCCCTCACACGTGTCTATTTATTGCGATTTAAAATTTTGACGTCCTTTCAAGTATGTATTTTATGACGCTCATCGCTGGATTGCCTTTTGAATCGTCCCTGCAACTCTCTTTTCCGGTATCCTCTTCGTCCTTTGTAAGTTCTCTCCTCCCTTGCTTCAAAGGCTCTAGTTTATTCCTTCCTCGGCATATTCTCATAAACTGTAGGGTATGGCGAAACATTTAAAAGACCTCCTCTTGTCAGATCGAATTGCTGGTTTTAAACGCCATTTCTCCATTCCTGATGATGTCCATCTGTCGCTTGTGGCAGACGGCACTCTTGATATGGAGAGGGAGGACAAAACCACGATTGTCTTTCCTCTTTTGTCAATTGTAGAGGGTGGAGTCTGTTTCCCCCTTCACCCGTTTCTTAGGGCTGTGCTTCGCTATTGGGGCTTGATCCCTTCCTAATCTAATGTGAATTTCTTTAGAATCATAATGGGGGTTATAGCGCTTAACCGTCGCCTGAGAATTAACCTTGGCATTCCAGCCATCCGGCACTGTTATGCCTTGGTTAAGTCTTCTGGTCGGCACGGGCGTTTCTTCCTTAGAGCCAAGGATATCGACCATCAGCTGATTACTATGCTTTCCAGTTCTGGAAAACGGGTTGATGATGTTATGGTCATTGTCCATGGTAACTGGGAATTTGGCGAAGGAGAGGATCACATCGACCCTATTCCTAGACGGAGGGGCGAGCCAGGTGGCTGATTGCCTTCTTGCTTTTATTATTTGTTCGTTTTTGTTGTAAAGCCTCTTCTTTGAATTGTTACGGCTTGGCTTGTGCAGGGAGCAATTTGAAGAAAGTTCTGTCTTCAACTGACGGCGCCGTTCTTTCGGATATCAAAGTCACGCTCAAATATTTCGGCCGTCGAAGTCTCCAAAAACAAGGGAGGGTGACCCACATTCTGCTTCGTTACGAGCCGACATATACGACCTTCTCGGCGGCGAAAAATATCCCGGTTCCGGAGGGTGAAGATTCTCTTATCGCTCTTATTTTGTCCGACTTCAAAAACTTGAGGCAGGCTGGTTTTGAAGGGTCCGATTCGGAACGGGATGTAGCTAATGTTACCGAATCAGACCAATCCGAAACCGAGTCTGACGAGGTATTGAATTCGGCCGATCCCCCATCCACTTCGGGCCGAGGGGATCTTTCACTTGACGGCGTTTTTCACGGCTTAGAGGATATTCCCGTCAGAGACCCCGAAGACATGGCCGAGTTAAGCCTGACAAAACTTGCCAGGAAGGCGAATGCGGAGAGGTTGGACGCGCGGCGAAGAGCGGAGGCCCCTCCGTCTGAAGTACCACCCGCCACCGAATCTCAATTCTCCCTGCCTGTTAGCGAATCAGAGTCCTTGCGCGTTATTGAGGTGGAGACGGCAGAAAATCGGAATGCCGAATCTACTTTGATCGTGCAGGCCGGCCAAGAAGTTGAGGCAGAGAAACGCCCTGCCGAGTTTGAGGCCGGCTCGGAAGAACATGGAAGAAAACGTCCTCGGTTAGAGGGATCGGACGTGATCGTTCCTTTTGTTGTTCAGCCGATGATAAGAAACATGCCGGTTTCTTCTGATGCTTCGGCGCTTAAAGATCCAGAAGTCGCATTCAGCTTGGCCACGTCCGTGTCATTGCCGTCTAATAAGGAGGCTTTCCGGGTGGAAACGGATCTGAATGCGACAGCACTAGCTGCCCAATCAGCACTTTTGGTACGTATTCGAACTTAGCTTCACTTAATCCAAATACTGTTGAAGTTATGGATTTGAATTCTTGTTTTGCAGACCGTCGGATGGATAGCCGATATGGGTCGTCGCCATCGCGACGCCGTCAAACAGATTGGCCATTTACGCGAGGAAGTTGAAGGCTAGAGGAGAAGGGCCGAGGTCGAGGCTTTGAGGGCGAACAAGGAAGCCTCAAGGGCCGACGCCGAGATAGAGAGGGCTCGTAGCGCAGATCAATTGAGATCGGATGCCGAGAAGAAGGCGGACGTGAGCGAAGATGCGCTCAAATTGGCCCAGAAGGCGATCTCCAAACTGGAGGTTGAGTTGGCTGAAATGAAGGTGGCGAAGGAAGCAGCCGTCTCGGAGTCTTCCAAAGTATTCGAGGCTGGGAAAAATGCTGGACTCGCCGAGTACGTGGACCAAGTCCCCAAGTTTGAAAATAGGGGATTCAAACATGGCTGGCACAAAGCCCTTGCTGCTGCTAATGCTTCATTGATTATGCCAATTCCATATGAGCAAGTGGATGTTGAGCCATTGGAGTCTGATTCTGACTGACATAGTTTTTAGGATGTCGAATGTATTTCTACAGTTTTTAATTTAGTATTTTTCATCTGTTGCTACAGTCATAGCTTTTTGTTTAGTAACTTGAATATATAAAATTTCATGAGTTGTGCTCAATTATTTTTACAGTTCTTAATTTAGTATTTTTCATCTGTTGCTACAGTCATAGCTTTTTGTTTAGTAACTTGAATATATAAAATTTCATGAGTTGTGCTCAATTGGCTAAGGCAAATGTTGATGAATGAGCAGAATGGGAAGCCGAATGGGCCTAACTCGTGGGCTGGCTGAGGCACAGGTTGATTGGCGCTTGCGCTTGAAAACATGGCCGACCAGATTAATAAATCTGCCCTTGCCTGAGCCAGGGCACGAGCTTGGGAAGCCGAATGGGCCTAACTTGTGGGCTGGCTAAGGCACAACTTGATCGGCGCTTGCGCCTGAAAACATGGCCGACCGGATTAATAAATCTGCCCTTGCCTGAGCCAGGGCGCGAGCTTGGGAAGCCGAATGGGCCTAACTCGTGGGTTGGCTGAGGCACAGGTTGATCGGCGCTTGCGCTTGAAAACATGGCCGATCGGATTAATAAATCTGCCCTTGCTTGAGCCAGGGCGCGAGCTTGGAGAGCCGAATGGGCCTAACTCGTGGGCTGGCTGAGGCACAGGTTGATCGGCGCTTGCGCTTGAAAACATGGCAGACCCGATTAATAAATCTGCCCTTGCCTGAGCCAGGGCGTGAGCTTGGGGAGCCGAATGGGCCTAACTCGTGGGCTGGCTGAGGCACAGGTTGATCGGCGCTTGCGCTTGAAAACATGGCCGACTAGATTAATAAATCTACCCTTGCCTGAGCCAGGGCACGAGCTTGGGAAGCCGAATGGGCCTAACTCTTGGGCTGGCTGAGGCACAGATTGATCGGCGCTTGCGCTTGAAAACATAGCCGACCAGATTAATATATCTGCCCTTGCCTGAGCCAGGGCGCGAGCTTGGAAAGCGGAATGGGCCTAACTCGTGGGCTGGCTGAGACACAGGTTGATCCGCGCTTGCCCTTGAAAACATGGCCAACCAGATTAATAAATCTGCCCTTGCCTGAGCCAGGGTGCTAGCTTGGGGAGCCAAATGGGCCTAACTCGTGGGCTGGCTGAGGCACAGGTTGATCGGCGCTTGCACTTGAAAACATGGCCGACCAGATTAATAAATCTGCCCTTGCCTGAGTCAGGGCGCGAGCTTGGGAAACCGAATGGGCCTAACTCGTAGGCTGGCTGAGGCACAGATTGATCGGCACTTGCACTTGAAAACATGGCCAACCAGATTAATAAATCTGCCCCTGCCTTGGCCAAGCCTTAGCCAGGGCGCGAGCTGGCCCAGCTCGTGGGCTGGACAATTGTCATCCGATTGTTGACGTTTGGGATTACTGACGTTGCCTCGGGAGAGCTGCAAACATTGAAGGATAAATGGGGCGGGTGCACGCCAAAGGCCCTACTTATTTCCATTCAGGCAACTTGGGAGGGACGAAGATCGACTGAATCAGATGCCACAATGGGTCGTAGTAGCGAGCCTACGCGTACGAGAAGAAGGACGTCCAAGGATCGGGAAACACAGCAGCCCCTTAGTCATCGAAGCAGATCGCCCCGAAAGGACAGGCAACAACGGGGAAATTCTCCACGCCCGAGACTGGAAATTGAGCTTGATGCGACGCCACGACCGTTGAGTTTTGCGGTTTCTGTGAGGAACAGACCAATGACGGAGGCGGATTCTATCATTAAAGACCCTGATGTGGCAGTCGAGTTCGCTCGACAGATATTCCTGCCGGAAGTCCAACAATCGATGGTCAGACGTCGAGATTTCGAAGTATTTCGAGACGGCATACATGGGGCCGTGAGAGGACTATATACTACTTACGAAGTCAGCATGCGTCTACGGGAAGCGCGACGTGAGAGCAAGAAAAAGGACGAAAGGAATCGCAGTCTGGAGATTCGCGCAGAAAAGGCCGAGCGTGAGCTTCGGGAGCTGAAGAATGTTCAAACGAGCGCGTCAATGGCGGCCGGTCAATCTAAATTGGTTGTTACGGAGAGAGTAACCCAACGGACCTTGGATTATGAAAAGGGGTTTCAAGACGGACTGAAGGTCGGGATAGAGAAGACCAAACAGGACCTTGCCGAGGAGGTCTGTCGATGTGAAAATCGTGGATTCAAGCATGGCTGGATCAAGGCCCTTCAAACCGAGGAAGCTCTCGAAGCCGTGGGCATCGATTCGGCCTCGCCCCTGTATCATCGCCACTACTTTCCTTATTCCGATTTCGAAATTGAGAAGAGCGACGATGAGGGTGCCGAATGAATAGACTTAGCGCCGAATAAATAGAATTTCTTTAATTTTCAACGTTTGTATTTGGTCTTGAAATGTTATGTGCTCAATTAATCATATTATTTCAACTTACTGGCAAGTTTTGTGTTGTCGTGGCGTAAATGTTTAGACATGCATTATCCGGCTTGAATTAAGAACGATTCTCAGTGAATATTTATTCAGCCAATGAAGTGGTCCGAATGCGTCTCTCAAAAAGGCCAATCGTGATATCCACGAAGGGCGCTCCGAATCCGGAGTCTTAATCGGCCCTAAGGTGTCGTGCACCAAAACGGGGCTCCGAATCCGGAGGCTTTATTTTGGCCAATCGTGATGTCACGAAGGGCGCTCCGAATCCGGAGTCTTAATCGGCCCTAAGGTGTCGTGCACCAAACGAGGCTCCGAATCCGAAAGCTTTATTTTGGCCAATCGTGATATCCACGAAGGGCGCTCCAAATCCGGAGTCTTAATCGGCCCTAAGGTGTCATGCACCAAACGAGGCTCCGAATCCGGAGGCTTTATTTTGGCCAATCGTGATATCCACGAAGGGCGCTCCGAATCCGGAGACTTTATTTTGGCCAATCGTGATGTCCACGAAGGGCGCTCCGAATCTGGAGTCTTAATCGGCCCTAAGGTGTCGTGCACCAACACGGGGCTCCGAATCCGGAGGCTTTATTTTGGCCAATCGTGATGTCCACGAAGGGCGCTCCGAATCCGGAGTCTTAATCGGCCCTAAGGTGTCGTGCACCAAACGGGGCTCCGAATCCGGAGGCTTTATTTTGGCCAATCGTGATATCCACGAAGGGCGCTCCGAATCTGGAGTCTTAATCGGCCCTAAGGTGTCGTGCACCAAACGGGACTCCGAATCCGGAGGCTTTATTTTGGCCAATCGTGATATCCACGAAGGGCGCTTCGAATCCGGAGGCTTTATTTTGGCCAATCGTGATATCCACGAAGGGCGCTCCGAATCTGGAGTCTTAATCGGCCCTAAGGTGTCGTGCACCAAACGGGGCTCCGAATCCAGAGGCTTTATTTTGGCCAATCATGATATCCACGAAGGGCGCTCCGAATCCGGAGGCTTTATTTTGGCCAATCGTGATATCCACGAAAGGCGCTCCGAATCCAGAGTCTTAATTTTGGCCTTAGAAGGCTTGAGAAAATGAGAAACTTTGTATTGCAACGGTGGAATATGTACAAGTATCAAGCCCACAAGTTGGGTCAATGATAGAATTTACGTAAATGTGTCGAATTCCAAGGCCATGGCAAGCTTCTTCCTGACATGTCTGAGAGCCGATATGCCCCTGTTCCTGCGATGGATTCTATCTGATAGGGGCCGTCCCAGTTTGGACCCAATTTTCCATCGGCCGGTCTCCGGTCGGCTGGAAGTACCTTCTTTAGGACAAGCTCTCCTGGCGTGTATCGGCGCAACTGAACTCGCTGATTATACGACTTGGCGAGCTGCTGCTGATACCGTGCCATGGATGCTAGGGTGCGGTCTCTTCGTTCTTCGATTAGAATCAGATCTAGGGCAAGCATCATGTCGTTTCGGCCCATATCAAAAACTTGCGATTTTAGAGTTGGGAGGCCGACTTCCAGGGGTAAGACTGCCTGGGTTCCAAAGCATAGAGCAAACGGCGTTTCTCCAGTGGATCTCCTCGGCGTAGTACGATGAGCCCATAATACACTCGGCAATTCTTCGACCCATTTGCCTTTAGCTTTTTCCAGCCTCTTTTTGATGCCGTCCAAGATGGATTTATTAGAGGTTTCGGCTTGACCATTGCTTTGGGGGTAGGCCGGTGTCGAGAAGTAAGGCCGAATGCCATATTTGCTGCATAACTCTCGATATACGCCACAATCGAACTGGGTGTCATTGTCTGAGATGAGAGCTCTCGGAATGCCGAAACGTGTTATGATGTTTCTCCATACGAAGCGTTTAATGTCGGCACCTCGTATATGTGTTAAAGCCTCCGCTTCGACCCATTTTGTGAAATAGTCTGTTGCGTCGATTAAGAATCGCTTGTTCCCTGGGGCCCTGGGCAATGGTCCTACGATATCAAGTCCCCACTGAGCAAACGGCCAGGGGCTGGTGACAGAGTTCAACTCTTCGGCAGGCAGATGGGTTAATGGGGAGAACTTTTGGCACTGTTCGCATTTTTTTACATAACTCTCCGCGTCAGTTCTCATTGTCGGCCAATAATATCCCTACGTTATAGCTCGATGGGCCAGGGAGCGTCCGCCAAAATGGGCACCGCAACTGCCCTCATGTATCTCTGTCAGAAGCTCCTCTACTTTGTCGGGGTGCACGCATTCCAAATATGGACCAGAGAGGGACTTTTTGTAAAGCCCTCATTGCGGATCTAGATAGTATCGCAGGGCTTTATTTCGCAACTTGTGTGCTTCTTTTTTATCCTCTGGGAGTTGTTCAGAAGAGAGGAATGCAGCAATGGAGTCTATCCAGCTTGGTGCGGATTCTATAACGTTGACATGGATTTCCTCCGAGGGGCAATACTCAGCTCCGGGACGAAAGCTACTTCGATGGTCCATTTGATCTCAGAATTGATGGCGGAGGCTAGGCACGCCAAGGCATCCGCGTGTGTGTTCTAGTCGCGTGTTATTTGGTTCAGTTCGTGATGGTCAAATTTTGCCAGCAAGGAATTGCCCGTTTTCATGTAGGCCGCCATACGGTCGTTTCTTGCCGCATACTCCCCCTTTAGCTGATTGATTACCAATTTTGAATCACAAAACACAAGCAAACGCCGCGCGCCAAGAAGGTGCGCATTCCGCAGACCAGCTAGAAGGGCTTTGTACTCGGCTTCGTTATTTGATGCTTCGAAGCCAAGCTTGACGGCCTGCTCAATTACTGCGCCATCTGGAGACATGATTACAACTCCGGCGCCATTGCCCCTTTGGTTAGATGATCCATCACAGTATAATTGCCAAATATCCCCGACATAAATTCTCCAGTTCGGCTTTGGTAGAGCTTCAGCCTTTGGTCGAACTTCATCAGGTTTGAGGTTGGCAAGCTCGCCGGTGAATTCAGCAACAAAGTCGGCCAACACCTGCCCCTTGATTGCAGTTTTAGGTAAAAACCGAATGTCGTACTGGCCGAGTTCAAGAGCCCATTTTGAAACACGTCCTGATGCTTCTGCACTCCGTAGTACTGATTGGAGGGGATAATCTGTTAGCAACCCAATGCTATGTCCCTGGAAGTAATGCATCAGTTTTCTTGCCGCCATGACTAGGGCCAAGATGAGTTTTTCCAGCGGAAGGTAGCGTGTCTCGGCGTCAACCATTGCCTTGCTCACATAATACACTGGCCGTTGCTCCCCCTCCTCCTCTTTTAATAGTACGGCGTTGACGGCCCTATCGAAAACTGCTATAGGATGAGGGGGTCACCAGCGACGGGTGTTGTCAAGAGAGGTACTGAACGGAGGTAGGTTTTGAGTCCGTTGAAGGCTGATTCGCATTCGGCGGACCATTCAAAAGCCTTACCCTACCGTAGTGTCTGAAAGAATTGTCGGCAGCGATCTGTAGACCGACTGATGAACCTGTTGAGTGCAGCGGCCATCCCCATCAACTTTTGGACTTCTTTTACTGAACGGGGGGCGCCGAGTTCCAAGATTGCTGTGACTTGCCTTGGGTTGGCTTCAATTCCTCGGTGATTGACGATGTAACCCAAGAATTTGCCAAAGCCAATTCCGAACGCACATTTGGAAGCATTCAGTTTCATTCTGTATTTGCGTAAGATGCTGAATGTCTTTTCTAGATCGGCTATATGATTATGTTCTTCTTTGGACTTGACCACCATATCATCGATGTATACTTCCATAGTGTGGCCGAGTTGCACTTTGAACATGGCAGTGACCAATCTTTGGTAGATTGCCCCTACATTCTTCAGCCCAAAGGGCATAACTTTGTAGCAATAGGTTCCTCTTGAGGTGAGGAAGGCAGTTTTGTCCTGGTCATCTGGATGCATGGCGATTTGATGGTAGCTTCTGTAAGCATCGAGGAAGCTCATGCGTTGATGACATGCCGTGGAATCGACGAGCTGGTCGATTCTAGGTAGAGGAAAACAGTCTTTGGGGCAAGCTTTGTTCAGATCCGTGAAGTCGACGCACACTCGCCAAGTTCCATTTTTCTTCTTCACCACCACTGTATTGGAGAGCCACGTAGGGTAAGTGACTTCTCTAATTGCCCCGACGTCAAGCAGTCTGTCTACTTCCTCAATAACGGCGGCAGTGTGCTCCGCGGCTAACCGTTGGCCTTTCTGAATAATCGACTTACATTTCGGATTGACATTCAGATGGTGCTGTGAAACTGACGGGTCTATTCCCGCATTTCGTACGGAGTCCACGCAAAGACGTCAAGGTTGTTAAGCAAGAAAGAAATCAGCTGCTGTCTGTCGGCCTGATTCAGAGAGGCGCCGATCATAAAGAACTTTTCTGGGCTTCCATCAATGTCCACTCGGTCTAAATCTTCCATGGCCTTCTCATTTGGATACCGCCCAACGTCATCCAGGATCTCGCGATTCGGCACCTCAATGGAATTTACTTGCAGTTCCTTTGGCGTTCTGGCGGCAAGGAGATAACATGCTTGTGCCGATTTCTGGGATCCGCGGATTTGCTCA
Source organism: Camellia japonica (assembly GCA_030407325.1). Lineage (NCBI taxonomy): Eukaryota > Viridiplantae > Streptophyta > Magnoliopsida > Ericales > Theaceae > Camellia > Camellia japonica. The sequence continues at coordinate 60,642,567 of JAPPVO010000024.1, forward strand.
ATGCCGTGTTCTGTTGGAAAACATAGCAATTGATGATAGGTGCTTGGGACAGCCTGCAATGTATGCAACCACGATCGCCCCATGATGAGATTGTACGGCGATGGCAGTCTGACTACCAAGAATTCCACATCCACCGTTCTAGAACCTGCTCGAACGAGTAAGCTGATCTTTCCCAACGGGTACTCTGGAGTGGCATTGAAGCCGAATAGTGGATAAGGAGCCGGAGTCAGGTCTGACTCGTTGAATCCGAGTTTGGTGAAGGTTTTATAATACATAACCTCCGAGGTACTGCCCTGGTCAATAAGAATGCGTTCGACTATGAACCGGTTTACGCGCAGCTCAACAACCAACAGATCGATTTGAGGGAGTGTTACACCGATCAAATCAGAATCGTCGAAGGTGATACTTGACGTTTCTCGGGGCCGCTTTGCTGGCGTGAGTTGCTGTTGGGGGCCTGGATGTGATTGGATCGCATGCACGGCCGGGGCTGATAGCAGGCTGTATATCATGTGGACGGTGTCAAGCGAAAATGCATCCTTCGGACGGGCAGGTGTTTCGACTACACTCCTCCGAACGCATTGGTAGAGACGTTCGTCCTTTGCCAACTTCTCAAGATGATCTGTTGAGGCATAGCGGCCGCCAGTTTCTTGCTGTCGGGCCCGAGATCGTCGATCATCTGCCCGCGGGGGTCGCTCAGAAGCCCGGCGCACCGTTTGTTTGGATTTTGCTATTTCCAAGGCCAGATCACGATGAAGGCGTTCGTTCTCAGCGATGATGTTGTCCAACCTCTGTTTGGTTTGCCTAGCTTGTGCCATGGTCGCTTGTATTGTCGTTTACGCTCGGTTTGAAGAGGAGCAGAGGTCCGAGGCAAGTCTTGCGGCGATGGTTTTTGGTCCAGGCGAGTTTGCTGGAATGAGGTCACCTCTCTGTGCAGTCTCGTCAGTGGCTATCGGAGGATCTTCAGTTACGCCTGCCATGGATGTATTTGAGTATTCCCACAGACGGCGCCAATTGTGGAGATATGGTTTGGAAATACTCTTTGAATCCTGGGAGACGCTAGTGATCCTCAGCTAGTCACCTGAAAAGATACAAACACTCCGGTCGGGGGTGCTGGAATTAGCACTCCGACGGACAAGTTAGTTTAGACACTCAAGATAGCTTGTTTTCTAAGTTCAGTCAAGTGATTCTTACATACCTTTCTAAATCTGTGGTTCTTGTATTTATACTTGCTTTCTGGGCCTCGGGGCCCGAGCCTACTTTTATCCCATTCCCCTCTTATTCATTCGGAGCTACTGACTTCCGTCTATTCGGCTTTCCTAACGTATTTGGCGTCCTAGTCACACAATGTGAAGCCGAATAGTATCTAATTTCTGGGGTACGCATCTTCCGACTCTTCTACTTATTCGGCTCCCACAACGCACATTCAAAAAATTATCCAATCGGAAATAAGCTCGGCATGGCGAAGAGTATTACACATTGGCACACTGTGAGCAAATTTCATCTCGGCAATGTGCAAATTTAGCACGACGCAGTTAAACCAAGTAATTTTATCTCAACAGCATTACAAGCTACAGTTCCAATCATTCAAACCAAGAAGTAAAATGAAGAAAACAAATGTGTATGGCAAGCAAAAAGAAATTGATATTTCATTGATAAAGAAATCTGTTACAAAAGTCGGGTTCACTGCCCAGTTACATTCTAAAAAGAAGGGGGGGTTCAATCCAAATCCATAGTATCAGTTTGATCGGCCACTTCTGCCGTTGCCTCTTCTACCTCGGCCTCTTCCTCTGTGTCGAGCACCGTATTGTCCTCTAGCACGGGATTAACCTCGGCTAGGTTGGCCCTTTTCCCGGATGCCCCCAGCGACAGATTTTGGTCGACTGGTTGGACGGTAGATGCATCGGCCGCGGCTGCAAGGTTTGCCGCTTCTATAAGTTTCTGCTGCATGGCATTGGCGTACGACTACATGTGGGTCGGGATAAAAGTGGGTGGTGGATTTTTGAACACTTCAAAGTCCTGAGCAAGGCCAAGTTTTTCCACGACAGCTTTCCAACAACACTAAAAAAGGTGTCCTTTATCCCTTCAACCTGCCGTTCATATGTCCTTTTGCCCTCAGCATAGTCGCGATCTTCAGCATCATCGACTTGTTTCTCCAACTCGACTTTATGGGCATCACGGAGCTTGCGCAAATCGACAATGTATCTAGCCTTGGTTGCCTGCAGAGCCTTCTATTTATCCTCATCTGCCTTTACCAACTACTCAAGTCACGCTCGGCCACTACTGCCTCCTGAGCGGCCTTCAATTTTTCCAGCTCGACAGTTTTAGCCTTATTGTCAGTGATGGCCTTCCTCAAACCTTTCTACACAGAGACCATGTGCTCGTGGCCGAGGTAGATTTTCTGTGCGGCCTACAACAAAGAATACATCAGTACTCGTCGAACAATAACTTGTTAACAAAGAAAGTTGCATATATACCAGAACAATCGACTTTGCGACCGACCTAAGGACCTTCAGGTTAGAAAGTTCGTCATGCCTCTTCATGTCTACCGGAAGAAGCAGACCCTTGGTCATGTTGAAGCTAAGAGAGTAGTCCTTGTCAACATAAACCGAATCAGCCATGGTCACTGCTCAGCCCTTGTTCTTTAGCTCGGTAACCAGACTAGTGGGGTAGTTGAGCGAGCCGGCTGCCCGGTTGAATCTTCATCGACCAAACGCTGCTCGGTCAAAGTTAGCTTCGGCCTTTTCTTCGACTGACCAACAGCTTGCTCGCTGGCAAGAGCCAGCATTGGTCCTCCTTCTTGTACGACCGGCTTTGAAGATTGGCCCCCAACTGTTTCGGCCGGTTGTGAATCGCTCGGCTCACCTGTGATCATAGACTTTATGGCTCAAATTTTGGTCATTTCTTACTCGGTTGTCAAAGGTACAAGTCTGATTGGCGAAAGATTTGGATCTGGCTCTGGAGAGGGGCACAAACAAAATCGGTGACCTTGTTTTTGTACGGTGCGGTGTGTCGATAGCTTGGTTCGTATCCGAGTAGCTTCTAGGGTTCTCGCTCCTCGGTTGGATGTCGCAGAGCAACTCGAATGGCCTCCTGGTTGGCTCGAGCGTAATCCTCTGCCAAGATTGTGTAATCTGCACAAAATGCCAACTGGTAGATCGGCAAAAACGATCAAATACAAAAATTCAAATCGTGCTAGGCTGTTTACCAGCGCTCTTGAAATTTATGCGTATGTACCAGCCCAGTATGTGCACCTCAGTGTCCTCATAATTGCCAGACACCCATAGAAAGTCATCGTCATTCATTCTTTGTATGGGTTACCCTCAATGAGTTTTGCTTAGCCCTTCCTAACTTTGAGGTAGCAGCAAAAATCACCTTTATTTTTTCTAAGCATATACTGGTGGAATATCTCGGTAAGGCCGAGGTTCAAACTGAGTATCAGTTCAGTACAACCATGCCATTTATTATCTTATAAGTATTGTTGGACACTTAGGTTGGACACAGCCTAATCTGCCTCAAAAACTCGCAGATTAGGGGTTGGACCGGGAAGCGTAGGTCGCCTTCCACAATGGACACGACCGTGAAGGGTCAAGCGTCTAATTTGCCCTAGGGAGTGTCTCATTTCTTGGCCAGCTCAAAGTGGTCATCATCTGGAATGTTGTATTCTCTATGGAACTCGGCAATTGCCCCAGGCAAACTAACCATAAAGCGATATTTTCCCATTTATCCTGGTTTTATTTTGTATGGTAAATTTGATAGTAGCTCGGTCAAAATTGAGCAGCTCAGGTGATTATTTGCTCGGTCTTTGAGCCTCACCGATGGTGATGTTGAGGTGTGTTTGGTCGGTCCTAGTTTTTGCATTATTAAAAAATAAGTGCAACTGTTAGCACGACATCAAGTGTGCGATTACCAAAATATGCCTAGCTTGGCTAAAAAGTCTTCGCTAAGCTATCAATTTTATCTCGGTTATCGTTTTATCTCAGTTGTGAAGCCTAAGGTGTTAGGTTGGCTTTGGGCCTTCGTCAGAAATGGTTGGCACTTATCTCAGTTTAATGCCCCTACTAGTTTCTATCGCCGTCTAAATCGTTTGAAAGGACCACAAACACATCTTAGCTCGGTTTGAAACAATTTCAAGATCCAAAACCAAATTTTTGCTCAGTTTTGCCCAGGAATTACGTTGTTCATCCTAAGTACGAAGTTTATATACTAGAACTAAGGGAAATAAGGGGCATGGGGGCCCCATACATGTTTGTGGCCCCAGTTTTAGTTAGGTTCTATGAGTGTCTATCAATTTTTCCCCACGAGAGGGGTGTCGACAGTATATCAATAGTCACAAATAAAGAAAAAATGAAGAAGTTGAAGAACAACGGATAAGGAAAGTGAAGAGGATTCAAAAAACTTACCAAACACGGTGTGGAACCTTGATCCATATGGGGGAGGAGCTTCAACAGAGGATGACGAATCCAAAGAAGCAAGAACGACAGCTTGGAGTGTGAGCAACAGTGATAAGGGTTTTTGGGCTTCTTGTGCATATATACGGGGGGAAAAACAAAAGGGCAGCAACCTTTTGAATTTTCAACATAATGATGATAGCTATAGGGTCGCACAGAGTGAATAAGGAAACACTACATGGCAAGGAAATGACTGGTTGTTAGTACGATTGATGGGTTATCAGTACAGCCAATTGTTGACTACAAGACAACCGGCACAAGTCTCAACAACCGGCCAAAACGGATAGCTCAGTCAGAAAAAGTAATCCCACTCACGTTCAACTTGGATAGGATTAAGGGGCAATTGAGAGGGAGATTTGTGCCGAACAGTGGGCCAAGCTACTCCAACACGAAATGTGGTGTTGGGCCAGGTGAGAAGAGCCTGGGACACATCATTGGGCCAGACTAGGTCCACGCTGAATATGGTGCTGATACAAGACTGAGGTTATCTAAGATGTGTTTGGCCAAGCTGGACCCGAACAAATATGGTGTCGGGCCGAGCTAGACCCATACAGGATACAGTATCGGCCAGACCCAACCAAGCTGGCTCAGCCGGCAGGCAGAACTGCCCCAGCATTGAGGCCCAAGGTAGCGGAGTCACGTGACGACCAAACTGCAGACTGTTCGGGCTACTGTTACCGAGGTAAGCTGTCCGTGGAATCGCGGTGTGTAGCAAAGATGTTGCGCAGCACACCTACCTTCAGTTGATGCCAGGCAATTAGGGCTTTGGCTGAGCATACTACTTCTGATAGACCAATCTGATTTAAACCAATATAAAGGAGGTCGACATAATGCTGGTGGTTCACAAGTAATACCCAGTCGGGTATTCCACGTGGACCAATAAAGAATAGAGAGAAATCCACTCCTAGCATGCGTCAATACCGTTTGGCGATGTGATAAACACTATTTGGAGATTTTGGCCTCTACACGTATAAGAAGTGTAGAAGAGAGCACAACCACCTATTCAGAGAAGGACAGCAGAGATAGTGCGCCCACAGTCTCTGAGGCTGCATGGCCAGCCTTGAAAATGAGGAGCATGCAGACGTTAGAGGTAAGCAATTTTGTGCAACTCTCGCTCTTTCTACAGTGCTCTCTACCTTCTCTCTTCTCCTAGCAAGCTAATTTGACTGTCAGAGGGGTTTTCCGGCAAACCCACCCACCGCATAGCTCACATTGATTTTGTTACAGTGCGATGAAGTTCCAACGGAGTGCAATGAGCTTGTAAGCAAGAAGGAACGGAGCAGGGAAAATATTTCTCTTTCGTACAATTATAGAGCGGGGCGGATATTTCTCTCTCGTACAATTCAAATTCATTTAAGATGTATGTTTCAATTACACATTATTATCATTTAAATGTATTTCTAAATTTTGTACAAATATTTTTACTGTTTAATTTCATACTATATTTTGAGTTTGGATTTGCTAAAGTTGAAAATCTCAACTTCACGGTGAAGTTGATCTATTATGGGACTGACTTGAACCTATTTTGGTAATCTAAATTGTTCATCTCATACAATCAATTGAAAAAAGTATCCATTCAAACAATCAAATTGATCAAATATCGATTGTCATACCATCATATCATTGTTATTCATACGACACATAAATTTTTAAGGGTAAATTACACTTTGCACCCCTACACTTTGCACCAAATCTCACTTTAGCCCTTACACATGAAATCATGACAATTAACCCGTTGTATTTCTAGTTAAATCTCACTTTGGTCCCTGCACATGAAATTATGACAGTCAACCCCCTGTACTTTTGATATAATCTCACTTTGGTCCCTGCATAAGTATCAATGTCCCCTTTCTGTTATTCAATTGTTTAAATCTTTAACAGAATCTAATCATATGATAAGAATGTGACTACAATACGAGGGTAAGAAAGAAAAATCATCTACATTTTTCACCAATACGCACCTTATCTCAAAATTTACATCCAAATATGACTGTATTAAGTTAAAACAAAACACAGATTGTGAACAATTAAGAAGACGAACGCAGATTCTATAAATTGGAATCATGAAACTCTACTTTACACGGTACCACAATTTTCTGTCTATTCATCTTTCTTCCTCCTTCATTTCTTTGTTGCATTTTTTTTTTTTTTATATTTCAAAAGTTCTACTTTCTTGCCTTTTCGTCCTAATTTTTACCATACCAACATATATATATGTATATATATATTATATAACTCTCATGTGTTTATCACATAGGACAAAATGTATTGGTGGGAAATAAAGATGATTTTTCTCTCTTACCCTCATTTTGTTGTCACATTTTTGTCACATGACTGGATTTTGTTAAAGATTTTAAAATGAAGTAACTAAAGAGGGACATTGACACTTGTGTAGGGATCAAAGTGAGATTTGAGTAAAAGTGCAGGGGTTGACTATCACGATTTCATATGTAATGACCAAAGTGAAATTTGACTAGAAGTGCAGGAGGTTGACTGTCATGATTTCATATATAGGAGCCAAAGTGAGATTTTGGTGCAAAATGCAGGGGTGCAAAGTGTAATTTACCCTTTAAGAATAAACCTTCCATTTATCATAATATATATGTAATTTGATCAATTGATTGCTAATATCTGATCAATCTAATTTTTTGCATGTATATTTTTCTCAGATTATCATTTAAGATGAATGATTCAGATAATTGAAATGAGTACAAATTGGCCCATAATGAGCCAACGTCACATGTAAAGTTGAGATGTTCAATTTTAGCAAATCTAAACTCATTGCATGGCAAGGAACTCAGGATCTTAGGGGCATAAAAAGTTTTAAAAATAAAGTAAAAAATACGCATATTTTTTTTATATCCACATTAAATTACAAAACATAATAATTGTAAGATAATTTATTTATTAAAGTGAAACAATTTGAGTTCTATTTGATATTTTTTATGTAATTAAAAATATCTATAACATAATTAATATTAAAACCCAAAACAATTTATTTCTCAGTAAATATAAATAATTAACTTGTTAACTATTCTATCTATCTACCTTCTTCTCTACTTTCAAGGTATAATTTGTAATCAATCCTAGTTATAAGATTTTTTTTTTTTTTTATTTTTTTTTTGGTTCTATTCGGTTTAAATTTTTAATTTTATACTTTGATTACATCTTTTATAGATATAAAAAGGGACAACCATTTTAATTTTTTTTAAATAAATAAATAAGAAGATAACCCACTTGTCCCTTTAGGTCCATAATTGTTGTTCAATATTTGCCTTCATTGTCCCAAAACAATCACAATAAAAAATTATACTGATTGGATTATGTTTTAAAAATAATTATACTCTAAAAAATAATAAATAAATAAAATAAAGAATGGAAACTTGACTTAACCCTCTAAAAAAATAAATAAATAAAAAATAAGACTCGACTAGCTGTTGACCTAAGTGAGTCTACCACATTGACCAGATCAGAACTAAAAGGTAAATTTTGTCTGATTTTCACCCACGTACCCAATTCACATCATTTGTCTCTTTTCATCCTTCATTTTCTAACCCTTTAAAAATTAATTAGGATGTAGTGGCAAGCGGTGACGGGACGAAAGGGGAGGGGTGGTGGGGGAAAGATGACAATGATGGTGATGGTGGCGAAAGGCTGGGTGGAATAAAAAATTATGCATATGTCACTTTCCTCTCAAATTGTTTGTTTGGTATTAAAATAAAAACTTAAAAATAATATATATTTTCTTGTTAAATTATTTTTAAAAATTTCAATATGCGGATATATTAATTATTAGGATATTTACCAATAAATTCTATCTCATAAACAAGTACTTTAATTAGTCCCAAATTTTTTTTATTGATCTGTTAAATCCTATTAGTAGAGAGTTTTTTTTCGTGTGGTCCTATTTCAATTTTGGTAATGTTTTAGTGGATGACAATACCTTTTTGTGATGTAACACTCCAATGTGATAGGTACAAATGTGACACTCCAACATAGCGGGTATGATGTGACAATCCAAAAAAATTAAAAACTCCTTAGTGTACTTTTTCCAAATGTGATAACGTGGTGGGTATGATGTGATATTCCAAAAAAATTAAAAACTCCTTAGTGTATTTTTTCTAAATGTGACAATGTGGCAGGTATGATGTGGTACTTCAAAAAAATTAAAACTCGTTAGTGTACTTTTCCTAAAAGTAATATTTGACACTCCAACGTGACGGGTATAATGTGACACACTACAAAAATATAAAAATTCCTTAGTATATTTTTTCCAAATGTGACAACGTAACGGACACTACAACAAATCGCACTTTTGGCGGCCACTTTTGGCGACTAAACGATTTTCAGTCACCAAAAATACATTTTTTGGCGACTAAAAATTAATTTTGTCGGCGTTGGTTCAACATATAGCTACTAAAACATTTTGGCCGATAAATATTGCTTATTGGCGACTAAATTTAAATTTAGTCTGTAAAAACTCCACTTTTAGCAACTAAAAAGGATATTGGTCGCCGTTAGTCCACATTTTAGGCCCCAAAAAAATCAAATAAATCAGCAATATTATTTTTTGCCGACTAAAAGTAAAATTAGTCGCCAAATAGGACTTCTGGCGACTAAGCTTTTCATCACTACTCAGTTATATTTGGCTACCAAAGGATTTAGTCGGCATATATACTCCTTTCCAACAAATAGAGAAATTAGACGTTAAAGGTTGAATTTTCAATGCGCCAATTCCTTTATTTCCTCGCGCGCCCCTCTCTCTAATACAACACAACTTCACATTTTGCATCACGCACACACCATCCTTCACCAAACCTCACAAAAAGCATCCCCCTCACCGTAGCCTCCCGTACGAAGGACATTGCGACGGCCACCACCACTGGCACAAATCACCACCGTCATTGTTGCACATCGCAAGTTCTCTCTCTCTCTCTTTCGCGCGCGCGTACTCTCGCTCACGGTCTGTCCGTACGTCTCTCTCTCTGTCTCTCTCTCTCTCCCTCCCTTTCTCTGCTTCCCCTTCTTCTAACATTGTTAGTTTAGGGTTAATTTAAATTTTAAAAGTTTTGTAGCAAAAGAAAAGCAAAGATTTGGCGACTAAAAGTTTTGTAGCCAAAAGAAAATCAAACATTTGGCGATTAAAATATTTTGTAGCTAAAAACAAAAGCTAAAGAATAAAAACACTTTTGCCGACTAAAAATTTAGTAGCAAAAAATGTGGGATTTTAGGCGACCAAATATTTAGTAGCTAAAATAAGAACTCTTTGCCGACTAAAATTTTAGTAGCCAAAAATGTGGGACTTCAGGCGACCAAATATTTAGTAGCCAAAATAAGAACTCTTTGCCGACTAAAATTTTTGTAGCCAAAAATGTGGAACTTTAGGCAACTAAATCTTTAGTAGCTAAAAAAATTTGACTTTAGGCGAATAAAATGTTAGTAGCCAAACACAAGTATTTACTTTAGGCGACTAATATATTTAATAGCTAAATTTTTTTTCCCAACTATATATTTAGTCATTAACAATAACTGAAGCTTTTGGCAACAAAAAAATTGGTCGCCGAAAATGTACTAATTTAATTTTATGTCCAACCTTCTGGCGACTAAAAATTTAGTTGGCAATTGAATACATTTGGCGACTAAAATTATTTTAGTCGCTAATTACCTTTACTGACAATTCTTCCACGACTAATGTTGCGACCAAAAAATTTAATCACTAAAACCCTTCGGCGACTAAAAATTGACTTTTGGTAACTAAAAATTTAGTCGCCAAAAGTGAAAATTCTTGTAATGGGATATGATGTGATAACTAAAAACTCCTTAGTATACTTTTCTCAAATGTGACAATATGGCGGATATGGTGTAACACTCTAAAAAATAAAAATTCCTTAATGTACTTTTTTCAAATGTAACATGTGATACTCCAATATGATGGGTATAATGTGGCACTCCAAAAACACTTAAAACTATAATGTGATACTCTAAAAAACCTAAAAGCTCCTTAGTGTGTAATTTTCTCAAATGTAACAACGTGGCGGATATAATGTGACACCCTAAAAAAGCTAAAAACTTCTTAGTGTACTTTTTCTAAATGTAACATGTGACACTACAACGTGACGGGCACTACAAGAAAATGGCCCAAATAACATGGAGCTTTTTGCAACAGTATAGGTGCCATCGCCAAAAATGGTCTTTTGTGACGAAGTTTTCAAACCATCGCCAAAAATGGCCTGTTGTGACGGTGGTGACCCCGTCGCTAATAAATGTACAAGAAAAATATAGAAACATTTGCGACGCCTGGTGTACCGTCTCAAAAAAAAAAATGAGATGGGAAACATTTACTGTTGCAAAAAATGGACAAGTCGTGACAGCAAAAGTCCATCGCAAACAAACTCTTGTTAAAACGGCATCGTTTTGTTTGTTAGATTTATCATTTATGACATTTTAAATATTCCATCGCAAAAAGTAATGAAAATTTTTCTATCCCGCTTCTTTCAGCCTATTCGTGATCATGTTTTCCCCAAAATTCCTAAAATCTTTCTGAACCAAAATCCCCAAAACCTTTTTGAAGCAAAATCCCCAAAACCCTTGAGCCAAAATTCGACGACGGTAAAGGATGACGACGACTAACAGTGAGTGACGGTGGTGAACGACGACGGCTAATAGCGAGTGACGACGGTGAATGACGACGATGAGCAGTAGCGAGTGACGGCTAGCAGCGAGTGATGACAAGCAGCGAGTGATGATGGCGAGGAGCAGTCAGTCTCAATCATGCCCCTCTCACTCACTCAGCGAGTGACAACGACTGTATGCCCTCTCTCTCTCTCCTTCTCTCTATGTGGATTTCTTCAAATTTCTCTCTGAATGATCTTGTAAATAGTTTATATTCATCTTGTAAATAGTTTTAAAATGGCGACACAAGACGAATTCATGGGTGATTTTCACTTCGGATTATTTGGGAAAATTACTTCTGAAAAATAGCCTTAAAAAAAATTTACGAACACATGATAAAATTTATGATTTTATTTTTTAATGTTTATAAAATTAGTCAATAATTTGAAAATAAATTTTCAAATATGCAAGGATGTGAAATTATCCCTTTTCATTTTGAATAAATTTTTTGAACAAATTTTCTTCAAATTTAAAATTTGAAAAGGATCTAGTGGACTCCGACTACCCAAACAGATTTAGTCCAATGGTGAGGTGACACATAAGCATTCCTAGCCCAAAATCACTGTGCACAGTCACCCCTTTTTTGGTCACAAGAAACTTCAAGATTGAATATTAAACCATACATCATATGTATGGTTTGGCCACTTACTTTTTTTTTTTTCTTTTTTGGAAGATGGTAATGTTCCATTATGTTTTGCTCACTGATCTTTATGTTTCCAGTATCAAAGAAGCACCATAATTATCAAGCCACTAGACTTCACTTTGAGAATCTTGTCAAGCAATATGAAAATCCAATTATCATATTGAATTTGATAAAGGTAGGCTTTTGTGCATTATCTGATGAACGACGTAGTATTTTAATGATGCTCAATATGTTTATGTTCATCAAAATTTGATGTGAGTCTTCAACTGTGATACCCTTGTTCTGTAGTATGCTAATTGGTCCTTAATACGAATGTGATTATGTGTTTTGATATGATTTTGTAAGCCATTATGTGAAAATATGTGGTCTTGGATTTCTATCTGTTCACCGTAGGAATATCTGGTTGATTTCTCTGCTTTAGAAATTTCATTGGAGGCCTTATCGGCCACAGAACCTGAAATTGATTACGCCATTGTGATTGGCATAATTTTTGGAACCTATGGTGAAATTTAATTGAGAATTGATTCGGGTCAGATTAAATCGATTAAATCGGTGAATTAGAGCCCAATTATCTTATTAATATTATATTGGCCTTAGTGGGTTTTGTTGTGAAGTCACTACACTCTCTATCCTCTCTTTTTCACTTCATTTTGGCTAAATTTGGGACTCAAAATAGAGAGAACCGGCTGTAGAGAGAGAGAATGAGAGAATTGTGTGATTTTTGGCTCAAGCTTGGGAATTTGAAGATTAAGCTCAAGATTTGGCCAGAACTTGAGTGTTTAAGGCTCCTAGGTGAGTAATTAACCTTTGAATCATGGGTTTTTGTTTGCTATTTGTAAATTCAGAGTTGAATAAGAATAAAGAACATGAATTTAATTGAGTATGATGAAATTGAATTGGTTCTGTTGAAATTGAAGGCTAAATTGTGCATGCATGTAAGAAATTGTCTTAAATTTGCATGTTTGAGCTTGAAATACATGATTCATGTAGAGTTTTGGTTAAAGCTCATGATGTAATCACCAATTGTACTATCTAAGTTGAGAATCATCACATGCATGTACAAATTATAAGGTTGAATGCATGACATTGTTATGTTGGTAATGAGTTTGGTGGAAAATGAGCCATGCATGTGTTTGATTCATGAGATTAAGCTCCATGTTGATGTGTTCTAGTGTTAGTACCATGTTAGTACAAATATATGTGAGATTGGAGCCATTGTATGCAAGAAGAATTGGTTGAAAGTCGATTTGGAGCTCAAGAACTCAATCTGGAAAACCTAGAATTTTGATGTCCGCTCGAGCGGGGGAAGTGCCGCTCGAGCGGGAAATACGTGCTCCCAGTACTTTTTGCAGACTTGGTGTCCGCTCGAGCGGGGGAGCTTTGTAGACAGGCCTTCCGCTCGAGCGCTATATTTAACGCTCGAGCGTATTTTTCATGCAACCAGTACTTTTGCAGGCCTTAAGGGTCCGCTCGAGTGGGGTATTTCACGCCCGAGCGGGGACCCTGTTTTCTGAAATTTTGAAAATGCAGTCTGTGTTCTGTTTTTCCGTTCCCTTTCACTTCTAAGCACTCTTAGGCATACATTGAGCATTGTAATTGAGTTAAGGAAATAAGAATGAAGCCTAAAGAGGAATATGTGAATTAAAGAACGGATTGAATTATTTGTGACCCATATGTGTTATGTGATATGTAGGGTCAAGCTCTAGGGCAATTCAACCAACCGATCACTGTGAGTAATATCTGACATATGTTACTGTCCAATGGCTACTTCTATATAAGTTTTGTAAAGTTCATTAATTTGAATGGTGGACACAGTTTGATATGAAAGACTTATGAGCCAGTTTCATACAAATGAATGGACCGAAGGTCGTTTTGACATAAATGAATGGACCGAAGGTCGTTTTGGCATAAATGAATGGACCGAATGTCGTTTTGACATAAATGAATGGACCGAAGGTCGTTTTGGCATAAATGAATGGACCGAAGGTCGTTTTGGCATTAATGAATGGGCCGAAGGTCGCTTTGGCATAAATGAATGGGCCGATGGTCGTTTTGGCATAAAGGAATGGACCGAAGGTCATTTTGACATAAACGAATGGACCGAAGGTCGTTTTGGCATAAATGAATGGACCGAAGGTCGTTTTGACATAAACGAATGGACCGAAGGTCGTTTTGACATGAATAAATGGACCGAAGGTCGTTTCGACATGAATGAGTGGGCCGAAGGCCGTTTTGACACAAATGAATGGGCCAAAGGCCGTTTTGACATGAATGAATGGGCCAGAGGCCGTTCTGTCATGAATGAAAGTCTGAGTGGGCCAAAGGCCAGTTTGACACGAATAATAGTTTGACACGAATGATAGTTTGATATAAGTAATAGTTTGACACGAATAACAGTTTGATCTGAACAATAGAATGAATAGGCCAGAGACTGTTTTGACATGAATGAATGGGCCAGAGGCCGTTTTGACATGAACGAAAGTCTGAATGGGCCAAGGGCCAGTTTGTTATGGAAAGATAAATGGGCCAAAGACCAGTATGTTTGGAACCACAGTCACTTGACTTAAATTGTATATATATGTTAAATAGAAATATGAATTGGGCCCAAGGCCGTTCGGAATATGTTATTCTACATATTGTTGTATCTTCTTATTTGATATTATTCACTGGGCTATCGCTCACACTCATTCATGTGTTTGTAGGTGAGCCAAGAGAGGTCCAAACCCAGCCTCAGTGAAGTTTGTGTGGAACAACCAAGGTTTTGAAGAGTCAACCCTCGCGTCTCACGAACGAGACACGTCTTCGCCCTTTTGCTATCTTGTGTCATTTTGTCATGTTGGCGAGGACTTTGGTTTACGTCTGTATATAGTTTTGCTTGGCTGACTTAGATTCGAACGATCCTGTATGTACAGCGGTTGTGTTAGTACATATTTTGATGTGAGTTATTAATATGTATATGTATGATTGTTATGATGTGCCATGTAAGCACAGCTCTATGGACAAAAGTTTTAAATTGCTTCTGTTTGGCCCCCATTAACTCTGTTAAAATACGTTTGGTTTGGTTTGAGGCCGTAGGTAATCTCATGATTACTGGCCGGTTACGTCCTTAACCCATGGGGGCGGGTTCAGGTCGTGACATCAACCTTTTTTACTTTGTCTTTTGTACTGGTTTATGCGTAAAAGACTCGTGAGAAGAAGCCTAGAGAATCTATTCTGCGTTCTGAGTTCGCCAAGGCTATTGCTTTCATTAATAAAGATTTAACGGAAGAGAATCACTTGAAGTTCCTTCACTGGGACCTGAACAAATACTCTAAAAAATACATAGGCTTCTCCTTTCTTATGTTCAATTTTGATACTATGTAACACGTATCATTGACATGAATGTGACCTAATTCTTTTTTCCAGCAAATCAACAGATGTGCTGTCGCTTTTAAGCAAAGTGGCTGCATATGCATTGAACTTAACTAGCTTCTTCTATTGTCAAGTAGCACCAACTTCAGGCACCAAGGGATTGCTAAATTGGTCATATTTTGAGTAAGTTTAAATAAAGACAGCTTCATTTATGGCATGCTTCTCTCTTTTCTTTTCTTTCTTCTTCTTCTTTTTTATTTTTATTTTTAATCTTTTGTACAAAGTGTATATTATGCTCTAAACATCTAACATGTCTGCCATACCATTTTACAAGTTGATGTCCATCATTTTTTTACATGGCATTTTGCTGGTTTAATCTTTGCCTAGCTGGTTTAACCTTAGGTTATAACTTTGGCAGATTGAGCAATTTTCTTTTTTGTGAGCATTTTTTTCAATTAAATAAATTTTCTTCCATTTAACATTATCAATGATGATGATCAACATTACTTTCAGAAGGGAGTCTGAATTCAGCACCTCAAACCTGGAAGAGCTTGGATAGGCGATGGGCATTTTGTCCATTCCTTAGGTCTTTTCTGTGTTCGTCCTTAAACTGAGCAAAAACTATGCAAATTGTACCCTGTTTAATATATTAATATGTCAAAGATATAATTTGAAGTTTGCAAAAACCTGTTGTTTCATACAACACTCCTTTGGATTTTAAAACCTTTAATTTGTTTATTCAAAACCATTGCTTTGAAACTTCTAAATGGAGGGAAAAGAAAAGCAAGAAAAAATGAGACAATTGCTTTATAATTCATGATTCATGATTGTCTTCCTTGATTATAGTTTTTTTGTAGGATCCACATATATAATTGAGACTTTTAAGCAACTACTACAAGACCCACTGATTGCTGAGAATCAATCTCTAGGATGTTGGTAGAGAGAGAAGAGAGAGAGGCAATAAATGTGCTTTGGTGGTGAATTCTTGCGTAATGGTGGTGAAAGTGAGGAATGGTTTGACTCCATTGTTGTTTTTTAGCTTGTAATTTTTTCCACAAAAAAAAGATGGTTTCACATGCCAATTTCAGAGAAAACTGAACAAGAAAGACGAAGAAGAAAGACTTTTGGTTGTTGGGTTCTCAGAATGATGACCATTGACCCAATTTCAGTTCATTTCACAATATGAAAGAAGAACTAGTTGTCTGTCATACCCATTTTTTGAAAAGTTTTTCTTGTTTCTTCTAAGTTTGAAAGGGAAAGAATTCTCTTTTTTTATTGATTTTGTTTTGATAGAGTTTGCACGAATTTTATAACTAGACACATTCTTCTCTGTGCTGAGGTTTGTTTTTGTTTTTTGTTGTGGTTTTGCTTGATTTGAATGATTTTGATTTGAAAAACTTATGTGAGACTAATGTTTTAAGACAATTTTTTTTTTTTTCAAATTAATCATGTAAAAACAAATTTGTAGGAGTATTATGCCAGAATTTTTTACATTTTGTCCCACCAAACTTCATTCTCCCTAATAATTTGGTAATAGATTTGGTGCAATGATTACGTGTTTTACACTGTACACATAAAGAGTTTTTTCCTACAACTTAAGACAAATTTGGTATTATATTTTTACAGATTTCAAATTATTTGGTTAAAATCTTGTTTCTGTTTTTATATGGACTATATTTTTTGGTTTGCACAGAATTTACACAGCATATATTTTCTGGTTTACGCAACTATATTTTCTATTTTTATATAGACTATATTATATTTGCACATAATTTACACAGCAGTTAAATCCAAAAATTTGCTCAATTAAATTATGCACTATCTATTTTTAAAAAAAATCTGGGTCATCACAGCTTGTGTCCTTGATTTTACGGGGCCTTGGGAAAGGCACTTCCCATTGATTGAGTTTGCTTACAACAATAGTTACCAAGCTAATATTGGGATGGCACCATTTGAGTCCTTGTATGGCTGACCTTGTAGATCACCGGTTTGTTGGGCCGTAGTGGGTGATGCACCGTTACTAGGTCCAGAAATTGTTAGAGAGACAACTGAGAAAGTTGTTCTCATTCGAAAGAGGTTAGCTACGGCCCAAAGCCGACAAAAGAGTTATGCCGATAAGAGGAGACGACCTTTATCTTTTGAAGTTGGTGACCATGTGTTTCTAAAAATCTCACCAAGGCGGGGTTTGATGAGATTTGGTAAGAGTGGTAAATTATCTCCAAGGTTCATTGGGCCTTTTGAGATCTTAGAGCGAATTGAGGAAGTGGCATACCGGTTAGCTTTACCGCTACAACTTTCAGGAGTTCATAATGTATTTCATGTATCTATGCTTAGGAAGTATGAACTCGACCCTTCTCATGTTCTTGATTGGGTTGACTTGGAGGTAGATGAGGATGCCTCTTACGAAGAACAACTGGTTCAAATATTAGATACCCAGGAGCAAGTGCTACGAGGCAAAACTATACCGTTGGTAAAGGTGTTGTAGAGACACCATGGGGTTGAAGAAGCAATGTGGGAACGTGAGGCGGAAGTCCGCTCCAAATATCCGAATTTGTTTGAAAATGCTTAAGTTCCTTTTCTTTGTAATATTCCCTAGTGTTGAGGGAAACGTATTTAAAGTTGTTAACCACATGTTGATATGTGCATTGTTGTTTTAGGCATAAGGTTGTTGAGAGTTGCCATTACTTTTTAGGAAATTTCATGTTTATGCATATTTGGGAGGTTGTTGTTAATGAGATAACCATGGTGGTGTAGACACCCCATTTTTGACCGTCCTCAAGACTTGGACGTCATCATTTGAACACTCGATGATCATCCATGCTCGTGTTCGTTTTGAGTTCCCGGAGGTCTTAGCCGCGCGCCTTGCCTCAAGATCTCTCGGCTTGTCTGTTTTGTGCTTGGTTGTGGGCCAAGGACTTGTGGTTTTGCTTCTAAGGGAAGAGGGTGGCTTGTGGGCCATCCCCTCAACTCATCGGCTAAGGCATGATGCCATCGGCCTTGTTTTCTTGCCATCGGCCAAAAGGATTGGCCGATCGGCACTCCTTTTGGTCGATCGGCACCCTTTCTTGGTCGGTCGGCCATATTTTTGAGCCGAGACCTTTCAATCTGCTTTTTGCAGATATTTTGTGCCAGCTGTGACAGCTGGTATGCACATTTCTGATCCTCCATATTCAAGACTCAAGCTTGTTGAACAAGCTTGAGAATTGAAATTTTATATAAAAAATGGGGCTTCCCCTCCCTTTCCAGAGGTTCAAAAAGTTGAGATACAAAGTTCTATATCTCTCTCTATATTTGACCTCTCTCTCTTGTTTTACCTTTGTTTGTGCTTAAAAGTGTAGAATCTTCATACTATTGCACACAAACACCTAGCATTACACCTTCCTTTTGTTGCTGAGGTACTAGGGAGTTGGTTTTGGTGTTCTTGGGTGGGTTTGAACTCAGAAAAGTTGCTGGAGTAGTGTTCTTGAAGGTGTTCTTCAAGGGTGAGTAAGCTACCTTTTAATCCCCCATTCTTGCTTAAGCTTTTAGACTTATTTACATATTGTTTTAAGCTTGACTCTAAACTACAAAAAGTTTTGATTTTGTATGCTTATGATGATTGTTTAACGTCACTTTTGTGTTGGGGGTTGTCTACCCCCTCTTAGGCCTTGTTTGGCCTTATTTTGTGCCTTTCTTTTTGGGTTTTGGAACCATCTTGTTTTGACCTTCTCGCCGCTGAATTCCAGAGGATTTTCAGTGGTGGAGAAGTGGTTTTGGAGTCTTGAATAGGAGAGGGACACCCCCTCTCCTTGTGTCTTGCATACTAGTACAAATGGCTCATAATGTTAGCATGTTTGCTTAGCTTGTCTTGGTTCTATTTCAGCACTTTTTAGTGACTTTTAGGACCTGCCTTAACTCTATTCCATGTTGGTTTGATAGCCTCTTACATGCAACATGCACTTGTAGTGCAATCCTCTCTATTGCCTTAACATGCACCTTGTATTTGGATCATCACTCTTGCATGTTTTGGCTCAACTCAAAGAAGATTTTAGTCTTTTTTCACCATGCTTAAGCTCTGTTTGGTGTTGTTTTAGTCATGCATGCACTATTCTGTATAGCCATGGTTCAATCTAGCTTGTTGGCTTTGAGTGTCCAAGTCATTAGCTTGCATTGCTCATACCATTTTCATGATTTGGCATCATTTGAAGTGTTATTTCAGTCCATGTAGTGTGGCCATACACTTGCATTTGTCATCCTTTCAATGCTTTGAAGAGTTGTTGTTTTGTACTTCGAGAATGGACCATTGTGTATGCCTCTATGCTTAGGTCATTGGGATGCCATCTAAAGGGGTTTTTGGGCTTATTTTATCATGCCATAACTCTGATTTTCATTGGTTAAGTTGTGTCATGTTTGGTTGCAATAGGTGTAGAGTAACACCCCTTTGTTTGCCTCGCATGCTTCATGCCTTTGGTGTTTTTGTTCTAGCTTGTGTTGGCTAGGTTTGAGCATGCTTTTGGTCTTGTATTGACCTACCTTGGGATTGTTTTGGTTGCCCTTGGCCTTTTGGGGCTTGCTTTGCATGGTCATGGGTTAAGTCCCTTTGCTAATTTCAAGCTTTGAGCTTTCATGCATATCTTGCTTGTGTTGTTTGGTTAATTTGGCATCATTCCACATGTGATTTCAAGGCCTATAGTCTTGTCACATATCCATGCTTGCCACTCTTTAAGTGTGCTTAAGAGTTGTCCTATTTACGCCTTAATTCTTGGGCCATTGCATGTGCATGTTTGTCTTGCATTTCATGTCACCAATTCATCACTTCGGCCACTGATTTTGGCATGGCTGAGGTCTGTCCTTTTGGTTTAAGTCCACTGAGCATGTTTGCTTTCATAATATTTGCATGCTTGTATTGTATCATGTTTGCATATTTGGTATATTGCATGATGTTTAGCTAGTTGCATTACAAAACATTGTTGCATACTTGGCATGCTCATGTTACATTAGCTCAGCTTGCATGCTTAGGTTGCATTGCATTGCATTGAATTGATATGCTCATGTTGCATTACATTGTTTGCATGCATTGCATTGTATTTGGCATACTTACATGCATTGCATTGTGTTCGGTTTGGGGTGTCAAACCAAACACGAGGACCAAGGGACATTTTGTACTTGAAGTGACGAAACGTGCCTCAATCCTCGGTCACCGACATTCTTGATCCAACATGATCAAGTGCGAGGCATTTATATGTTTTTGTGCATTCATTCCATAGTGATTTGTGCAATTCGGCTTCTTTGGCCATCATGCATCGAAATGCGTGATTGATAGCTCAAGAGTCAAGCACTACGCTCTTTTGAGTTCCAAACATGATAAGGGGTGTAGCCGCACAACATTTTCTTGCAAATGTATTGCCATGCCCTTGTTTGTCCTCTGCTGCAGCAAAAAGAGCAGTCTGCAGGAAGAGATGGCCGATCGGCTAGTGCCGATCGGCTAACAATTTTTGGCCGATTTACCCACAAATGGTCGATGACCCTTTTCCCTTGGCCGATGGCCTCTCAGCATGTCCATGAAGTGGTTCAGAAGCATCACAGAGATTTGTACAGTGTGCAGAGGTGCAAAATAGTGCAAATAGAGGCAACATGGGGTATGGCAACGAATTTCCTAGCAAAGTCCACCGAGCACGCATTTCTCCCTCTTCTCGAGGCCACTTTAGCTGTTTTGTAACTTAATTAATTAGTTTAATTAGTTAAGGGTTGTGTAATAATTAATTAGCTAGGGTAGTTAATTAATTAGTTGGTTTGTATTATTTATTCGGACCCTCCATCGAGAGGGCGAGTTTTGTAATAAGTGTGCGTGAGTGTGTGAATATCTTCCAACCCCACGTCTTTCTCCTTTTTACTTAACCGCTTACGATGGTTACTTCTAGGTCATGTTTCAATTAGCATACTTATGCTTCACATGTTTGCATCCATTCATCTGTATTGCATACACCAGGCTCGGCGCATCATTCAAACTGCATTATATTTCAATTCCTACTTGAATACATGATTATCAAGTTGCATCTCATATGCCATTTTAGAACAGCCGAGCCTATTTCTAGTTGCATTTTGCATGTGTTGCATTAGGCATCTTAACATGAACTAGGATCATGAATTGATTACTAACTAGTTGTTGTTTTGGCTCGGAGTACTCGGTAAGCTTTTACGCTTTAGCATCTTGCATGAGTGTGGGTGTTGTCATGATAGCATGCTTGTCATGAGGCTAACTACTTAAGTGTTTAACTGCCTGAATGCCTGTGGATGAAGGCTTCATTGTTTGAATTAGAACAATTCATCGAAATACGAGTTTTAAGTCCACTTGAGAGTGGCAAATCCATGTCTTAGCCTACTTGCAAGTACCACCTTCAAACCATTTTCAAAAACAAACATGAGATGTTTTGTTCCAACTTAGGCGATCTAGTCTATACTTGTATGCTGTGCGCATCACATAGTAAGCTAGCTAATACACCAGAATAAGAACACACGTGTTTTCAAAAACAAAATATCATACTTAGTAAAGGCCGATCCTTTGATCAGGCGAGCGGGAGTGCTCATTGCATGACCTTCCCCTCTCATACCCAAGTTCTCGGGCCGAGGCAACTTTGGTAATGACGGACACCTGGCCTTAGGCACGAGTCAGGGTTTCCTAAATTCCCCAAAATAAAATATTTAGGTGGCGACTCTGTATCTGGCAAAGCAATCCATGTTTGGCACTTCTTTATAAAAATCAATTTTCCAAAACGATTTGCCAGATTTGAACTCTTTGGTGATTTATCAGTCTTGCATTGCACTTTGCGAGATTAGATTCAGAATCGTGACATGAGTCCGAACTGTAGTGAGCTAATGAACAAAACGGATTTTCGCGCCACTCGGCGCGGAGCCCAGGACGTTCGGGCACGTCTACAGGTGGAAATGGTGGAATTTGGTTGAGAGTTAGTATTGTGATTTGAAAATGAAATAGCGTGGCTTTGATGGCTAGAAACCCCTTTGTTTGGGTAGTTTGATTTGAAATTTCGAGGACGAAATTCTTTAAGGGGGGAAGGTTGTAGCGATCCCAGTTTTGATCCTTTTTTCATGTTTTGTCACTTCAACTAGGCCGGTTGGGGGTCGAGTTGCCCGATCAGCTCGCGGGGATCTAGGGGGCAGCGTCCCTTGGCGAGTCCAAGGGCAGCGCCCTAGCAGGGGCGAGGGGTAGGGCCCCCGAAGCAAAAATGCAAAATGCATTCGAAGTTGCTTGTCCGCTCGAGCGGCCGTTTATGCGCTCGAGCGAAGAATGTTTGGTTTCAGAAGTTTGACCTGTCTGCAAAAGCACTGGGTTAGTGTATTTAACGCTCAAGCGGACCATGTTATATCAGTTCGTGAATCTGATATTTCAGATTACTTTTTCAATCCTCTCTTTCTCTAAAACTCTCCAGAATTCCAAATCGGGAGCTTCTCTCTCTAGAAGTCATCTTCTCTCTTTGATTTCTCCAAATCCATTGGGATTTAGACCTAAGTTCTTCACTAAAGTTGGTTATCATCTCGAGGGCTTCGTTGTGTGCGGTAAAGATTGAGTTATGACACCGTTGATTTTGGGGGTTTCATCTCATTTCTTCTCAAAACTTGAGGTAGGGATTTTCTTAGAGTTATATATATGATTTTGCAAGATCTATATGATTTTTGAAATCATCTTTTGATAGCTTTGAAAATTGATTGTTGATTCAAGAAGTTGAGTGATTTTGAAAGTGGGTTTATCTCTTGTTCTTTTAAAATGATCTTATGGGTTTTGATCTTCGTTGATTGAAAAAAAGATGATTTTGAAAAGTTTTCTTTCAAAAGATTTGAGTTGTATAGTTTTGGTGAGAAAACCCAGAATTTGGGGATTTTTTTTCAGAGACTGAAAATCCATGAATGATATTGTTATATTTATTTTGTGTGTCAAAATAAATGGATCTTTGAAAATTTTCTTATTTATATTTATATAAATGATGAATTTCAAGGAATATGAGAATTATTGTTCATTTTGGAAATTATTGTTCAAAACATTGAAATAGTCTTGAAATGACTAATTGTTGAGGATACTTGAGAAGAGGGAATTGTGTTATTCCTTGGATGATGAATTGGAATAAAAGTATTTATATTCATCTTGTGTTTTTGGCATATCAATTCATTTGATTACATTAAACTTTGAAAGTTGATTTCAAAACTTACATTGAGAAAAGAATGTTGAGAAACAAGTTTTCATGGAATGGTTTTAGGGTAAATACGTTGGTAAGTCTTGATAGGTGGTGTAGATGATATTGAATAAGTTGGCCTAAGAGTCCGGGGGGAAAGACCGAAAACCCGCGCGGATAGGTGTCGAGCTTTCTGGTTAATACCGGTAAAATGACAAATTGGTAGCACTTGTATACTCTACTTGCAGACACCGACCTAGGGATTACCATAGTCGTATTTACCGCCCTTAAAATAAATTGTTAAGTTTTGAACAATTGAAATTGCATAACATCATTGAGCATGATGGTTTTCAAAAGATGAAAATGTGATTTATCTTCAAAAAGGGCATAGTATGGCATGTGCATTTCATCTCTTGAGACTTGTATAAAATGTATATACTTTGTTAAGGGTTTCCTACTGGGCTTTATGCTCACCCTACGGGATTTTTGTGCAGGAAAAGATGTGGTGATGCTGCCTAACGAAAGGCGAGGAAATGTGTGTTGAGAGTACGAGACTCTCATTTTGCTGTGACTCTGTGTATAAGCCAATGGCTGTATGTGTGTGGATTTTAATAACCGTTTTGTGTAACCAAGCTCAAGCCTTGGAAACTTGTAAACCCTTGGGGGTATTTATTTGTTTATTTACTTGTTGTTGGATTAATGTATTGTTGCATGATGAACTATTGTATCATGTAATGTAAGTTTGGAGATTTATATTCGGTTTTCCTTGAAAGAGCCATGATTGTTGTATTATCATTTGGGCTAGAAATTTAGGGCGTTACATGTTGTGTACTGTGTGTTATCAAATCTATTTGATACAGTCAGTTTGTAATTTCTTTCAACACCAAATGTGAAACGTCACTTACCATCAAAGTAGGCAATTTATAACTTTACTCGTGGTGTTCACGAATCACGGCGATTATATGAAACACTAACCGTTTTGGTTTTGGTTCTCATGCATGTGTTATTTTCAAGGGGAAGTTACTGATAAGTCCAAACACAAAATTCAAAATCTATCTAGTCTCAAAACAAAATACTTATACCAATTAGTCCTATACATTTTTAATTGTTATCAAAAAATCTTATTTTTTTTATAAAAAAAATAAATAAATTAAAGATGCTCTTACATCCCACCGCGCTCGGACTTCTGTCAGACAGTCATTATAGACTCGCCGGAATATTCAACATCACCAGAAAGTCAGTGGAATATCATCGAAAATTCACCAGAGTATTGTCGAAATGTTTTGAACGTCACCGGAAGTCATCGGAATGTCTAGAATATTAGTTGGATGTCAAGAATGTCGCTAGAGGCTTACCGAAATGTCTAGAATATTGCCGAGGGAAAAAGAAGAAGAGTAAACTAAGAAATTAAAGTGAAAAAGCATAGCAAAATGTGCTAAATATTGATAAACTGAAATAAGAAAAAAGAAAAATCTAAGAACAAAAAACAGCAACAATGAAAAATATATATATATATATATATGTTATTCTTAATTTTTGTAGGGTTTTAAGCGTAAAATTTTACAGTTCTAAAGAATGATTCAATTCAGCACCAAAAAAACTGAAACTGTAAAAATTTACAGTTTTTACCACTTGTAATTAAAACTCGAAAACGACTTGTTCAGAATTTGAAATTTTTTTTCCATTATAATAGGAAAATAGAAGTGTATAGTACAAAAAAAAAAAGTATCAAAACTGAGAGATCGAGGGAAAAAGACAGATATAGAGAGATGCTTCCACTCCGACAACTATTTTTTGGTTTAGATCTAACTGAATCTAATGTAGATTTGAGTAGATCTACTCATCTTCTTCGTCGGAAACTCATCTCTTTCGCCGTCACTGGTTTATATTTTTAATTGATTTAATTTTGACTTTTAATTTTAGATTTTGCCCCAATTTAGTCCAATTTTTTAAGAAAATTTTGATTAAGGTTAACTCACTGAGTTGAATAAATTTATAATTTTGTTCTTAAAAATATGGCACATGACACTTACGTGTAAAAAAAAAAATTGTAATCAATTGGACCAAATTGAGACAAAATTGTAAATTCATAATTAAAATCGAGCCAATTGAAATTAGAGTAACTAAAATAACATAAGAATCAAAATATATGGACTACCATCATAATTTGCCTAAGCAAATATTCTGATCTTTAAAAAAATATAAGATTATCCTTTTTTTCGATAAATATAATCTGATTATGTAACTATATGTCTGATCACATCTTTCATGTAGGAATTAGAATAATAATAATAATAATAATAATAATAATCTATTTTTAAGTAGGGAAATACGAATCAAAATTTATTTAGTAATGCTATTAAGGAATTCTTGATCTCTTTCTAGGTAGAAAGGTACATTCATTCATACAACCCTAGCTAGCTAGGAATTCATATTTCAACACATAAAACTAGGCCTTCTTTATTCTATCATTTCAAAAGGATGTTTTGGAATGTTGGTTATTTTTTAATTTTTTTAAATTTTTTTATCTTTTTATGAGTAAAAAATAATGAGGTGACGTGATGCAAAATGAGTTAAAAACACTTTTAACCAACTTGCCAAATAAGTCCAAAATCTTAAAAATTTCTAACAAGAACATTACTCAGAAATTTTTAACAATTTTTCTAGGTAAATAGCTTTACTGATTAATTAACCCACATCTTAATTAAAAGTAATATGGTACTTGGGCTGTTTGTTGGGGTAGAAAAGCCCGAAATTCCTCTCTGTCTCTTCCCCAGTTTTCTTGTTCTCATCAAACATAGCAAACAAGTAAACCTCCATAGCCTTTCCAGGCCTCTTTGGAGTCCCACTCCCTGCCTTCACATGCTTAATCATATTCTGATAGTAAGTCTCTGCATTCTGCTTTGTAGCTCCCTCGTGGCCTTGAGACGGCCACCCGGTCTCTGACACCACGATCTCCACCCCGGGTCCGCCCGCCTTCTCGACGGCCGAGTACATAGCATCCAACATAGCATCAAAAAGGTTCTGGTAACCAGACGGATCACCTGAGCCAGTGAACAGGGCATATGGAAGAGTATTGTGTTGTGGATCACCAGTGTATGCAAAATAAGGGTATATGTTTGCTAGCAGTGGAGACTTGTTGGCGGCTAGGAATTGAATGATCGGTTCCATGAACGACTTCACACCACCGTCGAAAGAGCCTTGCGATGGTGGGTATGGGTTGCTTACTAGTGCCGAGTATGTTGCAGTTGAGACCTTGATCTGGTCCTGTTTTATTCAACAAAAAATGTGAATAATAAAACTATATTAATAATCTATCGATTAATATAATTGACGTTAAAATTTTAAATAATATTTTTCTCAATAAATATGATCAAATAATTTAGTTACTTCTTCTTTAATTGTATCCTCTTCTCTGTAATTTGATCATACTAGTTGTGAAAAACTAATTTCCTTTTTGTATATAATTTAATTTTTTTTAATATGTTTTATAGATATAAAGAGGACCACTACTTAAATTTTTTAGAAAATGGATCAACTCCTCGTATTGGACTAAAAGGCCCAATACAACCTCAACTTTCCATCCTCTAATACTCTCTAAGTAGATGATTCATATTAAGTTGAGCAAATATCGATAATTATATAATTGAATCAAATTTATTTTAAAAAACTAAACCCTACATATGATTTCAAAATATACCATTCATTTTTTTTAAAACCAATGCAATTCAATTATGTGACTACTAATCAAGTTAAAATTCTTTTATAGTATCAACTTGCTAGATACTAAAAAATAAATAATTCGAATCACCGAATTAGGCCCGGAGTCGGCCCACATCACATAAATTGACCCTTTAGTCCAATGAAACTTTTTTATTTTAAAAAAAACCCTATGTGATTGAGACTACATAATTTAGAAACGAGTAATGTTATTATGCTAGGAATCGCAAATGATTTATTAAAATTTCTACCAAATCACTCACATGCCTCTCACATTTTAGTTTAGAAATAAATGCTTGCCTGTAAACCCAAGGCTGCAATTGCATTGTAGACGTTTTTCATGGTGGGAAGGACAAATTGAACATACTGAGCAGTGTTGGCTTTGTTGGGATCCACTTCATTTCCAATGGCGATGTACCGGAACTTGACGCCCGGGAAATAGTTTCCAACATTGTTTTGGACCCATTGTGATGCGGCCGAAGGATCAGACCCGAGAGCTGGAAGTTTTTCGTTGGGGACGTCAAGGACTAATTCAATGTTGGAGCCCCTCAAGGCTTGGAGGGTCAATGGATTTGGACCATATATTCGCATCCTTCCAATGCCGTTGGATTGGTAGAGTTGTACAACTTCTTGATCCGATGGTAAGTTGCCGCCATTTTGTCCATTACACACTCCCATGGATTGTGCATCTGCAATGGTGACATTTTTGTGAGAAAAAACGCTAAATATATAAAAATATTTGTACAAAAAAATCGTACGAAATGATGTGGCGGTGATTTTTTTTGGAAATGAAATATAATTTTAGGCATTTTGAGTTTTAATGAATGAATATAATCGAGTCACCTCAGTTTATCAACTCAGACTCTATGTTTCCTTTGTTAAAATGGCATAAGCTTATTATATAATTTGTCTCGTTCACTTTTTACCTACTATTTTAATATACACATATCTATAATATTGAATGAATCCATTTTAAAAAATTTCATATGTAGCAAAATGTTGACACCTCAATTTAAGATAATCACACCGATAGCATATCCCATTTGAAAAAGAAGAAAAACATTCAAGATCAAGAAGGCATACAAATATGCCCTTAAACAAACAAATCTAAAAGATGGGTCATTAAACAAAAATATATAAGACAGTAATGATGTACAAACAAAAATATTATATACAAATTAGATATAGAATGATCTAGTAGAATTATAGGTTTATCTCTTTAAAACAAAAATAAAAAATCTATTAAGATGTTTATTAATAACTTGATATCCAGACTCTGAAATCAACGGTCGGGTAATCTTTCAATGGCCCATTTGAGTTTGACCTTAAATCTTATTCTCTAGTCTTCACCGTTCAACCGAATCCTTTAGAATCGTTGCTAACACATCATGCTAGTGAATGTTTTTATATGAAAATTTTGAAAGAATAACATATTTTCCAATAGAAGGTAATATATGTGTGCATGAAGTTAGCATTTTTATTATGCACTTCATAGTTCATATAGCAAAGTGTTAGCATTACTATGCTTTGTATGACATGTACGCGAGAGAGCGAGAGAGAGCGAGAGAGAGAGAGACCTGTCATATAAATCGTAGGTGAAAACAATACAAGTAGCAATACAGAAACCAGAAAAAGTTCCATTTTTGAAAGTGGAAAGGAACAACTAAAACCACACTTCAATTGTTTTTTTTTTTTTTTTTAAATGGAAGAAGATGTAGAAAACACTACAATCTCCCCTACTTTATATAGAGAGCCAATTACTACTACTCTGGAGGACCCAAACTGTTGTCCCTGTCAACACACTCCTTCGAAAAGTAAAACTTCAATATGTACGTCAGTTACAAGTCCAACAGAAAAACACTACACGAAAATCTTTTGACACCATTTATTATTACTACGTAGTTTCCACCACTATTTATACTAAATAAGCTCGTCATTTTTTATACTAAATAAGCTCAAATATATATATATATATATATTTTCTCTCACCTTCCACCACTTTTATCCTAAATAAATTCAGCTGTACAAATTTAAAATTCAAACAAGAGGCTTAATTAGCCACAAATTATAAAAATAAAATAAAAAATAAAAAACATTTTAAGATGAACCGCGGAGTTTAGTTCTATCTCTGATTTTGCCGCAATCTGTTTTGACACCAATTGTTCTTTGTATGCATTCAATGTTTTTTTTTTTTTTTTGATTTTTTCAATGTGAAAAGGTCTTAGATTTTTATTCGCGTCCTTCCAATGCCGCAGTCTTTGTAAAGTTGAACGACTTCTTGATCCGATGGTAATTTGTAGCCCAATTGTCCATTACACACTCCTATGGATTGTGCATCTGCAATATTGATCGACAATTTCTTTTAATTTTCTTCTCATTTTTCTAACTCTGTAAAAATAAATAAATAAACAAACAAATTACCTTCTATTTTATTATTAAAAATAGCTCCAGTTGGGCATCCACCGGAGAGATGTAGGACTTGGTGAGCTGATTTCAAAGTCCACTTCGGTGGTCTAAATTATTTATTTTATAAGATCTACTAAAAAATTATTTATATAAAAAATCAAATTGATTGAATATCAATAATTAAATGACAGAATCACATTTATCTTAAAAAAATGAACAAATGTAATACACCATCCATTTTTATAATGCAAATGTGCGCTAAACCTGTGATTAATGATAGCTATTCTTTTTCTTTTTTTCTTTTATTTTTTGCATGAATACATTATAAAAAAAAATTTTAAATGAACAATTCAAATTATCAAAATAACCCACAAAAATAGGCAAGCAATGTTATATAAATAGAATTTGTTAAAAAACATATAGAATATTCAATATATACTTCAAGTTCATTTAAAATGTATGCTTCATCGACTTTAATCTCAATTACATATTATTATATTTCAAAATATATTTCTAAATTTTGTACAAATATTTTTAATGTTTAATTTTAGACCACACCTTTCCTTGTCTCTCCAAATCAACTGACCAGGCTTGAAGGTTACTATAGCCGAGTCAATAGGGCAAGAAAAACCCAATTGCACGGCACGGAACTCAGGATTTTAGAGGCATAAAAAGTTTTAAAATGAGGTACAAAAATATGGTGGTATTATATATACTAATTAATATATTTATTAGTGTATCAATATATATTAGGACATTATTACTGACCTCACTCATTATATAAATTATAAATACTCAAAACTTCTAAAATTATATCACATTACATGTTAGTACACTAATTGATACATATAACATTATTCATAAAAATAAGTACATTTTCTTATATTCACTAAATTACAAATATTAATAACTGTAACACATAATTTATCTATTAAGTGAGATAATTTGAGTTATGATCGATACTTTTTTAGATAATTAAGAACATTATAATAGAATCAATATTAAAACCCAAAACAATTTATTTCTCAACCATAGTTATGAATTTTTAACTTGCTGGCTATTCTATTTATCTACCTTCTTCGCTACTTTTAAGGTATAACTTGTAATCAACCATAGTTATGAATTTTTTTTTTTTTTTTTTTTTTTTTTTTGTTCTATTCGGTTTAAATTTTTAATTTTATACTTTGATTACATCTTTTATAAATATAAAAACGGACAACCATTTAATTTTTTTAAATAAATAATAAATAATAGTTAATTATACTATAATAAAATAATTTTTTAAGATCGTACGAGATAACCCGTTTGTCCCTTAACGTCCCCATAATTGTTGCATTGTACGGGTATTTGTGTTAAATATTTATGTTCTTTGTCCCAAAACAATCGCAATAAACAATTAGGTAAATTACAACACACTTTTTGAGTACTTCAAATATGCATCGTCTTATGTGATTCTAAAAATCATATCATGTCCCTTCAAGTTTATAATCGTATAACAAATAATTTCTTTTATTAATAAATCGTCAAGCCAATTAACAATTTGTAATAATATTATAAATATCATTCAATTAACAATTCAAGTAATTATATTGTTGTATAATAGAGTAGTTAAAAATTTTATATTTTCTGTTAATTTAGTCAAATAAAATTTTTTGATAAAAGAATATTTGTAATTTTTAATAATATAAAAAGTAATCCGTATTTTAAATAAATTTGAAAGTTGTTTTTTTGTAATTTACCTTAAAACGATTATAATGATTGATTGGATTATGTTTCAAAAAATTATACTCTAAAAATAATAAATAAATAAATAAAATAAAGAGTGGAGAATCAGCCGCCAGCTTGCATTTCCTCAAGATTAGGAAAGGCCATTTGATTTGCGGGATCCATCTATACCCGTTTGAATTGGGTGAATTTTATCCGCCCCAACACTTATGTGGGCCGGGCGGGGGTAAATTATATTTTGGTTACCTGCAAAGGGGGTGGGGCGATGTAACAATCCCGACCTGTGATTAGCCTTTAATCCATGACTAATTATGCCTAAGAAGAATTAAGATGACATTCTGAATTTATTTGCATGTGTGTACGACATTATTTGTGTTTCTATATGTTCATCGTAGAAATATTTGTTTGTCGTTCTGTTCTGTTCTATGAATTGAAGGCCTTATAGGCATCCGATCGCGAAATTGACTTGAATTACGTGTTAGTTAGAATTTTTAGAATTTTATGGTAGGTTTAATTAAGATTCGGTTCGGAATGAATTAAACTAGAATAATTAATAACAATTAATTAGCCACTAACGATATTCTCTAATCAAGCCTATATAAGGCCAAGAAATAACTGAAGAATATTATATACACACTCATTTCCTCATATCTTGAGTCTACAAACGTGAGAGAGATAGAGAGAAAGACCAAGAGAGAAGTGATCAACAAGGGAATTGCTAGAGACTTTGAAGCTTTTGGTTTGAAAACTCAAACAATTAACCATCTAGAGCACAATTGAGAGGCTAAGGTAAGAATTCAAGCCTTTGGTCTTGTTCTTGAGTTGGTAAATTCATGAATACAAGTGTATTGGGTGGATTATTATGAGAAGTGAGCTAGAATGAGGAAACATAGATCATACCATGTATGCATGTCTATTTGAGCACAATTTGAGTTTGATTTCAAAGAATTCTCTCATGCATGTGTCCATCTTACCTTTATTTTGAGAATTAATCTTGATTAATATCATTTCATCTCAATTGATCATGTTTAGAAGTTTTGAAGTCAAGATAAAACATACATGTTATGTTTTCAAAGAGTAGAGTTTTGTTTTGCACAATTGGCAAGCTTTTGGAGCTTGATTTTGTGAAATGACTTTGAATTCATGATATTTGACTAGTTTAAACATGTTTTCTCAAGTTTTGGGGCCCCAAGTTTGCATTCTAAGGTTTTAAATTCGAGTTTTGGACTTGGGAGTGCAATCTAGAAATCCCAGATTCTGCACTTCCACTCGAGCGGCAGAATCTGCACTTGAGCGACCACTCCGTGATCATACACTTCCGCTCAAGCGACCAGAGTCCGCTCAAGCGTGAAATGCAAGCTCCCAGAAGTCTTACGTTTTTGCAGACAACTCGCGACCACACTGTGATCATACACTTCCGCTTGAGCGACTAGAGTCCGCTTGAGCATGAAATGCAAGCTCCCAGAAGTCTTACATTTTTACAGACAACTCGAGCGACAAGAGTTGCGCTCAAGCGAGGACTTAAGTCTCACGCTCGAGCGACCGTCGAGCCTCCATCGAGCATGAAAATCACATAATCAGTGCTTTTTCAAAGTTTAAAGACCGTTCGAGCGAAGAAAGTTACGCTCGAGTGGCTCCACACATGTTTGCATGTCCGCTCGAGCAAAGGAAGTTGCGCTCGAGCAAGACCCCTGTTTTCAGCAAATTTTGTTAAATGTTTCCAAGCGCATTTTTGGCATCCTTATTACATCCTAGTGTAGACGTCCCCGAACGCCCCGGGAGGGAATGAGTCCCCCGTTCCGTTCGTTTTGGGCTCACTACAGTTCAGGACTCAAATTGTCACGGTTCTTAATCTGAACCAAAGAGTCCAAATCCGGCAAATCGTTTTGAGAAAACAGATTTTTAGAAAAGAAGTGCCAAACATGGACTACTTTGCCAGATACAGAGTCGCCACCTAAATATTTTATTTTGGAAAATTTAGGAAACCCTGACTCGTTGCCTAAGGCCACGTGTCCGTCATCACCAAAGTTGCCTCGGCTCGGGAACTTGGGTACGATTGGGGAAGGTCACTTCGTGAGCACCCCCGCTCGCCCGATCAAAGATCAGCCTCTACTAACCATGATATCGAGTTTTGAAAACCCTATGCATTCTTATTCCGGTTATTAGCCTAGATTTACTATGTGATGCGCACAGCATACAAGTATAGACCGGGTCGCCTGAATTGGAACAAAACATTTCATGTTTGTTTTTTTTTTTTTTGAAAGATGGTTTGCTACTCGCAAGTAGGCTTAAAAATGCAAATTTTGCCACCCTCGGGTGGGCTTAGAAAATATGGTTTTGCCACTATCTAGTGGGCTTAAGACTCACAGTCAATGATTTGTTCCAATCCAAATAACCCATCCTTCACCCACAGGCATTCAGGCAGTTATATCACATAAGCAAATAGCCTCATGGTAAGCATGCTATCATGGCAGTCACTCACACACATGCAAGGATGCTAAAGCATAAAAACTTACCGAGTACTCCAAGCCAAAACAGAAGCTAATTAGAAATCCATGCGTGATCCTAATTATACAGAAATGCGTAATGCAACACATGCAAAAATACAACTATAGCAGGCTCGGCTATTCTAAACATGGCATATGAGATGCAACAGCTAACAAGTAATCAACTTGAAATTGAAATACAAATGCAGTTAGTATGATGTGCCGAGCCTGGTGCATGCAAAACAGATGAATGAATGCAAACATGCTATCATACTGTATGCTAATTGAAACATGCCCTAATCTAACCATCATAAGCTGGTAAATAAAAGGGAGAAAGACGTGGGGTTGGAAGACATACATCACACTCACGCACATTTATTACAACATTGCCCTCACTCGGAGGGTCCGAATAAATAATATACAGTTCCAAATGAATAATTTACAGTCCGAATAAGTACAAAATTCCTAATTAATTAACAAATTAACTAAGGAATGAAATAAATAACACGCAAATCCATGGACTGCCTCAGCTCTGTTCCAGATTATGAATTATGCATGCTCAGGTTGCCTTGCGCGGAAATCCATTGTGATGCCCCAATTAGCCTCTGTTTACAATTAAGCTCGGAATACTGCATGGAGCTCCAAAAGACTGCCGGTTTCTGATTTGCTGCAACAGAGAACAAGAAAGGGGCATGGCAATGTATTTTCACATATGTATGCTTGACTACTCTTCAAGGAGTGTAGTCCTCGATCCTTGTGCCACCAATCACGCATATCGATGCATGATGGCCGAGGAGTCGAATTGCACGACTTAATATGAAATGAATGCACACATAAACACAACAAGACCGAGACTCCATCATGGATGATCCGGAGTGTCGGTGACTAGGAATTGAGACACGTTCCGTCACTCGAAGTACGAAACGTCCCTCGTTTCCCGTGCTCGGGCTAACTCCTATCCCAAACACAGTGCAATATGCATGACATGCATGAATGCCACTAATATACAACCTAGCATACACAATGCTATGAAATGGCATACACAATGCTCGATGTAACACGGCATACATAATGCTCTAACGTACAACCTAGCATACACAATGCTATGGACTAAGATGGCATACACAATGCAATAAGGGCTTACACCAATATGAGTGGATCTCAGCCACACTCACATCAGCGGCCATTAGATGAAAATGAGACAACCGAAATGCGTGCACACATGCACGCAAACCAAGGACCGAACCTAAGGCATAACATGCAACTCTAACAAGGCATGGCAAGGATGAAGCATGGCATTTAATAGCATAAATTACGGCTCTGAAACAATATGCAAAGTGGTCCCGAAACATGGAAACATGGCACCCGATGCATGAAGTAAACCTCGAAACTCAAAACTAGGCACATGTATTGAACTACAAGTATACAAAGCAAGAATTATTTGATCATGAAGTCTAAAGACAGAGCCAAGGCAGTCCCAAAACATGCACATTTCCAGTTTAAAGCATGGCCAAAAGGGGTTCACATGAAGGGCTAAGGCAACATGCAAGATTGGCTAGTAAGCATGAGTTATATGGCATGTATATGAAGCACATGAAATCTCGCCAAACCAGCCAAAATTAGTGAATAAAACATGTCAAAATATGCCCAAATAACCTCTGAAATGCAGCCAACACATGCACAAATGATGGGTTCCTTTAGAGGGCCATACAAGGGGTTATTAAGCACATATAAGATAGACAATGAACAAGACCAAACCAACTCTGGAAATGGGTTATGACAGCCGTAGAACCCACCAAATAGGCCCTGGAATCAGTCAACAAAGCATGCAAGATAGGGCCTCTTTGGAAGGCCAAAAAGAGGGTTGTTCCACACATGCATGATGGACACTAGCATAGCAAAATAAACTCTGAAAATGAGTTAGGAGGGTCCCAAAACTCACTAAAAATGCCCTGGAATGTGGCTAGGAAGCATGAAAATAGGGGTCTCTTTGGAAGGCCAAAAAGACCATCAAGCAAAACAAGGTGAGAGGGGGTCACCCCCCCTCTGATTTTGAGGCTCAAAATAGTATGCTAGCCACTAAAAATCCACTGGATTTCAGTGGCTAGAAGGCCAAACAAAGCATGCAACAAGGGCTTAGTTGTAAGGCTCAAAATAAGAGGCAATCAAGCATACGAGGAAGCATATGACCTCAAACAAAAAATTGCCCTTAATTAGACATCAAGAGGGCCTCAAAAAAAGACCTTTTTCAG
The DNA here is from genome assembly GCA_030407325.1 of Camellia japonica. NCBI lineage: Eukaryota > Viridiplantae > Streptophyta > Magnoliopsida > Ericales > Theaceae > Camellia > Camellia japonica. The sequence continues at coordinate 60,678,435 of JAPPVO010000024.1, forward strand.
TTTATAACAAATCTTGAAAATGTTCACAAGTAAGGCTAAAATATGATGCAAAAATAGCCCTAAAAGAGAGATAGAGGACAAGGGGCAGTAGATGGCCTCAAACAGCAAATATCCCTTCAACAAAGTTGAAGAGGGGCTCAAAATAAGACACTTTACAGTTTATCTCGAAGCCCAGAAATACTCACAAATGAGGCTAATATATCATGCAAAATAAGCCCTAAAAGAGAGATAAAGCACAAAGGGGGAGTAGATGACTTCAAACAGCAAAGTGTCCTTAATAAAAGTTGAAGAGGGGCTCAAAATAAGACACTTTACAGTTTGGGTCGGAGCCCAAAAATGCTTGCAAATAAGGCTAACCAATGGAGCAAAAAAATACAAGTTTAAGGGAAATAGGTACTTACCCTTGAAGAACAGCAAAGCAGCAGCTTTTGGTCCAAGAAAATGAGCTCTCTACCTCTGCAAATGACCTTCAAGGTGCTGGAATGGAGTGTGGAGGTGGTAGGCTATGAGCTGGTGTGTAAAGGGGCCAAGAACCAAGCAATTTGGAGCTAAAATGGAGGAGATATGGAGAGAGATATATGTATGGAGCCTTAGACCAAATCTTGGAACCCTTGCAATAGAAGAGAAGCTCTTCTTTTATAAAGAAACAAGGGTGCAAGCTTCTCTTAGAAGCTTGGAGCAAAGGGGCCAAGCTTCTAAGAGAAGCTAACCAAAAAGGGTCAAAGGGGGCAAGCTTCCAAGGGAAGCTAAGTCAAAGGGCCAAGCTTCTTGGAGAAGTTAGGCAAAGGGGTCAAGCTTCTTGGAGAAGCTAGACAAAAGGGCCAAGCTTCTCATAGAAGCTTGGAGCAAAGGGTTCAAGCTTCTTGGAGAAGCTAAAACCATGGGTTCGAAAGGTTCAAGCTTCCTCGAGAAGCTAAAACCGAGGGTTCGAAAGGTTCAAGCTTCCTTGAGAAGCTAAAACCAAGGGTTCGAAAGGTTCAAGCTTCCTTGAGAAGCTAAAACTGAGGGTTCGAAAGGTTCAAGCTTCCTTGAGAAGCTAAAACTGAGGGTTCGAAAGGTTCAAGCTTCCTCAAGAAGCTGAAACAGGGGTTCAAAAGGTTTAAGCTTCCTCAAGAAGCTGAAACAGGGGTTCAAAAGGTTCAAGCTTCCTCAAGAAGCTGAAACAGGGGTTCAAAAGGTCTCGGCCAAAAAAAGAGCCAATCAGCCAACAAAGATGGCCAACCGACCACAAAAAATGCCGACCGGCCACCAAAGGTGCCGACCGACCACCAATAGTGCCGACCGGCCATCACTAATGGCCGGTGGCAATAAAACAGGGCCGGTGGCCTCAAGCCATGGCCGGTGAGATGTGGGGATGTCCAATCAAGCCATTCCCTGCCCTCAGAAGCAAAAACACAAGTCGAGAGGTCTTGAGGCAAGGCACGCGGCCGAAACCTCTGAGAACTCAAGACGAACACGAACATGGATGATCACCGAGTGTTCAAACGGTGACGTCCAAGTCTTGAGGACGGTCAAAAATGGGGTGTCTACACCTAGGCATACCTAGACCAAGATTAAGACACAATAATGACAGTATAGGCTAGAAACACACTAAGAACGAAATGAAATGAGTTATGTCCAATCCAAGCGTGTGTTTCAGCATATGTATCTATTATGTTGGTGTAGGTCACGCGCCGTAAACGGTTGAGCCATTGGTCTGCTACCAAGCTATCTGTGAAGCTATATATGAGTAATAACTTAGTAAAGCCGTGTTCGATATGAAATACTTTCTACACATTATGATATGATATGAAGTGTTTCTGAATGATACAAAAGGTTATTTTGTAATTACATGAATGATGATCCAATTCTTTGAAATGTCTTTTTGGTATCCTTAGTAGAGGCCCTCGCCCAGGGGAATAACATTGTGGCTTATGGTCATGAGTGTAACGCCCCCAAATTTCTAGCCCAAATGATAATACAACAATCATGGCTCTTTCAAGAAAAACCGAATATAAATCTCCAAACTTACATTACATGATATAATAGTTCTTCATGCAACAATACATAATCCAACAACAAGTAAATAAACAAATAAATACCCCCAAGGGGTTTACAAGTTTCCAAGGCTTGAGCCTGGTTACACAAAACGGTTATTCAAACTCACACACATACAGCCCTTGACTTACACACAAAGTCACATCAAAATGAGAGTCTCGCACTCTCAACACACATTTCCTCGCCTCTAGTTAGGCTGCATCACCACATCTTTTCCTGCACAAAAAATCCCATAGGGTGAGCATAAAGCCCAATAGGAAATCCTTAACAAAGTATATACATTTTATACAAGTCTCAAGAGATAAAATGCACATGCCATGCTATGCCCTTTTGAAAAAAAATCACATCTTCATCTTTAAAAACCATCATGCCCAATGATGTCATACTATTTCAATTCTTCAAAACTCAACAATTCATTTCAAGAGCAGTAAATACGACTCTGATAATCCCTAGGTTGGTGTCTGCAAGTAGACTATACAAGTACTACCAATTTGTCATTTTTACCAACATTGACTGAAAGGCTCGACACCTATAATATGTCATTTTTATCAGTATTAACTGGAAGGCTCGACACCTATTCAATTTCATCTACACCACCTGCCAAGACTTACCACCGTATTTACCCCAAAACCAATTCATGGAAACTTGTTTCTCAACATTCTTTTCTCAATGCAGATTTTCAAATCAACTTTCAAAGTTTAATGTAATCAAATGAATTGATATACCAATAATACAAGATGAATATAAATACTTTTATTCCAATTCATCATCCAAGGAATAACACAATTCCCTCTTCTCAAGTATCCTCAATAATTAGTCATTTCAAGACTATTTCAACGTTTTGAACAATAATTTCCAAAATGAACAACAATTCTCATATTTCCTGAAATTCATCATTTATATAAATATAAATAAGAAATTTTCCAAACATCCATTTATTTTGACACACAAAATAAATATAACAATATCATTCATGGATTTTCAGTCTCTTAAAAAAAAAATTCCCAAATTCTAGGTTTTCTCACCAAAGCTATACAACTCAAATCTTTTGAAAGAAAACTTTCCAAAATCATTTTTTCTTCAATCAACGAAGATCAAAACCCATAAGATCATTTTAAAAGAATAAGAGACAAACCCACTTTTAAAATTGCTCAACTTCTTGAATTAACAATCAACTTTCAAAGCTATCGAATGATAATTTTGAAAATCATCTAGATCTTGCAAAAATATATATATGACTCTAAAAAAATTCCTACCTCAAGTTTTGAAGAAGAAATGAGATGAAACCCCCAAAATCAACGGTGTCAAAACTCGATATTTACCGCACACAACAAAGCCCTCGAGATGTTAACCAACTTTGATGAAGAACTTATCGCAGAACTCTAATGGATGTTGAGAAATCAAGGTTTTGATCCAATTTGGCGTAGGGAAATGTATAGAGAAGGAAGAGGAAATGTTTTTAGAGAGAGAGATATACAAAAATGATCTGAAATATCAGATTCACGAACTGATATAACATGGTCCGCTCGAGCGTGGAAAGCCCCGCTCGAGCATCGAATACACCTTCCTAGTACTTTTGTAGACATGTCAAACTTTTGGAACCAAACATTCTCCGCTCGAGCGCATAAACGGCTGCTCGAACGGACAAGCAACTTCAAATGCATTTTGCATTTTTGCTTTAGGGGCGTTGCCCCTCAACCCCGCCAGGGTGCTGCCCTCGGACCCGCCAAAAGGCGCTGCCCCTTAGACCCCTGTGAGTTGACTGGGCAACTCGATCCCCGACCTGCCCAATCGAAGTGGCAAAACATGAAAGAAGGGTCAAAACTGGGATCGCTACAATAAGGCCCTCGCCCAGGGCAATAATACCGTGGCCAGGCCCTTGCCCGGAGGAATAATACCGTGGCCCATGTACGAGATATGTTACCCGGTACCGGAGGTTCCATTATGGAACTTGATATGCTTGACCAACATGATATGTCACGCTGAAGGAAGTACCACACATGATTTGAATATGAATATGAATATGAATATGAATATGACTATGTTTCTTATACGAATACGATCATGACTATGTTTCTTTTTGATAAGAGATTTGAAATCTAAATCTATTACAGTCATCATTCATTAAAACCTTTACTTTGTCATTATTCACTAGGCACTAGCTCACTGTAATGATTTATGTATGTAGGTGACTAGGCGCATGATCAGGCCCAGAATTAAGGGCCTAAGTTCTGTTTTGTCAAGCCATCCATCGTGCCTCCCGGGGAGGTTCCCGTGCATAAAAGTCAAATTTTGTGGACCATGTCAGGGGTTATTTTGTGTATCACGCTAAGAACATTTATGTTTTGTCTTGTTTTATTTTTCTATAATCTAGGCTAAGTCCCTTTTGTAATGCTTGCACGACATTGCCAAACTTATATGGACGCGACATTATATGTGTATATTTTATAAGGTTTGAAATTTCTGTCCCATGTATGTTTGCACATCTTTATGGACTATGAATATTTTGTATGTTTGCTTCTACATCCCCTAGTTATATGTTATTCTGTTAAGAGGCCTTTGGTAATCCAAGGATTACTGGCCGGTTACGACGCTAAACCTATAGGGGCAGGTTTGGGTCGTAACAGACGGGGTGGGTATCACCTCCTCTGATCCAAATCTGACTCGATATTATTAATAATATATGTATTATGTATATATATAATATAATTAGATATAAGAAAATAATATTAAAAGTCGGTGGTTTTGTTTACATATAAATAAATAACAATCCTAAAAGTCTCACTGCTTATATATATGAAAACAAAGAAAATTATTTAGTGTGTAAAGAATTTAAATAGTTCTCAATTTTTTTGACTATTTAAAATGTGGTCAGATATCCGCGGGTATCGGATATCCGCGGGGACGGGAGTGGGGTTGAAAAAATTTTACCTGTAGCAAGGGTGGGGTGGGAGCAGGGGTAAAGTTTGTGTCTTACCATTATGCATATGACTCTGTGCATATGCATATGAATGTCTCGTGACTTACCATTATGCATATGAATCTGTGCTTTACCTATTGCTGATTGACTATCACAATGTATGCATATAGAAGGCACTAGTTTTGGCTACATTAAAATATCTTCAAAGAAAAGGTGAAGCCATTCTGCTTTTTCCCCTACTTTATCTAAAGCTATGAATTATGATTCTATAGTAGACCTAGCAATGCAAGTCTGTTTGGAAGATTTCCAAGATACAGCCGCACCACCAAGAGTAAAGACATACCTACTGGAGGACTTTGAGTCTCTAGTATCCGATATCCAGTTTGCATCACAGTATCCTTCAAGTACTGTTGGATATCTAGTATAATTAAGCCCAATGTTAGGGTAAATCGGAGATATCTTAGAACATTTATAATTGCTTTCCAGTGTTCTACTCCCGGATTACTTGTATATCAACTTAATTTACTTACTGCATAAGCTATATCCGAATGAGTGCAGTTCACCAAGTACATTAAGCTTCCAATAATTTGGGCATACTCTAATTGAGAAATACTTTCCTGAATCTTAAAAAGAAACAAATTAACATCCACAAGTGTTCTAGCAAGATAATCATAATCTTTGCTAAATTTGTCAAGTATTTTCTCAATGTAATGTGACTGTGACAAAGCATATCATTCTGATGTTTTCGTAATTTTCATACCAAGTATTACATCAGCAATCCCCATGTCCTTCGTGTCAAAATGTTTATTCAATATTTTCTTGGTAGTTTTAATAATATCATTATTGCTATCTATGATGAGCATATCATCCACATAAAGACATACTATAACATAACCATTGCTTGTGTTTTTAATATAAACACATTTGTCACATTCATTAATTTTGAATCCATCTGGCATCACTGCTTTGTCAAATTTCTCATGCCATTGCTTTGGCGCCTATTTTAAACCACATAATGATTTAACCAATTTACGCTCTTTCTTTTCTTTTCCTGCAACAGAAAAACCTTCTCGTTGTTCCATGTAAATTTCTTCATCTAACTCACCATTTATGAAATCGGTTTTCACATTCATTTGATGAATTTCTAAATTGTACAAAGATGCAATAGCAATTAGCATTCTAATGGATGTTATTCTAGTAACCGGTGAGTATGTGTCAAAGTAATCAAGACCTTCTTTTTGTCTAAAACCTTTGACCACAAGTCTTGCCTTGTATTTGTCAATTGATCCATCTGCTTTCATTTTTCTCTTGAAAATCCACTTGTACCCAAAAGGTTTACAACCTCGTGGCAAATCCACCAATTCCCAAGTGTGATTTTGCAAGATGGATTCAACTTCACCATTGACAACCTCTTTCCATAAAGAAGCTTCAGGACTAGACATAGCTTCTTTAAAAGTTAAAGGCTCATTTTCTTAAAAAAATGATAGAAAATTTAGACCAAAAGATTTTGAGGCTCTAGCACGTTTACTACGCCTAAGTTCCTCTTTCTCATTTTGATCTATCTCTTGCACTTGTTCTTGATCTTGTTCTTGATTACGACTAATAATAGCATCATAAGATCTTTTATTAGTACTAGTCTCTTGTCCAGTCTTGTTTGGAAACACATGTTCAAAGAAAGACACATTCCGAGAATCAATAATAGTATTTACATGTATTTCAAAATGTTCTGACTTATGAATCAAGAATCGATATGCACTAGTATTCATGGCATAACCAATGAAAATGCAAGCAACTGTTTTAGGACCTATCTTAGTCTTTTTAAGACTAGGAATAGCCACTTTAGCCAAACACCCCCACACTTTTAAGTATTTGTAGGATGGTACTCTCTCATGCCATATTTAATAAGGTGTTTGATTCACTTTCTTTTGGGGTACTTTATTAAGTATGTAATTAGCAGAAAGTATTGCTTCTCCCCACAAGTTCTGAGGTAATCCAGAACTTATTAACATTGCATTCATCATTTCTTTTAAAGTCCTATTTTTTCTTTCAGCAATTCCATTTTGCTGAGGTGAGTAAGGAGCGGTGGTTTGATGAATTATTCCATGTTTTTTACAAAACTCACCAATTGTGATTCGTATTCACCACATCTATCACTTCTAAATTTTTTAATTTTCTTACCAAGTTGACATCTAAAGATGACATCTGGAAAGGAACTCACTCTCAACAATGTGCTGCATGTACTGGACATTCGCAAGAACCTTGTTTACAGATCTTTGTTGAGTAAAAATGGGTTTAGGCTAGTTTTTGAAAGTGAAAAGTTTGTATTTACCAAAAACGGGATGTATGTAGGAAAAAGTTACATGTCTGATGGCCTTTCAAAATGAATGTAATGACTGTTGTACCCTCTGTTATTAATAAAAACACATTTTCTTTTTACTTGCTTGAGTCTTCAAATTTATGGCATGGTAGACTTGGACATGTTAATTATGGATCTTCGCACAGATTAATTAATATGGAATGTTTACCTAAATTTGACATTGATTCAAATCATAAATGTGAAATTTGCATTCAGGCAAAATTATCCAAAACTCCTTTTTATTCAATTGAAAGAAGTACGGAACCATTTGAATTAATTCATAATGATATTTGTGATTTTAAATCAATTCAAACTAGAGATGGGTAAAAATATTTTATCACTTTTATATATGATTACACAAGATATAGTTACGTTTATTTAATTCGAACCAAGGATGAAACTTTGGAAACTTTCATTCGATACAAGAATGAAGTTGAAAATCAACTTGGTAAGAAAATTAAAGAACTTAGAAGTGATAGAAGTGGTGAATATGAATCACCTTTTGGTGAATTTTGTAAAGAACATGGAATAATTCATCAAATCACAGCTCTTTACTCACCTCAGCAAAATGGAATTGCTGAAAGGAAAAATAGGACTTTAAAAGAAATGATGAATGCCATGTTAATAAGTTCTGAATTACCTCAGAACTTGTGAGGGAAAACAATACTTTCTGTTAATTATATACTTAATAAAGTACCCCGAAAGAAAGTAAATCAAACACCTTATGAAATGTGGCATGGTAGAGTGAAATGTGGCATGGGAGAGTACCATCCTACAAATACTTAAAAGTGTGGGGGTGTTTGGCTAAAGTAGCTGTTCCTAGCCCTAAAAAGACTAAGATAGGTCCTAAAACCGTTGATTGCATTTTTATGCCTTGAATAGTAGTGCATATCGATTTTTAATTCATAAGTCAAAATATTCTGAAATACATATAAATACTATTATTGAATCTCAGAATGCATCTTTTTTTAAACATGTGTTTCCAAATAAAACTGGACAAGAGACTAGTACTAATAAAAGATCTTATGATGCTATTACTAGTCATGATCAAGAACAAGAGCAAGAGATAGATCAAAATGAGGAAGAGGAACCTAGGCATAGTAAACGTGCTAGAACTTCAAAATCTTTTGGTCTAGATTTTCTAACATTTTTGTTAGAAAATGAGCCTTTAACTTTTAAAGAGGCTATGTCCAGTCCTGAGGCTCCTTTATGGAAAAAAGCTGTGAATAGTGAAGTTGAATCCATCCTGCAAAATCATACTTGGGAATTGGTGGATCTGCCGCCAGGTTTATTATTGGAAATTTTGGTTTTATAGGCTTATTTTTTTGCCAACTTTGAGCCCAATTTTGAGTGGGTCCCAAACGTCTTTTGGGGTAGGTCAAAAGAGGTGACGTGTTCCTTGCCACATGGCAAGTCACACGGTGAAGACGGTACGTCAAAACCATTTATGTGTAAATGGGAACTTGACGTCGTTTTCGGGTTCATGAAATGAACAATTAAAGAAGCAAGTGTGGGTTTCCTTGAAATGGGTTGTCCCACATTGAAACTTTAAGAGAGCCTGTGTATATATATAAGCTCTAGGTGGCAACACTTGTGTTGGGTCCCAAGGGGCACCAAAAGTTTGTAGAAGGGAGAAGTTATGGACAAATTGAACCTTTGCTCAAACCACCACATACGCGCTCGCGTCGCCGCCGTCGTCCATTCGACCGGCCGGCCGAGCCGAGCCATGCCGGGCGCGGGTATAAGTTGTGGGTCGGGTCGGTTCTAATATAAATTTATTTAAATTTTTTCCAAAATTCTTAACGAAATTAATTCAAACTTGAATTTACATTTCCTGTCCATTGTTACCTCTTCCAGTCCAATTTTTCCAAACAGATTAAACTGTCCAAACAGTTTTTCAGATCTATTGGAACCCGAATAGATTCAAAACTGCCAGACAGATTCAAATCTGTCAGCAGTTTTCCAACAGATAGAAACTGGCCAACAATTATCTATTTGTACCTGTCTAATTTGAATTTGCATCTGTTCATTCAAAATTTAGACCTGTTCGGGCTTGTCTTGAAGCCTATAAATTCAAATTCATTTCTAGTAGATTGGGATCCTGAAAAACATCTAAAAAACTTTGAAATTGTCTTGGTTCCTTCCGGTTTTACTCTTTGGTTGCATTGTTCTTCATATTTAATTTTTTAGGAAAAAATTCAGAGAGTTTAGAACACAGGTTTTATTCGACGTACAAATTGTTTGGACTGCTACTACAATTTGTGAAGAACATTGTATCCTAGGAGATAGACGTCTTTTATCCGTAAACACCGTAGCAGGGCGAATCTGTTTTAAGGACAGAGTGTCACACACTCGACTTGATCTTTTTGTATTTTTACATTTCAATAAAATAAATTCTGTAAGTAATTTATTTTTATTTTGTTTGATTTGTTTCATTTATTTATTGTACACAGAAGATTGTTTCAACAATCTTAAGACAGATTTGAATTATTCTATTTATACATAATTTTTCGTTTGTTTCCTTTTCTCTTTCTTCTTACATAAATTATTTTCTATGATTTTACAAAATAATATTCTAGTTGGAAAAACAAATAGTAGTAATATACTGTATATTTTCTTTGACAACTAGTAATAATCTACTAGTGTCATTAACAATTCAGAATATTTATTTGTGAAATTTTGTCATAAATGAATTTTGGTTCTCCTAAATTATTTCTGAGTGTTCATTAATTAAAATTTTGTTTCAGTATTTTAATTATTGAAGTGTTATTGAAATTTAATTTTCTGTGTGGAATTAATTTGGTTAAATAAATTTTATTTTATTTTCAAATTAATTGAAAATAAAAGTTACAATTCTTGTTTCTTTTATTTTACAGAATTTAATTCTGTGGTTTTGGTTTAAATTTTCTGTGTAATATAAAATTCTAATTATAATTTTGTTTTATAATTTAGAATTCATGGCTACTGAAACTGGTCAAACTAATGCAAAAAAAAGTACGAGTATGGTGGCTGCAATTACACCTACCCCTCCTCATGTTGTGACTATGCCAGTCAATCACGGTGAGAAGCCAGAGAAGTTCTCAGGAACTGATTTTAAAAGATGGCAACAGAAAATGTTGTTCTATCTTACAACTCTGAACCTAGCTCGTTTTCTTCGTGAGAATGCTCCTACTCAGAACGAGGATGAAACTGACCGGCAAGTAGTTGCTACGGTCGATGCCTGAAAACGTGTTGATTTCCTTTGTCGAAACTACATCTTGAACGGACTTGACAACACATTATACAATGTCTACAGTCCTATCAAGACAACAAAGGAACTTTGGGAGTCTTTGGAGAAAAAGTACAAAACAGAAGATGCTGGCTCAAAGAAATTTATGGTTGATAAATTCCTGGACTTTATGATGGTTGATTCTAAGACTGTGATCAGCCAAGTTCAAAATCTCCAACTCATTCTGCATGGCATTCACGCAGAAAGTATGTCTCTTAGTGAATCTTTCCAAGTTGCAGCCTTAATTGAAAAATTACCACAAGGCTAGAAGGAATTCATGAACTACCTCAAACACAAGCGCAAAGAAATGACTCTGGAGGAATTGAGGAAGACAACCGCAATTCTGAGAAGCGGGCTGGTAAGCATCCAATGGAGTCTAAGGAAAATGTGGTGGAACATGCTCCAAAAGCCAAGAAACAAAAGTTTTCTAGAGAAAGTTCCTCACGAAGCTCTAAAGGAGGACAAACTAAATAGTACAAGTTTAATGGTAAATGTTACATCTGTGATAAAGAGGGACATCGGGCCAAAGATTGTCGTAGTAAGCGCAAAGGCAAAGGAAGATCAAGCAAGAAGCCTGCTCAAGCAAATATGATCGAAGTGGATAAAATTTCCACTGGTGTCAACGATATAAATCTTTCTGCAGTTGTTTCCGAGGCAAACCTTTTCGGAAATCCTAAAGAATGGTGGGTGGACACTAGTGCTACTCGCCACATCTATGCCAACAAAAAGATGTTAACATTCTATTCTATAGTGGACAACGGTGAACAACTTTTTATGGGTAACTCCTCAACTTCCAAAGTTGAAGGATAAGGAAAGATTATTCTAAAGATGACATCTGGAAAGGAACTCACTCTCAACAATGTGCTGCATGTACCGAACATTCGCAAGAACCTTGTTTTCGGGTCTTTGTTGAGTGAAAATAGGTTTAGGCTAGTTTTTGAAAGTGACAAGTTTGTACTTACCAAAAACAAGATGTATGTAGGAAAAGGTTACATGTCTGATGGCCTTTTCAAAATGAATGTAATGACTGTTGTACCCTTTATTATTAATAAAAATACACCTTCTTCTTATTTGCTTGAGTCTTCAAATTTACGGCATGGTAGACCAGGACATGTTAATTATGAATCTTTGCGTAGATTAATTAATATGAAATGTTTACTTAAATTTGACATTGATTTAAATCATAAATGTGAAATTTGCGTTGAGGCAAAATTAACTAAAACTCCTTTCCATTCAATTGAAAAAAGTACGAAACCACTTGAATTAATTCATAGTGACATTTGTGATTTTAAATCAATACAAACTAGAGGTGGGAAAAAGTATTTTATCACTTTTATAGATGACTATAATAGCTATAGTTATGTTTATTTAATTCGAACCAAGGATGAAGCTTTGGAAACTTTCATTCAATATAAAAATAAAGTTGAAAATCAACTTGGTAAGAAAATTAAGAAACTTAGAAGTGATAGAGGTGGTGAATATGAATCACCTTTTGGTGAATTTTATAAAGAACATGTAATAATTCATCACCACCGCTCCTTACTCACCTCAGCAAAGAGAATTGCTGAAAGTAAAAATAGGACTTTAAAAGAAATAATGAATGCCATGTTAATAAGTTCTGGATTACCTCAGAACTTGTGGAGGGAAGTAATACTTTCTGCTAATTATATACTTAATAAAGTAACCCAAAAGAAAGTGAATCAAACACCTTATGAAATGTGGCATGGGACAGTACCATCCTACAAATACTTAAAAGTGTGAGGGTGTTTGGTTAAAGTGGCTAAAGTGACCATGAATAGTAGTGCATATCGATTTTTGTTTCGTAAGTCAGAACATTCCGAAATGCATGTAAATACTATTATTGAATCTCGGAATACGTCTTTCTTGGAACATGTGTTTCTAAATAAGACTGGACAAGAGACTAGTACTAATAAAAGATCATATGATTCTATTTCTAGTCATGATCAAGAACAAGATCAAGAGCAAAAGCAAGAGATAGATTAAATTGATGAAGGGGAACCTAGGCGTAGTGAACCTGCTAGAACCTCAAAATCTTTTGATCCAGATTTTCTAACATTTTTGTTAGAAAATGTGCCCTTAACTTTTAAAAAGGCTATGTCTAGTCCTGAAGCTCCTTTATGGAAAGAGACTGTAAACAGCGAAGTTTAATCCATCCTGCAAAATCATACTTGGGAATTGGTGGATTTACCACCAGGGTGTAAACCTCTTGGATACAAGTAGATTTTCAAGAGAAAAATGAAAGATGATGGATCAATTGACAAATACAAGCCATGACTTGTGGTCAAAGATTTTAAACAAAAAGAAGGTCTTGATTACTTTGACACATTCTCACCGGTTACTAGAATAACATCCATTAGAATGCTAATTACTATTGCATCATTATACAATCTAGAAATTCATCAAATGGATGTGAAAATCGCTTTCTTAAATGGTGAGTTAGATGAAGAAATTTACATGGAACAACCAGAAGGATTTTCTATTCCAGGAAAAGAAAAGAAAGTGTGTAAACTGGTTAAATCATTATATGGTTTAAAACACGCGCCAAAGCAATGGCATGAGAAATTTGACAAGGCAATGATGTAATGGATTCAAAATTAATGAATGTGACAAAAGTGTTTATATTAAAAGCACAAACAAAGGTTATGTTATAGTATGTCTTTATGTAGATGATATGCTCATCATAGGTAGTAACAATGACATGATTAAAACTACGAAGAAAATGTTGAACAAACATTTTGACACGAAGGACATGGGGAGTGCTGATGTAATTCTTGGTATGAAAATTATCAAAACATCAGAAGGTTATGCTTTGTCACAATCTCATTACATTGAGAAAATACTTGACAAATTTAGCAAAGATGATAATCATCTTGCTAGAACACCTGTGGATGTTAATTTGTTTCTTTCTAAGAATGTACAGGAAAGTATTTCTCAATTAGAATATACCCAAATTATTGAAAGCTTAATGTACTTGATGAACTGCACTTGCCCAGATATAGCTTATGCAATAAGTAAATTAAGTAGATATACGAATAATCCGGGAGTAGAACACTGGAAAGCAATTATAAGGGTTCTAAGATATCTCCGATTTACCCGTAACATTAGGCTTAATTATACTAGATATCCAGCAGTACTTGAAGGATACTGTGATGCAAATTGGATATCGGATACTAGAGACTCAAAGTCCACCAGTAGGTATGTCTTTACTCTTGGTGGGGTGGCTGTATCTTGGAAATCTTCCAAACAGACTTGCATAGCTAGGTCTACTATAGAATCAAAATTCATAGCTTTAGATAAAGTTGGGGAAGAAGCAGAATGGCTTCGCAAGGCACTTCCTTGAAGATATTCCATTGTGGCCAAAACCGGTGCCTACTATATGTATACATTGTGATAGTCAATCAACAATTGGTATAGCACAGAGTCATATGTATAACGGTAAGTCACGACATATTCGTCGTCGACATAGCACCACGAGGCAGCTACTCTCTAATGGAATTATTTCCATTGAATATGTGAAGTCTAAAGACAACATAGCGGATCCACTAACCAAAGGGTTAGCAAGAGAGTTAGTTGAGAATTCATCGAGGGGAATGGGACTTAAGCCTATTAAATAAGAGTTACCACAACAGCAACCCAACCTAGTTGACTGGGGATCCCAAGATCTAGGTTCAAAGGGACAACAGAGTTGTGTATGACTCATAAGGAACACTGGGGAGTCAAACTCCTACCCATTTCTATGATGAAATAGTGATGTCTGCAGCGTTTTAGGTTAAATAAAATTTTAATGATTCTTATATCTAGGTAAACCTAGTGGAGTATGGCAGGATACTCTTCATAAGAATCACCTATGTGAGTGTGAATTGGGCCGGTTCTATGAGATTTGTGAAGGGTTACAATTCTCTAGAGCACTCATAAAAGACCAGGTTGTTCAGGGCCAAAATGAACACAATAGTGAGTACCAAACTGTGTCTAGTGATATACTGTGTGAGATCTAGTGTCTAGGTTTACACAAACGAATGAACAGTTCAAGACATCATGTTCACTAGTTAGCTAGTAAATCCAATAGTGTCTCACAATATAAGGTTCAAAGCCAAAAGCAACCTATCATTTGCAGAATATTCCCAATTTTTGTACTCTCTGTAATTAGATCGTGTTGTTTCATTTTCTCTCCGTCAAATTCTATTCATATGGGAGATTGTTAAAATATTTTGTTTTTTATAGGCTTATTTTGGGCCAACTTTGAGTCCAAAATTAAGTGGGGTGCACATGTCTTTTGAGGTAGGTCCAAAAAGGTGACGTGTTCCTTATCGTATGGCAAGTCATACGGTGAAGACGGTTCGTCAAAACCATTTATGAGTGAATGGGAACTTGACGTTGTTTTCAGATTCGTGAAATGGACAATTAAAGAATTAAATTTGGGTTTCCTTGTAAGGCTTGTCCCACATTGAAACTTTAAGTGAGCTTTTGTGAGTATATAAGCTCTTGGTGTACTAACTTGGGTTGGGCCCCAAGGGGCAACCCAAGTTTGTAGAAGGGAGGAGTTATGGACAAATTGAACCTTGGCTCAAACCACCACACTGTAGACGTCCCCGAACGTCCCGGGAGAAATCCCATTTTGTTCATTGGGCTCACTACAGTTCGGACTCGAATGTCACGGTTCTGAATCTAATCCCGCAAAGTGCAATGCGAGACCGATAAATCACCAAAGAGTCCAAATCTGGCAAATCGTTTTGAAAAATAGATTTTTTAGAAAGAAGTGCCAAACATGGACTGCTTTGCCAGATACAGAGTCGCCACCTAAATATTTTGTTTTGGGAGAATTTAGGAAACCCTGACTCGTGCCTAAGGCCACGTGTCCGTCATCACCAAAGTTGCCTCGGCTCGGGAACTTGGGTACGATTGGGGAAGGTCATTTCATGAGCACCCCCGCTCGCCCAATCGAAGACCGGCCACTACTAAGCATGATATTTTTTTTTCAAAACACATGTGTTCTTATTCTGGTTAATTAGCTAGAATTACTATGTGATGGGCACAACACATAAGTATAGACTAGATCGCCTAATTCAGAACAAAGCATCGCATATCCGTTTGTTTGGAAATGGTTTGAGTTTTGCTACTCGCAAGTAGGCCAAATCACGGATTTCAATGAATCATTCCAATTCAAGCAACCCAACCTTCACCCACAGGCATTCAGGCAGTTATATCACATAAGCAATTAGTCTCATGGCAAGCATGCTATCATGTTAACACTTACACACATGTAAGATGCTAAAGCATAAACACTCACAGTGTACTCCGAGCCAAAACAAGGAACTAGTTAGAAATCATGCATGATCCTAGTTCATGTTAAGATGGCTAATGCAACACATGCAAAACTGCAACTACAATAAGCTCGGCTATTCTAAGATGGCATATGAGATGCAACAATCGATACATGTATTCAACTTGGAATTAAAATACAATGCAGTTAGCATGATGCGCCGAGCCCGATGCATGCAATACAGATAAATGAATGCAAGCATGCGAACATATAGATGCTAATTGAAACATGCCCTAAAACTAACCATCATAAGCTGGTAAATAAAAGGGAGAAAGACGTGGGGTTGGAAGACATGCATCACACACACGCACACTTATTACAAAGTTCGCCCTCTCGCGGAGGGTCTAAATAAATAATACAAACCAAATAATTAATCAACTACCTTAGCTAATTAAATATTACAGAACCCTTAATTAATTAACAAATTAACCGCAAAACAATCTAAGTATAAAATTTAAGAGGCCGTCGCAGCTCCGCCTCGAAATGACTGGATGATGCATGCTCGATTCGCCTCGCTCAGAAACCCGTTGCCATGCCACATGTTGCCTCTATTTGCACTGGTTTATACCTTTGAAAGCTGCACAAGTCCCAAGGCTGATTCTGAACTACTCCATGAACACCGAGGTAGGTCACCGGCCAAGAAATGAGACCACCGGCCATGGGAAGATGGTCATCGACCATTTGAAGGGATATCGGCCAACAATGCGTAGCCGGCCGGCATTGAAGATGGCCGACCGGCCATCTATTCCTGCAGAATCCTGTTTTTGCTACAGCAGAGGACAGACAGTGCATAGCAAGGCATTTACAAGATAATGTGTGCACAGCCACTCTCCCTATCATGCTATGAACTCAAGGGAGTGTGGCTCTCGACCCTCGGGCCACCAATCACGCATTTCAATGCATGATGGCCAAAGATGCCAAGTGTGCAAATCAATATGGAATGAATGCAACACACAAATGAATGCTACATACTCTATCATATTGGGTCAAGAGTGTCGGCGACCAAGAATTGAGGCACGTTTCGTTATTTTAAGTATGAAACGTCCCTTGATCCTCATGTTTGGTTTGACACCCTAAACCAAACAAAATGCAATGCATGTATGCCAAATGCAAATGCGAAATATGCAATTAATGCAATGCAACATGAACAATGCAACTTAACATGCAAGCAACATGGTAATACAATAGGTATGCAATACTACAATGCAACCTAGATACGCAAGTATACAAAGTGATAGGCATGCAACAATGACACCAACCACAAGGATGAGACAACATGCAATGCGGTAAGCCTACAACAATACATAAGTGCATGATCCATGGGCTTACACTAAGGATGGATAGGCCTCAGTCGTACCAAAACAGTGGCCAAAGTGCCAAGAAATGATGGACAAAACACACCCAAACATGCCCATGTAAAGGTCCAACACTTAGGCGTAAAAAGGAGTCGACTTCTAAGCTCATTATGAAGAGACAAATATGGACAAATGAAAAGCATGATAAGCTTCTGAAAAATGAGCAAGGAATGATCCAAATCAACCAAGCCATGCAAGTAAGGTATGCAATAAAGCCCAAAACTTGAGACTAACAAAAAGGGGAGGGTCGAACTATGGCCAAACCCACCGAGCCCCAAAGAGCCAAGATGACTTAAAACAGTCTGAGGGCAGACCAAAATAGGGCTGGGGCATGCATGGAACAAGGCCAAAACATGCTAAGAAATGGGCGCAAAATAGAGGGCATTCAAGGCCACAAAGAGAGCATTCCACTACAACTACCTCAACCAAACATGGCATGGGTTATGCAATGAAAAACAGAGCTATAACATTTCAAGATAAGCCCCAATACCCACTTAGATGGTGTAATAACCCTCACCACTGATTACCGATTTCCTACTGAATACTGATAAACAGAGACTGATTATGATAAGTAATGAATCAACTGAAATACTGAACCGACTGACTGGAATCTGGAACTGAATTGACTGAGTATATCTAATTAATTGCATATCTATCTGTTTGTCGTTTAACTATCTGTTTGTATTTTTATGTTTAAACTGTTAATTGAAGGCCTTATCGGCGGCCGAACCTGAAATCGATTAGTGTTTTGTGATCATCATAATTTACGTGATTTTATGGTGTATTTATCTGAAATGTGATTTAGTATGATTAAATTAGATTAAAATAAGCTAAATTGCAATAGTTGGCTTAATTACAACCTTGCCATCCCTAGTGGGCCACTTAGGCCACACACTTAGAGGCTTGTATACATGTAAACAATATTTCATCAGCCATTTCTTGTGTTCAAACCGACCTAGAGACAGAGAGTAGAAGACTAGAGTGATTTCACCTTGTAAGGCTTGGAAATTGAGAGGATTGGAAGAGTTCTTGATCATTTGAGCTTCTAGACTTGGAACTGAGGAATTTTGGTATGATTTTCATCCTCTTAATTGTGTATTTAAGTGGTATCTAGCATGGATCATGGTAGATTAAAGAGTTAAGTCATGAATTGGTTGTAGATTGTTGTATTTTGGCTTAATTCATACATGCATGTGTACATTGTAGAGTGTTGAGTTGACTTTATGGAAAGTTGTTACATGCATGTTCAAGTTCTTGCTAAGGATCATGAAATCATCTTGTTCTTGGAGATTTGAGCTCATTTAAGCAAGCATTGAAGATGTAAAATGATTTAAATTCATACATGTTTGCATGTCCTTCATGGTCATGAAAATTGGTTTGAATTTGGGTTTGAATTGACTCACCCTTGGGCTTTAAATTCACAAATTGAGCTTTGAAACTTGTTGTATATTGAGTTTTGATGTGTTTTCCAGAAATTGGGCCCAAGAGGTCGAGTTTTGAGCTAAGGAATGCTTGGTTTGAGCTTGGGAGGCAAATCTGGAAATTCCAGAATTTGGCTTTTACGCTCGAGCGAAGGATTCTACGCTCGAGCGACAACCGTTTACTCTGAGCGTCGCTCGAGCGAAGGAATGGTGGCTCGAGCGTAAATTTCAAGCTCTCAGAATCTTGGTGCGCGCAGGCGTACGCTCGAGCGAGGAAACCTGCGCTCAAGCGAAGGACTGTGTCTTACGCTCGAGCGAGCGTCGAGCGAGCATCGAGCGGAGTTTTTCAACATCCAGCACTTTTTGCATTTTTGCAGACCGCTCGAGCGAGGAAGTCTGCGCTCGAGCGACCCTACTGTTTTGACAAGCTCGCTCGAGCGAAGAAAGCCACGCTCGAGCGAGACCCCTGTTTTCTGAAAATTTTGTAAAGTCTTTCTAAGTGCATCTTTGCATCCTCATTCCATCCTAGGCATTCTTAGGCCTAGTTTAAGGCATCTTATTGAGGATATAGATGTAGAACACACCGAGGCAAATTAGGGATTAAGTTATTATCTTTCCCAACTGTGTAGCTTAGTGTGTGTTCAATCTGTAAACTGTGTAGGGGTGGCTTTCCGAGGAGACGCTCTAGTTCACTGTAGCCCAGAACTCTGTGAGTAACAATTGTGTAGATATGTTCGAAATGATTATTTTCTGAGCACTGAACTGAACTGTTTACTGAACTGATATTGTTTACTAAATGAATGTATGTCCTATATTCTGAACTGTACTGTGGCATCCTTAGCACCTACTGTTTACTGTTACTGTTACAGAGATCTCTGTCGGTTCCCTCGTGGAACCACTACTGTTTACTGATTGATGGCCATCATTACTGTTCGGTCTTTAAGACCTACTGTTTACCGTACTGTTATGCTAATGGATGTACCACATATGACTGATTGACTGAAAGACTGAAAGACTGAAATACTGATTTAATGAACTGTTTTCAGTACTGTAAGGACATTCATTCTAACCTCTTTACGCATTATGTTATTCACTGGGCTTTAGCTCACTGCTCATATATATATATATGTAGGTGTACAGGCACCGGACCAATGCTAAAAGCGTCGGGGGTTAACTCCAGTTTTGTCGAGCCAACCTTTATGCCTCACTGCGAGGTTCCGAGCCTGCCAAGCTAAGGCTTAGGGGTGTTTTTATTTCCCCGTCTGCCTCTGTACCGTTTTGTATTACTGTATAGACTGTACTGTACTGTTTTAATAGGGTTTTAGTCCCTGCCCTGAATGGTTGTATATAATGTACATACTGTTTTGTCACCGACTGCATAGTATATGAAAAGTCTTTTTGCATACAGACTGTCACAGCTCATTGGACATTGTTTATTTACTATATTGGCTTCCGCCAAGCCCCTGTACTCTGTTTTACTATATTACTGTCAAGCAGGCCTTCGGTAATCTCGGATTACTAGTCGGTTACGGTGCTAAACCCATAGGGGCGGGTTTGGGTCGTGACAAATGGCACCTAAATGACTTAAGCCTAGAGGTATGCACAATGGCCCAAACATGGAGCATAAGACAACAACTCTTCAAAGCATTGAAAGGATGGCAAATGCAAGCATACAAGCATCGAACATGGGCTGAAATAGCATGACAAGTGATTCCAAGCCACTGAAATAGCCCAAGTAAAGCATGCTCATGACTCACACACCCAAAGCTAACAAGCTAAAAATGCATGGTGGCTATACAAAACATGGCAAACATGACCAAATCAACACCAAACAGAGCTTAAACATGTCACAACATGGACAAAAGCTTCATGAAGTCAAGCTAAAACATGCAAGCATGATGGTCTAAATGCATGATACATGTTTAGGCAAATGAGAGGATTACAAAGCAAGTGCATGATGCATGCAATAAGCCAACAAACCAACATGAAACAGAGGTATAACATGATAAACTAACACCAAATACCCACTGAAATGAAGCTAAAACACATTAAACCAACATGCTACCTTTACAAGCCAACAATGCAAGCAAATGAGGCATAAGGGGAGAGGGGGTGTCCCTCCCCTATACAAGACCTCAAAACCACTTCTCCACCACTGAAAATCCTCTGGATTTCAGTGGTGAGAAGGTCAAAACAAAAGGGGTCCAAGGCTCAAGAAGAAGGTCACAAAAAGAGGCTAAACAAGGCCTAAGAGGGGGTAGACAACCCCCAACCCAAAAGTAACCTTAAACAAACACCTTAAGCATGAAAATACATAACTTTTATCAGTTATATACTAAGCTTAAAACAGCATGCAAGATAGGCTAAAAGCTTAAGGCAAAATGGGGAATAAAAGGGGTAGTTCTCACCCTTGAAGAACACTTCAAGAAAATCAACTCCAGCACCTCCTTCTGATCAAAACCAACTCAAAAACTCTGAAATCAACCCCTCAACACCTCAGTAATCAAAGTATGGTGTAACACTAGGTGCTTTAGTGTAAAAATATGAACCAAAACACCCTTTAGAACACTAATACACACACAAATGTAGAGAGAAGGGGAGATATAGAGAGAGAGTGATATATATTTTATATCACAGGTTGTTCAACCCCTGGAAAGGGAGGGGAGGTCCTCCTCTTATAGGAATTCCAATTCTAAGCTTCCAAGGGAAGCTAAGTGTAAGAATGAAATCCCTCCATACACGTGCATGGAGGGCAGAATTTGTGCTCACCAGCTAGCACAGCTGGCATGCACAATGCCTGAAAAAGGAAAAGAAAAGGTCTCGGCCAGGCAAAGGGGCCGGTCGACCAACACACATGATAGGCCGACCAAATACAGTGTCGGTCGGCCAATACAATTGGTCGATAGCAAGAAATCAAGGCCGGTGACCTCAGACCATGGCCGGTGGGTTGAGAAAATGGCAAACAAGCCACCCTCTTCCCTCAAAATAGAAACACAAATGCTTGGTCCACAACCAAGCACAAAACAGTCAAGTTGAAAGGTCTTGAGGCAAGGCGCGCGGCCGGGACCTCGGAGAACTCAAAACGAACACAAACAAGGGTGATCATCGAGTGTTCAAACGATGACGTCCAAGTCTTGAGGACGATCAAAAATGGGGTGTCTACACACACACACGCTCGCGTGCCGTCGCTGCCGTCCGTCCGACCGGCCGACAGAACCATGTCGGGCGCGAGTGTTGGTTATGGGCCGGGTCTAATATTAATTTTTTGGACAATTTATTTGAATTTTTTCCAAAATTCTTGCGGGAAAAATTAATTTAAATTTTTGCGCCAATGTAATTTGAATTTGAATTCAAAATTTTTGTCCAAAAATTGTGTATCCTTCCATCCGAATTCCCAACAGAAACTGCCGAAAAGATTCAATTTTTCCCAGACAGGTTTATAACTGCTATAGTTTCCAACAGATAGAAGCTGCCCAGCAGTTATCTATTTGAACAGTTCTATACCTATTGAATTCAAATTCCACATGTTCAGTTTGAAAAATCAAACCTGTTCAGTCCTATAAATTCCAAGACATTCCAGCAAGTTTTGAGATCCGAAAACATCTTGGAAAATATTCGGAAATATTCTTTCCTTCCCAGTTTTGCTTTTTGGTTCCATTATTCTTCATATTATTTTTTTAGGAAAATCTTAAGAGAGTATAGAACACAGGTTTTGTTCGCCGTACAGATTGTTTGGAATGCTACTACAATTTGTAAAGATCATTGTATCCTGAGAGATAGACACCATTTATCCGTAAGTACTGTTGCTGGGTGAATCTGTCTTAAGGACAGAGTGTCACACACTCGACTTAATCTTTTAAATATTCATTTGGTTCGGTAAAATAAGTCCTGTAGGTTATTTATTTTATTTGTTTGATTTGGTTTCAATTCATTTATTGTACATAGAAGATTGTTCCAACAATCTACCTACCTATGCAAGTCTGTCTGGAAAAATTCCAAGATACAGCTGCCCCACCAAGAGTAAAGACATACCCACTGGTGGACTTTGAGTCTCTAGTATCTGATATCCAGTTTGCGTCACAGTATCTTTCAAGTACTGCTGGATATCTAGTATAATTAAGCCCAATGTTATAGGTAAATCGGAGATATCTTAGAACCCTTATAATTGATTTCCAGTGTTCTACTCCCGGATTACTCGTATATCCACTTAATTTACTTATTGCATAAGCTATATCCGAGCGAGTACGGTTCATCAAGTACATTAACCTTCCAATAATTTGGGCATACACTAATTGATAAATACTTTCCTGAACATTCTTAGAATGAAACAAATTAACATCCACAGGTGTTCTAGCAAAATGATCATCATCTTTGCTAAATTTGTCAAGTATTTTCTCAATGTAATGTGACTGTAACAAAGCATATCCTTCTGATGTTTTGGTAATTTTCATACCAAGTATTACATCAGTAATCCCCATGTCATTCATGTCAAAATGTTTATTCAATATTTTCTTGGTAGTTTTAATCATATCATTATTACTACCTATGATAAGCATATCATCCACATAAAGACATACTATAACATAACCGTTGCTAGTGTTTTTAATATAAACACATTTTTCAAAGAGACAACCGAGTTGTGTATGACTCATAAGGATCAATGGGGAGTCAAACTCCTACACATTTCTATAATGAAATAGTGATGTCTACAGTGTTTTAGGTTAAGTAATAATTTTAATGATTCTTATATCAAGGTATACCTAGTGGAGTATGGCAGGATACTCTTCGTAAGAATCACCTATATGAGTGTGAATTGGGCCGGTTCTATGAGATTTGTGAGGGGCTACAATTCTCGAGAGCACTCATGAAAGACCAGGTTGTTCAGGGCTAAAATGAACACAATAGTGTGAACTAAACTGTGTCTGGTGATATACTATGTGAGTTCTATTGTCTTGGTTTACACAAATGGCTGAACAGTTCAAGACATCATGTTCACTGGTTAGCTAGTAAATCCGATAGTGTCTCACAAGGGAAGGTTCAAAGCCAAAAGTTACCCATCCTTTGTAGAATATTTCCAATTTCTGTACTCTCTGTAATTAGATCATGTTGTTGCATTTTCTCTCCGTCAAATTCCATTCATATAGGGGATTGTTGGAAAATTTAGTTTTCATAGGCTTGTTTTGGGCCAACTTTAAGCCCAAATTTGAGTGGGGTTCACACGTCTTTCGAGGTGGGTCCAAAAAAGTGATGTGTTCTTTGCCGTATGGCAAGTCACACGGTGAAGACAGTTCGTCAAAACTATTTATGAGTGAATGGGAACTTGACGTCGTTTTCGGCTTCATGAAATGGACAATTCAAGAATAAATGTGGGTTTCCTTGTAAGGCTTGTCCCACATTGAAACTTGAAGAGAACTTATGTATATATATAAGTTCTAGGTGACAACACTTAGGTTGGGCCCCAAGGGGCACCCCAAGTTTATAGAAGGAAGGAGTTCTGGAGAAATGGAACCTTGGCTCAAATCACCACACGCGCGTGCGTGACGCCACTACCGTCCTTCCGGTCGTGCCAGGCGCTGGTGTGGGTTGTGGGTCGTGTCGGTTTTAATATTAATTTTTTGGAAAAAATTCAAACTTTAATTTAATTTTTTGTCCAATGTTACCTCTTCCAGTCCAATTTTTCCAAATAGATTAAATTGTCAAAACAGTTTTTCAAATCTGTTGGAACCCAGACAGATTCAAAATCTCCCGAACAGGTTTTCAACTGTTGCAGTTTCCAATAGAGAAAAACAGCCCAGCAGTTGTCTGTTCAAATGGCAGTGCACCTGTTGGTTTCAAAACCAATCTGTTCCAGTTTGAAAATAACACTAGTTCGGGTCTATAAATACCAGACCTGTTCCAACATTTTGTAATTCCGAAAAAATTCATTTGGTTGCCTTCTTTTTGGTCTCTTGCATCAATTATTCTTCATATTATTTTAGGAAAAAAATTTAGAGAGTAAAGAACACAAGTTTGGTTTGCCATACAAATTGTTTAGAGTGCTCCTACAATTTGTGAATATCATTGTATCCTGCGAGATAGACGCCTTTTATCCGTAACCACTGTAGCGGAGCAAATCTGTCTTAAGGACAGAGTGTCACACACTCGACTTGATCTTTTAATTATTTATTCGGTTTGGTAAAATAAATTCGATACGTAATTTATTTTACTTGTTTGATTTGTTTCTATTTTTTTATTTTACACAGAAGATTGGAAATTTCACATTTATGATTTGAATCAATGTCAAATTTAGATAAACATTTCATTTTAATTAATCTACACAAAGATCCATAATTAACATGTCCAAGTCTACCATGCCATAAATTTGAAGACTCAAGCAAGTAAGAAAAAGATGTATTTTTATTAATAATAGAATGTACAACAGTCATTACATTTATTTTGAAAACGCCATCAAACATGTAACCTTTTCCAACATACATCCCGTTTTTGGTAGGTACAAACTTGTCACTTTCAAAAACTAGCCTAAACCCATTTTTACTCAATAAAGATCCGGAAACAAGGTTCTTGCGAATGTCTGGTATACAGCACATTGTTAAGAGTGAGTTCCTTTCCAAATGTCATCTTCAAAATAATCTTGTCCTTCAACTTTAAAAGTCGAGGAGTTGCTCATAAAAAGTTGTTCACCGTTGTCCACTACAGAATACGATGTGAACATCATTTTGTCAGCACAAATATGGCAAGTAGCACCAGTGTCCACCCACCATTCTTTAGGATTTCCAACAAGGTTTTCCTCGGAAAAAACTGTAGAAAGATTTATGACATCTACACCATGGGAAATTTTATCCACTTCGGTCATATTGGCTTAAGCAAACTTCTTGCTTGATCTTCCTTTGCCTCTACAAAAATCAGTTCCTAAGAAATTTTCTGGATTTTTACCATGATTCACTAGCACAGTCCCAACATAAGGAGGGGTTGGTGCAATTGATTGGCTCCACACGTCTTTTGAGGTGGGTCCAAAAAGGTGACGTGTTCCTAGCCGCATGGCAAGTCACATGTTGAAGACGATTCGTCAAAACCATTTATGAGAGAATGGGAAGTTGACGTCGTTTTCGGGTTCGTGGAATGGACAATTAAAGAGTTAAATGTGGGTTTCCTTTTATGGCTTGTCCCACATTGAAACTTTAGGTGAGCTTTTGTGAGTATATAAGCTCTTGGTGTACTAACTTGGGTTGGGCCCTAAGGGGCACCTATGACAACCCTTACCACTGTTTACTGATAATACCACTGATTAGTGCTAATTTATGATTAAGCATGTTAAGTGACTGATTGACTGAAATTCTGACTGATTGATTGAAGTATATTAGTTAAACACATTTCCATCTGTTTGACTATTAATTGATCTGTTCATGTTTTATGTTTTAAATTGCAAATTAAAGGCCTTATCGGCGGCCGAATCTGAAATTGATTAGTGTTTCATGTTAATTAGAATTTATATGATTTTATGGTATGTTTAATTGAAATTTGATTTGGTATGATTCAATTAGATTAAATAATGTTGTTGGACTACACTAGTTATGTTTATTACTCTTTTGCCATCTAGTGGACCACTTCACCAAATGTTGTTTGAAGCTTAGTCTTGCATCATTCTTCATTCCCTCCAAGACCAAACGTGAGAGAGAGCTAGAGAGTTGGAGACATTGAATTCATCTAGAATTCTTGCTTGGAATTAGAAGCTTTGAAGGGAGGATTGCATATTTGAACTTCTATATCTTGAATTCAAGGCATAAGGTAGGAGAATCATCTTCTTGATTGTTAAATTAAGTCATGTGTTGCATGGTTCATGGAAGTTTAGAGTTTTAAAGTCTAGAATTGGTTAAGATTGTTGAATTAAAGCTTAAATCATGCATGCATGTTCTTATATTGAAGTTTTGAGGTTGTTTTCATGGGTATTCCTACATGCATGTTTACATTTTGGTTGAAGTCCATGAATCCATCATGTTTTTTAGAGAATTGGCTCTTTGGAGCATGTATTAGAAGCTTTGAACTCATTAGAACACATGCATGTCATATGTTCATCATGTTCTTGAAATTTTCCTTGAAATTGTGTTTAATGGAACTACCTTTGGGCTTTGATTTTGCAAATTGATCTTTAAAACATGTTGTATTGTGGGTTTTAAGGTGTTTTCCAAAAAATTAGCCCAAAAGGATCGAGTTTAATGCTTTAAAAGTTGATTTTGAGCTTGGAGGTTCAATTTGGAAATTCCAGATTTTGGACTCACGCTCGAGCGTAAGACTTCACGCTCGAGCGTACACTCTGAGTTCATACAGTCCTCTCGAGCGGGGAAAGTAACGCTCGAGCGTGAAATGCGTGTGTCCAGTACTTTGCATGTGTTTACAGTCCGCTCGAGCGAGGGAATGCACGCTGGAGCGAGGACTTGTGTCTTACGCTCGAGCGGGATCGAGCGTCCATCAAGCGTGAATTGCATGCATCCAGTACTTTTGCATGATTTTGCAGTCCGCTCGAGTGGGGCAATCCACGCTCGAGCCGAGCTCCTTTGTTCTGCGTGTCCGCTCAAGCGTAGAAAGCCACGCTCGAGCGTGGACCCCTGCTTCAGCAAATTTTGAAAAATGTTTTAAAGTGCATCTTTGCATCCTCTTTCCATCCTAGGCATTCCTAGGACATGTTTAAGGCATTTTAAGGAGGATATTGATGTAGAACCACACCGAGTCAAGATAGGGACTAAATCATTGATTCCCAAGTGTATAACTTAGTGTGTATTCATTCTGTAACTGTAGGGTTGGCATCCGAGGACGCTCTAGCCTAACTATAGCCCAGTGCTCTGTGAGTAACAATGTTGTAAAGATATGTTCAATCATGAATAGTTTCTGAATGATCAACTGTACTGCTTTCTGAAATGATATTTCTTACTAAATGAATGCTTGTCCTATTTGCGAACTGTATTCGTGGCATCCATAGCAATTTACTGTTACTATACTGTTGTAGACACCCCATTTTTGACCATCCTCAAGACTTGGACGTCACCGCTTGAACACCCGGTGATCATCCTTGTTTGTGTTTGTCTTGAGTTCCCGGAGGTCTCGACTACGCGCCTTGCCTCAGGATCTCTCGACTCGACTGTTTTGTGTCTGGTTTTGCACCAAACACTTGTGTTTTGCCTTGGAGGGGCAGAGAATGGCTTGTGGGCCATCCCCACACTCCACCGGCCATGGCTTGAGGCCACCAGCTGTGTTTTGTTGCCACCAGCCAAATATTTGGCCGCCCGGCACTCTGGATGGTCGACCGACCATCTATTTTGGTCAAATTGTATTTTTGGCCGGCCGACTACTGTGCATCTGCTTTGCAGATATTTTTATGCTAGCTGGCATACACTTTGCTCCCCTCCATACACGTGTATGGAGGGATCTCCCTCTTGTTAGCTTGCCTTGAAAGCTTTACAAGATTGAGTCTTCTATAAGAGGAGGTCTCTTCTCCCTCTTTTAGGTTAGACAACATTTTCCAGAGAGCTCTGGTTTTAGGGTTTGAGTTGTGTATCTATCCTATATCTATACCTCCCTCTCTTTTGTGTTTAGTGTGTGTTTTGTCTTACTTTTGTGCACAAACACCCACCATCACACCTTCCTTTAGCTACTGAGGTACTAAGAGGTTGTTCTTGAAGTTTTGGAGCTGGTTTGGACCTAAGGAGGCTGCTGGTCCACCATTTGTGAAGAGGGTCTACAAGGGTAACATTCTTACCCCTTTATTCCCCATTTTTGCATAGCTTTTTTACCTATCTTGCAACTGTTTTTAGACTTGGTGTATAACATATAAAAGTCTTGTTTTTCATTGCTCTAAATAGTTGTTTAAGAGTGTTTTGTGGTTTGGGGTTGTTTGACCCCTCCTAAGCCTTGTTAGGCTCCATTTTTGTGCATTTTTGGTGAGCTCCAGGACCATTGTGTTTGGGCCTCCTCACCACTGAATGGTGCCTTGAGGTCCTAAGAAGGAGAGGGCCACCCCCTCTCCTAGTTGTCCTTAACAAGGGCCATTTTTGCCTCTTGAAGGAGCATCTAGTTTAGGCTCATGTTGATCATACCTTAACTGATTTTTGTGCTTATATTGTCATAATATAGCATTGTTGTATGTTGGTTTAGACACACCTTGCATGCCTTGCATACATGTCTTGTAATGCCATCATTTAGCCTTAACATGTCTTATGCTTTGAGCCCTTGTTCTAGCATGTTTTTGGCCAAGCTTTGCGAAGCTTCCATGCTTGTTTTGGTATGCTTGAAGTCTGTTTTGGGTTGCTTTGGTCGACCATGGCATGCTTTGTATAGCTACCTTACATTTTGGCTTGTTAGCCTTGAGTTTTGGACCATGTTGCATGCTTGGCTTGTCTTTGTTTAGTTGGTTTGAAACCATTTCTAACATGATTTTCAGAGCTTATGTGTATGCCATTAGTCCATGTTTGCATCTTCTTAAGTGTGCTCGAGAGTTGCTCTTTGTGCCTAAATGATGGACCATGTTTATATGCATGCTTGTATGTGTATTTGGCTCCACTTCCTTAGCTTTTGGCCACTGTTTTGGGCATAGTATAGAGCTGTCCAATTAGTGTAAGTCCCTCATTTGCATATTGTTGCATGCTCCCCTTGTATGTTGTTGCATATTTGTGTGTTGTTGCATGATTGAAGTTGCATGATTGAATGAAGTCACATGCTTGCTTGCATACTTGAACACCCACATTGTGTCTTGCATACTTGTTGGTTGCATTGCTTCATGCCTTGCATGATCATTGTATGCTTTGTATGCTTCTTTGCATTTCCATGATTGCATGCTAGCTCACATGCCTAGGTTGCATCATATTGGCACGCATGCTTAACCTCTTGAATTGATTGTGATAGAGGTTGAGCCCCATTGTTTGTTTATGTGCATTTCACTCCACATTGAAAATACACAACTTGGTTTCTTGGGCCGTCACGCATTAAAATGCGCGATTGATGATCCGAGAATCGAGAACCATGTTCCTTTGAGTCATGAACATGACAAGGGATGTGTTGGTGCATACATTTGCTTGAAATGCATTGCCATGCTATGTTTTGCCCTCTGTTGCTGTCAAAAACAGATTCTGCAGGAAGCTTTGGCCGGCCGGCCATCTTCAGTGCCGACCGGCCATCCATCAATGGCCGATAGCTTAATCAGTGGCAGGTGACCATTCCCCTTGGCCGGTGGCCATTCCTCCTAGCCGGTGGTGTTCCACAGTGTGCAGAGAACATGTCCTGGGACTTGTGCAGTCTTCAAAGGAGGATAACAGTCAAAGCAGAGGCATCTTGTGCATGGCAGTGGCTTTCGAGCGGAGCCGAGCACGCATTGCATTGGGCCCTCTTCCCGAGGCTGTTTACTGTTTTAATTAGCTTAGTTAATTTGCTGAACTAGTTAATTGTCTGTAATATTTTAATTAGCTTGTAGGTTAATTAATTGTATTATTCTTTCGGTCCCTCCGAGCGAGGGCAAATTTGTAATAAGTGTGGGTGCGTGTGTGCATGTCTTCCAAACCCCCCCCACTTCTTTCTCCCTTTTACTTACCTGCTTTTGATGGTTAGTATTAGGACATATTTAATTTAGCATACGTTATGCTATGAATGCGTGCATCATTCATCAGTATTGCATGCACCGGGCTCGGCGCATCATGCTAACTGCATAGTATTTCAAATCTAACTTGAATACATGTTATCTGTGCATTCCACATGCTACCCTAGGATTAGCCGAGCCTATTCTAGTGACATTCTGTATGTGTTGCATTAGCCACTTAACATGGACTTGGATCATGAATGATTGCTAACATGTTCTTTGTTTTGGCTTGGAGTACGATGTAAGTATTTATGCTTTAGCATCTCGCATGAGTGTGAATGCTAACATGACAGCATACTTACCATGTGGCTAGTTGCTTATGTGATATAACTGCTTGAATGCCTGTGGGTAAAGGTTGGATTGTTTGAGTCGGAACAACTCGTTGAAATCCGTGTTTTAGCCTACTTGCGAGTAGCAAATCTCAAAGCGTTTTCCAAACAAACGGATATGCAATGCTTCGTTCCAAATTAGGCGATCTAGTCTATACTTGTTTGCTGTGCGCATAACATAGTAATTCTAGACTAATAACCGGAATAAGAACGCGTAATGTTTTCAAAATCGGATATCATGGTTAGTAGAGGCCGATCTTCGGATCGGGCGAGAAGGGGTGCTCATAGCTGACCTTCCCCAATCGTACCCAAGTTCCCAAGCCGAGGCAACTTTGGTGATGACGGACACATGGCCTTAGGCGAACGAGTCAGGGTTTCCTAAATTCCCCCATTAAAAAAAAATATTTAGGTGGCGACACTATATCTGGCAAAGTAGTCCATGTTTGGCACTTCTTTCAAAAATCTGTTTTCTCAAAACGATTTGCCGGATTTGGACTCTTTGGTTCAGATTAAGAACTGTGACAATTTGAGTCCTAAACTATAGTAGCCCCACAGGTGAACAAAACGGGATTCCCTCCCAGGACGTTCGGGGACGTCTACAACTGTACTGCTACTGTCACAGAGATCTCTGTCGGTTCCCATGTTTGGAACCACTACTGTTTACTGATATGATGGCCATCAACTGACTGTTCGATCTGATAAGACCTACTGTACTGTTTGCTATTGGATGTACCACTTATGACTGCTATGATCGAATAACTGATATACTGTACAAATGATTGTTTTAAATACTGAAAGGACATTCATTCCTAACCTCTTTACGCATATGTTATTCACTGGGCTTTAGCTCACTGTTTATATATATATATATATATATGTAGGTATCCAGGCACCGGATCGGAGCTAGGAGCGTTGAGTGAAACTCCCTTTTTGTCAAGCCAACCAACGTGCCTCACCGCGAGGTTCCAAGTGTGTTCAAGCTTAGGCTTTTTGGGGTGTCTCAGTTCACCCTACTGTCTCTGTTTTGTAATACTATATAGACTGGTACTGTACTGTTATGGTAGGGATTTGGTCCCTAACCGGAATGCCTGTAAATGATGTATGTACATACTGCTTTTGTTCTGAATGTGAATATATATGAAAAGTCTTTTTGCATACAGACTGTCACAGCTCATTGGACATCTTTTATTACTGTTTTGGCTTCCGCCAGCGCCTGTACTCTGTATTACTGTTATTACTGTTAAGCAGGCCTTCGGTAATCACGGATTACTGGCCGGTTACGGTGCTAAACTCATAGGGGCAGGTTTGGGTCATGACAGCACCCCGTGTTTTTAGAATGGAGGAGTTATGGACAAATTGAACCTTGGCTCAAACCACCACACACGCGCGCGTGCGCCACCGCCACTGTCCGTTCAACCGATCGGCCGGCCGAGCCGAGCCGAGCCGAGCCGAACCGTACCGGGCATGGGTGTGGGTTGTAGGTCGAGTCGATTCTTATATTAATTTTTTGGACAATTTATTTGAATTTTTTCCACAATTCTTGCAGGAAAAATTAATTTAAATTTTTGCGCCAATGTAATTTGAATTTGAATTCAAAATTTTTGTCCAAAAATTGTGCCTCCTTCAGTCCGAATTCCCAACAAAAACTGCTAGACAAATTCAATTCTTCCTAGATAGGTTTATAACTGCTACAGTTCCAACTGATAGAAACTGCCCAACAGTTATCTGTTTGAACAGTTATACACCTGTTGAATTCAAATTCCACCTGTCCGGTTTGAAAAATCAAACCTATTCAGTCCTATAAATTCCACTCCAGCAGGTTTTGAGATCCGAAAACATCCTGGAAAATATTCTGAAATATTCTTTCCTTACCGATTTTGCTTTTTGGTTGCATTAGTCTTCATCTTATTTTTTGAAAATATTTAGAGGGTACAGAAATTGGAAATATTCTGCAAAGGATATGCAACTTTTGGCATTGAACCTTCCCTTATGAGACACTATCGGATTTACTAGCTAACCAGTGAACATGATGTCTTAAACTATTCAGCCATTTGTGTAACCCAAGACAATAGATCTCACACAGTATATCACCAGACACAGTTCAGTTCTCACTATTGTGTTCATTTTGGCCCTGAACAACCTAGTCTTTCATGAGTGCTCTAGAGAATTGTAGCCCTTCACAAATCTCATAGAACCGGCCCAGCTCACACTCACATAAGTGATTCTTACGAAGAGTATCCTGCCATACTCCACTAGGTTTACCAAGATATAAGAATCATTAAAATTTTACTTAACCGAAAATGCTGCAGACATCACTATTTCATCATAAAAATGGATAGGACTTTGACTCCCCAGTGATCCTTCTAAGTCATGCACAACTCGGTTGCACCTTTGAACCTAGATCTTGGGATCTCCAGTCAACTAGGTTGGGTTGCCGTTGTGATAACTCTAATTTAATAGGCTTAAGTCCCATTCCCCTCGATGAATCCTCAACTAGCTCCCTTGCTAACCTTTTGGTTAGTGGATCCGCTATGTTGTCTTTAGACTTCACATATTCAATGGAAATAATTCTGTTAGAGAGTAGTTGTCGCACGGTATTATGTCGACGACGAATGTGTCGTGACTTGCCGTTATACATATGACTCTATACTCTACCTATTGCTGATTGACTATCACAATGTATGCATATAGCAGGCACCGGTTTTGGCTACATTGGAATATCTTCAAGGAAGTGGCAAAGCCATTCTGCTTCTTCCCCAACTTTATCTAAAGCTATGAATTCTGATTCCATAGGAGACCTAGCTATGCAAGTCTGTTTGGAAGATTTCTAAGATACAGCCGCCCTACCAAGAGTAAAGACATACCCACTAGTGGACTTTGAGTCTCTAGTATCCAATATCCAGTTTGCATCACAGTATCCTTCAAGTACTGCCGAATATCTAGTATAATTAAGCCCAATGTTAGGGTAAATCGGAGATATCTTAGAACATTTATAATTGCTTTCCAATGTTCTACTCCCAAATTACTCGTATATCTACTTAATTTACTTACTGCATAAGCTATATCCGGACGAGTGCAGTTTATCAAGTACATTAAGCTTCCAATAATTTGGGCATACTCTAATTGAGAAACACTTTCCTGAACATTCTTAGAAAGAAACAAATTAACATCCACAGGTGTTCTAGCAAGATGATCATCATCTTTGCTAAATTTGTCAAGTATTTTCTCAATATAATGTGACTGTGACAAAGCATATTCTTCTGATGTTTTGGTAATTTTCATACCAAGTATTACATCAGCAATCCCCATGTCCTTCATGTCAAAATGTTTATTCAACATTTTCTTGGTAGTTTTAATCAAATCATTATTATTATCTATGATGAGCATATCATCCATATAAAGACTTACTACAACATAACCGTTGCTAGCGTTTTTAATATAAACACATTTGTCACATTCATTAATTTTGAATCCATTCGATATCATTGCTTTGTCAAATTTCTCATGCCATTGCTTTGGCGCCTGTTTTAAACCATATAATGATTTAACCAATTTACACACTTTCTTTTCTTTTCCTACAACAGAAAAACCTTCTAGTTGTTTTATGTAAATTTTTTCATCTAACTCACCATTTAAGAAAAGCGGTTTTCACATCCATGTGATGAATTTTTAAATTGTACAAAGATGCAATAGCAATTAGCATTCTATGGATGCTATTCTAGTAACCGGTGAGTATGTGTCAAAGTAAGCAAGACCTTCTTTTTGTCTAAAACCTTTGACCACAAGTGACAGCCTCTTTCCATAAAGGAGCTTCAGGACTGAACATAGCTTCTTTAAAAGTTAAAGGCTCATTTTCTAACAAAAATGTTAGAAAATCTAGGCCAAAAGATTTTGAGGTTCTAGCACGTTTACTACGCCTAGGTTCATCTTCATCAATTTGATTTATCTCTTGTTCTTGTTCTTGATCATGATCTTGATCATGACTAATAATAGCATCATAAGATCTTTTATTAATACTAGTGTCTTGTCCGGTCTTGTTTGGAAACACATGTTCAAAGAAAGACGCATTCTGAGATTTAATAATAGTATTTACATGCATTTCGGAATGTTCTGACTTATGAATCGAAAGTCGATATGCACTACTATTCGTGGCATAACCAATGAAAATGCAATCAACTGTTTTAGGACCTATCTTAGTCTTTTTAGGACTAGGAATAGCCACTTTAGCCAAACACCCCCACACTTTTAAGTATTTGTAGGATGGTAATCTCCCATGCCACATTTCACAAGGTGTTTGATTCACTTTCTTTCGGGGTACTTTATTAAGTATATAATTAGCAGAAAGTATTGCCTCCCTCCACAAGTTCTAAGGTAATCCAAACTTATTAACATGGCATTCATCATTTCTTTTAAAGTCCTATTTTTCCTTTCAGCAATTTCATTTTGCTGAGGTGAGTAAGGTGCGGTGGTTTGATGAATTATTCCATGTTCTTTACAAAATTCACCAAAAGGTGATTCATATTCACCACCTCTATCACTTCTAAGTTTCTTAATTTTCTTACCAAGTTGATTTTCAACTTCATTCTTATATTGAATGAAAGTTTCCAAAGCTTCATCCTTTGTTCGAATTAAATAAACATAACTATATCTAGTATAGTCATCTATAAAAGTGATAAAATACTTTTTCCCACCTCTAGTTTGAATTGATTTAAAATCACAAATGTCACTATGAATTAATTCAAGTGGTTCCGTACTTCTTTCAATTGAATGAAAATGAGTTTTAGTTAATTTTGCCTCAACGCAAATTTCACATTTATGATTTAAATCAATGTCAAATTTAGGTAAAAATTTCATATTAATTAATCTACACAAAGAACCATAATTAACATATCCTAGTCTACCATGCCATAAATTTGAAGACTCAAGCAAGTAAGAAGAAGATGTATTTTTATTAATAACAAAAGGTACAACAGTCATTACATTCATTTTGAAAAGGCCATCAGACATGTAACATTTTCCTACATACATCCTATTTTTGGTAAGTACAAACTTGTCACTTTCAAAAACTAGCCTAAACCCATTTTTACTCAACAAAGATCCAAAAACAAGGTTCTTGCGAATGTCCGGTACATGCAGCACATTGTTGAGAGTGAGTTCCTTTCCAGATATCATCTTCAGAATATTCTTTTCTTGTCCTTCAACTTTGGAAGTTGACGAGTTGCCCATAAAAAGTTGTTCACTATTGTCCACTATAGAATAAGATGTGGACATCTTTTTATCGGCAAATGTAACATTTGCCATTAAACTTGTACTTCTTATTTTCCCCTCCTTTAGAGCCTTGTGCGGAACTTTCTCCAGAAAACTTTTGTTTCTTTGCTTTTGGAGCATGTTCCACCACATTTGCCTTAGACTTCATTGGATGCTTACCAGCCCGTTTCTTTGAATTGCGATTGTCCTCCTCAATTCTCAAACGCACAATTAATTCTTCTAAAGTCATTTCTTTGCGATTGTGTTTGAGGTAGTTCTTGAATTCCTTCCAGCCTTGTGGTAATTTCTCAATTAAGGCAGCAACTTGGAAGGATTCACTTAGAGACATACCTTCTGCATGAATGTCATGCAGAATCAATTGGAGATCTTGAACTTGGCTGATCACAATTTTAGAATCAACCATCACAAAATCCAGGAATTTAACAAGCACAAATTTCTTTGTGCCAACATCCTCTGTTTTGTACTTTTTCTCCAAAAACCCCCAAAGTTCCTTTGTCGTTTTGATAGGATTGAAGACGTTGTATAATAGGTTATCAAGTCCGTCCAAGATGTAGTTCCAGCAAAGGAAATTAGCATGTTTCCAGACAATGACCGCAACAACCACTTGCCGGTCAGTTTTATCCTCTTTCAAAATAGAAGCATCCTCACAGAGTAAATGAGCCAGGTTGAGAGTAGTAAGATACAACAGTATTTTCTGCTGCCATCTTTTAAAATCAGTTCCTAAGAACTTCTCTGGCTTCTCACCGTGATTGACTGGTACAGTCACAACAGGAGGGGCTAGAGCAATTGCAGCCACCACACTAGTACTTGTTTGAGTATTAGTTTAACCAGTTTCAGTAGCCATGAATTCTAAATTATAAAACAAAATTATAATTAGAATTTTATAATGCACATAAAATTTAAACCAAACCCACAGAATTAAATTCTGTAAAATAATAGAAACAAGAATTGTAACTTTTATATTTAATTAATTTGAAAATAAAATAAAATTTATTTAATCAAATTAATTCCACACAGAAAATTAAATTTCTATAATACTTCAATAATTAAAATACTGAAACAAAATTTTAATTAATGAACACTCAAAAATTATTTCTAAAAACTAAAATTAATTTCTGAGAAACTTCACAAATAAATATTCTGAGTTATTAATGACACCCGTATATTACTACTAGTTGTCAAAGAAAATTGACAGTATATTACTACTATCTATGAAACAGTATATTACTACTATTTGTTTTTCCAACCAGAATATTATTTTCTAAAACCACAGAAAATAATTTCTGTAAGAAGAAGAAAGAGAAAAAAAATATATATCCAGGAAAAATTCATTTTGTTGCCTTCATTTTTCTTTCTTGCTTCATTATACTTCATACTAGTTTCAGAATAAAATTCAGAGAGTACAGAACACAGGTTTGGCTCGCCGTACAAATTGTTGGGAGTGCTACTATAATTTGTAAAGATCATTGTATCTTGGGAGATAGACGCCTTTTATATCTGGAGCAGTTTCAACTGATAACTGCAATAGTTTGAATCTGTCCAGAAACTGCTGGGCAGCTTTGAATCTATCTGGCAGTTAAAAAACCTGTTTAACAATTGGGAAATTAGTAGAATTCAGATCTAAAATGAGGCACAAATTTTGGACAAAAATTTGAATTCAAATTCAAATTACATTGGCGCAAAATTTAAATTAATTTTTTCCGCAAGAAATTTGGAAAAAATTCAAATAAATTTTGTCCAAAAAGTTAATGTTACAACCGACCCGACCCACAACCCACACCCGGCACGGCTCGGCTCGGCTGGACAGATAAAGGCGGCAGCGCGCGCGCGCGCGTGTGGTGGTTTAAGCCAAGGTTCACTTTGTCCATAACTCATCCCTTCTACAAACTTGGGGTGCCTCTTAGGGCCCAACCCAAGTGTTGCCACCTATAACTTATATACTGTTTTGTGCGGTTGACATTCGCGCTATTTTGCACGTCGCACAGTTTTGTGACGTTGACACTCGCGCTATTTTGCGCGTCGCACTGTTTTGTGCAGTTCACACTCGCGCTATTTTGCACGTCGCACTGTTTTGTGCAGTTGACACTCGCCCTATTTTGCGCGTCGCACCGTTTTGTGCAGTTCACACTCGCGCTATTTTGCGCGTCGCACTGTTTTGTGCAGTTTATCACTCGCGCTATTTTGCGCGTCGCACTGTTTTGTGCAGTTTATGACTCGCCCTATTTTGCGCGTCGCACTGTTTTGTGCAGTTGACACTCGCGGTATTTTGCGCGTCGCAATGTTTTGTGCAGTTGACGCTCGCGCTATTTTGCGCGTCGCACTGTTTTGTGCAGTTGACCCTCGCGCTATTTTGCGCGTCGCACTGTTTTGTGCAGTTCACACTCGCGCTATTTTGCGCGTCGCACTGTTTTGTGCGGTTGACACTCGCGCTATTTTGCGCGTCGCACTGTTTTGTGCCGTTGACACTGGGGCCATTTTGCGCGTCGCACTGTTTTGTGCAGTTCACACTCGCGCTATTTTGCACGTCGCACTGTTTTGTGCAGTTGACACTCGCGCTATTTTGCGCGTCGCACTGTTTTGTGCAGTTGACACTCGCGCTATTTTGCGCGTTGCACTGTTTTGTGCAGTTCAGACTCGCGCTATTTTGCGCGTCGCACTGTTTTGTGCGGTTGACACTCGCGCTATTTTCCGCATCGCACTGTTTTGTGCCGTTGACACTCGCGCTATTTTGCGCGTCGCAGTGTTTTGTGCAGTTCACACTCGCGCTATTTTGCGCGTCGCACTGTTTTGTGCGGTTGACACTCGCGCTATTTTGCGTGTCGCACTGTTTTGTGACGTTGACACTCGCGCTATTTTGCGCGTCGCTCTGTTTTGTGCAGTTCACACTCGCGCTATTTTGCCCGTCGCACTGTTTTGTGCAGTTTATCACTCGCGCTATTTTGCGCGTCGCACTGTTTTGTGCAGTTTATGACTCGCCCTATTTTGCGCGTCGCACTGTTTTGTGCAGTTTATCACTCGTGCTATTTTGCGCCTCGCACTGTTTTGTGCAGTTGACACTCGCGCTATTTTGCGCGTCGCACTGGTTTGTGCAGTTCACACTCGCGCTATTTTGCGCGTCGCACTGTTTTGCGCAGTTTATCACTTGCGCTATTTTGCGCCTCGCACTGTTTTGTGCAGTTGACACTGGCGCTATTTTGCGCGTCGCACTGTTTTGTGCAGTTTATCACTCGCGCTATTTTTTGCGTCGCACTGTTTTGTGCAGTTGACACTCGCGCTATTTTGCGCGTCGCAATGTTTTGTGCAGTTGACACTCGCGCTATTTTGCGCGTCGCAATGTTTTGTGCAGTTGACACTCGCGCTATTTTGCGCGTCGCACTGTTTTGTGCAGTTCACACTCGCGCTATTTTGCGCGTCGCACTGTTTTGTGCAGTTCACACTCGCGTTATTTTGCGCGTCGCACTGTTTTGTGCGGTAGACACTCGCGCTATTTTGCGCGTCACACTGTTTTGTGTCGTTGACACTCGCGCCATTTTGCGCGTCGCACTGTTTTGTGCAGTTCACACTCGTGCTATTTTGCGCGTCGCACTGTTTTGTGCGGTTGACACTCGCGCTATTTTGCGCGTCGCACTGTTTTGTGACGTTGACACTCGCGCTATTTTGCGCGTCGCACTGTTTTGTGACGTTGACACTCGCGCTATTTTGCGCGTCGCACTGTTTTGTGCAGTTCACACTCGCGCTATTTTGCACGTCGCACTGTTTTGTGCAGTTGACACTCGCGCTATTTTGCGCGTCGCACTGTTTTGTGCAGTTCACACTCGCGCTATTTTGCGCGTCGCACTGTTTTGTGCAGTTCACACTCGCGCTATTTTGCGCGTCGCACTGTTTTGTGCAGTTTATCACTCGCGCTATTTTGCGCGTCGCACTGTTTTGTGCAGTTTATGACTCGCGCTATTTTGCGCGTCGCACTGTTTTGTGCAGTTGACACTCGCGCTATTTTGCGCGTCGCACTGTTTTGTGCAGTTCACACTCGCGTTATTTTGCGCGTCGCACTGTTTTGTGCAGTTTACACTCGCGCTATTTTGCGCGTCGCACTGTTTTGTGCAGTTTATCACTCGCGCTATTTTGCGCGTCGCACTGTTTTGTGCAGTTTATCACTCGTGCTATTTTGCGCGTCGCACTGTTTTGTGCAGTTTACACTCGCGCTATTTTGCGCGTCGCACTGTTTTGTGCAGTTGACACTCGCGCTATTTTGCGCGTCGCACTGTTTGTGCAGTTTTCACTCGCGCTATTTTGCGCGTCGCACTGTTTTGTGCAGTTCACACTCGCGCTATTTTGCGCGTCGCACTGTTTTGTGCAGTTTATCACTCGCGCTATTTTGCGCGTCGCACTGTTTTGTGCAGTTTACACTCGCGCTATTTTGCGCGTCGCACTGTTTTGTGCAGTTGACACTCGCGCTATTTTGCGCGTCGCACTGTTTTGTGCAGTTGACACTCGCGCTATTTTGCGCGTCGCACTGTTTTGTGCAGTTGACACTCGCGCTATTTTGCGCGTCGCACTGTTTTGTGCAGTTGACACTCGCGCTATTTTGCGCGTCGCACTGTTTTGTGCAGTTCACACTCGCGCTATTTTGCGCGTCGCACTGTTTTGTGCAGTTCACACTCGCGCTATTTTGCGCGTCGCACTGTTTTGTGACGTTGACACTCGCGCTATTTTGCGCGTCGCACTGTTTTGTGACGTTGACACTCGCGCTATTTTGCGCGTCGCACTGTTTTGTGCAGTTCACACTCGCGCTATTTTGCGCGTCGCACTGTTTTGTGCAGTTGACACTCGCGCTATTTTGCGCGTCGCACTGTTTTGTGCAGTTTACACTCGCGCTATTTTGCGCGTCGCACTGTTTTGTGCAGTTTATCACTCGCGCTATTTTGCGCGTCGCACTGTTTTGTGCAGTCATCACTCGCCGCTATTTTGCGCGTCGCACTGTTTTGTGCAGTTTATCACTCGTGCTATTTTGCGCGTCGCACTGTTTTGTGCAGTTGACACTCGCGCTATTTTGCGCGTCGCACTGTTTTGTGCAGTTCACACTCGCGCTATTTTGCGCGTCGCACTGTTTTGTGCAGTTATCACTCGCGCTATTTTGCGCGTCGCACTGTTTTGTGCAGTTGACACT
Organism: Camellia japonica; assembly: GCA_030407325.1. Classification (NCBI taxonomy): domain Eukaryota; kingdom Viridiplantae; phylum Streptophyta; class Magnoliopsida; order Ericales; family Theaceae; genus Camellia; species Camellia japonica. The sequence goes on from JAPPVO010000024.1 coordinate 60,719,517, forward strand.
CGCGCTATTTTGCGCGTCGCACTGTTTTGTGCAGTTATCACTCGCGCTATTTTGCGCGTCGCACTGTTTTGTGCAGTTTATCACTCGCGCTATTTTGCGCGTCGCACTGTTTTGTGCAGTTCACACTCGCGCTATTTTGCGCGTCGCACTGTTTTGTGCAGTTCACACTCGCGCTATTTTGCGCGTCGCACTGTTTTGTGCAGTTCACACTCGCGCTATTTTGCGCGTCGCACTGTTTTGTGCAGTTGACACTCGCGCTATTTTGCGCGTCGCACTGTTTTGTGCAGTTACACTCGCGCTATTTTGCGCGTCGCACTGTTTTGTGCAGTTGACACTCGCGCTATTTTGCGCGTCGCACTGTTTTGTGCAGTTCACACTCGCGCTATTTTGCGCGTCGCACTGTTTTGTGCAGTTACACTCGCGCTATTTTGCGCGTCGCACTGTTTTGTGCAGTTGACACTCGCGCTATTTTGCGCGTCGCACTGTTTTGTGCAGTTACACTCGCGCTATTTTGCGCGTCGCACTGTTTTGTGCAGTTTACACTCGCGCTATTTTGCGCGTCGCACTGTTTTGTGCAGTTTACACTCGCGCTATTTTGCGCGTCGCACTGTTTTGTGCAGTTGACACTCGCGCTATTTTGCGCGTCGCACTGTTTTGTGCAGTTCACACTCGCGCTATTTTGCGCGTCGCACTGTTTTGTGCAGTTTATCACTCGCGCTATTTTGCGCGTCGCACTGTTTTGTGCAGTTGACACTCGCGCTATTTTGCGCGTCGCACTGTTTTGTGCAGTTGACACTCGCGCTATTTTGCGCGTCGCACTGTTTTGTGCAGTTGACACTCGCGCTATTTTGCGCGTCGCACTGTTTTGTGCAGTTCACACTCGCGCTATTTTGCGCGTCGCACTGTTTTGTGCAGTTGACACTCGCGCTATTTTGCGCGTCGCACTGTTTTGTGCAGTTTACACTCGCGCTATTTTGCGCGTCGCACTGTTTTGTGCAGTTTCACACTCGCGCTATTTTGCGCGTCGCACTGTTTTGTGCAGTTTATCACTCGCGCTATTTTGCGCGTCGCACTGTTTTGTGCAGTTTACACTCGCGCTATTTTGCGCGTCGCACTGTTTTGTGCAGTTGACACTCGCGCTATTTTGCGCGTCGCACTGTTTTGTGCAGTTCACACTCGCGCTATTTTGCGCGTCGCACTGTTTTGTGCAGTTTATCACTCGCGCTATTTTGCGCGTCGCACTGTTTTGTGCAGTTTATCACTCGCGCTATTTTGCGCGTCGCACTGTTTTGTGCAGTTACACTCGCGCTATTTTGCGCGTCGCACTGTTTTGTGCAGTTGACACTCGCGCTATTTTGCGCGTCGCACTGTTTTGTGCAGTTCACACTCGCGCTATTTTGCGCGTCGCACTGTTTTGTGCAGTTACACTCGCGCTATTTTGCGCGTCGCACTGTTTTGTGCAGTTGACACTCGCGCTATTTTGCGCGTCGCACTGTTTTGTGCAGTTTATCACTCGCGCTATTTTGCGCGTCGCACTGTTTTGTGCAGTTGACACTCGCGCTATTTTGCGCGTCGCACTGTTTTGTGCAGTTGACACTCGCGCTATTTTGCGCGTCGCACTGTTTTGTGCAGTTCACACTCGCGCTATTTTGCGCGTCGCACTGTTTTGTGCAGTTCACACTCGCGCTATTTTGCGCGTCGCACTGTTTTGTGCAGTTGACACTCGCGCTATTTTGCGCGTCGCACTGTTTTGTGCAGTTCACACTCGCGCTATTTTGCGCGTCGCACTGTTTTGTGCAGTTGACACTCGCGCTATTTTGCGCGTCGCACTGTTTTGTGCAGTTGACACTCGCGCTATTTTGCGCGTCGCACTGTTTTGTGCAGTTGACACTCGCGCTATTTTGCGCGTCGCACTGTTTTGTGCAGTTCACACTCGCGCTATTTTGCGCGTCGCACTGTTTTGTGCAGTTGACACTCGCGCTATTTTGCGCGTCGCACTGTTTTGTGCAGTTGACACTCGCGCTATTTTGCGCGTCGCACTGTTTTGTGCAGTTATCACTCGCGCTATTTTGCGCGTCGCACTGTTTTGTGCAGTTCATCACTCGCGCTATTTTGCGCGTCGCACTGTTTTGTGCAGTTGACACTCGCGCTATTTTGCGCGTCGCACTGTTTTGTGCAGTTGACACTCGCGCTATTTTGCGCGTCGCACTGTTTTGTGCAGTTCACACTCGCGCTATTTTGCGCGTCGCACTGTTTTGTGCAGTTTATCACTCGCGCTATTTTGCGCGTCGCACTGTTTTGTGCAGACACTCGCGCTATTTTGCGCGTCGCACTGTTTTGTGCAGTTTATCACTCGCGCTATTTTGCGCGTCGCACTGTTTGTGCAGTTTACACTCGCGCTATTTTTGCGTCGCACTGTTTTGTGCAGTTCACACTCGCGCTATTTTGCGCGTCGCACTGTTTTGTGCAGTTGACACTCGCGCTATTTTGCGCGTCGCACTGTTTTGTGCAGTTTATCACTCGCGCTATTTTGCGCGTCGCACTGTTTTGTGCAGTTCACACTCGCGCTATTTTGCGCGTCGCACTGTTTTGTGCAGTTTATCACTCGCGCTATTTTGCGCGTCGCACTGTTTTGCAGTTACACTCGCGCTATTTTGCGCGTCGCACTGTTTTGTGCAGTTCACACTCGCGCTATTTTGCGCGTCGCACTGTTTTGTGCAGTTTATCACTCGCGCTATTTTGCGCGTCGCACTGTTTTGTGCAGTTGACACTCGCGCTATTTTGCGCGTCGCACTGTTTTGTGCAGTTTTCACTCGCGCTATTTTGCGCGTCGCACTGTTTTGTGCAGTTTACACTCGCGCTATTTTGCGCGTCGCACTGTTTTGTGCAGTTTATCACTCGCGCTATTTTGCGCGTCGCACTGTTTTGTGCAGTTGACACTCGCGCTATTTTGCGCGTCGCACTGTTTTGTGCAGTTCACACTCGCGCTATTTTGCGCGTCGCACTGTTTTGTGCAGTTTATCACTCGCGCTATTTTGCGCGTCGCACTGTTTTGTGCAGTTGACACTCGCGCTATTTTGCGCGTCGCACTGTTTTGTGCAGTTGACACTCGCGCTATTTTGCGCGTCGCACTGTTTTGTGCAGTTGACACTCGCGCTATTTTGCGCGTCGCACTGTTTTGTGCAGTTTACACTCGCGCTATTTTGCGCGTCGCACTGTTTTGTGCAGTTGACACTCGCGCTATTTTGCGCGTCGCACTGTTTGTGCAGTTTACACTCGCGCTATTTTGCGCGTCGCACTGTTTTGTGCAGTTTATCACTCGCGCTATTTTGCGCGTCGCACTGTTTTGTGCAGTTGACACTCGCGCTATTTTGCGCGTCGCACTGTTTTGTGCAGTTCACACTCGCGCTATTTTGCGCGTCGCACTGTTTTGTGCAGTTACACTCGCGCTATTTTGCGCGTCGCACTGTTTTGTGCAGTTTATCACTCGCGCTATTTTGCGCGTCGCACTGTTTTGTGCAGTTTACACTCGCGCTATTTTGCGCGTCGCACTGTTTTGTGCAGTTGACACTCGCGCTATTTTGCGCGTCGCACTGTTTTGTGCAGTTCACACTCGCGCTATTTTGCGCGTCGCACTGTTTTGTGCAGTTTATCACTCGCGCTATTTTGCGCTCGCACTGTTTTGTGCAGTTGACACTCGCGCTATTTTGCGCGTCGCACTGTTTTGTGCAGTTTATCACTCGCGCTATTTTTGCGTCGCACTGTTTTTGTGCATTTGACACTCGCGCTATTTTGCGCGTCGCACTGTTTTGTGCAGTTGACACTCGCGCTATTTTGCGCGTCGCACTGTTTTGTGCAGTTACACTCGCGCTATTTTGCGCGTCGCACTGTTTTTGCAGTTCACACTCGCGCTATTTTGCGCGTCGCACTGTTTTGTGCAGTTTACACTCGCGCTATTTTGCGCGTCGCACTGTTTTGTGCAGTTTACACTCGCGCTATTTTGCGCGTCGCACTTTTGTGCAGTTTACACTCGCGCTATTTTGCGCGTCGCACTGTTTTGTGCAGTTTACACTCGCGCTATTTTGCGCGTCGCACTGTTTTGTGCAGTTTACACTCGCGCTATTTTGCGCGTCGCACTGTTTTGTGCAGTTCACACTCGCGATTTTGCGCGTCGCACTGTTTTTGTGCAGTTTACACTCGCGCTATTTTGCGCGTCGCACTGTTTTGTGCAGTTTACACTCGCGCTATTTTGCGCGTCGCACTGTTTTGTGCAGTTTATCACTCGCGCTATTTTGCGCGTCGCACTGTTTGTGCATTATCACTCGCGCTATTTTGCGCGTCGCACTGTTTTGTGCAGTTTACACTCGCGCTATTTTGCGCGTCGCACTGTTTTGTGCAGTTTACACTCGCGCTATTTTGCGCGTCGCACTGTTTTGTGCAGTTCACACTCGCGCTATTTTGCGCGTCGCACTGTTTTGTGCAGTTTATCACTCGCGCTATTTTGCGCGTCGCACTGTTTTGTGCAGTTGACACTCGCGCTATTTTGCGCGTCGCACTGTTTTGTGCAGTTTATCACTCGCGCTATTTGCGCGTCGCACTGTTTTGTGCAGTTTATCACTCGCGCTATTTTTGCGTCGCACTGTTTTGTGCAGTTTACACTCGCGCTATTTTGCGCGTCGCACTGTTTTGTGCAGTTGACACTCGCGCTATTTTGCGCGTCGCACTGTTTTGTGCAGTTTATCACTCGCGCTATTTTGCGCGTCGCACTGTTTTGTGCAGTTCACACTCGCGCTATTTTGCGCGTCGCACTGTTTTGTGCAGTTTATCACTCGCGCTATTTTGCGCGTCGCACTGTTTGTGCAGTTCACACTCGCGCTATTTTGCGCGTCGCACTGTTTTGTGCAGTTTATCACTCGCGCTATTTTGCGCGTCGCACTGTTTTGTGCAGTTTATCACTCGCGCTATTTTGCGCGTCGCACTGTTTTGTGCAGTTGACACTCGCGCTATTTTGCGCGTCGCACTGTTTTGTGCAGTTTATCACTCGCGCTATTTTGCGCGTCGCACTGTTTTGTGCAGTTTATCACTCGCGCTATTTTGCGCGTCGCACTGTTTTGTGCAGTTTATCACTCGCGCTATTTTGCGCGTCGCACTGTTTTGTGCAGTTTACACTCGCGCTATTTTGCGCGTCGCACTGTTTTGTGCAGTTCACACTCGCGCTATTTTGCGCGTCGCACTGTTTTGTGCAGTTATCACTCGCGCTATTTTGCGCGTCGCACTTTTGTGCAGTTGACACTCGCGCTGCTATTTGCGCGTCGCACTGTTTTGTGCAGTTCACACTCGCGCTATTTTGCGCGTCGCACTGTTTTGTGCAGTTTACACTCGCGCTATTTTGCGCGTCGCACTGTTTTGTGCAGTTTCACACTCGCGCTATTTTGCGCGTCGCACTGTTTTGTGCAGTTCACACTCGCGCTATTTTGCGCGTCGCACTGTTTTGTGCAGTTATCACTCGCGCTATTTTGCGCGTCGCACTGTTTGTGCAGTTTACACTCGCGCTATTTTGCGCGTCGCACTGTTTTGTGCAGTTGACACTCGCGCTATTTTGCGCGTCGCACTGTGTGCAGTTCACACTCGCGCTATTTGCGCGTCGCACTGTTTTGTGCAGTTACACTCGCGCTATTTTGCGCGCGCACTTTTGTGCAGTTTACACTCGCGCTATTTTGCGCGTCGCACTGTTTTGTGCAGTTTATCACTCGCGCTATTTTGCGCGTCGCACTGTTTTGTGCAGTTTACACTCGCGCTATTTTGCGCGTCGCACTGTTTGTGCAGTTCACACTCGCGCTATTTTGCGCGTCGCACTGTTTTGTGCAGTTTATCACTCGCGCTATTTTGCGCGTCGCACTGTTTGTGCAGTTCACACTCGCGCTATTTTGCGCGTCGCACTGTTTTGTGCAGTTTATCTCGCGCTATTTTTCGCGTCGCACTGTTTTGTGCAGTTCACACTCGCGCTATTTGCGCGTCGCACTGTTTTGTGCAGTTTACACTCGCGCTATTTTGCGCGTCGCACTGTTTTGTGCAGTTTACACTCGCGCTATTTTGCGCGTCGCACTGTTTTGTGCAGTTTACACTCGCGCTATTTTGCGCGTCGCACTGTTTTGTGCAGTTGACACTCGCGCTATTTTGCGCGTCGCACTGTTTTGTGCAGTTTACACTCGCGCTATTTTGCGCGTCGCACTGTTTTGTGCAGTTTACACTCGCGCTATTTTGCGCGTCGCACTGTTTTGTGCAGTTGACACTCGCGCTATTTTGCGCGTCGCACTGTTTTGTGCAGTTTACACTCGCGCTATTTTGCGCGTCGCACTGTTTTGTGCAGTTTACACTCGCGCTATTTTGCGCGTCGCACTGTTTTGTGCAGTTCACACTCGCGCTATTTTGCGCGTCGCACTGTTTTGTGCAGTTTCACTCGCGCTATTTTGCGCGTCGCACTGTTTTGTGCAGTTTCACACTCGCGCTATTTTGCGCGTCGCACTGTTTGTGCAGTTTATCACTCGCGCTATTTTGCGCGTCGCACTGTTTTGTGCAGTTATCACTCGCGCTATTTTGCGCGTCGCACTGTTGTGCATTTACACTCGCGCTATTTTGCGCGTCGCACTGTTTTGTGCAGTTTACACTCGCGCTATTTTGCGCGTCGCACTGTTTGTGCAGTTCACACTCGCGCTATTTTGCGCGTCGCACTGTTTTGTGCAGTTCACACTCGCGCTATTTTGCGCGTCGCACTGTTTTGTGCAGTTCACACTCGCGCTATTTTGCGCGTCGCACTGTTTTGTGCAGTTATCACTCGCGCTATTTTGCGCGTCGCACTGTTTTGTGCAGTTTATCACTCGCGCTATTTTGCGCGTCGCACTGTTTTGTGCAGTTCACACCGCTATTTGCGCGTCGCACTGTTTTGTGCAGTTCACCACTCGCGCCTTTTGCGCGTCGCACTGTTTTGTGCAGTTCACACTCGCGCTATTTGCGCGTCGCACTGTTTTGTGCAGTTTACACTCGCGCTATTTTGCGCGTCGCACTGTTTTGTGCAGTTTACACTCGCGCTATTTTGCGCGTCGCACTGTTTTGTGCAGTTTACACTCGCGCTATTTTGCGCGTCGCACTTTTGTGCAGTTCACACTCGCGCTATTTTGCGCGTCGCACTGTTTTGTGCAGTTCACACTCGCGCTATTTTGCGCGTCGCACTGTTTTGTGCAGTTCACACTCGCGCTATTTTGCGCGTCGCACTGTTTTGTGCAGTTATCACTCGCGCTATTTTGCGCGTCGCACTGTTTTGTGCAGTTCACACTCGCGCTATTTTGCGCGTCGCACTTTTTTGTGCAGTTCCACTCGCGCTATTTTGCGCGTCGCACTGTTTTGTGCAGTTTCACACTCGCGCTATTTTGCGCGTCGCACTGTTTTGTGCAGTTTATCACTCGCGCTATTTTGCGCGTCGCACTTTGTGCAGTTTATCACTCGCGCTATTTTGCGCGTCGCACTGTTTTGTGCAGTTATCACTCGCGCTATTTTGCGCGTCGCACTGTTTTGTGCAGTTCACACTCGCGCTATTTGCGCGTCGCACTGTTTTGTGCAGTTTATCACTCGCGCTATTTTGCGCGTCGCACTGTTTTGTGCAGTTTACACTCGCGCTATTTTGCGCGTCGCACTGTTTTGTGCAGTTTATCACTCGCGCTATTTTGCGCGTCGCACTGTTTTGTGCAGTTTATCACTCGCGCTATTTTGCGCTCGCACTGTTTGTGCAGTTTATCACTCGCGCTATTTTGCGCGTCGCACTGTTTTGTGCAGTTACACTCGCGCTATTTGCGCGTCGCACTGTTTTGTGCAGTTCACACTCGCGCTATTTTGCGCGTCGCACTGTTTTGTGCAGTTTATCACTCGCGCTATTTTGCGCGTCGCACTGTTTGTGCAGTTTACACTCGCGCTATTTTGCGCGTCGCACTGTTTTGTGCAGTTTACACTCGCGCTATTTGCGCGTCGCACTGTTTTGTGCAGTTCACACTCGCGCTATTTTGCGCGTCGCACTGTTTTGTGCAGTTTACACTCGCGCTATTTTGCGCGTCGCACTGTTTTGTGCAGTTCACACTCGCGCTATTTTGCGCGTCGCACTGTTTTGTGCAGTTTACACTCGCGCTATTTTGCGCGTCGCACTTTTGTGCAGTTCACACTCGCGCTATTTTGCGCGTCGCACTGTTTTGTGCAGTTTACACTCGCGCTATTTTGCGCGTCGCACTGTTTTGTGCAGTTTATCACTCGCGCTATTTTGCGCGTCGCACTGTTTTTGTGCAGTTTATCACTCGCGCTTTTTGCGCGTCGCACTGTTTTGTGCAGTTCACACTCGCGCTATTTTGCGCGTCGCACACTTTTTGTGCAGTTTATCACTCGCGCTATTTTGCGCGTCGCACTGTTTTTGTGCAGTTTATCACTCGCGCTATTTTGCGCGTCGCACTGTTTTTGTGCAGTTTATCACTCGCGCTATTTTGCGCGTCGCACTGTTTTGTGCAGTTCACACTCGCGCTATTTTGCGCGTCGCACTGTTTTGTGCAGTTCCACTCGCGCTATTTTGCGCGTCGCACTTTTTGGCAGTTCACACTCGCGCTATTTTGCGCGTCGCACTGTTTTGTGCAGTTGACACTCGCGCTATTTTGCGCGTCGCACTGTTTTGTGCAGTTTATCACTCGCGCTATTTTGCGCGTCGCACTATTTTGTGCAGTTTGACACTCGCGCTATTTTGCGCGTCGCACTGTTTTGTGCAGTTCACACACGCGCTATTTTCCGCGTCGCACTATTTTGTGCAGTTCACACTCGCGCTATTTTGAGCGTCGCACTGTTTTGTGCAGTTGACACTCGCGCTATTTTGCGCGTCGCACTGTTTTGTACAGTTGACACTCGCGCTATTTTTTGCGTCGCACTGTTTTGTGCAGTTCAAACTCGTGCTATTTTGCGCGTCTCACTGTTTTTGTTCAGTTGACACTCGAGCTATTTTGCGCGTCACACCGTTTTGTGCAGTTCACACTCGCGCTATTTTGCGCGTCGCACTGTTTTGTGCAGTTCATCACTCGTGCTATTTTGCGCCTTGAACTGTTTTGTGCAGTTGACACTCGCGCTATTTTGCGCATCGCACTGTTTTGTGCAGTTCACACTCGCGCTATTTTGCGCGTCGTACTGTTTTGTGCCGTTCAAACTCGCGCTATTTTGCGCATCCCACTGTTTTGTGCAGTTTTCACTCGAGCGATTTTGCGCGTCACACTGTTTTGTGCAGTTCACACTCGCGCTATTTTGCGCGTCGCACTGTTTTGTGCCGTTTATCACTCGCGCTATTTTGCGAGTCGCTCTGTTTTGTGCAGTTGACGCTCGCGCTATTTTGCGCGTCGCACTATTTTGTACAGTTTATCACTCGCGCTATTTTACGCGTCGCACGGTGTTATGCAGTTGACACTCGCGCTATTTTGCGCGTCGCACTGTTTTGTGCGGTCGATACTCGCCCTATTTTGCGCGTCGCACTGTTTTGTGCCGTTGACACTCGCGCTATTTTGCGCGTCGCACTGTTTTGTGCAGTTCACACTCGCGCTATTTTGCCCGTCGCACTGTTTTGTGCAGTTGACACACGCGCTATTTTGCGCGTTGCACTGTTTTGTGCAGTTCACACTCGCGCTATTTTGCGCGTCGCACTGTTTTGTGCAGTTTATCACTCGCGCTATTTTGCGCGTCGCACTGTTTTGTGCAGTTATGACTCGCGCTATTTTGCGCGTCGCACTGTTTTGTGCAGTTTATCTCGTGCTATTTTGCGCCTCGCACTGTTTTGTGCATTGACAGTCACGCTATTTTGCTCGTCGCACTGGTTTGTGCAGTTCACACTCGCGTATTTTGCGCGTCGCACTGTTTTGCGCAGTTTAATCACTTGCGCTATTTTGCGCCCGCACTGCTTTGTGCAGTTGACACTCGCTATTTTGCGCGTCGCACTGTTTTGTGCAGTTTATCACTCGCGCTATTTTGCGTCGCACTGTTTTGTGCAGTTCATCACTCACGCTATTTTTTGCGTCGCACTGTTTTGTGCAGTTGACACTCGGCTATTTTGCGCGTCGCAATGTTTTGTGCAGTTCACACACGCGCTATTTTTCGCGTCGCACTGTTTTTGCAGTTCACACTCGCGCTATTTTGAGCGCCGCAATGTTTTGTGCAGTCGACAATCGAGCTATTTTGAGCGTCACACATTTTGTGCAGTTCACACTCTCGCTATTTTGCGCGTAGCACTGTTTTTTGCAGTTTATCACTCGCGCTATTTTGCGCGTCGCACTGTTTTGTGCAGTTTATGACTCGCCCTATTTATCGTCGCACGATTTTGTGTTTATGTTCACTCGCTATTTTGCGCGTCGCACTGTTTTGTGCAGTTGACACTCGCGCTATTTTGCGCGTCGCACTGTTTTGTGCAGTTCAAACTCGCGCTATTTTGCGCGTCCCACTATTTTGTGCAGTTGACACTCGAGCTATTTTGCGCGTCGCACCGTTTTGTGCAGTTCACACTCGCGCTATTTTGCGCGTCGCACTGTTTTGTGCAGTTTATCACTCGCGCTATTTTGCGCGTCGCACTATTTTGTGCAGTTGATGCTCGCGCTATTTTGCGCGTCGCACTGTTTTGTACAGTTTATCACTCGCGCTATTTTACGCGTCGCACGGTTTTCTGCAGTTGACACTCGCGCTATTTTGCGCGTCGCACTGTTTTGTGCAGTTGACACTCGCGCTATTTTGCGCGTCGCACTGTTTTGTGCGGTTGACACTCGCGCTATTTTGCGCGTCGCAATGTTTTGTGCAGTTCACACTCGCGCTATTTTGCGCGTCGCACTGTTTTGTGCAGTTCACACTCGCGCTATTTTCTGCGTCGCACTGTTTTGTGCAAGTTACACTCGCGCTATTTTGCGCTTCGCACTGTTTTGTGCAGTTTATCACTCGTGCTATTTTGCGCGTCGCACTGTTTTGTGCAGTTGACACTCGCGCTATTTTGCGCGTCGCACTGGTTTGTGCAGTTCACACTCGCGCTATTTTGCGCGTCGCACTGTTTTGCGCAGTTTATCACTTGCGCTATTTTGCGCCCCACACTGCTTTGTACAGTTGACACTCGCGCTATTTTGCACGTCGCACTGTTTTGTGCAGTTTATCACTCGCGCTATTTTGCGCGTCGCACTGTTTTGTGCAGTTCATCACTCGCGCTATTTTTTGCGTCGCACTGTTTTGTGCAGTTGACACTCGGGCTATTTTGCGCGTCGCAATGTTTTGTGCAGTTCACACACGCGCTATTTTTCGCGTCGCACTGTTTTGTGCAGTTCACACTCGCGCTATTTTGAGCGTCGCACTGTTTTGTGCAGTCGACAATCGAGCTATTTTGAGCGTCACACCATTTTGTGCAGTTCACACTCTCACTATTTTGCGCGTAGCACTGTTTTTTGCAGTTTATCACTCGCGCTATTTTGCGCGTCGCACTGTTTTGTGCAGTTTATGACTCGCCCTATTTTGCGCGTCGCACTATTTTGTGCAGTTTATCACTCGTGCTATTTTGCGCCTCGCACTGTTTTGTGCGGTTGACACTCGCGCTATTTTGCGCGTCGCACTGTTTTGTGCAGTTCAAACTCACGCCATTTTGCGCGTCCCACTATTTTGTGCAGTTGACACTCGAGCTATTTTGCGCGTCGCACCATTTTGTGCAGTTCATACTCGCGCTATTTTGCGCGTCGCACTATTTTGTGCAGTTTATCACTCGCGCTATTTGGCGCGTCGCACTATTTTGTGCAGTTGAGGCTCGCGCTATTTTGCGCGTCGCACTGTTTTGTACAGTTTATCACTCGCGCTATTTTACGCGTCGCACGGTTTTCTGCAGTTGACACTCGCGCTATTTTGGGCGTCGCACTGTTTTGTGCAGTTGACACTCGCGCTATTTTGCGCGTCGCACTGTTTTGTGCGGTTGACACTCGCGCTATTTTGCGCGTCGCAATGTTTTGTGCAGTTCACACTCGCGCTATTTTGCGCGTCGCACTGTTTTGTGCAGTTCACACTCGCGCTATTTTCGGCGTCGCACTGTTTTGTGCAGTTGACACTCGCGCTATTTTGCGCATCGCACTGTTTTGTGCAGTTTATCACTCGTGCTATTTTGCGCCTCGCACTGTTTTGTGCAGTTGACACTCGCGCTATTTTGCGCGTCGCACTGTTTTGTGCAGTTCACACTCGCGCTATTTTGCGCGTCGCACTGTTTTGTGCAGTTTATCACTTGCGCTATTTTGCGCCCCACACTGCTTTGTACAGTTGACACTCGCGCTATTTTGCGCGTCGCACTGTTTTGTGCAGTTTATCACTCGCGCTATTTTGCGCGTCGCACTGTTTTGTGCAGTTTATCACTTCGCGCTATTTTTTGCGTCGCACTGTTTTGTGCAGTTGACACTCGGGCTATTTTGCGCGTCGCAATGTTTTGTGCAGTTCACACGCGCTATTTTTCGCGTCGCACTGTTTTGTGCAGTTCACACTCGCGCTATTTTGAGCGTCGCACTGTTTTGTGCAGTTGACACTCGAGCCATTTTGAGCGTCACACCGTTTTGTGCAGTTCACACTCGCGCTATTTTGCGCATAGCACTGTTTTTTGCAGTTTATCACTCGCGCTATTTTCCGCGTCGCACTGTTTTGTGCAGTTTATGACTCGCCCTATTTTGCGCGTCGCACTGTTTTGTGCAGTTTATCACTCGTGCTATTTTGCGCCTCGCACTGTTTTGTGCGGTTGACACTCGCGCTATTTTGCGCGTCGCACTAGTTTGTGCAGTTCACACTCGCGCTATTTTGCGCGTCGCACTGTTTTGTGCAGTTCAAACTCGCGCTATTTTGCGCGTCCCACTATTTTGTGCAGTTGACACTCGAGCTATTTTGCGCGTCGCACCATTTTGTGCAGTTGACACTCGCGCTATTTTGCGCGTCGCACTATTTTGTGCAGTTTATCACTCGCGCTATTTGGCACGTCGCACTGTTTTGTGCAATTGAGGCTCGCGCTATTTTGCGCGTCGCACTGTTTTGTACAGTTTATCACTCGCGCTATTTTACGCGTCGCACGGTTTTCTGCAGTTGACACTCGCGCTATTTTGGGCGTCGCACTGTTTTGAGCAGTTGAGACTCGCGCTATTTTGCGCGTCGCACTGTTTTGTGCAGTTGACACTCGCGCTATTTTGAGCGTCGCACTGTTTTGTGCGGTTGACATTCGCGCTATTTTGCGCGTCGCACTGTTTTGTGCCATTGACACTCGCGCTATTTTGCGCGTCGCAATGTTTTGTGCAGTTCACACTCGCGCTATTTTGCGCGTCGCACTGTTTTGTGCAGTTCACACTCGCGCTATTTTCGGCGTCGCGCTGTTTTGTGCAGTTGACACTCGCGCTATTTTGCGCATCGCACTATTTTGTGCAGTTCACACTCGCGCTATTTTGCGCGTCGCACTGTTTTGTGCAGTTCAAACTCGCGCTATTTTGCGCATCCCACTGTTTTGTGCAGTTGACACTCGAGCGATTTTGCGCGTCGCACTGTTTTGTGCAGTTCACACTCGCGCTATTTTGCGCGTCGCACTGTTTTGTGCAGTTTATCACTCGCGCTATTTTGCGCGTCGCTCTGTTTTGTGCAGTTGACGCTCGCGCTATTTTGCGCGTCGCACTGTTTTGTACAGTTTATCACTCGCGCTATTTTACGCGTCGCATGGTGTTTATGCAGGTGACACTCGCGCTATTTTGCGCGTCGCACTATTTTGTACAGTTGACACTCGCGCTATTTTGCGCGTCGAACTGTTGTGTCCAGTTGACACTCGCGCTATTTTGCGCGTCGCACTGTTTTGTGCAGTTCACAATCGCGCTATTTTGCGCGTCGCACTGTTTTGTGCAGTTCACAGTCGCGCTATTTTGTGCGCCGCACTGTTTTGTGCAGTTCAAACTCGCGCTATTTTGCGCATCCCACTGTTTTGTGCAGTTGACACTCGAGCGATTTTGCGCGTCGCACTGTTTTGTGCAGTTCACACTCGCGCTATTTTGCGCGTCGCACTGTTTTGTGCAGTTTATCACACGCGCTATTTTGCGCGTCGCTCTGTTTTGTGCAGTTGACGCTCGCGCTATTTTGCACGTTGCACTGTTTTGTACAGTTTATCACTCGCGCTATTTTACGCGTCGCATGGTGTTATGCAGGTGACACTCGCGCTATTTTGCGCGTCGCACTATTTTGTACAGTTGACACTCGCGCTATTTTGCGCGTCGAACTGTTGTGTCCAGTTGACACTCGCGCTATTTTGCGCGTCGCACTGTTTTGTGCAGTTCACAATCGCGCTATTTTGCGCGTCGCACTGTTTTGTGCAGTTCACACTCGCGCTATTTTGCGCGTCGCACTGTTTTGTGCGGTTGACACTCGGCTATTTTGCGCGTCGCACTGTTTTGTGCCGTTGACACTCGCGCTATTTTGCGCGTCGTACTTTTTTGTACAGTTCACACTCGCGCTATTTTGCCCGTCGCACTGTTTTGTGCAGTTGACACTCGCGCTATTTTGCGCGTCGCACTGTTTTGTGCAGTTCACACTCGCGCTATTTTGCGCGTCGCACTGTTTTGTGCAGTTTATCACTCGCGCTATTTTGCGCGTCGCACTGTTTTGTGCAGTTTATGACTCGCCCTGTTTTGCGCGTCGCACTGTTTTGTGCAGTTCATCAGTCGTGCTATTTTGCGCCTCGCACTGTTTTGTGCAGTTGACACTCGCGCTATTTTGCGCGTCGCACTGGTTTGTGCAGTTCACACTCTCGCTATTTTGCGTGTCGCACTGTTTTGTGCAGTTTATCACTTGCGCTATTTTGCACCCCGCACTGTTTTGTGCAGTTGACACTCGCGCTATTTTGCGCGTCGCACTGTTTTGTGCAGTTTATCACTCGCGCTATTTTGCGCGTCGCACTGTTTTGTGCAGTTTATCACTCGCGCTATTTTTTGCGTCGCACTGTTTTGTGCAGTTGACACTCGCGCTATTTTGCGCGTCGCAATGTTTTGTGCAGTTCACACACGTGCTATTTTGCGCGTCGCACTGTTTTGTGCAGTTCACACTCGCGCTATTTTGAGCGTCGCACTGTTTTGTGCAGTTGACACTCGCGCTATTTTGCGCGTCGCACTGTTTTGTACAGTTGACACTCGCGCTATTTTGCGCGTCGCACTGTTTTTTGCAGTTCAAACTCGCGCTATTTTGTGCGTCGCACTGTTTTGTGCAGTTGACACTCGAGCTATTTTGCGCCTCACACCGTTTTGTGCAGTTCACACTCGCGCTATTTTGCGCGTAGCACTGTTTTGTGCAGTTTATCACTCGCGCAATTTTGCGCGTCGCACTGTTTTGTGCAGTTGACGGTCGCGCTATTTTGCGCGTCGCACGATTTTGTGCAGTTGACACTCGCGCTATTTTGCGCGTCGCACTGTTTTGTGCAGTTGACACTCGCGCTATTTTGCGCGTCGCACTGTTTTGTGCAGTTCAAACTCGCGCTATTTTGCGCGTCCCACTGTTTTGTGCAGTTGACACTCGAGCTATTTTGCGCGTCGCACCATTTTGTGCAGTTCACACTCGCGCTATTTTGCGCGTCGCACTGTTTTGTGCAGTTTATCACTCGCGCTATTTTGCGCGTCGCACTGTTTTTTACAGTTTATCACTCGCGCTATTTTACGCGTCACACGATTTTCTGCAGTTGACACTCGCGCTATTTTGCGCGTCGCACTGTTTTGTGCAGTTGACACTCGCGCTAGTTTGCGCGTCGCACTGTTTTGTGCAGTTTATCACTCGCGCTATTTTGCGCGTCGCACTGTTTTGTACAGTTTATCACTCGCGCTATTTTACGCATCGCACGATTTTCTGCAGTTGACAGTCGCGCTATTTTGCGCGTCGCATTGTTTTGTGCAGTTGACACTCGCGCTATTTTGCGCGTCGCACTGTTTTGTGCCATTGACACTCGCGCTATTTTGTGCGTCGCACTGTTTTGTGCAGTTGACACTCGCGCTGTTTTGCGCGTCGCACTGTTTTGTGCGGTTGACACTCGCGCTATTTTGCGCGTCGCACTATTTTGTGCCGCTGACACTCGCGCGATTTTGCGCGTCGCACTGTTTTGTGCAGTTCACACTCGTGCTATTTTGCCCGTCGCACTATTTTGTGCAGTTGACACTCGCGCTATTTTGCGCGTCGCACTGTTTTGTGCAGTTCACAATCGCGCTATTTTGCGCGTCGCACTGTTTTGTGCAGTTTATCACTCGCGCTATTTTGCGCGTCGCACTGTTTTGTGCAGTTTATGACTCACCCTATTTTGCGCGTCGCACTGTTTTGTGCAGTTTATCACTCGTGCTATTTTGCGCCTCGCACTGTTTTGTGCGGTTGACACTCGCGCTATTTTACGCGTCGCACAGGTTTGTGCAGTTCACACTTGCGCTATTTTGCGCGTCGCACTGTTTTGCGCAGTTTATCACTTGCGCTATTTTGCGCCTCGCAATGTTTTGTGCAGTTGACACTCGCGCTATTTTGCGCGTCGCACTGTTTTGTGCAGTTTATCACTCGCGGTATTTTGCGCGTCGCACTGTTTTGTGCAGTTGACACTCGCGCTATTTTGCGCGTCGCAATGTTTTGTGCAGTTGACACTGACGCTATTTTGCACGTCGCACTGTTTTGTGCAGTTGACACTCGCCCTATTTTGCGCGTCGCACTTTTTTGTACAGTTGACGCTCGCGCTATTTTGCGCGTCGCACTGTTTTGTGCAGTTCGAACTCGCGCTATTTTGCGCGTCGCACTGTTTTGTGCAGTTGACACTCGCGCTATTTTGCGCGTCGCAATGTTTTGTGCAGTTGACACTCCCGCTATTTTGCACGTCGCACTGTTTTGTGCAGTTGACACTCGCGCTATTTTGCGCGTCGCACTATTTTGTACAGTTGACACTCGCGCTATTTTGCGCGTCGCACTGTTTTGTGCAGTTCGAACTCGCGCTATTTTGCGCGTCGCACTGTTTTGTGCAGTTGACACTCGAGCTATTTTGCACGTCGCACCGTTTTGTGCAGTTCACACTCGCGCTATTTTGCGCGTAGCACTATTTTGTGCAGTTTATCACTCGCGCTATTTTGCGCGTCGCACTGTTTTGTGCAGTTGACGCTCGCGCTATTTTGCGTGTCGCACTGTTTTGTACAGTTTATCACTCGCGCTATTTTACGCGTCGCACGATTTTGTGCAGTTGACACTCGCGCTATTTTGCGCGTCGCACTGTTTTGTGCAGTTGACACTCGCGATATTTTGCGCGTCGCACTGTTTTGCGCAGTTCAAACTCGCGCTATTTTGCGCGTCCCACGGTTTTGTGCAGTTGACACTCGAGCTATTTTGCGCGTCGCACCGTTTTGTGCAGTTCACACTCGCGCTATTTTGCGCGTCGCACTGTTTTCCGTAGTTTATCACTCGCGCTATTTTCCGCGTCGCACTGTTTGTTTTTGTGCAGTTGACACTCGCGCTATTTTGCGCGTCGCACTTTTTTGTGCAGTTGACACTCGCGCTATTTTGCGCGTCGCACTTTTTGTGCAGTTGACACTCGCGCTATTTTGCGCGTCGCACTGTTTTGTGCAGTTGACACTCGCGCTATTTTGCGCGTCGCACTGTTTTGTGCAGTTGACACTCGCGCTATTTTGCGCGTCGCACTGTTTTGTGCAGTTGACACTCGCGCTATTTTGCGCGTCGCACTGTTTTGTGCAGTTGACACTCGCGCTATTTTGCGCGTCGCACTGTTTTGTGCAGTTGACACTCGCGCTATTTTGCGCGTCGCACTGTTTTGTGCAGTTGACACTCGCGCTATTTTGCGCGTCGCACTGTTTTGTGCAGTTGACACTCGCGCTATTTTGCGCGTCGCACTGTTTTGTGCAGTTGACACTCGCGCTATTTTGCGCGTCGCACTGTTTTGTGCAGTTGACACTCGCGCTATTTTGCGCGTCGCACTGTTTTGTGCAGTTGACACTCGCGCTATTTTGCGCGTCGCACTGTTTTGTGCAGTTGACACTCGCGCTATTTTGCGCGTCGCACTGTTTTGTGCAGTTGACACTCGCGCTATTTTGCGCGTCGCACTGTTTTGTGCAGTTGACACTCGCGCTATTTTGCGCGTCGCACTGTTTTGTGCAGTTGACACTCGCGCTATTTTGCGCGTCGCACTGTTTTGTGCAGTTGACACTCGCGCTATTTTGCGCGTCGCACTGTTTTGTGCAGTTGACACTCGCGCTATTTTGCGCGTCGCACTGTTTTGTGCAGTTGACACTCGCGCTATTTTGCGCGTCGCACTGTTTTGTGCAGTTGACACTCGCGCTATTTTGCGCGTCGCACTGTTTTGTGCAGTTGACACTCGCGCTATTTTGCGCGTCGCACTGTTTTGTGCAGTTGACACTCGCGCTATTTTGCGCGTCGCACTGTTTTGTGCAGTTGACACTCGCGCTATTTTGCGCGTCGCACTGTTTTGTGCAGTTGACACTCGCGCTATTTTGCGCGTCGCACTGTTTTGTGCAGTTGACACTCGCGCTATTTTGCGCGTCGCACTGTTTTGTGCAGTTGACACTCGCGCTATTTTGCGCGTCGCACTGTTTTGTGCAGTTGACACTCGCGCTATTTTGCGCGTCGCACTGTTTTGTGCAGTTGACACTCGCGCTATTTTGCGCGTCGCACTGTTTTGTGCAGTTGACACTCGCGCTATTTTGCGCGTCGCACTGTTTTGTGCAGTTGACACTCGCGCTATTTTGCGCGTCGCACTGTTTTGTGCAGTTGACACTCGCGCTATTTTGCGCGTCGCACTGTTTTGTGCAGTTGACACTCGCGCTATTTTGCGCGTCGCACTGTTTTGTGCAGTTGACACTCGCGCTATTTTGCGCGTCGCACTGTTTTGTGCAGTTGACACTCGCGCTATTTTGCGCGTCGCACTGTTTTGTGCAGTTGACACTCGCGCTATTTTGCGCGTCGCACTGTTTTGTGCAGTTGACACTCGCGCTATTTTGCGCGTCGCACTGTTTTGTGCAGTTGACACTCGCGCTATTTTGCGCGTCGCACTGTTTTGTGCAGTTGACACTCGCGCTATTTTGCGCGTCGCACTGTTTTGTGCAGTTGACACTCGCGCTATTTTGCGCGTCGCACTGTTTTGTGCAGTTGACACTCGCGCTATTTTGCGCGTCGCACTGTTTTGTGCAGTTGACACTCGCGCTATTTTGCGCGTCGCACTGTTTTGTGCAGTTGACACTCGCGCTATTTTGCGCGTCGCACTGTTTTGTGCAGTTGACACTCGCGCTATTTTGCGCGTCGCACTGTTTTGTGCAGTTGACACTCGCGCTATTTTGCGCGTCGCACTGTTTTGTGCAGTTGACACTCGCGCTATTTTGCGCGTCGCACTGTTTTGTGCAGTTGACACTCGCGCTATTTTGCGCGTCGCACTGTTTTGTGCAGTTGACACTCGCGCTATTTTGCGCGTCGCACTGTTTTGTGCAGTTGACACTCGCGCTATTTTGCGCGTCGCACTGTTTTGTGCAGTTGACACTCGCGCTATTTTGCGCGTCGCACTGTTTTGTGCAGTTGACACTCGCGCTATTTTGCGCGTCGCACTGTTTTGTGCAGTTGACACTCGCGCTATTTTGCGCGTCGCACTGTTTTGTGCAGTTGACACTCGCGCTATTTTGCGCGTCGCACTGTTTTGTGCAGTTGACACTCGCGCTATTTTGCGCGTCGCACTGTTTTGTGCAGTTGACACTCGCGCTATTTTGCGCGTCGCACTGTTTTGTGCAGTTGACACTCGCGCTATTTTGCGCGTCGCACTGTTTTGTGCAGTTGACACTCGCGCTATTTTGCGCGTCGCACTGTTTTGTGCAGTTGACACTCGCGCTATTTTGCGCGTCGCACTGTTTTGTGCAGTTGACACTCGCGCTATTTTGCGCGTCGCACTGTTTTGTGCAGTTGACACTCGCGCTATTTTGCGCGTCGCACTGTTTTGTGCAGTTGACACTCGCGCTATTTTGCGCGTCGCACTGTTTTGTGCAGTTGACACTCGCGCTATTTTGCGCGTCGCACTGTTTTGTGCAGTTGACACTCGCGCTATTTTGCGCGTCGCACTGTTTTGTGCAGTTGACACTCGCGCTATTTTGCGCGTCGCACTGTTTTGTGCAGTTGACACTCGCGCTATTTTGCGCGTCGCACTGTTTTGTGCAGTTGACACTCGCGCTATTTTGCGCGTCGCACTGTTTTGTGCAGTTGACACTCGCGCTATTTTGCGCGTCGCACTGTTTTGTGCAGTTGACACTCGCGCTATTTTGCGCGTCGCACTGTTTTGTGCAGTTGACACTCGCGCTATTTTGCGCGTCGCACTGTTTTGTGCAGTTGACACTCGCGCTATTTTGCGCGTCGCACTGTTTTGTGCAGTTGACACTCGCGCTATTTTGCGCGTCGCACTGTTTTGTGCAGTTGACACTCGCGCTATTTTGCGCGTCGCACTGTTTTGTGCAGTTGACACTCGCGCTATTTTGCGCGTCGCACTGTTTGTGCAGTTGACACTCGCGCTATTTTGCGCGTCGCACTGGTTTGGGCAATTGGAACTTCGGGTATTTTTCCGCGCCGACTTGTTTTGTGCAGTTGACACTCGCGCTATTTTGCGCGTCGCACTGTTTTGTGCAGTTGACACTCGCGCTATTTTGCGCGTCGCACTGTTTTGTGCAGTTGACACTCGCGCTATTTTGCGCGTCGCACTGTTTTGTGCAGTTGACACTCGCGCTATTTTGCGCGTCGCACTGTTTTGTGCAGTTGACACTCGCGCTATTTTGCGCGTCGCACTGTTTTGTGCAGTTGACACTCGCGCTATTTTGCGCGTCGCACTGTTTTGTGCAGTTGACACTCGCGCTATTTTGCGCGTCGCACTGTTTTGTGCAGTTGACACTCGCGCTATTTTGCGCGTCGCACTGTTTTGTGCAGTTGACACTCGCGCTATTTTGCGCGTCGCACTGTTTTGTGCAGTTGACACTCGCGCTATTTTGCGCGTCGCACTGTTTTGTGCAGTTGACACTCGCGCTATTTTGCGCGTCGCACTGTTTTGTGCAGTTGACACTCGCGCTATTTTGCGCGTCGCACTGTTTTGTGCAGTTGACACTCGCGCTATTTTGCGCGTCGCACTGTTTTGTGCAGTTGACACTCGCGCTATTTTGCGCGTCGCACTGTTTTGTGCAGTTGACACTCGCGCTATTTTGCGCGTCGCACTGTTTTGTGCAGTTGACACTCGCGCTATTTTGCGCGTCGCACTGTTTTGTGCAGTTGACACTCGCGCTATTTTGCGCGTCGCACTGTTTTGTGCAGTTGACACTCGCGCTATTTTGCGCGTCGCACTGTTTTGTGCAGTTGACACTCGCGCTATTTTGCGCGTCGCACTGTTTTGTGCAGTTGACACTCGCGCTATTTTGCGCGTCGCACTGTTTTGTGCAGTTGACACTCGCGCTATTTTGCGCGTCGCACTGTTTTGTGCAGTTGACACTCGCGCTATTTTGCGCGTCGCACTGTTTTGTGCAGTTGACACTCGCGCTATTTTGCGCGTCGCACTGTTTTGTGCAGTTGACACTCGCGCTATTTTGCGCGTCGCACTGTTTTGTGCAGTTGACACTCGCGCTATTTTGCGCGTCGCACTGTTTTGTGCAGTTGACACTCGCGCTATTTTGCGCGTCGCACTGTTTTGTGCAGTTGACACTCGCGCTATTTTGCGCGTCGCACTGTTTTGTGCAGTTGACACTCGCGCTATTTTGCGCGTCGCACTGTTTTGTGCAGTTGACACTCGCGCTATTTTGCGCGTCGCACTGTTTTGTGCAGTTGACACTCGCGCTATTTTGCGCGTCGCACTGTTTTGTGCAGTTGACACTCGCGCTATTTTGCGCGTCGCACTGTTTTGTGCAGTTGACACTCGCGCTATTTTGCGCGTCGCACTGTTTTGTGCAGTTGACACTCGCGCTATTTTGCGCGTCGCACTGTTTTGTGCAGTTGACACTCGCGCTATTTTGCGCGTCGCACTGTTTTGTGCAGTTGACACTCGCGCTATTTTGCGCGTCGCACTGTTTTGTGCAGTTGACACTCGCGCTATTTTGCGCGTCGCACTGTTTTGTGCAGTTGACACTCGCGCTATTTTGCGCGTCGCACTGTTTTGTGCAGTTGACACTCGCGCTATTTTGCGCGTCGCACTGTTTTGTGCAGTTGACACTCGCGCTATTTTGCGCGTCGCACTGTTTTGTGCAGTTGACACTCGCGCTATTTTGCGCGTCGCACTGTTTTGTGCAGTTGACACTCGCGCTATTTTGCGCGTCGCACTGTTTTGTGCAGTTGACACTCGCGCTATTTTGCGCGTCGCACTGTTTTGTGCAGTTGACACTCGCGCTATTTTGCGCGTCGCACTGTTTTGTGCAGTTGACACTCGCGCTATTTTGCGCGTCGCACTGTTTTGTGCAGTTGACACTCGCGCTATTTTGCGCGTCGCACTGTTTTGTGCAGTTGACACTCGCGCTATTTTGCGCGTCGCACTGTTTTGTGCAGTTGACACTCGCGCTATTTTGCGCGTCGCACTGTTTTGTGCAGTTGACACTCGCGCTATTTTGCGCGTCGCACTGTTTTGTGCAGTTGACACTCGCGCTATTTTGCGCGTCGCACTGTTTTGTGCAGTTGACACTCGCGCTATTTTGCGCGTCGCACTGTTTTGTGCAGTTGACACTCGCGCTATTTTGCGCGTCGCACTGTTTTGTGCAGTTGACACTCGCGCTATTTTGCGCGTCGCACTGTTTTGTGCAGTTGACACTCGCGCTATTTTGCGCGTCGCACTGTTTTGTGCAGTTGACACTCGCGCTATTTTGCGCGTCGCACTGTTTTGTGCAGTTGACACTCGCGCTATTTTGCGCGTCGCACTGTTTTGTGCAGTTGACACTCGCGCTATTTTGCGCGTCGCACTGTTTTGTGCAGTTGACACTCGCGCTATTTTGCGCGTCGCACTGTTTTGTGCAGTTGACACTCGCGCTATTTTGCGCGTCGCACTGTTTTGTGCAGTTGACACTCGCGCTATTTTGCGCGTCGCACTGTTTTGTGCAGTTGACACTCGCGCTATTTTGCGCGTCGCACTGTTTTGTGCAGTTGACACTCGCGCTATTTTGCGCGTCGCACTGTTTTGTGCAGTTGACACTCGCGCTATTTTGCGCGTCGCACTGTTTTGTGCAGTTGACACTCGCGCTATTTTGCGCGTCGCACTGTTTTGTGCAGTTGACACTCGCGCTATTTTGCGCGTCGCACTGTTTTGTGCAGTTGACACTCGCGCTATTTTGCGCGTCGCACTGTTTTGTGCAGTTGACACTCGCGCTATTTTGCGCGTCGCACTGTTTTGTGCAGTTGACACTCGCGCTATTTTGCGCGTCGCACTGTTTTGTGCAGTTGACACTCGCGCTATTTTGCGCGTCGCACTGTTTTGTGCAGTTGACACTCGCGCTATTTTGCGCGTCGCACTGTTTTGTGCAGTTGACACTCGCGCTATTTTGCGCGTCGCACTGTTTTGTGCAGTTGACACTCGCGCTATTTTGCGCGTCGCACTGTTTTGTGCAGTTGACACTCGCGCTATTTTGCGCGTCGCACTGTTTTGTGCAGTTGACACTCGCGCTATTTTGCGCGTCGCACTGTTTTGTGCAGTTGACACTCGCGCTATTTTGCGCGTCGCACTGTTTTGTGCAGTTGACACTCGCGCTATTTTGCGCGTCGCACTGTTTTGTGCAGTTGACACTCGCGCTATTTTGCGCGTCGCACTGTTTTGTGCAGTTGACACTCGCGCTATTTTGCGCGTCGCACTGTTTTGTGCAGTTGACACTCGCGCTATTTTGCGCGTCGCACTGTTTTGTGCAGTTGACACTCGCGCTATTTTGCGCGTCGCACTGTTTTGTGCAGTTGACACTCGCGCTATTTTGCGCGTCGCACTGTTTTGTGCAGTTGACACTCGCGCTATTTTGCGCGTCGCACTGTTTTGTGCAGTTGACACTCGCGCTATTTTGCGCGTCGCACTGTTTTGTGCAGTTGACACTCGCGCTATTTTGCGCGTCGCACTGTTTTGTGCAGTTGACACTCGCGCTATTTTGCGCGTCGCACTGTTTTGTGCAGTTGACACTCGCGCTATTTTGCGCGTCGCACTGTTTTGTGCAGTTGACACTCGCGCTATTTTGCGCGTCGCACTGTTTTGTGCAGTTGACACTCGCGCTATTTTGCGCGTCGCACTGTTTTGTGCAGTTGACACTCGCGCTATTTTGCGCGTCGCACTGTTTTGTGCAGTTGACACTCGCGCTATTTTGCGCGTCGCACTGTTTTGTGCAGTTGACACTCGCGCTATTTTGCGCGTCGCACTGTTTTGTGCAGTTGACACTCGCGCTATTTTGCGCGTCGCACTGTTTTGTGCAGTTGACACTCGCGCTATTTTGCGCGTCGCACTGTTTTGTGCAGTTGACACTCGCGCTATTTTGCGCGTCGCACTGTTTTGTGCAGTTGACACTCGCGCTATTTTGCGCGTCGCACTGTTTTGTGCAGTTGACACTCGCGCTATTTTGCGCGTCGCACTGTTTTGTGCAGTTGACACTCGCGCTATTTTGCGCGTCGCACTGTTTTGTGCAGTTGACACTCGCGCTATTTTGCGCGTCGCACTGTTTTGTGCAGTTGACACTCGCGCTATTTTGCGCGTCGCACTGTTTTGTGCAGTTGACACTCGCGCTATTTTGCGCGTCGCACTGTTTTGTGCAGTTGACACTCGCGCTATTTTGCGCGTCGCACTGTTTTGTGCAGTTGACACTCGCGCTATTTTGCGCGTCGCACTGTTTTGTGCAGTTGACACTCGCGCTATTTTGCGCGTCGCACTGTTTTGTGCAGTTGACACTCGCGCTATTTTGCGCGTCGCACTGTTTTGTGCAGTTGACACTCGCGCTATTTTGCGCGTCGCACTGTTTTGTGCAGTTGACACTCGCGCTATTTTGCGCGTCGCACTGTTTTGTGCAGTTGACACTCGCGCTATTTTGCGCGTCGCACTGTTTTGTGCAGTTGACACTCGCGCTATTTTGCGCGTCGCACTGTTTTGTGCAGTTGACACTCGCGCTATTTTGCGCGTCGCACTGTTTTGTGCAGTTGACACTCGCGCTATTTTGCGCGTCGCACTGTTTTGTGCAGTTGACACTCGCGCTATTTTGCGCGTCGCACTGTTTTGTGCAGTTGACACTCGCGCTATTTTGCGCGTCGCACTGTTTTGTGCAGTTGACACTCGCGCTATTTTGCGCGTCGCACTGTTTTGTGCAGTTGACACTCGCGCTATTTTGCGCGTCGCACTGTTTTGTGCAGTTGACACTCGCGCTATTTTGCGCGTCGCACTGTTTTGTGCAGTTGACACTCGCGCTATTTTGCGCGTCGCACTGTTTTGTGCAGTTGACACTCGCGCTATTTTGCGCGTCGCACTGTTTTGTGCAGTTGACACTCGCGCTATTTTGCGCGTCGCACTGTTTTGTGCAGTTGACACTCGCGCTATTTTGCGCGTCGCACTGTTTTGTGCAGTTGACACTCGCGCTATTTTGCGCGTCGCACTGTTTTGTGCAGTTGACACTCGCGCTATTTTGCGCGTCGCACTGTTTTGTGCAGTTGACACTCGCGCTATTTTGCGCGTCGCACTGTTTTGTGCAGTTGACACTCGCGCTATTTTGCGCGTCGCACTGTTTTGTGCAGTTGACACTCGCGCTATTTTGCGCGTCGCACTGTTTTGTGCAGTTGACACTCGCGCTATTTTGCGCGTCGCACTGTTTTGTGCAGTTGACACTCGCGCTATTTTGCGCGTCGCACTGTTTTGTGCAGTTGACACTCGCGCTATTTTGCGCGTCGCACTGTTTTGTGCAGTTGACACTCGCGCTATTTTGCGCGTCGCACTGTTTTGTGCAGTTGACACTCGCGCTATTTTGCGCGTCGCACTGTTTTGTGCAGTTGACACTCGCGCTATTTTGCGCGTCGCACTGTTTTGTGCAGTTGACACTCGCGCTATTTTGCGCGTCGCACTGTTTTGTGCAGTTGACACTCGCGCTATTTTGCGCGTCGCACTGTTTTGTGCAGTTGACACTCGCGCTATTTTGCGCGTCGCACTGTTTTGTGCAGTTGACACTCGCGCTATTTTGCGCGTCGCACTGTTTTGTGCAGTTGACACTCGCGCTATTTTGCGCGTCGCACTGTTTTGTGCAGTTGACACTCGCGCTATTTTGCGCGTCGCACTGTTTTGTGCAGTTGACACTCGCGCTATTTTGCGCGTCGCACTGTTTTGTGCAGTTGACACTCGCGCTATTTTGCGCGTCGCACTGTTTTGTGCAGTTGACACTCGCGCTATTTTGCGCGTCGCACTGTTTTGTGCAGTTGACACTCGCGCTATTTTGCGCGTCGCACTGTTTTGTGCAGTTGACACTCGCGCTATTTTGCGCGTCGCACTGTTTTGTGCAGTTGACACTCGCGCTATTTTGCGCGTCGCACTGTTTTGTGCAGTTGACACTCGCGCTATTTTGCGCGTCGCACTGTTTTGTGCAGTTGACACTCGCGCTATTTTGCGCGTCGCACTGTTTTGTGCAGTTGACACTCGCGCTATTTTGCGCGTCGCACTGTTTTGTGCAGTTGACACTCGCGCTATTTTGCGCGTCGCACTGTTTTGTGCAGTTGACACTCGCGCTATTTTGCGCGTCGCACTGTTTTGTGCAGTTGACACTCGCGCTATTTTGCGCGTCGCACTGTTTTGTGCAGTTGACACTCGCGCTATTTTGCGCGTCGCACTGTTTTGTGCAGTTGACACTCGCGCTATTTTGCGCGTCGCACTGTTTTGTGCAGTTGACACTCGCGCTATTTTGCGCGTCGCACTGTTTTGTGCAGTTGACACTCGCGCTATTTTGCGCGTCGCACTGTTTTGTGCAGTTGACACTCGCGCTATTTTGCGCGTCGCACTGTTTTGTGCAGTTGACACTCGCGCTATTTTGCGCGTCGCACTGTTTTGTGCAGTTGACACTCGCGCTATTTTGCGCGTCGCACTGTTTTGTGCAGTTGACACTCGCGCTATTTTGCGCGTCGCACTGTTTTGTGCAGTTGACACTCGCGCTATTTTGCGCGTCGCACTGTTTTGTGCAGTTGACACTCGCGCTATTTTGCGCGTCGCACTGTTTTGTGCAGTTGACACTCGCGCTATTTTGCGCGTCGCACTGTTTTGTGCAGTTGACACTCGCGCTATTTTGCGCGTCGCACTGTTTTGTGCAGTTGACACTCGCGCTATTTTGCGCGTCGCACTGTTTTGTGCAGTTGACACTCGCGCTATTTTGCGCGTCGCACTGTTTTGTGCAGTTGACACTCGCGCTATTTTGCGCGTCGCACTGTTTTGTGCAGTTGACACTCGCGCTATTTTGCGCGTCGCACTGTTTTGTGCAGTTGACACTCGCGCTATTTTGCGCGTCGCACTGTTTTGTGCAGTTGACACTCGCGCTATTTTGCGCGTCGCACTGTTTTGTGCAGTTACACTCGCGCTATTTTGCGCGTCGCACTGTTTTGTGCAGTTGACACTCGCGCTATTTTGCGCGTCGCACTGTTTTGTGCAGTTGACACTCGCGCTATTTTGCGCGTCGCACTGTTTTGTGCAGTTGACACTCGCGCTATTTTGCGCGTCGCACTGTTTTGTGCAGTTGACACTCGCGCTATTTTGCGCGTCGCACTGTTTTGTGCAGTTGACACTCGCGCTATTTTGCGCGTCGCACTGTTTTGTGCAGTTGACACTCGCGCTATTTTGCGCGTCGCACTGTTTTGTGCAGTTGACACTCGCGCTATTTTGCGCGTCGCACTGTTTTGTGCAGTTGACACTCGCGCTATTTTGCGCGTCGCACTGTTTTGTGCAGTTGACACTCGCGCTATTTTGCGCGTCGCACTGTTTTGTGCAGTTGACACTCGCGCTATTTTGCGCGTCGCACTGTTTTGTGCAGTTGACACTCGCGCTATTTTGCGCGTCGCACTGTTTTGTGCAGTTGACACTCGCGCTATTTTGCGCGTCGCACTGTTTTGTGCAGTTGACACTCGCGCTATTTTGCGCGTCGCACTGTTTTGTGCAGTTGACACTCGCGCTATTTTGCGCGTCGCACTGTTTTGTGCAGTTGACACTCGCGCTATTTTGCGCGTCGCACTGTTTTGTGCAGTTGACACTCGCGCTATTTTGCGCGTCGCACTGTTTTGTGCAGTTGACACTCGCGCTATTTTGCGCGTCGCACTGTTTTGTGCAGTTGACACTCGCGCTATTTTGCGCGTCGCACTGTTTTGTGCAGTTGACACTCGCGCTATTTTGCGCGTCGCACTGTTTTGTGCAGTTGACACTCGCGCTATTTTGCGCGTCGCACTGTTTTGTGCAGTTGACACTCGCGCTATTTTGCGCGTCGCACTGTTTTGTGCAGTTGACACTCGCGCTATTTTGCGCGTCGCACTGTTTTGTGCAGTTGACACTCGCGCTATTTTGCGCGTCGCACTGTTTTGTGCAGTTGACACTCGCGCTATTTTGCGCGTCGCACTGTTTTGTGCAGTTGACACTCGCGCTATTTTGCGCGTCGCACTGTTTTGTGCAGTTGACACTCGCGCTATTTTGCGCGTCGCACTGTTTTGTGCAGTTGACACTCGCGCTATTTTGCGCGTCGCACTGTTTTGTGCAGTTGACACTCGCGCTATTTTGCGCGTCGCACTGTTTTGTGCAGTTGACACTCGCGCTATTTTGCGCGTCGCACTGTTTTGTGCAGTTGACACTCGCGCTATTTTGCGCGTCGCACTGTTTTGTGCAGTTGACACTCGCCTATGCGTTTTGCGCGTCGCACTGTTTTGTGCAGTTGACACTCGCGCTATTTTGCGCGTCGCACTGTTTTGTGCAGTTGACACTCGCGCTATTTTGCGCGTCGCACTGTTTTGTGCAGTTGACACTCGCGCTATTTTGCGCGTCGCACTGTTTTGTGCAGTTGACACTCGCGCTATTTTGCGCGTCGCACTGTTTTGTGCAGTTGACACTCGCGCTATTTTGCGCGTCGCACTGTTTTGTGCAGTTGACACTCGCGCTATTTTGCGCGTCGCACTGTTTTGTGCAGTTGACACTCGCGCTATTTTGCGCGTCGCACTGTTTTGTGCAGTTGACACTCGCGCTATTTTGCGCGTCGCACTGTTTTGTGCAGTTGACACTCGCGCTATTTTGCGCGTCGCACTGTTTTGTGCAGTTGACACTCGCGCTATTTTGCGCGTCGCACTGTTTTGTGCAGTTGACACTCGCGCTATTTTGCGCGTCGCACTGTTTTGTGCAGTTGACACTCGCGCTATTTTGCGCGTCGCACTGTTTTGTGCAGTTGACACTCGCGCTATTTTGCGCGTCGCACTGTTTTGTGCAGTTGACACTCGCGCTATTTTGCGCGTCGCACTGTTTTGTGCAGTTGACACTCGCGCTATTTTGCGCGTCGCACTGTTTTGTGCAGTTGACACTCGCGCTATTTTGCGCGTCGCACTGTTTTGTGCAGTTGACACTCGCGCTATTTTGCGCGTCGCACTGTTTTGTGCAGTTGACACTCGCGCTATTTTGCGCGTCGCACTGTTTTGTGCAGTTGACACTCGCGCTATTTTGCGCGTCGCACTGTTTTGTGCAGTTGACACTCGCGCTATTTTGCGCGTCGCACTGTTTTGTGCAGTTGACACTCGCGCTATTTTGCGCGTCGCACTGTTTTGTGCAGTTGACACTCGCGCTATTTTGCGCGTCGCACTGTTTTGTGCAGTTGACACTCGCGCTATTTTGCGCGTCGCACTGTTTTGTGCAGTTGACACTCGCGCTATTTTGCGCGTCGCACTGTTTTGTGCAGTTGACACTCGCGCTATTTTGCGCGTCGCACTGTTTTGTGCAGTTGACACTCGCGCTATTTTGCGCGTCGCACTGTTTTGTGCAGTTGACACTCGCGCTATTTTGCGCGTCGCACTGTTTTGTGCAGTTGACACTCGCGCTATTTTGCGCGTCGCACTGTTTTGTGCAGTTGACACTCGCGCTATTTTGCGCGTCGCACTGTTTTGTGCAGTTGACACTCGCGCTATTTTGCGCGTCGCACTGTTTTGTGCAGTTGACACTCGCGCTATTTTGCGCGTCGCACTGTTTTGTGCAGTTGACACTCGCGCTATTTTGCGCGTCGCACTGTTTTGTGCAGTTGACACTCGCGCTATTTTGCGCGTCGCACTGTTTTGTGCAGTTGACACTCGCGCTATTTTGCGCGTCGCACTGTTTTGTGCAGTTGACACTCGCGCTATTTTGCGCGTCGCACTGTTTTGTGCAGTTGACACTCGCGCTATTTTGCGCGTCGCACTGTTTTGTGCAGTTGACACTCGCGCTATTTTGCGCGTCGCACTGTTTTGTGCAGTTGACACTCGCGCTATTTTGCGCGTCGCACTGTTTTGTGCAGTTGACACTCGCGCTATTTTGCGCGTCGCACTGTTTTGTGCAGTTGACACTCGCGCTATTTTGCGCGTCGCACTGTTTTGTGCAGTTGACACTCGCGCTATTTTGCGCGTCGCACTGTTTTGTGCAGTTGACACTCGCGCTATTTTGCGCGTCGCACTGTTTTGTGCAGTTGACACTCGCGCTATTTTGCGCGTCGCACTGTTTTGTGCAGTTGACACTCGCGCTATTTTGCGCGTCGCACGTTTTGTGCAGTTGACACTCGCGCTATTTTGCGCGTCGCACTGTTTTGTGCAGTTGACACTCGCGCTATTTTGCGCGTCGCACTGTTTTGTGCAGTTGACACTCGCGCTATTTTGCGCGTCGCACTGTTTTGTGCAGTTGACACTCGCGCTATTTTGCGCGTCGCACTGTTTTGTGCAGTTGACACTCGCGCTATTTTGCGCGTCGCACTGTTTTGTGCAGTTGACACTCGCGCTATTTTGCGCGTCGCACTGTTTTGTGCAGTTGACACTCGCGCTATTTTGCGCGTCGCACTGTTTTGTGCAGTTGACACTCGCGCTATTTTGCGCGTCGCACTGTTTTGTGCAGTTGACACTCGCGCTATTTTGCGCGTCGCACTGTTTTGTGCAGTTGACACTCGCGCTATTTTGCGCGTCGCACTGTTTTGTGCAGTTGACACTCGCGCTATTTTGCGCGTCGCACTGTTTTGTGCAGTTGACACTCGCGCTATTTTGCGCGTCGCACTGTTTTGTGCAGTTGACACTCGCGCTATTTTGCGCGTCGCACTGTTTTGTGCAGTTGACACTCGCGCTATTTTGCGCGTCGCACTGTTTTGTGCAGTTGACACTCGCGCTATTTTGCGCGTCGCACTGTTTTGTGCAGTTGACACTCGCGCTATTTTGCGCATCATCTTGCCCTATGCACCATGGTCTGGCGAGACCTTAAACCCGCTCAGTTGCATTGTCATGCATCTCAAACGACGCGCGTGGCTGCGCATTCGGGATCACATGCATTAGACATGTGTTGTTTCACACTTACATCAACATGCATTGTCATACATGTCTTTAGCCGCACGTGGTTGTGCATTTCAAGTTCACTTGCATTGTTATGCATTTCCCCAGCAGACGGTCTAGGAGACCTTAAATCCTTGGAAGGTGCAAGACCTTCGGTGCATTGGCGTACACGATTCATTTGCATATGTCATGCAGTTCAAAGGCCGTGCGATGCCACGCGTTGTAAAAGGCATGCATTGTCATGCATTTCAAGCAATTTGCGTTGTCGCGCATTCCATGCAAAATGCATTTCATGCATCATTTGTATTCCAAAAAAGAAGCAAAACAAACATGCATTGTCATGCATGCATTTTACATCCCGGTCTAGGAGACCTTAAATCCTTGGAAGGTGCAATTCCTTCGGTGTTTGTCGTGCCCGAACGACTTCCGGCGGTCTGGTAAAGCCACCCACCTGTGTTTGCAATGAGTTCCTAGGAGACCAACTGGGACGGTGGAAACTAGAGTTCGAATGGCTTATGCCTAGAACGCAAAGGTTCGGGATTTCCGAGACTAAAGTCTGGTTTAAATACCCAAGGGTGTATCCTCGGCTTGAAATCTGTATGGAAGCCCCATAGGTTGAGGCAGCATGTCTGCGCCTCAGCTCTGGATACTGAACCAACCTAGTATATCGCCCTGTTGGGAGAATAGGGAAAGCTGCAATCATAGCCGTTGCATCATACTGCATTTGTCATGCATCCATTGTAAATAAGTGCATTGTCATGCATCTGTGAAAATACTGCATTGTCATGCATCGTAGAAAATATGCATTTATCATTGCATTTGATTGCATTCCTTGCATCCCTTCCATCTATGGCTTGCGCCTTTCCATGTTGAGCTTGGTCTGGTATGTGCCCATACTTTTCACGTCGAAACATAGTTCAGTAGACCGTTCTATGTTAGCCGCGGCTTGTATGTGTACATGCCTTTCCTAGGCAAGATTTGGTTTGGCCCACGTGCCATATCCATTGCCTTTTCCAGCATTTCCATTGTAAATATTGCATCCATTCCATCCATTGCATGTTTGTAAATAGTGCATTGTAGATTGCATGCATCCCCTGCATCATCCCGTCCATCCTATGGCTTGCGCCTTTCCATGTTGAGCTTGGTCTGGTATGTGCCCATACTTTTCACGTCGAAACATAGTTCAGTAGACCGTTCTATGTTAGCCGCAGCTTGTATGTGTCATGCCTTTCCTAGGCAAGATTTGGTTTGGCTGCATGCCATATCCATTGTATATATTGCATTGTAGTGTAAATTTTTGCATCCGGCATTAGGATCATTGTCCTTTCCCAGCGGGTTGTTTCCCCACTTGTGTCATCCCCCCCAATACTCGTTTGTGTCCGTCTACATTACTCATAGTTCAGTAGACCGTTCTATGGTAGACGGACTTGTTACCCCCATCCATCTATTTGACATACGTGTGGTTTCGAACCGCTCGTGATTGGATCATGATTCAATTGCTTTGCATGTAGTTTGCATAGTTTCAATTGTATTGCATTTTCATTTGCATTATTTACACATTGTTTTGTATATATTGCATATCATTTTGCATTCATCTTTGCATTGTCATGCATGTTGCTAATAACATTGTACCTGTTAAAGTTGTTTTCTTTGCAGGCACGATATTGTATGTACGGTTCATTTGTGGCTGGTAGAACCAGATGAACGGACAGGTATTGTATCTCCCGTGAGACGTATCATGAAGTGATTGCATAATTCTCTTACATCCTTTCTGCATTGTATTGTGTGTTTGGTGTATGCTAGCTTAAAACTGTCGCATGTATGCTTCGTTACAGCTTTCTTTGCATGATCATAAGTTATGCTCGGCTTCTGCATTGTCTTGCATTTTGCCCCTGCCTTCGGGCGCATACCTTGTTTGTCCTGCATGTTTGTCTAAGTCTTCGGCCTTGTCAAAAATGGGTCGTCTCTGGGCTTTGACATTCACTCCCGTCATTGTTATGACTTTCGAGTTCTGTCAAAGAGGGGCAACTGTAGACACCCCATTTTTGACCGTCCTCAAGACTTGGACGTCACTGATTGAACACTCAGTGATCACCCTTGTTTGTGTTCGTCTTGAGTTCCCGGAAGCCTTGGCAGCGCGCCTCGTCTAAGGACCTCTCGACTCGACTGTTTTGTGGTTGGTTTGACACCAAACACTTGTGTTTTGCCTTTGAGGGGCAGGGAATGCCTTTTGAGGCATCCCCACACACCACCGGCCATGGCTTGAGGCCACCGGCTGTCTTTTGCTGCCATCGGCCAAATGTTTGGCCGACCGGCACTATTTTTGGCCGACCGGCCATAAGTTTTGGCCAAAATCACTTTTGGCCGGCCGACTACTGTGCATCTGCTTTTGCAGATATTTTGTCACAGCTGTCTTGCATTTGACTCCCCTCCATACACGTGTATGGAGGGATCTCTCTCTTTAGAGGCTTGTCTTGTAAGCTTTACAAGACAAGAAGCTCTATAAAAGAGAGGTCTTCCCTCTTGTTAAGGGTTAGACATTTTAGACAGTTTTTTTAGGGTTTGAGTTCTAGGGTTAGGGTTTGCTCATCTCCCATCTCTATATCTCTCTCTCTTGTGTGTGTTTAGGCTTAGATTTGCACACAAACACACACCATCACACCTTATCTTGGTTGCTGAGGCACCAAAGGGTTGAGATTGAAGTTCTTGAGTGGATTCAAGCCAAGGAAGGCTGCTGGAGCATTGTTTGTGAAGAGGGTCTTCAAGGGTAAGCACTTACTCTTTTATTCCCCATTTTTGCAAAGCTTTTCTACCTATCTTGCAACTGTTTTTTGGCTTTGTGTATAATACATAAAAGTTCTATTTTTAGGCCTCTAAATAGTTTGTTAAGGTTGTTTTAGGCTTTGGGGTTGTTTGACCCCTCTTAAGCCTTGTTTGGCCCTTGTTTTGTGCTATTTTGAGTGAGCTCCGGGACTTTGGTGCTTGGGCCTCCTCACCACTGAAATCTTGAGGGATTTCAGTGGTGAGGATGGTACCTTGAAGTCCCAAGAAGGAGAGGGCCACCCCCTCTCCTTGTTGTCTTTGAAAAGGACCCATTTTGCCTCTTAAGGGAGCACCTAGTCTAAGTGTGTGTTGGCCATGCCTTGGCTGCCTTTTTATGCTTATTATGCCATGATATAGCATTGTTTTAAGTTGGTTTTGGTACACCATGCTTGCTTAGCATACATGCCTTGTAATGCCATTTTGTTGCCTTAACATGCCTTAGGTTGTAAACCATTGTTCTAGCATGTTTCAGGCTTGGCTTTGTGAAGCTTTCATGTTTATTTTGCCATGTTTAAGGTCTGTCCTTAGTCATTTTGGTCGGCCATGGCATGCATTATTTAGCCCCTTTGCATTTTTGGTTTGTTGGCCTTAAGTGTGTAAGTGTATAGCATGCATTACTTGCTTTGATTTAGTGGGTTGGGATCATTTTTCATGTTATTTCAGTCCCTTTAACATGCTTGTATGCTTGCCTTGGATGCCTCTTTAATGCTTTGAAAGCTTGTGTTATATGCTCCATGTTTTGGCCATTGTGCACGCTCTTGAATCTAAGCCACCTAGACGCTATCTAGGCGTCCCTTTTGCATGGTCTAGGTCTGCCTTGAACCTGTTTTAAGCCTCCTTGGCCTTGTGAGGTTTGATTGGCTTAGCCATGGTTTAAGTCTCCTTGACTTGCTTCAAGTACTTGGACCATTTGCATGCTAATGTTTGTCTTGTTTAAGTTGGTTTGGCACCTCTTATAGCATGATTTTCAGAGCTTAATATTGCAGGCCATTTGTCCATGTTTGCCTCTTTTAAGTGTGCTTGAAAGTTGCCTTTGTTTGCTTAAGTTTTGGCCTATCAACATGTGCATGTGTGTGTGTGTTTGGGTCCCCTTTCTTGAGCTTTTGGCCACTGTTTTAGGCCTATTTAGGGCTGTCTAAATCATGTTCAAGTCCATCTCTTTGCTTGTTGCATATGCTCCTTGTATGTTGTAGCGTATTGGTGAGCGTGTCGCATGTTTGAACTTACATGATTGAATGAAGTCACATGTTGGCTTGCATGCTTGAATGCCTACATTAGCCTTGCAAACTTGTTGGTTGCATTGTTCTATGCCTTGCATGTCTTGCATGCTCATTTGCATTGCCATATTGCATGCCTAGTTAACATGCTTAGGTTATATTGCATTGGTATGCATGCTTTGCCTCTTGACTATCCATGATAGAGGTTAAGTCCCCCTTTGTTTGATTATGTGCATTGCATTAAACATCAAATGTGCACACTTGATTCTTGGGCCATCATGCATGAAAATGCGCGATTGGTGGTCCGAGAATCAAGATTCATGCCCCTTTGAGTCATAAATATGATATGGGGTGTGATTGGTGCATACATTACTTGAAATGCATTGCCATGCCAAGTATTGCCCTCTGCTGCTGTCAAACCAGTTTCTGCAGGAACTTTTGTCCGACCGGCCACAGTTAGTGCCGACCGGCCATCATTGTTGGCCGATGGATCAAAGTCGTGGCCGGTGACCATTCTGGATGGCCGGTGGTGTTCTCCCCCAGCCGGTGGTGTTCCCTGGCATCCATAGAGCAAACCCTGAGACTTTGGCAGTCATCAGAGGAGCAGAGCAGGGAAAACAGAGGCATCTTGGGCATGACAGTGGATTTCCGGGCGGAACCGAGCACGCATGCATCGAGCCCTCTCCCCGAGGCTGCTGTTTATTGCTTTATTAGATTAATTAATTTGCTTAATTAATTTAGTTGGCCTGTAATAATTAATTAGCTAGGACAGTTAATTCATTATTTGATTTGTATATTCTTTCTGTCCCTCCGAGCGAGGGCGAATTTGTAATAAGTGTGGGTGAGTGTGTGCATGTCTTCCAACCCCCACTTCTTTCTCCCTTTTACTTACCTGCTTTGATGGTTAGTATTAGGGCATGTTTACTTTAGCATATCCTATGCCATGCATGCGTGCATCATTCATCAGTATTACATGCACCGGGCTCGGCGCATCATGCTAATTGCATTGTATTTCAAAACAAATGTGAGTACGTGCTACTTGTACATTTCATCCTTAGATTAGCCGAGCCTATTCTAGTGACATTTTGTATGCAATGCATTAGGCACTTAACATGGACTTGGATCATGCATTGATTGCCAACATGTTCTTGTTTTGGCACGGAGTACGACGTAAGTATTTATGTTTTAGCATCTCGCATGAGTGTGAATGTTAGCATGACAGCATGCTTACCATGTGGCTAATTGCTTATGTGTTATAAACTGCCTGAATGCCTGTGGGTGAAGGTTGGATTGTTTGAGTTGGAACAACTCGTTGAAATCTGTATTTTAGCCTACTTGCGAGTAGCAAACCATTTTCCAAACAAACGGATATGCAATACTTTGTTCCAATTTAGGCGATTCGGTCTATACTTGTTTTGCTGTGCGCATAACATAGTAAATCTAGGCTAATTACCGGAATAAGAACACATAACGTTTTCAAAACAAGATATCACGGTTAGTAGAGGCCGGTCTTCGGACCGGGCGAGAGGGGGTGCTCATAGCTGACCTTCCCCAATCGTACCCAAGTTCCGAGCCGAGGCAACTTTGGTGATGACGGACACGTGGCCTTTGGCACCGAGTCAGGGTTTCCTAAATTTCCCCATTAAAAAATATTTAGGTGGCGACTCTGTATCTGGCAAAGCAGTCCATGTTTGGCACTTCTTTTTCAAAATCTTTTTTTCTCAAAACGATTTGCCGGATTTGGACTCTTTGGTTCAGATTTAGAACCGTGACAACAAAAGGGAGTCCGAACTGTAGGGGTGAGGCCCAAGGGCGCGTCTACAGCCGGCCAAACATTGTGGCTGGTGGCAACAAAACACAGCCGGTGGCCTCAAGCCATGGCCGGTGATGGGTGGGGATGGTCAACAAGCCCTACCTGCCCCTCAAAGGCAAAGCACAAGTGTTTGCCGCAAAACCAGACACAAAACAGTCGAGTCGACAGATCTTGAGGCAAGACGCGTAGCCGAGACCTCCGGGAACTCAAGACGAAACAAACATGGATGATCACCGAGTGTTCAAACGGTGACGTCCAAGTCTTGACGTCGGTCAAAAATGGGGTGTCTACAAGGTCCTTTTAGAAAAACACTTGATCAATGCTATTTCTGTTTCGAAGTCTTTGAATTTTTGTGGAACGAGTCAATATCTTGAGGGGGTAACTCGTATGTGCTCTATGTGACTATGTGCTTATATGGTTTGCCTTATGTGATGTAGATACATGTGTAGGTTTATGTTTAAGCCGTATGCAGCGTGTTAGAACTAATATGGAGTACTTACTTCTGAGCTAAATTATGTTCTTAATAAGATGTCATAAAGCGAGAGAGGTCGTAATCGAGGCATTTGGGGTGCCCGAGATGTTCTCATGTAGGAGGATACCTTTTCCCCAGGAAGAAGGTGTAAGCTAGAGTAATATGGCCGGGATGGTTGGTCAAGATGTTGTGGAATTAGTATTAAAGCGTAGGTTAACCGATTTGTATGATTGTGGCTGTAAATGTGACCTTAAAATAGTAAAGTTTGTGTTGTCTAGCGACTGGTTTGTTATTATGAGGAGTTAATTATTTTTCAATTTTATATCAAGTTTGTAGAAGTAGACTAGATGAAAAAAATCTTAGAAGTAGAGTGAGTTAGAGATTAACCTTATTCTAATAGTTTGGTTTGGTTGTGACTTTAATAATGATTAAAGTAATCTAAGATAATATGATTTAGATTGTTGACATTAGAACACGTAAAACTAGTTCTAAATTTTCTTGGGATAGACGAAGTTAGTTATAGTTGGATTGTTTCACTTGCTTGATGGACTACTTGTGAGGTTAGTGATGGGCCCTGGGCCAATTATTTTGTATGTGTTTGGGAATAAACGTAGTCTTAGCATGGTAGAAATTATATCATGTAGTAAGAGATGTATTTCTTAGAGAGTTTGTTTTATTCATAATTTTGCTGCAAATCCTAAGAGGGCAAATGAGATAAATAATTTTGAGATAGATTGGAATGAGATTAAATTTGATTTGGGTTATGCCATTTGATGGGATTATTAGTAGTAACAACATTGACTCGTGAGTCGATATTTTAGAACAAGTAGGCGAGTTCCGAGTGCCTTCGAGATTGGTGGAGTCCATTGTCTTAGAGTTAGTTGTTGA
The DNA here is from genome assembly GCA_030407325.1 of Camellia japonica. Lineage (NCBI taxonomy): Eukaryota > Viridiplantae > Streptophyta > Magnoliopsida > Ericales > Theaceae > Camellia > Camellia japonica. The sequence goes on from JAPPVO010000024.1 coordinate 60,758,299, forward strand.
TATTCTCAAGTGTAACAAATGAGTGTTGAAGGACATGATGTGATGGATGTTGTGGAGTGTGTTAGCAACCAATGTTCTTAGAGGAAATTTTTAAGATTTCTTGGTAAGGATATTATAATTCTAAAGTAGGTGCTCTAGGATAATTAGTATGGTGGTAATTTGAGTATTTCTATGGGAATTTATGCTTGACCCATCGAGAGTGATTGATGTTAACATTTAGAGTTACCTTTATGTATGAGTTAGAAATTGTGAAGATGGAAGGTATATGAGAGTATTTTGGGTTAAATTTGGTGTGTGCCCTGATGGTGTGGTTCATGTAATGGAAATAGAGATTATTTTGTATCCTTTGTCCTTTAGCTACAAGATTGTTTTGTATCCTTGGAGTAAAAGTTGTGAATCCCTTATATTGATCCTTCGCTTCGCTATAAGTGTGGTAAGAATTCGTGTTGTTGATATGTTGGTCTAATATTACCATTGAGTTCAATTTTGTGTGTGTATTTGACCTTAAGTGGTAAGTGTTTTCTTAATTAAAATGTATTTAGTTTTTGCCTAATAGAGGATGATTCCTTATTTTAATTTTGTTTCATTGTATTTTGTGGTGATATTACCTTAGAAAAAGTTATTTGGCAGACCCCTCATTGAGGAATAAATTGGTATGAAGTACTTTCGTTATTTTGTTAGTCTTGGAAATTGTTATGGCATGACTACTGTTGACATAGAAAAATTTTTTTAGAGTGAATGAGTGACATCATAGCTTGTGGTTATATCTTTTAGAATTTGGGTAGAAGCGAGCTGACTAGAGACTTCAAAGGAGATTTCAAAGTCACTACAACTATGAGCATTTGTTGGGAGTACCTTAGTATTGTTAGAATGTGTATCTAGTCTTGATGAATTCTATGTGGACTCGAAGTGCATTGTGTGAGCGTTTGGGTAAATTCTATATTGGAGTGAAATTGTGTGGGTGGATGTAGACAAGTTTGTGTAAACTGTTAGTCGGTTCGTCGAGTGAAAGAAATAGAGTGGATAGGTAAAAATAATACATAAATTGCTTGGTTGGGCAATTAAAGTTGTGGCTGAGAATTTTCAGAGTAGTGTGTTTGGCGTGATTGCATTATGTTTCATAAGAGTTGGTGGTTAGTGCTTTTGAAGAGTTATTATTTCGTTTTGTTAAGGTCTCGGAGTAGTGATAGTTATTTTGGCCTGGGGATGCATTGTGCATTAGGCGATGGAGATAGTTCGTTGAAGTTGGGTTATCACCAATAAGGTATGGTGTTTTGGTATTCTGGGCAGTCGTTTTGCCAAAATTTTGTTATGCTTAAGGGATTAGATCCTATTTGTTGTTGTGGGTTATCGAGTATGTAGATAGAAGAATCACTTAATAGTTTATACTAGTAAGGGTTTTATAATCAATTGTTGCGCAGATGTCATGATTTGATTTTTTACCGGTGTGACTTGTTGAGGCTCATGTAATAGTCAAAGAAATTTTGTTAATGCATTAGTAAATACCTGAGTGAGTTTGTGGGTGACTGTAGAATGTATTACATTACTTGAGTTTAATTTCGAGGATGAAATTTCTTTAAGGAGGGTTGGTTGCAATGACCCAAATTTTTTTTAAATAGCCAGCGCATAATTTAATTGAGCAAATTTTCAAATTTGATTGTCGTGTAAATTCTGTGTGTGAAAATAGTTCGGTTTTGATTATTTTTTAAAAATAGTTCCCGTTCTCAGAAAATTATGAAATTTTTATTGTTGTTTCCATATGAGTCTAGCACGTTGGATAAAAATGTCAGAATTTAATGATGAGTATTTATTTTGAAAATTTACGGACTGATTGGGTTCAGTTTAATTTATAGCAGAATTTAAAATTGAGTTTTGGATGTTCGGACCATGATTGAGATAATCAGTTGGGGGATTTATTTTAAATTATTAAACTCTATTCATTTTGGACCCAATTGATTGAACTATGACCCCGGTTAGTAACCATTGTAATAGTGTTGTGGTTTTATTGTTATATGTGACTACCATAAAAGAGTTGTGAATATTTATGGTGTGTACCATTAAATGAAATATATTTTGATGTGAGAAAATATTATATTTACTTTTGTCATTAAAGATATGAAATGTATTTTTAAATTGATATATATTGTGGGAGCCGAATAAATGGCTGAATCGAAAGGGGCATATTTTAGTAGACAGACATTAACCGGCTGCATCCTGCAAGACTAGGATGAGCCGAATACAATACTTAAGCCGATTAAGAAAGGATCTTTGAGGCCGAATAAAAGAACGGGTAATAATTGAAAAGTAGGCCCAGGCCCCGAGGCCTCAGAAGGAACAGATATAAATAAAGAAGCAGCGTTCTTGGAATGGTATGTAAGAATCACTTCACTAAACTTAGTAAACAAGCTTTCTTGAGTATAAGAACTGACTTGCCCGTCGGAGTGCTAACCCCGGCACCCCCGACCGGAGTGTTTGTCCTTGCAGGTGACTAGCTGAGGATCAAGAGCATCTCCCAGGATCTGAAGAGTATTTCCAAAACCACTTCCCCACAATTGGCACCGTCTGTGGGAATACTCAAGTACATCCATGGAAGGCGTGACGCAAGATCCTCCGATAGCCACCGACGAGACTACACAGAGAGACGACATCACTCCGGCAAATATGCTCGGGAAGGAAACCATCGCTGCGAGACGTGCCTTGAATTTTGACTCGCCAACGACTTCAGCGCAGGAGACGATGCAAGCCATCATAGAACAAGCTAAACAGAATCAACAAAGGCTGGAAAATATGATCGCAGAAAACGAACGCCTCCGTCAAGATTTGGCCCTGGAAGTAGCAAAATCCAAAGAAGCCGCGCGCCAAGACCCCGAACGACCCTTGAGGGCAGGTAGATAACGACCTCGAGCCCGACCAAGGGAAACCGACAGCGACTCCAACTCATTATCCACGGAGCATAACAAGGGACGCTCAGACACTTCTAGCTCCTCTGAAAAAAGTCCACACACAAGGAACAAGCGCAGAAGAAGCAGTTCAGACGAAGAGGACCGGTACGATCCTTTTATCTGATGAATTGCGAGGGCGGCCCTGCCCAAGAAGTTCAAAGCTCCATCATTTACTCTCTACGACGGAAAATCAGACCCCACTGATCATATACGTCACTACAAGCAGGCCATGCAGACAATGAAGCCCTCATGTGCCGAATATTCCCCAGCAGCTTAGGGCCATTAGCTGTCAAATGGTATTACAAGCTGGAGCCGGCTTCGATCAGAAGTTTCCATCAATTACAAAAATCCTTCAGGGCCAGGTTCATCACCAACGAGGTACAGCCGAAACAGGCCGACTCTCTCTGGGCTACGCAAATCCAACCAGGAGAAACGCTGAGAGCATATTCGGCGCGATATTGGGAGTGCTTCAATCTCGTTGACGACGCTTGCAACGACTCCATGGCCGTCACCGCCTTCAAAATGGGACTACATCCTGACAGTGCTCTTCGCAATTCCCTGACCAGAAGACCCCCCAAAACAGTCTGGGCGTTGATGAAGAAAGTCGAAGAGTATTGCAAAGTGGAAGACGATGCCTTGAGGATTAAAGCCAGACAAGTGTCCACCAAACCGGCACCTCCTGAAATTGCTCAACCGATAAGTTCCGTGACACCTCTGAGCCTTGAGCCGCGACAACGTGCTAAACGAGACAAAAGGCGGGACTCTCGCCGATCGAGTGATCAATGCTCCCACCCGATGAATGAACAATTGCAAGTCGACAGTAGACGCTCGAGGCGCGCCGACAAACAGTACACGGAACTGTCAGAGCCAATCACCGCGGTAATGACCAAAATCCAACACCTTCCATTCTTCAAATGGCCGTCAAAGATGGTGGGGCCACCCGATACACGACGAAGGGACCGGAGGTGCGAATATCACAAAGATCACGGCCACGAAACAGAGAGTTGCTACGCATTAAAAGATCACCTGGAAGAACTGGTGCAAGACGGCCGACTGCAGCAGTATGTGAAACAGGGAAGGCCAACCAAGGCATTAGCACTGAGGCAGGACTCTCCCCCACTTGGCGTGATCCATGTAATCTACAGCCTGCCTACACCCCCAGCCGTGCACACAATTCGATCGCATCCAACTCTACAGGGGCGCCGTACTTCGACTGAACGGTCTGAGGAAGCTCCGACAATTGCCTTCAATGACTCCGACCTCAATGACGCAACGACTTCCCACATTGATCCGTTGGTCATTGGATTACGCATAAACCGGTTCATCATTAAACGAATTCTCATAGACCCAGGGAGTAGTTCAGAGGTCATGTACTACCAAACTTTCATCAAGCTCGGCCTCAACGAGTCGGATCTATCTCCGGCACCTCACCCACTGTTTGGCTTTAATACGAATCCCGAATATCCATTGGGCAAGGTCACATTACCTGTTCGAGCAGGTTCCAGAACGGTCGAAGCGGAATTCCTGGTCGTGAAGCTCCCCTTGCCGTATAATGCCATCATGGGAAGAACCTGGCTACATATCATGAAGGTCGTCCCAAGCACCTACCATCAGATCCTGCGTTTCCCAACAACCCACGGCATTGAAGAAATACGTGGTTCCCCCCAATCGGCACAAGCAGAGTTCTGATGAAAACCCTATCACTGACCCGATCTGTGGGCTCTGATACCAGTAAATACATTTCGCCTCTGCAATACGAACTATTTTTCCTCATCGCTCAAAATCATATGTCAATTCCCAGTGGGGCACTCGCCGGGATTGGCCAAATTAAGTCTCCGGATTCGGAGCCCCCTTTGGCGCATGACGCCTTAGGGCCAATCAAGTCTCCGGATTCAGAGCGCCCTTCGTGGATATCACGATCGGCCAAATCAAGTCTCCGGATTCGGAGCCCCCTTTGGCGCATGACGCCTTAGGACCGATCAAGTCTCCGGATTCGGAGCCCCCTTTGGCGCATGACGCCTTACGGCCGATCAAGTCTCCGGATTCGGAGCGCCCTTCGTGGATATCACGATCAGCCAAATCAAGTCTCCGGATTCGGAGCCCCCTTTGGCGCATGACGCCTTAGGGCCGATTAAGTCTCCGGATTCGGAGCGCCCTTCGTGGATATCACGATTGGCCAAATTAAGTCTCCGGATTCGGAGCCCCCTTTGGCGCATGACGCCTTAGGGCCGATCAAGTCTCCGGATTCGGAGCGCCCTTCGTGGATATCACGATCGGCCAAATCAAGTCTCCGGATTCGGAGCCCCCATTGGCGCATGACGCCTTAGGGCCGATTAAGTCTCCGGATTCGGAGCGCCCTTCGTGGATATCACGATCGGCCAAATCAAGTCTCCGAATTCGGAGCCCCCATTGGCACATGACGCCTTAGGGCCGATTAAGTCTCCGGATTCGAAGCCCCCTTTGGCGCATGACGCCTTAGGGCCGATCAAGTCTCCAGATTCGGAGTGCCCTTCGTGGATATCACGATCGGCCAAATCAAGTCTCCGGATTCGGAGCCCCCTTTGGCGCATGACGCCTTAAGGCCGATCAAGTCTCCGGATTCGGAGCGCCCTTCGTGGATATCACGATCGGCCAAATCAAGTCTCCGGATTCGGAGCCCCCTTTGGCGCATGACGCCTTAGGGCCGATTAAGTCTCCGGATTCGGAGCGCCCTTCGTGGATATCACGATTTGCCAAATTAAGTCTCCGGATTCGGAGCCCCCCTTGGCACATGACGCCTTAGGGCCGATCAAGTCTCCAGATTCGGAGCGCCCTTCGTGGATATCACGATCGGCCAAATCAAGTCTCCGGATTCGGAGCCCCCTTTGGTGCATGACGCCTTAGGGCCGATTAAGTCTCCGGATTTGAAGCGCCCTTCGTGGATATCACGATTGGCCAAATTAAGTCTCCGGATTCGAAGCCCTCTTTGGCGCATGACGCCTTAGGGCCGATCAAGTCTCCGGATTCGGAGCGCCCTTCGTGGATATCACGATCGGCCAAATCAAGTCTCCGGATTCGAAGCCCCCATTGGCGCATGACGCCTTAGGGCCGATTAAGTCTCCAGATTCGGAGCGCCCTTCGTGGATATCACGATCGGCCAAATCAAGTCTCCAGATTCGGAGCCCCCTTTGGCGCATGATGCCTTAGGGCCGATTAAGACTCCGGATTCGAGCCGATTAATCTCCTTAAGGTCGAATGGGCCCTGGGTTCAAGCCTCCAAATACGGAGCCCGCTTTAGTGCTTCAGAGGATTATTGCATTAATCCGTTCGGCCATACTAATCGGTCTACAGTGCTAAGTGCTAATTACGTCTCCGAATCCGGACCAAACGTTGGCACGAACAAAAGATATTGATAATTGATCCTATGTAACACACTAGAACAGATCATACATTCGAAGTAATGTGCTTTAGTACACAAGCAAAATTCAGAATAACACGTAAATAGATTTTAAAAAAAACATTTATTTAATTAAATAGTTGTTACATAAACACAACCCGCATTCGAGCATTACAATATCGAAAGCAAAAAAGGAACAAGACGCGCTGGTAAAGCAGGATCGCCGGATCGACGACCGTCGCCCTAAACCCCTCCACGGCGTGCAATACCTTGAACCAGTTATGCTTAAGCCCACGACTTGCATAGCGCCAAACTTCCCCTGATACCATTGACAATGTCAAGGCAAAGATCCAGGACAAGGAAGAATGAACTTGACAATTGTTGACTCTCCTTTCGGGGTGATCTGCTTCGACGACTTGGAGACTCACAGATCTCAGGCTCTTTGGATGACCTAACTCCCTCACGGGTAGGTTTTCTGCTGCAAACCATCTCAACACCAAACTTGACCGAAGTTTGAGCCTCTGTAACCAAAATCACCATCCCACACAAGGAATGATGAGTCAAGTGGGATTATTGGTGCGAAGCGCCTACTCCTTTTATTCTCAGCAACGACCACGATCTTGAGGTCCCAATCCCAAGAAAATTTTATTAACACCAAAAAACGCATTGGCTGAATAAGACGAGCGTCGATTGACATTCGCCACGACCGCCATCCCGACGGCTGGCCGAAACGCGCACTGGCTGAGCCAAAACGAAATAGATTTATTAAACCGGTCGGCCAAGTCTTCACATGCCGATCACCCTCAACCAGCCCACTAATCCAACTGGCCAAGCATCAATGCGCTGACCCGTCAAAGATAAATGGCCGTTGAAATAGCCTCAATAAAACCTTAACGGTCGTCGCGAATGTACCGATCCTGACCATGTGCAGATCCTGCCGATAAGCCCGCGTATCGCCGGACAGTTAACAGCTACCTGGGTCGGACAATATTTAGACATTCATTCAAACATTTAAGCAATACGAAATACACATATGCCAAATATGAATGACAACGAAACATTTATAATGAAGCGTTCTTTATTCAATAAAACAATAAGTTACATAGTTTCAAACGCGCCCTGCGTTCCAATCTTACAACTATTAAACTCATACGGCGTCACCCTCATCCTCACTCTTCTCAACTTCAAAAGCAGAAAACGGAAAATCTTTACTCCTGTAGCGTGGTGATGCCAAATCAATTCCCGAAGCTCGAAGAGCTTCTGCGGCTTGAGATGCCTTGATCCAACCGTGCCTAAACCCACGGTTTTCACATCGGCACACTTCTTCGGCCAATTTTTCCCTGGTTTTCTCGATTCCCACTTTTCGGCCCTCATGGAAACCTTTCTATAGGCCCTCCCCTTCGCGCTCTCTATTGCGAACATACTTGCCGTCTCTCGATCGGCAAGTGCGGAGCTGATAAGCCGACTAGTAACCCTCTCTTCCACAATCGGGTTCGCGTGCGTGGTGGATTGTGCCTAAGCCGCCTTGGTCTTCCTTAGTTCCCGCTCGGCCGCCTCCACGCGGGCCTCCAAACTTCGAATACGTTCTTCCTTCTTCTCCATCTCTTGACGGGCAGCGCGCAGTCGCATGCCGACTTCGTAAGTAGTGTAAAGCCCCTTCACCGCGCCGTGAATGCCCTCGCGAAACACCTCGTAGTCCTGTCGACCCAGCATTGATTGCTGAACCTCAGGAGGAAATATTTGTCGGGCAAAGTCGACCGCTACGTCTGGGTCTCGAACGATCGAGTCTGCCTCCGTCATGGGTCTATTCTTCACAAATACCGCAAAGCTTAATGGGCACGGATTCGCGTCAAACCTCCTCTCGACTCGGGACTATGGAGATTTACCCTGCAACTGCTTGTCTCGCCTGGGCGATCTACTGCGACGTCGGGGAGACTGACGCCTCTCTCGACCCCTGGAACTCCTACTTCCTGTACGCGAGGGTTCACCACCTCGATTCATATCTGCGCGCAGCTCAGCTAGGGTTTTCGCTTCCCCTTTACTGTTAAAGAAGAGTCTGTTCGACATTCGCGCAATCAGTCTTCCTCTAGGAGCTTGAGTCAGTTGTCTACCAAGCTCATAAAGGATGTACCCTTGTTCATTTATCCTTCACAGAGGCAGCACGATCGAGGCAATCTCATTAATTGGAGATCCTGAATCGCCCGACGCCAGCTGAGTCGACGGCAGGGGCACGATTTTACCATCTATTCGAATATCGCGAACCGCCTGGGGCAAGGGCAGATTCATCAATCTATTCGGCTCACGTACCCCAGCCAGCTCACGAATTGATTCTAACCTCTGCAGGAACCGCCTGGGGCAAGGGCAGATTCATCAATCTATCCGGCTCAAGTACCCCAGCCGGCTCCCGAATCGATTCTAACCTCTGCAGGAACCGCCCGGGGCAAGGGCAGATTCATCAATCTATTCGGCTCAAGTACCCCAGCCGGCTCACGAATCGATTCTAACCGTAGGAATCGCCTGGGGCAAGGGCAGATTTATCAATCTATTCGGCTCACGTACCCCAGCCGGCTCACGAATCGATTCTAACCTCTGCAGGAACCGCCTGGGGCAAGGGCAGATTCATCAATCTATCCGGCTCAAGTACCCCAGCCGGCTCCCGAATCGATTCTAACCTCTGCAGGAACCGCCCGGGGCAAGGGCAGATTCATCAATCTATTCGGCTCAAGTACCCCAGCCGGCTCACGAATCGATTCTAACCGTAGGAACCACCTGGGGCAAGGGCAGATTCATCAATATATTCGGCTCAGGTACCCCAACCGGCTCACAAATCGATTCTTCAAACCTCTGCAGGAACCGCTTGGGGCAAGGGCAGATTCATCAATCTATTCGGCTCAGGTACCCCAGCCGGCTCACAAATCGACAGTTCATTATTCGAATCCAGTCGGCATGAGAAAGACGAATCAATATTGCCACAGGATATTCAATCTCTAAAGACGAATCAATATTGTTTCATTAACATAAACCACACAAATTGTGTACAAATAGTAGTGAAAGTCAAAATGTTTCATTAACATAAACCACACAAATTATGTACAAGTAGTAGTGAAAGTCAAAATGTTTCGTTAACATAACCACACAAATTGTGTACGAGTAGTAATGAAATTACAAGGAAATTTTCATTAATAAATTGTGCACAAAATGTTTCATTAACATAACCACACAAATTGTGTACAAGTAGTAATGAAATTACAAGGAAATTTTCATTAATAAATTGCGCACAAGATAGTAACCAATTTATACATGAAAACCACCCTGAACCAACAAAACTCTACCAAACAAAAATCAACAAACTAAATGAATTAGGAAACGCCTCCCAGATCACTCCTCGGTGTCGGATTCAAGGGGCTCAACATCCATTTGCTCGTAAGGAATTGGCAAATCCAATGTAATCCCAGCGGCAGCAAGGGCTTTGAGCCACCCGTGTTTGAACCCCCGATTCTCAAATTTGGGAACTTCATCAACATATTCCGTGAAGGCGGCTCTTTTTCCCGCCTCAAAAGCCTCAGACTCGGCTTTCTCCTGGGCCGCCTTGAGCTCCTCCAACTGGCTCTTCGCCTCGGCAAGTTCATCTTTGGAGAGCTTGAGTGATTCCTCACTCGCACTCGCTCTGGCCTCAGCGTCAGAACGAAGTTGTTCGGCAGTGCGAGCCCTCTCCTTCTCCGCTTCAGCTCGTGCGCTCTCCATTGCGGCTCTCATCTTCTCAAACTCGGCCCTACTCTTCTGACCGTCCACTTCTGTTTGCAAACGGTCAATTCTGCCAAGAGCATCATGCAGGCGGCGGCCTAAGTCGGCAATCCTGCCGACGGTCTGCAAAGAACAAGCGATCGTTAGATACCTCTATAAAAATAGATTTTAGCAAATTTGAAATCACCTACCAAAAGTGCCGACTGCGCAGACAGAGCTACAGCCATAATATCCGGCACGGCGCAAAAGGTTGCATTGTCAGCCGGCAAGGAAATTGAAGCCGCCAGGCTCAATGCAACGGCCGGATCCTCCATGGCCGAAGCATTGGAAGGAATCGGCGTATCTCTGATCTTGGGCTGAATAACAAAAGGAGCAACCACGTCCGATTCTTCGAGGCGAGGCCATTTGTCAATGGGACTAATTTCTGAACTAGCCTCCTCCTCGGCGCTACGTTTTTGGCCGCATCCCTCCGGAATCAGCCGTTCTTCGCCGGTCTGCTGTTCAACCACTTTTTCCGTTTCGACCGGCGTAACCTGAGCCGTTCCTTCAATAATGGGTACAGAGGCCTTAGTCAAGCTGGGATCGGATTCGGCGGCCTCGGCCTTTTTTCGAGCAGCCATCCGCTCGGCATTTCGCTTACGCGCCATTTGCGTAAGGCTTTCCTTTGCCATACCTCCGAAGAAATCGCAGGGTAGATCTCCTAAGTTCGCGAAAATATCCCCGGAAGAAAACTCTGCCCGACCCGAAGCGGCTGGTGAGGAAGGCTGGTTGAGTCCGGCAGCCTCGAGCACCGAACGCACGGCCTCGTCAACTTCTTCGCCCTCCTCAGTGAATTCTCTTGCCGGGTCGGCAACTACCTTTATCACCGGCTCTGCGTCTTGTCCCGAATCAGAAGCTTCGAGACCAATCTGCCTAAGGTTCTTATAGCTGGGGAAGATAAGAGCCGAGAGGTGCTGATCGCCGGATGGAATTGGGATGTTGTCCGTAGCCGAGAATGTGGTATAAGTGGGTTCGTACCGGAGTAAAATGTGGGCAGCTCTCCCTTGTTTTTGCACGTTTGGGTGACCGAAGTAGTCGAGTGCAGTCTTAATGTCCCTAAGGACCGCGTCGTCAACTGAAGTCAGAATCTTCTTCAATTTGTTACCTGCAAAAGATAAGGAGATCTTAAGGAAAGAGAGCCGATTAAAAGACAGATCGACAAACATAAGATACTACGTGGCAACCTGGATCACCCTTATGTCTGGGAATGGGGTCTAGGCGATCTTCGCCTTCAGCGAACTCCCAATTACCTCGGACATTGACCATTACATCGTCAACCCTCTTACCAGAACTGGCAAGCATAGTCACCAAATGATGGTCAGTATCCTTGGCCCTGAGGAAGTACCGCCCCAGCCGACCAGAGGATTTGGCTAAAGCATAGCAATGCCGAATGGCCGGAATTCCGAGATTGATCCTAAGGCGTCGATTCAACTCTATAACCCCATAATGATTCGAAAGAAATTTACATTTGGTTGAGAAGGAATCAGACTCCAATAGCAAAGAACGGCCCTAAGCAATGGATGTAAGGGGAAACGAACTCCGCCCTCCGCAATGGACAGGAGGGGGAATACGATCGTATTCTGATCCTCTCTCTCCATATCTAGAGTGTTGTCCGTTACGAGAGACAAATGGACGTCATCGGGAATGGAAAAATGTCGCCGGAATCTAGAGATGCGACTCTCAGAAAGGAGGTCTTTCAAGTGTTTAGCCATTCCAACGGGGACCCAAGGATTCGCCGAAAGTAAAAACGATAAACAGAGAATAGGATTACAAAGAAAAGGGAAGAAGACTTACGAAGAGCAGACGAGGCAAAGGCAGACGGACGAAAGTTGCAGAAAAAGTGAGTGAGAGGAGAGATGCGCGCTGGCAGTCCAAACATATCAAATGATCGACGAAATGTGCACCCAAAAGGACTGAAGTTTCAAATCGCAATAAATGCGAAAGACACATGAATGGCGCGGGAAAGTGTAATGATAAACGAAAAGGTGTGCGCCTTCTGACATCCTCTGACGTCTTGGGGAACGCGAAGCCGACTGATCTATGCTAAGCTTTTCGAATTCTAGACCAAACACGCCGATTAACTACCATCAATAGGGAGTTCGGGGGGCAATTGTGGGAGCCGAATAAATGGCTGAATCGGAAGGGGCATATTTTAGTAGACAGACATTAACCGGCTGCATCCTGCAAGACTAGGATGAGCCGAATACAATACTTAAGCCGATTAAGAAAGGATCTTTGAGGCCGAATAAAAGAACGGGTAATGATTGAAAAGTAGGCCCAGGCCCCGAGGCCTCAGAAGGAACAGATATAAATAAAGAAGCAGCGTTCTTGGAATGGTATGTAAGAATCACTTCACTAAACTTAGTAAACAAGCTTTCTTGAGTATAAGAACTGACTTGCCCGTCGGAGTGCTAACCCCGGCACCCCCCACCCAAGTGTTTGTCCTTGCAGGTGACTAGCTGGGGATCAAGAGCGTCTCCCAGGATCTGAAGAGTATTTCCAAAACCACTTCCCCGCATATATATATATATATATAGATGTGTATATACAGTTAGATATTTGTTTAGAAAATATCTATAAAAGTGACCAAAGAGTTTTTTTTTCATACTTTGGGAGTTCTTTCCTAGTTCTTGCCGCGAGGAAAAGAAGAAAAAGGGTTCTAATGTTGGTTTTTCATGGGTTTGATCTAGTGTAAGTCATTTTTGACCCCTAGTGCTTTGGATCAAAATGTAAAGGGCGGAAAAGGCATCGTTTGGCTCCGAACATATTTAGTTTCTGTTGCCAAAAAATTTGAAAGCTTCTTGGCTCAAGGTAGGGATTTTTCCTACACTTCTTTATGCACTTTTACTTGATTATATGGAGTTTAGAGTTGTATATAATTTAATTAGAATTTTTGGAAATTTTGTGATTTATTTGCTTAAAAGAGAAATTTTAAGAAAAATAAAGAGTTGATATCAAAATTGTGAAATTGTAAATTTGGAATATGTTTGTAAGGTTATGAAAGAGCTATGTTTTAAATTTGAACAAAAACGGACTTCGACTCAATCGGTTTTGAAATTTTTACCGATTTACGACTAAAAGAGTGTTTTTAAAGAAAACAAAGGAATTATGTTTAAATTTTGGGGCTTTTGATCAAAATTGGATGTCATAGTTGAATAATGCTTGGAGAATGAGTTTGGAAAGAAAATGATGTTTTCTTGGGCATTAACGGTATTATTTTGCTTAATGTATCTGTTGGAATAAAACCGACACGATCAGAAATGGACCTTGAGAGGTTACCGGACGTGATTGTGATATGAAAACTAGTGTAGTTGTTCATATTTTATGACATATGGAATAGATTGTATTTTTCAGAATTTTTAGAATTTAATTGTTTAAATATCTGTTTAGAAATATCTGTTTTGAGCTATCGGTGGAGGATAGCAATGATTGTTGTAGAAATGCATGAGACTTAGGTAAATTGAATCACATTCCTCCTTTGCTGCATTGGACATTGCATTACATTTATTTCATTGGAAATGTATCTGTTTTTGAGAAATGTTTGGAAATGTATCCATTTGCGAAAAGATGAATACTTGGTGAATCTGGGTAGGGGGTATGGAACCGCGCGGTTAGGTGTCAAGCCTTCCAGTTTACTGGTAAAAATGACAGTGGTAGTGCATTAGGGCCTTGTTGCAAACACTCACTTAGAGATTCACAGATCCTGTATTCATGTAAGAGATATGGTTTAAAATAGAAATGGTTTTATATCTATTGTTGCATCTCAACATTGCATGCTTTGTAAAAAGAGAGATAAATTGTTTTATCATGAGCATAGCATGAGCATATTCCTCTTTAGTCTTGTCATGGTTCATATGTTGTGTAGTATATCTCTACTGGGCTGTGGCTCACTGTAGCACGTCCGCGGGGACCTCGGCTACAGTTCGGACTCGATTTGTGTCACGGTTCTAAATCTGAACCAAAGAGTCCAAATCCGGCAAATCGTTTTGAAGAAAAACAGATTTTTGAAAAAGTAGTGCCAAACATGGACTGCTTTGCCAGATTACAGAGTCGCCACCTAAATATTTTTAAAATGGGAAATTTAGGAAACCCTGACTCGGTGCCGAAGGCCACGTGTCCGTCATCACCAAAGTGATCTTGGCTCGGGAGCTTGGGTACGATCGGGGAAGGTCAGCTATGAGCACCCCCTTTCGCCCGGTTCGAAGACCGGCCTCTACTAACCGTGATATCCAATTTTGAAAACTTTATGCGTTCTTATTCCGGTTATTAGCCTAGAATTACTATGTTATGCGCACAGCAAACAAGTATAGACTAGATTGCCTAATTCGGAAATAATCATTGCATGTCCGTTTTGTTTCGAAAGCGTTTCGGGTTTTGCTACTCGCAAGTAGGCTAAAATACGGATTTCAATGAGTTTTCCCAACTTACGCAATCCAACCTCCACCCACAGGCATTCAAACAGTAATATCACGTAAGCATTTAGCCGCATGGCAATCATATTGTCATGTTAGCATTCACACGCATGCGCTATGCTAAAGCAAAAAAACTTACATCGTACTCCGCGCCAAAACAATAACCCGGTTAGCAAACATGCATGACCTAGTTCATGTTAAGTGGCTAATGCAACACAGGTATAGATGCAATCTAGAGTAGGCTCGGCTAACCCTAATCATGGCATATGAAATGTGCGAATAGCACGTATTCAATTTGGAATCGAAAATTGCAATGCGGTTTGTATGATGTACCGAGCCCGGTGCATGTAAACAAATGCATGAATGCACGCATGCATTGCATAAGGTATGCTAATTTAGATGTGCCCTAATCTACCATCGTAAGCAGGTAAATAAAAGGGAAGAAAGAAATGGGGATTGGAAGACATACACCCACTCACACACACTTATTACAATTTTGCCCTCGCTCGGAGGGACCGAATAATAATACAGAACCGAATAAATAACTAACTACTCTAGCTAATTAAATATTACAAATTAACTAAATTAATTAAATAAATTAATTAATCTAATTAAGCATTAAACCGCCTCGGGATGAGGGCCGGATGCAGCGCATGTTCGGGGCTGGCTCGGAACCGCACTGCCGTGCACGGATTGCCTCTGTTTCCTCTGCTCTCCTCCTCAGAAAATTACCAAAATCCCAGGAGTGCCTCTCAGGGCACTGGGGAGTACCACCGGCTGGGGCAGAGCACCACCGGCTGAAGGAGGAGGCCACCGGCACTGAATTGTTCCATCGGCTGGGAAAACACTGCCGGTCGGCACAAAATGTTCTGCAGATCCTGCAACTCACAGCAGCAGAGGACAAACTATGCATGGCAAGGTAATTCAAAGCATGTATGCACAAAACACATCCCACATCATGTTAATGACTCAATGGGGTATATGCCTCGATCCTCGGACCACCAATCGCGCATTTTCATGCATGATGGCCCTAAGAATCAAGAATGCAACTTTACTATAAAATGCATGCAAACCAAATAATCAAACAAGGGTGCCAAACCTCCATCAAACTCACTTAAAGGGGCTTGGCATGCATGTCAATATGATGAAGCCCTAAGCATGGCAAACTAGTATGCAATATGGACAATGCAAGGTGCTCATGCAAGCATACAAACAAGCATATGAAGCAAGCATGCAAACCAATGGAATAATGGATTTAGACATGAGTTAGGCCACTCAAAAAGGCCTAAAATCAGTAGCCAATATGCCTACAATTGGGGACTAAACACACACACACACATGCACATGTTAAGGTGCCAAACCCAAGGCATAAACAAGCAACATTCAAGCACACTTAAAGAAGCCAAACATGGACTAATAGCATGCATTAAAAAAGCTCTGAAATTCGTGTTAAACATGATGCCAAATCATGCAATGAAGCATGCCAAACAAAGCATGCATATGGCCTAGGCTTAAGGCAAGTCAATGAGGCATTGAACCACACCTATGCAAGACAATTATGGCATGCATTAATCAACCCAAAACAGACTTTTAGCATGTCAAAATAGGCCCAAAGGACCACTTAGATGGCATCTAAGAAGCTTGAAATCAAGGGCATGCAACATGACCAAAACATGGAGCATTTAACATTAGCTTAAGAAGTCACAAAGAGGCATGCAATGTAAACATACAAGCACTTCTAGGGGACTGAAATAGCATGCTAGGTGGTTCCAGACCATCAAAAACAATGCAAGCAAAGCATGCTACACACTCATGCTCTTAAGGCCAACAAGCCAAATGCAAAAGGGCTATATTAAACATGCTAAGATTGACCAAAATACTTATGGACAGACCTAAAACATGGTAATATGAGCACAAAATCTTCACAAACACAAGTCTAAAACATGCTAGAAATGGAGGCATACAACCTAAGCATGTTAAGGCATAAAGAGGCATTACAAGGCAACTATACTAAGCATGCATAGGAGACCAAAACCAACTTGGAGGCATGTTATATCATGGCAATATAAGCATGGAAAACAACCAAGGCATGCTCAACACACACTCAAACATGGTGCTCCTTTGGAAGCCAAAACTTGCCCTTTTCAAGGACATCAAGGAGAGGGGGTGGCCCTCCCCTTTCTAGGACTTTAAGGCACCATCTCCACCACTGAAATCCCTCAAGATTTCAGTGGTGGAAAGGTCCAAGCACACAAGTCCCGGATCTCTCCAAAATAGCACAAAAATGAGCCCTTTTCAAGGCCTAAAGGGGTCAAACTCCCCCAAACCACAAAACACTCTTAATATACAATGAAGAGGGTCAAAAAACAGAACTTTTATGTGCCAAACACTAAGCTCAAAAACAGTTCTAAAGCAAGTGAAAATGGAGTGCAAAAATGGGGTAAATAAAGTAAGTTTCTTACCCTTGAAGCTTTTCTTCAACAATGGTGACCTTGATGCCTCCTTAAGCCTCAAACCAGTCAAGAACACCAAGAACCAGCCCTTAGAACCTCAACTCCAAGAGGAAAGTGAAACACTAGGTGCTTGTGTGCAATAGTAAGGCACAAAACACCTAGACTAACAAGAGAGGGATAGAGATGGAATAGATATGGAATTTCTAACCTAAACCAGAGCTTCTCCCTTGTCTAAAAATGGCTAAGTCTCTCTAAAAACTTCAACCCTTGAGCCAAGAGAAGAGGCTTCTCTTGTATAGGCATGAAACTTACAAGTTAAGCAAGCCTAAAGGCTCATCCCTTCCATACACGTGTATGGAGGGGAGCAAAAAGTGATACAGCTGTCTAAAAATATCTGATAAAGCAGCTGTACAGCAGTCGGCAGGGCAAAATGGTCATTTGCCAAAATTGACTGCCGACCGGCACAAAAAGTGCCGACCGGCACAATATAGTGCCGGTGGCAACACCAACCAGCCGGTGGCCTCTAGCCACTGCCGGTGGTGTGTGGGGATGCCTCACAAGGCATTCCCTGCCCCTCCAAGACAAACACAAGTGTTTGGTGCAAAACCAAACGCCAAACGGTCGAATTCGGGGGTCCTGAGGCAAGGCGCGCGCAGCCGAGAACTCCGGGAACTCCAAACGAACACAAACATGGATGATCACCGAGTGTTCAAGCGGTGACGTCCAAGTCTTGAGGACGGTCAAAAATGGGGTGTCTACACTCACCCTATAAGGAAAACCATTTCAGGTACAGGTGCTATGCCTCTGCCAAGGCATTGACTTGGAAGGACTCGGAGCTGAGGCTTCATTTTTGTTTTATTGTTATTTGTTGAATGTAAACCCAGGGTTGTATTTGCGTTGAATTGAAACTCTATTTTGTGTAACCAATAATATTCTTGGATAAATTTGTAAGACTATAGGGCACTTATTATCCTTTTGGCTCTCATTTCATACTTGTTGTAAAATGTATGCTTGGGATTGGAACTTGGGAATTGAGATGTGAATAGTATGTTTTTGGCATTTGGGATTTAATGGAAATGGATGTATGGAATAGTTAGCTATATATATGTGTGTTTGTGTGTGTGTGTTGGTCTATCAGGTGGGTTTTGTAGCATAAATAGATATACCCTACCTAATTTTCGAGGCGTTACAATTTAGTTCTCACTATTGTGTTCATTTTGGCCCTAAACAACCTAGTCTTTCATGAGTGCTCTAGAGAATTGTAGCCCTTCACAAATCTCATAGAACCTGCCCAATTCACACTCACGTAGGTGATTCTTATGAAGAGTATCCTGCCATGCTCTACTAGGTTTACCTAGATATAAGAATCATTGAAATTTTACTTAACTTAGACATCACTATTTCATCATAAAAATGGGTAGGAGTTTGACTCCCCAGTGATCCTTCTGGCCCCGTTTGTTTGGAGAGTTAGAGGGACGATTGGGATTAGTAGTGAGGTGGGACCTACTATTATTGTGTTTGTTTTGAGAGATAGGGAGGGGATTGATAGTGAGCTCCAGATTAGGATGGGCCTCCCCAAGGGGATTCGGTTGGGCCTCCAGGACTTGGTATTAGAAAAATAGTCCGGCGGACTAGAAAAAAAAATTTATTTATTTTTTATTTTATTTTTTACATGTCGGGCATTTTTTTTTTAACATTAATGTTTAATTTTTTGTATTTTTTGTTAAGTAAAAATCATTATTTTATTTGTTTTATTTTTTTCTAGAAATTTTTTATTTTATTTTTATTTTTTTAAAATTTTTTACATGTTGGGCATTTTTTTTAAAACATTAATGTTTAATTATTTTTTTTTATTTGTTTTATTATTTTATATAAAAATAATTTAACAATCCCTATACAAACAACTATCATCAAAACAAACACAATTTTACTTAATCCCCTCACTATCAATCCCCTCCATTCTACCTCTGAAAACAAACGGGGCCTCTAAGTCATACACAACACGACTGTCCCATTGAACCTAGATCTTGGGATCTCCAGTCAACTAGGTTGGGTTGCCGTTGTAGTAACTCTTATTTAATAGGCTTAAGTCCCATTCCCCTCGATGAATTCTCAACTAGCTCCCTTGCTAACCCTTTGGTTAATCGATCTGCTATGTTGTCATTAGACTTCACATATTCAATGGAAATAATTCCATTAGAGAATAGTTGTCGCACGGTGTTATGTCGATGATGAATGTGTCGTGACTGACCCTTATACATTTGACTCTGTGCTCTACCTATTGCTGATTGACTATCACAATGTATGCATATAGCAGGCACCGGTTTTGGTCACATTCGAATATCTTCAAAGAAGTGGTGAAGCCATTCTGCTTCTTCCCCAGCTTTATCTAAAGCTATGAATTCTGATTCTATAATAGACCTAGCAATACAAGTCTGTTCGGAAGATTTCCAAGATACAGCTGCACCACCAAAAGTAAAGACATACCCACTGGTGGACTTTGAATCTCTAGTATCCGATATCCAGTTTGCATCACAGTATCCTTCAAGTACTGCTGGATATCTAGTATAATTAAGCCCAATGTTACGAGTAAATCAGAGATATCTTAGAACCCTTATAATTGCTTTCTAGTGTTCTACCCCCGAATTACTTGTATATCTAATTTACTTACTGCATAAGCTATATCCGGACGAGTGCAGTTCATCAAGTACATTAAGCTTCCAATAATTTGGGCATACTCTAATTGAGAAATACTTTCCTGAACATTCTTAAAAAGAAACAAATTAATATCCACAAGTGTTCTAGCAAGATGATCATAATCTTTGCTAAATTTGTCAAGTATTTTCTCAATGTAATGTGACTGTGATAAAGCATATCATTCTGATGTTTTGGTAATTTTCATACCAAGTATTACGTCAACAATCCCCATGTCCTTCGTGTCAAAATGTTTATTCAACATTTTCTTAGTAGTTTTTATCATATCTTTATTACTACTTATGATGAGCATATCATCCACATAAAAACATATTATAACATAACTGTTGTTAGTGTTTTTAATATAAACGCATTTGTCACATTCATTAATTTTGAATCCATTTGACATCATTGCTTTGTCAAATTTCTCATGACATTGCTTTGGCACTTGTTTTAAACTATATAATGATTTAACCAATTTACACACTTTCTTTTCTTTTCCTAAAACAGAAAATCCTTCTGGTTGTTCCATGTAAATTTCTTCATCTAACTCACCATTTAAGAAAGCGGTTTTCACATCCATTTGATGAATTTCTAGATTATACAAAGATACAATGGCAATTAGCATTCTAATGGATGTTATTCTGGTAACCGGTGAATATGTATCAAAGTAATCAAGACCTTCTTTTTGTCTAAAACATTTGACCACAAGTCTTGCCTTGTATTTGTCAATTGATCCATCTGCTTTCATTTTTCTCTTGAAAATCTACTTATATCCAAGAGGTTTACACCTTGGTGGTAAATCCACCAATTCCCAAGTGTGATTTTGCAGGGTAGATTCAACTTCATTGCTTACAGCTTCTTTCCATAAAGAAGCCTCAGGACTGGACATAGTTTCATTAAAAGTTAAAGGCTCATTTTCTAACAAAAATGTTAGAAAATCCGGACCAAAAGATTTTGAGGGTCTAACACGTTTACTACGCCTAAGTTCCTCATCCTCATTTTGATCTATCTCTTGCTCTTGTTCTTGATCTTGTTCTTGATCATGACTAGTAATAGCATCATAAGATCTTTTATTAGTACTAGTCTCTTGTCCAGTCTTCTTTGGAAACACATGTTCACAAAAAAACACATTCCGAGATTCAATAATAGTATTTATATGCATTTCAGAATGTCTAACTTATGAATCAAGAATCGATATGCACTAATATTCATGGCATAACCAATGAAAATGCAATCAACTGTTTTAGGACCTATCTTAGTCTTTTTAGGACTAGGAATAGCCACTTTAGTCAAACACCCCCACACTTTTAAGTATTTGTGGGATGGTACTCTTCCATGCCACATTTCATAAGGTGTTTAATTCACTTTCTTTCGGGGTACTTTATTAAGTATATAATTAGTAGAAAGTATTGCTTCCCCCCACAAGTTCTGAGGTAATACAGAACTTATTAAAATGGCATTCATCATTTCTTTTAAAGTCTTATTTTTTCTTTCAGCAATTCCATTTTGCTGAGGTGAGTAAGGAGTGGTGGTTTAATAAATTATTCCATGTTCTTTACAAAATTCACCAAAATGTGATTCATATTTACCACCTCTATCACTTCTTAGTTTTTTAATTTTCTTACCAAGTTGATTTTCAATTTCATTCTTATATTGAATGAAAGTTTGCAAAGCTTCATCCTTGGTTCGAATTAAATAAACATAACTATATCTAGTATAGTCATCTATGAAAGTGATAAAAAAAAAAAAAATCCCACCTTAGTTTGAATTGATTTAAAATCACAAATGTCACTATGAATTAATTCAAGTGCTTCTGTACTTCTTTCAATTGAATGAAAAAGAGTCTACCATGCCACAAATTTGAAGACTCAAGCAAGTAAGAAAAAGATGTATTTTTATTAATAACAAAAGGTACAACAGTCATTACATTCATTTTGAAAAGGCTATCAAACATGTAACATTTTCCTACATACATCCCGTTTTTGGTAAGTACAAACTTGTCATTTTCAAAAGCTAGCCTAAACCCATTTTTACTCTACAAAGATCCAGAAACAAGGTTCTTGCGAATGTCCGGTACATGCAGCACATTGTTGAAGGTATGTTCCTTTCCAGATGTCATCTTCAAAATAATCTTTCCATGTCCTTCAACTTTAGAAGTCGAGGAGTTGCCCATAAAAAGTTGTTCACCGTTGTCCACTACAGAATAAGATGTGAACATCTTTTTGTCGGCATAAATATTGCGAGTAACACCAGTATCCACCCACCACTCTTTAGGATTTCCGACAAGATTTGCCTCGGAAACAACTGCAAAAAGATATATGACATCTACACTATTGAAAATTTTAACCACTTCGGTCATATTGGCTTGAGCAGCCTTCTTGCTTGATCTTCCTTTGCCTCTGCAAAAATCAGTTCCTAAGAACTTTTTTAGATTTTTTCCATGATTCACTGGCACAGTCCCAACATAATGAGGGGTTGGCGCAATTGCCACCACCATACCAATACTGGTTTTGAACATTAGTTTGACCAGTTTCTGTAGCCATGAATTCTAAATTATAAAACAAAACTATAATTAGAATTTTATACTACACAGAAAATTAAACCATAAATACAAAATTTTAAATTCTATAAAATAAAATAAACAAGAATTGTAACTTTTATTTTCAATTAATTTGAAAATAAAATAAAATTTTATTTAAACAAATTAATTCCACACAAAAAAATATTTCTGTAACAATTCAAAAATTAAAATACTAAAAGCAGAATTTTAATTAATGAACACTCAGAAATTATTTCTGAAAATCAAAATTAATTTCTGACAAACTTCACAAATAAATATTCTGAATTGTTAATGACACTTGTATATTACTTCTAGTTGTCAAAGAAAATAGACAGTGTATTACTACTATCTGTCAAACAGTATATTACTACTATTTGTTTTTCCAATCAGAATATTATTTTGTAAAACCACAGAAAATAATTTCTGTAAGAAGAAGAAAGAGAAAATGAAACAAACGAAAACTTTTGTATAAACAGAATATTCGAATCTGTCTTAAGATTGTTGGAACAATCTTCTGTGTAAAATAAATAATTAAACAAATCAAACAAATAAAATAAATTACTTACCGAACCGAATAAATATTTAAAAGATCAAGTCGAGTGTGTGACACTCTATCCTTAAGACAGATTCGCCCCACTACGGTGCTTACGGATAAAAGGAGTCTATCTCCCAGGATACAATGATCTTTACAAATTGTAGTAGCACTCCAAACAATTTGTACAGTGAATCAAACCTGCGTTCTATACTCTCTGAATTTTATTCTAAAACTAGTATGAAGAATAATGAAGCAAGAAAGCAAAATGAAGGCAACAAAATGAATTTTTCCTGGATATTTTTTATTTGAACCCCCAAACTGCGGGAATATGCTGGTATTTATAGGCAAAATAATTTGTCCGAACAGGTGTTTTTTTTTAACCGAACAGGTATGAAAACCCTGAACAGATACAGTTTGAATTTCAAACAGATCTGGAGCAGTTTCAACAGATAACTGCAGCAGATTGAATCTATCCAAAAACTACTGGGCAGTTTTGAATCTGTCTTGCAATTAAAAAACCTATTTAGCAGTCGGGAAATTAGTGGAATTTGGATCTGAAAAGAGGCACAAATTTTGGACAAAATTTTGAATTCAAATTCAAATTACATTGGCGCAAAATTTAAATTAATTTTTCCTGCAAGAAATTTGGAAAAAATTCAAATAAATTTTGTCCAAAAAATTAATGTTAGAACCGACCTGACCCCCGACCCACAACTAGCACGGCTCAGCTTGGCCGGACGGATGACGGCGGCGCGCGCTCGCGCGTGTGGTGGTTTGAGCCAAACTTTGTCCATAAGTCCTTACTTCTACAAACTTGAGGTGTCCCTTGGGGCCCAACCCAAGTGTTGCCACCTAGAACTTATATACATACATAAGTTCTCTTAAGTTTCCAATATGGGATAACCATTTCAAGGAAACCCACATTTTACTTCTTCAATTTCTTATTCCACAAACCCGAAAACAACATCGATTTCCCATTCACTCATAAATGGTTTTGACGAACCGTCTTCATCGTGTGACTTGCCAAGAAACGAAAGTTTTTTTAAGAAAGTTTCTCACAAGGCTCTAAAGGAGGGGAAACTAAAAAGTACAAGTTTAATGGAAAATATTACATCTGTGACAAAGAGGGACATCAGGCCAAAGATTACCATAGCAAACGCAAAGGTAAACGACGATCAAGCAAGAAGTCTGCTCAAGCCAATATGACCGAAGTTGACAAAATTTTCAATGGTGTTGATGACATAAATCTTTCTACAGTTGTTTCCGAGGCAAACCTTGTCGAAAATTCTAAAGAATGGTGGGTGGACGATGATGCTACTTGGGTGTTGTTCACATCTTATTCTATAGTGGACAACGGTGAACAACTTTTTATGGGCAACTCCTCGACTTCTAAAGTTGAAGGACAAGGAAAGATTATTCTGAAGATGACATCTAAAAAGGAACTCACTCTCAATAATGTGTTGCATGTACCGGACATTCGCAAGAATCTTGTTTCCGAATCTTTGTTGAAGAAAAATGGGTTTAGGCTAGTTTTTGAAAGTGACAAGTTTGTACTTACCAAAAACGGGATATATGTAGGAAAAGGTTACATAGAGACATACAATAACATAACCTTTGTCTGTGTTTTTAATATAAACACAGTTGTCACACTCATTAATTTTGAATCCATTTGACATCATTGCTTTGTCAAATTTTTCATGCCATTGCTTTGGCGCTTATTTTAAACTATATAATAATTTAACCAATTTACACACTTTCTTTTCTTTTCCTAGAACAGAAAATCCTTCTGATTGTTCCATGTAAATTTCTTCATCTAGCTCACCATTTAAAAAAGCGATTTTCACATCCATTTGATAAATTTCTAGATTGTATAACGATGCAATAGCAATTAGCATTCTAATGAATGTTATTCTAGTAACCGGTGAGTATGTGTCAAAATAATCAAGGCCTTCTTTTTGTCTAAAACCTTTGACCACAAGTCTTGCCTTGTATTTATCAATTGATCCATCCGCTTTCATTTTTCTTTTGAAAATCCACTTGTACCGAAGAGGTTTACAACTTGGTGGCAAATCCACCAATTCCCAAGTGTAATTTTGCATGATGCATTCAACTTCGCTGTTTACAGCTTCTTTCCATAAAGGAGCCTCAGGACTAGACATAGCTTCTTTAAAAGTTAAAGGCTCATTTTCTAACAAAAATGTTAGGAAATCTGGACCAAAAGATTTTGAGGTTCTAGTACGTTTACTACGCCTAGATTCCTCTTCCTCATTTTGATCTATCTCTTGCTCTTATTCTTGATCATATTCTTGATCCTGACTAGTAAAAGCATCATGAGATCTTTTCTTAGTACTAGTCTCTTGTCCAGTTTTATTTGGAAACACATGTTCAAAGAAAGACGCATTCCGAGATTCAATAATAGTATTTACATGCATTTCGGAATGTTCTGACTTATGAATCAAGAATCGATATGCACTACTATTTATGGCATAACCAATGAAAATGCAATCAATAGTTTTAAGACCTATCTTAGTCTTTTTAGGACTAGGAATAGCCACTTTAGCCAAACACCCCCACACTTTTAAGTATTTCTAGGATGGTGCTCTCTCATGCCACAATTCATAAGGTGTTTGATTCACTTTCATTCGAGGTACTTTATTAAGTATATAATTAGCAGAAAGTATTGCTTCCCCCCACAAGTTCTGAGGTAATCCAAAACTTATTAACAATGCATTCATCATTTCTTTTAAAGTCTTATTTTTGAGCAGTGGTTTGATGAATTATTCCATATTCTTTACAAAATTCACCAAAAGGTGATTCATATTCACCACCTCTATCACTTCTAAGGTTCTTAATTTTCTTACCAAGTTGATTTTTAACTTCATTCTTGTATTGAATGAAAGTTTCCAACGCCTCATCCTTGGTTCAAATTAAATAAACATAACTATATCTAGTATAGTCTTCTATGAAAGTGATAAAATATTTTTTCCCACCTCTAGTTTGAATTGATTTAAAATCACAAATGTCACTATGAATTAATTCAAGTGGCTCTGTACTTCGTTCAATTGAATGAAAAGGAGTTTTAGTTAATTTTGCCTCAACGCAAATTTCACATTTATGATTTAAATCAATGTCAAATTAGGTAAACATTCCATATTAATTAATCTACGCAAAGATCCATAATTAACATGTCCAAGTCTACCATGCCATAAATTTGAAGACTCAAGCAAGTAAGAAGAAGATGTATTTTTATTAATAACAGAGGGTACAACAATCATTACATTCATTTTGGAGCATGTTCCATCACATTTGCCTTTGACTCCATTGGATGCTTACCAGCCCGCTTCTCTGAATTGCGGTTGTCCTCCTCAATCCTCAAATGCACAATCAATTCTTCCAAAGTCATTTCTTTACGCTTGTGTTTGAGGTAGTTCTTGAATTCCTTCCAGCCTTGTGGTAATTTCTCAATTAAGGCAACAACTTGGAAGGATTCACTGAGAGACATGCCTTCTGCATGAATGTCATGCATAATGAGTTGGAGATTTTGACCTTGGCTGATCACAGTCTTAGAGTCAACCATCACAAAGTCCAGGAATTTACCAACCATAAATTTCTTTGAGACAGCATCTTTTGTTTTGTACTTTTTCTCTAAAGACTCCTAAAGTTCTTTTGCCGTTTTGATAGGACTGTAGACGTTGCATAATGGGTTGTCAAGTCCATTCAAGATGTAGTTCCGGCCAAGGAAATCAGCATGTTTCCTAGCATCGACCGCAGCAACCACTTGCCGGTCAATTTCATCCTCGTTCAGAGTAAAAGCATTCTCATGAAGAAAACGAGCCAGGTTCAGAGTTATAAGATAGAACAGCATTTTCTGTTGCCATGTTTTAAAATCAGTTCTTGAGAACTTCTCTGGCTTCTCACTGTGATTGACTGGTACAGTCACAATAGGAGGGGTTGGAGCAATTGCAGCCACCACACTAGTACTTGTTTGAGCATTAGTTTAAGTAGCCATGAATTCAAAATTATAAAACAAAATTAGAATTAAAATTGTATACTACACAGAAAATTTAAACCAAAACCACATAATTAAATTCTGTAAAAATAAAAGAAACAAGAATTATAACCTTTATTTCCAATTAAAATAAATTGAAACAAATTTAAATAAAATAAATTACTTACCGAATTTATTTTACTAAACTGAATAAATATTTAAAGATCAAGTCGAGTGTGTGACACTCTGTCCTTAAGACAGATTCGCCCCGTTACGGTGTTTACAGAAAAATGGCGTCTATCTCTCCAAGATACAATGATCTTCAAAAATTGTAGTAGCACTCCAAACAATTTGTGCAGCGAACAAAAATCTTGTGTTCTATACTCTCTTTAATTTTCTTAAAAACTAATATGAAGAGAATTTATGCAAATGAGCAAAACTGGACAGCAAAATGAAATTTTCAGATTATTTCCAGATCTCTGAAACCGCTGGATATGGCTAGTATTTATAGGCAAATTTGACAAACTTGAACAGATGTGTTATTTGAATAAACATATGCAAAATTAAACTGAACAGATACAGCGCTGTTTCGAACAGATAATTGTTGGGCAATTAAATCTATTGGACACTACAGCAGTTAAAAAACCTGTCTGGGACATTTTGAATCTATCTGGCAGTTTGAATCTGTTCAAAAATTTGAATCTGTTGTGGAATTTTGGACTGGAAGTGGTACCATTATGGATAGAAAATTTAAATTCAAATTTGGTGCAAATTTTTGAATTAATTTCCCGCAATAATTTTTTGAAAAAATTCAAATGAATTTTGTCAAAAAAATTAATATTAGAACTGACCCGACCCACAGCCCACACCCGCGCCCAGCACGGCTTAGCTAGGCAGGCATGTCAAACAGACAACGGGGGCGGCAATGGCGAGCGAGCACGCGCGCACACGCATATGTGGTCGTTTGAGCCAAGGTTCACTTTGTCCATAAATCCTCCCTTCTACAAACTTGGGGTGCCCCTTGGGGCCCAACCCAAGTGTTGCCACCTAGAACTTATATACACACATAAGTTCTCTTAAGCTTCCAATGTAGGACAAGCCTTACAAAGAAACCCACATTTAATACTTTACTTGTCCATTCCACGAACCCGAAAACGATGTCAAGTTCCCATTCATTCATAAATGGTTTTGATGAACTATCTTCACTGCATGACTTGCCATGCGACAAGGAAACACGTCATCTCTTTGGACCCACCCCAAAAGACGTGTGGATGTAACAAGCCCGCGGGGGACCTCGCTACAGTTCGGACTCTCCTTTTTTGTGTTGCGGTTCTAAATCTGAACCAAAGAGTCCAACTCTGGCAAATCGTTTTGAAGAAAAACAGATTTTTGAAAAGTAGTGCCAAACATGGACTGCTTTGCCAGATTACAGAGTCGCCACCTAAATATTTTTTAGTGGGGGAATTTAGGAAACCCTGACTCGGTGCCGAAGGCCACGTGTCCGTCATCACCAAATGTCTTGGCTCAGGAGCTTGGGTACGATCGGGGAAGGTCAGCTATGAGCACCCCCTTTCGCCCGGTCCGAAGACCGGCCTCTACTAACCGTGATATCCGATTTTGAAAACATTATGCGTTCTTATCCCAATTATTAGCCTAGAATTACTATATTATGCGCACAGCAAAACAAGTATAGACTAGATTGCCTAATTTGGAAATAAACATTGCATATCCGTTTGTTTGGAAAACAGTTTGAGATTGCTACTCGCAAGTAAGCTAAAATACGGATCTCAATGAGTTATTCCAACTCAAGCAATCCAACCTCCACCCACAGGCATTCAAACAGTTTATCTCACATAAGCACTTAGCCGCAAGGGAAGCATACTGTCATGGCAACATTCACACGCATGTGGTATGCTAAAGCGTAAAATACTTACATCGTACTCCGTGCCAAAACAAGAAACTGGTTAGCAAACATGCATGACCTAGTTCATGTTAAGTGGCTAATGCAACGCAGGCAAGGATGCAATTTAGAGTAGGCTCGGCTAACCCTAAAATGGCACGTGAAATGCTATAATTATCACGTATTCAATTTGGGAATTGAAAGTACGATGCAGTTTGTATGATGTACCGAGCCCGGTGCATGTAAACAAATGCATGGATGCACGCATGCATTGCATGAGGTATGCTAAAATAGACGTGCCCTAATCTACGTTCATAAGCAGGTAAATAAAAGGGAGAAAGAAGTGGGGGTTGGGAGACATACAAACCACTCACCCACACTTATTACAAATACGCCCTCACTCGGAGGGACCAAAAGAATATACAGTCCAAAAATAATACAGTCCGAATACAGAATAAATAAATTATTACAGGAATTGCTAATTATCAAATTAATATTGACATAAAAGAAAAGGGCCCCAGCCCTGCCTCGAGATGCGCAGATGATGTATGCTTGAATCCGACTCGCCCGGAAAACCCGCACCATGACACTGCTGCCTCTGTTCTTGCTGCCCTGTCCCTCCAAAAATTGCCAAAGTCCCAGGACACCTTCTAAGCACACTGCAGTACACCACCGGCTGGAGGAAATGACCACCGGCCGTTCAAAATGACCATCGGCTTCTTGAGAGGTTATCGGCCACAAACAAATGGCCGGTCGGCACTCTCTTATGCCGGTCGGCAAACAATTCCTGCAGAAGACAGTTTTGACAGCAACAGCAGACAAGCAGTGCATGTCATGGAATTTCAAGCAAATGTGTGCATGAACACACTCCCTATCATGCAATGGACTCAGGAGAGCATGGCCCTCGACCCCCGGGCCATCAATCACGCATTTCAATGCATGATGGCCCAAAAGCCAAGTTAGCAACTTTGATATCAAATGCAATGCAAGCACAAAACACATCAAGGACCCCAACCTCTATCATGCTCGATCAAGAGGCAAGGGATGCATGCCAAATGCAACCTAAGCATGCGAGCTAAGTATGCAATATGATTATGCGAACAAGCATGCAAGGCATGACGCAATGCAACAACATAACATGCACAACGCATTGTAACATGGCATACACAATGCAAGATGGGCTTACACCAACGTGAGTGGACCTCAGCCACACTCACATCAGTGGCCATGAGATGAAAAATGAGATGTCTCGAAATGCGTGCACACGAGCACGCAAACCAAGAAAATGGCATACGGAATGCAATGATGCTAAAATATGATATGCAAACATGCAAATGAATTTCAGCACTGAAATGTGGGGCAAAACAGTCCCGAAACGTGGCCAAAGTGTACCCAATGCAAGGAATGGTCCCGAAATGCGAATTTAGGCACCCGAAATGGCCTATAGCTATGCAATGCATGCACAATATGGACATGGAACGAAAATACAGTAGCAAGGCAGCCCCAAAAAAAGCATTCTTCCAGCACAAAACATGGCCAAACAGAAAGCATAGATAGGGCAACAATGGCATGCAAAAATAGGGGCCAAGAGAGGGGTATTGAAGTAGATGGTAAATTCAAAGCCCAAATGGAAAAACACCCTTCTACAACACTGAAGAGGGACTAAAAATATGAACATTTACAGTGGATGACATCCCCCAAATCAGTATGCAAACATGCCAAAAATGCCATG
Organism: Camellia japonica; assembly: GCA_030407325.1. NCBI lineage: Eukaryota > Viridiplantae > Streptophyta > Magnoliopsida > Ericales > Theaceae > Camellia > Camellia japonica. The sequence goes on from JAPPVO010000024.1 coordinate 60,788,677, forward strand.
CAAGAAATAGGCCATAAGAGGGTATAACATGAAGTAGGCCAAACATTCATCAAAGAAGCAAATACCCTTCATTAAATATATCCAGGGGGTCAAAACATGACCATTTCCAGTTCTGATGATGGCCGAAAACAGAAGCTAGATAAGCCTAAAAAGGCATGCAAAAATGGGGGCCAAAGAGGGGTATAATGGTAGGTATAACATGGAGGCCCCAAACAAGGTTGATCCCTTCTACAATGTTGTAGAGAAACACAAAATAAGCTTACTCACAGTTCATGACATACTCCAAAACAATTTACATATAGGCCAAACAAATCATGCAAATTTACGGTAAATAAGAGAGATTATGAAGCAAGTGCAAGGTAGGGGGCCCAAACAGGGTTGAGCCCTTCTTCAATATTGAAGAGAGACTCAAAATAGGCCCACTTACAGTTTACATTATGCTCGAAAACAGATCACACATGGGTTAGAAATTTCATGCAAAATAATGGCATACAAGATGATATTGAAGCAAGTACCAAATGGAGGGCTCAAACAGGGTTGAGCCCTTGATCAAACATGAAGAATAGCTTAAAAAAGGCCTAGTTTCAGTTAGGGTCGGAGCCCAAGACAATAATCAAATAGGCCTAAGAGATGAGGCAAGAAAATGCTACAAAAGAGGGAGATTGCAACTTACCCTTGAAGACCACCCTTTTTGTTGCTTCTTGGCTTGAGTTGCAGCACCTTTGGCCTCTGAAAAACTGCTCCAAGCTGCTGTGATGGAGTAGTGGTGGTGGTGCTATGGATTGGTGAAGAAATGGCCAAGGATTTGAGAGGTTTGGAACTTGAAAGTGTAGAGAGAGAGGGATTTTGTAGAGTGAGAAGCTCCCAAAGCTTGCCCTTTTTGTTCTAACCTAAGCAATATGAGATATAAGGCTCTATATATATCAAAATAAGAGCTTTTGGTCGAAAAATCCCAATTGAAAATATCTGGTACAGTGTATTGATAAATATCTGTCAAAAATCTGAGTTCTGGGCACTTTTGGCCGGCCGGCAATCTTTTGTGCCGGTCGGATAAATAGAGTGACGATGGGTGGCTAATGAGGTTAAAAAGTGCCGGTGGAAGTCTAGATTGAAGCCCCGGAAGTTAGCTTTCCAATGGCGCAAACCTTGCATTAAAATTCCTCCTGTGGAAAAAGTTATGCCCTTTTTGGTGAAGCCGCGCAGATTCGATCCAACCGGACTGATCCCCTATTTCAACCAACCATATCTCCCCCACCCGGACTTGGATTTGAGAGATTCTCGAGTGCAAAATGAAGCCCCGGAAGTCTTCTTTTCAACGATGGTGGCCTCATAGCTCAACTCTAAGTGTATAGACAGATGAGCTTGTTTTAGCGATGACCGCTCGTCTTTCTCCTACACGGATTCATGCCGAACTTCTTCTCCAACTTGTTTTCTCCCCTCTTCTCCTCTTTTCTTCAACTTCAAACCCCTAAGTAAGGTGTTTTGAAAGATTTTTCAAAGATTTCATCTCTCTTTCATTTATCTCCCCTTTGTCCTTGCTCGGTTTACCGAAAAGCGCAACATTTACCGAAATGCGAGCGTCGGAACATCGTGGGAATTTTATTTCAAAAATGTTTTGAAAGAGAGGGTTTTTAAGGTATAAAAACCATCAAAAATAATTTTGGTCCACAATGGGGTATGAAGTTGAGATTTGCCTCTCGCCTTGCCGAAGAAACTGAACCAGTGCACTGCACACCTTTCTCCAACAAGTAAACCATCAGTAGTGCCCAAGTCTTAAGGGCGGTCAAAAATGGGGTGTCTACAGTGGACCCCACTCAATTTTGGGCTCAAAGTTGGGCTAAAATAAGCCTATAAAAACCAATTTTCCAACAATCCCCCACATGAATGGAATTTGACAGAGAGAAAATGCAACAACATGATCTATTTACAGAGAGTACAAAAATTGGAAATATTCTACAAAGGATAGGTAGCTTTTGGCTTTGAACCTTCCCTTGTGAGACACTATCAGATTTACTAGCTAACTAGTGAACATGATGTCTTGAACTGTTCAACCGTTTGTGTAAACCAAGACAATAAAACTCACATAGTATATTACTAGACACAGTTTAGTTCTCACTATTGTGTTCATTTTGGCCCTAAACAACCTTATCTTTCATGAGTGCTCTAGAGAATTGTAGCCCTTCACAAATCTCATAGAACCGGCCCAATTCACACTCATATAGGTGATTCTTATCAAGAGTATCCTGCCATACTCCACTAGGTATACCTAGATATAAGAATTATTAGAAGTATTACTTAACCTAAAATGCTGCAGACATCACTATTTCATCATAGAAATAGGTAAGAGTTTGACTCCCCAGTGATCTTTCTGAGTCATACATAACTCAGTTGTCCCTTTGAACCTAGATCTTGGGAATTTGGTTTTTATAGGCAATTTTTGGGCCAACTTTGAGCGCAAAATTGAGTAGGGTCCACACGTCTTTTGGGATGGGTCCGAGGAGATGACGTGTTCCTTGCTGCATGGTAAATCACACGGTGAAGACAATTCGTCAAAACCATTTATGAGTGAATGGGAACTTGACGTCGTTTTCAGTTCGTGGAATGGACAAGTAAAGTATTAAATGTGGGTTTCCTTGTAAGGCTTGTCCCATATTGGAAACTTAAGAGAACTTATGTATGTATATAAGTTCTAGGTGGCAACACTTAGGTTGGACCCCAAGAGGCATCCCAAGTTTGTAGAAGGAAGAAGTTATGGACAAAGTGAACCTTGGCTCAAACCACCACACACGGGCGCCGCCGCCGCCGCCGCCGCCGCCGTCCATCCGACCAACCGAGCCGTGCCAAGCGCGGGCGTGGGTTATGGGTCGGGTCGATTCTAATATTAATTTTTTTGACAAAATTCATTTGAATTTTTTCAAAAAATTATTGCGGGAAATTAATTCCAAATTTTGCACCAAATTTGAATTTAAATTTTCTGTCCATAATGATACCACTTCCAGTCTAAAATTCCACAACATATTCAAATTTTCGGACAGATTCAAAATGTCCCAGACAGGTTTTTTAATTGCTGCAGTTTCAACAAATTTAACTACCCAGCAGTTATCTGTTCGAAACAGTGTTGTATCTGTTCAGTTTAATTTTGCATATGTTCATTCAAATAACACACATGTTCGGGTCTGTCAAATTTGCCCATAAATACTAGCCATTTCCAGCATTTTCAGAGATCTGGAAATAATTTGAAAATTTCATTTTGCTGTCCAGTTTTCCTCCTTTGCCTAAATTCTCTTCATATTAGTTTTTAGGAAAATTAAAGAGAGTATAGAACACAAGGTTTTTGTTCGCCGTACAAATTGTTTGGAGTGCTACTACAATTTGTGAAGATCATTATATCTTGGGAGATAGACATCATTTTTTCGTAAGCACCGTAGCGGGGAGAATCTGTCTTAAGGACAAAGTGTCACACACTCGACTTGATCTTTAAATATTTATTCGGTACAGTAAAATAAATTCGGTAAGTAATTTATTTTATTTTATTTTTTTCAATTTATTTTATTTTACACAGAAAATTGTTCCAACATCTACTTCGTTTCCAACCGCGATGTATCGGAACTTGACATACGGAAAATAGTTTCCAACATTGTTTTGGACCCATTGTGATGTGGCCGAAGGATCGAACCCGAGAGCTGGAAGGTCGGAGTTGGGGACGTTGAGGACTAATTCAATGTTGGAGCCCCCCAGGGCTCGGAGGGTCGATGGATTTGGACCGTACATTCGCATCCTTGCAATGCCATTGGATTGGTAGAGTTGTACAACTTCTTGATCCGATGGTAAGTTGTCGCTTTGTTGTCCATTACACACTACACTCCGATGGATTGTGCATCTACAATGGTGACATTTTTGTGGGAAAAACACTAAATATACAAAAAAAAATTATATGAAATGATGTGGCAATGATTTTTTTTGGAATTATGAAATATAATTTAGGCATCTTGAGTTTTAATGAATGAATATAAACGGGTCATCTCAAGTTATCGACTTATACTCTATATCTCCTTTGCTAAAATGGCATAAGCTTATTATATAATTTGTCTCGTTCACTTTTTATGTACTATTTTAATATATGCATATCTATGATATTGAATAAATCCATTCAAAAAAAATTCATATGTAACAAAAATGTTGACATCTGAATTTAAGATAACTGATAGCATCTCATTTGAAAAAGAAAAAGAAGAAAAGGCTCCAATGTGGAGTGAGTGAATGGATCAAATATTCAAGATCAAGAAGGAAGAGAGTAATGATGTATAAACAAAAAATATTATATACGAATTAGATATAGTGATGTGGTAGAAGAATAGATTTATCTCTTTAAAACAAAAACAAAAAAATCTATTAAGATGCTTATTAATAATTAGGTATTCGGACTCTAAACTTAAGATCGGGTAACCCTTCAGTAGCCCTTTTGATTTTGACCTTAAATTTTATTCTTAAGTCTTTATCGTTCGGCCGAATTCTTTAGAACCGTTAAGAACACATCATTCTAGTTAAAATTTTTATAAAAATTTTAAAAGAATAATATATTTTCCTATTGAAGATAATATATGTGTGCATGAAGTTGGCATTTTTAGTATCAACAATGGTTGGTGGCCCGAAATTCAGTGGCTCGAATGACTCGAAACTGTCAAAACGACGTCGTTTTGGCAGTTTCGAGCCATTTGAGCCACTGATTTTGTGGCCCTCAAACATTTTTCTTTTAGTATGCACTTCATAGTTCATATAGCAAAATGTTAGCATTACTATGCTCTATATGACATGTAAGAGAGAGAGAGAGAGAGAGAGAGAGAGAGAGAGAGAGACCTGTCATATAAATAGTCGGTGAAAACACAATACAGAAACCAGAAAAGGTTCCATTTTTAAAAGTGGAAAGGAACAACTAAAACCACAATCTCCCCTACTTCATAGAGAGAGCCAATTACTACTACTCTATCTGGAGGACCCAAACTGTTGCCCCTGTCAAAACACTCCTTTGAAAAGTAAAACTTCAATATGGTAGGTCAGTTAGAACAAGTCCAAAAGAAAAACACTACGCGAAAATCACTTGACACCATTTATTATTAGTACGTAGTTTAGTTTCCACCATTTTTTATACTAAATAAGCTCATCATTTTTTACACTAAATAAGCTCAAAAAAAGAGTTTTTTTTTTTTTCTCTCACCTTCCACCATTTTTATCCTAAATAAATTCACCTGTATAAATTTAAATTCAAACAACACAAAGGCTTAATTAGCCACGAATAAAAAATAAAATAAAATAAAATAAAGAAAACATTCTAAGATGAACAACGGACTTTAGTTCTATCTCTGATTTTGCTGCAATCTGTGGCCGGGTGATTATTCTGTATTTCAAGAGTATAGACACGTGGTACTCCATAAGGTTTTGATTGGTAGAAAGATATAAGGGCCCACAATTCATGTTAGGGATGGGGAAACAACATGGGACTAAGTAATTGGTGATTGGCTTGGAATATGGCCACGTAGTATTCCGAGAGTATTGAATAATTTCCCTCTGTGGCCTATTTTGACACCAATCTTTCTTTGTATGCATTCAATATTTTTTTTTTTTTTTTTTTTTTTTTCTATTTGAAAAAGTCTTAGGTTTTCAATATTTTCCAAACCATTTAATTGAGCCTTGAACCCAGACCCCTGTGTGTGTGTGTGTGTGTGTGTGTGTGTGTGTGTGTGTGTGTGTGTGTCTCTCTCTCTCTCTCTCTCTCTCTCTCTCTCTCACTGATCAAACTCAATGGACCGGACTTGAAGGATGGTTCTTACTGACGAGTCAATTGGGTTGGGCAGGGACGGATCCAGGATTATGACTTTAGAGGGCTACTCTATAATTTAAAAAATTGGGGGGTTACTCTACATAATTTTGAAATTATCTAAAAAATATTTGAGGGTGTAAACTTGTCATGACCCGAACCCGCCCCTATGGGTTAAGGCCATAACCGGCCAGTAATCGTGTGATTACCTATGACCTCAAACCAAATAAATCGAAATTCATCAGAGATAAAGGGGCCAAATGGAAGCAATTCAAAAACTTTGTCCATAGAGCCGTGCTTAAATGTACACCATAACATTCCAAACATATATATGTTAATAACCCACATCAAAACATGTACTAATTCAAAAGACTGTACATTCAAGATCATACAGATTTAAGTCAGTCAAACCCAAGACTTATATACAAAAGTAGTCCAACGTATTCGCCAACATAACAAAGCTATAAACAAAGGTCAGAGGCGAAGACAGTCTCGTGCGTAAGACGTTTGGGCTGACTCCTCAAAACTTAAACTGTTTCTCACAAGTTCACCGGGGCTGGTTCTGGACGTCCCTTGGCTCACCTACATGTACATGAATGAGCGTGAGCGAATGCCCAGTGAATAATATCAAATAAGGAAAGTATATAAGTAATCATTGAAACAGTACAGCAAACGGCCTTCGGCCCAATCATTTATATCTATCGGCCTCTGGCTCAATCATCTATATCCATCATTCGTATCCATCGGCCTTCGGCCCAATCATCCATGTCCATCATTCGTATCCATCGGCCTTCGGCCCAATCATTCTTGTCAATCGGCCTTCGGCCTAATCATTCGCATCAATCGGCCTTTAGCCCAATTATTTGTATCAATCGGCCTTTGGCCCAATCATTTATGTCAATCGGCCTTTGCCCCAATCATTCGCATCAATCGGCCTTTGGCCAAATTATTTATGTCAATCGGCCTTTGGCCCAATCATTCGCATCAATCGGCCTTTGGCCCAATTATTTATGTCAATCGTTGTCCACCATTCAAACTAATGAACTTATAAAACTTACATAAGTGTAAACAATTGGACAACAGTATATTTCAAATATCTTGTTAAGATATTACTCACAGTGATCGGCTTGCGTAGTTGCCCTAGAGCTTGACCCTACATATCATGTAACACATATGGGTCACAATTAGTTCAATCCGTTCGTTAATTCACACATTCCTCTTTAGGCTTCATTCTTAACTCTTTAACTCAATCACAATGCTCAATGCATGCCCAAGAGTGCTTAGAAGTGAAAGGGAACGGAAAAACAAAACATAGAATGCATTTTCAGATTTTCAGAAAATAGGGTCCCCGCTCGAGCGTGGACTTCCCCGCTCGAGCGGACCCTTAAGGCCTGCAAAAGTACTGGTTGCATGAAAAATACGCTCGAGCGTGTAATAGGAAGCTCGAGCGGAAGGCCTGTCTAAATGGCTCCCCCGCTCGAGCGTGACATTCCCTGCTCGAGCGGAAACCAAATTTGCAAAAAGTACTGGGAGCACAAAATTCACGCTCGAGCGGCGTTTTCCCGCTCGAGCGGACATCAAACTTTCTGAAAATTCCAGAACTGTTCTTGGAGTTCAATGCAACATTCAAAAGGCTCATAAGCTCGACTAAGGCACCAAAAACATGCAATTACACCATTTAACACATGGACATAAGCAATACGAAGCCAATCCTCTAAAATCATGGTTCAATACTTCAAATTCACTTATGGCTCATGTCTTCAACCTCATTTAAGCTCCATATTTTTAACAATCGAACATGCATGCTAAGTTTGATCTCATTTTCATTACAATTGATGCAATTGGTATTCATTCACATGAAATTCAACAAAAACATGCTTGCATGTATGATCCAACCCTCAATCTTTCCTATTTGACATGCCACATGCTAGATTATACCAAACCATAGCAATTTTATAACAATTTTATGCATGCATGTGCATTTCAACTTTAATTTCATCAATTAGAGTGTAACTCTTGTTCTTGATCACCAATTAACCTTTAATTCACCAAATCACAAGTTCAAACTCACAAATTCATAAACAATCACTTACCTAGAAATTCAATTTATGATCAACTCTTGAGTTGGACTTCAAATTCACAAGCTTAACCCAAGATTACACAACTTTCTCCCTCTCTCTCTCTAACAGCCGGCCTCCTCTCCTCCTGTCTCTTCCTTAGAGTTTGATCAGCCAAAATGAAGGTATATGAGGGAAAATAAGTGTATAAAGCCTCACCCATAAAGTCCCACTAACTTCAATATAATATTACTAAAGTAATTGGGCACTAGTTTAACAATTTAATCAACTTGATCTGGCCTGAATCAATTTTTCAATTAAATTTCACCATAGGTTCTAAAAATTATGCCAATCGCCATGGTGCAATCGGTTTCGGGTTCCGTGGCCGATAGGGCCTCCGATTTAATTCCCAAAACAAACTATTCAAACAGATATTCCTACGGTGAACAGATAGAACTTCAAATCCACATGTATTCAAAAAATGGCACATAAAATCATACTAAACACATAATCATACGCAAGTTAAGGACCAATTAACATACTACTAAAACAGGGGTATCACAGTCTTCCCCCCTTTAGGAAGTTTGGTCCTCCAAACTTAATTTACCTTCGTCGGGAAACAAATGTGGATAGCGTAATCGCATGTCTTCCTCTTTTTCCCATGTAGCATCCGTCCCATAATGTTCCTTCTATTCCACTTTCACCATTGGGATGGACTTGCTTCTCAATTGCTTCACCTGCGGATCAACAATTTGTTCCGGCCATTCAGCGTATTCCATATTCTCATCAATAGCTACCCGGTGATAATCAATCACATGAAACGGGTCTCGGAGGTAACCCCTCAACATCGACACATGAAACACGTTATGGATTTGTTCAAATCCCGGTGGTAAGGCAACTCTAGAAGCAACTGGACCCAGCCTTTCCAAAATCTGAAACGGCCCAATGTAACGGGGCGACAACTTGCCCTTCTTCCCAAACCTGATTTGGCCTTTCATTGGAGACACACGAACAAACACATGGTCACCGACCTCATACTCAAGAGGTCTTCTTCGAACATCTGCATAGTTCTTTTGTCGGTCCTAGGCTGTTTTGAGCCTTTGACGAATTGTCTTGATCTTCTCAGAAGTGTCTTGCACAATTTCAGACCCAAGCAAAGTTCTATCCCCGACCTCTGTCCAACAAATAGGTGATCTACACCTCCTACCATACAAAGCCTCGTATGGTGCCATACCGATGCTAGTGTGGAAGCTGTTGTTATAAGCAAATTCTGCAAGCGGCAAATAGTCTTCCCAGCTCCCCTAAAAATCTAAGGCACACATTCTCAACATATACTCCAACGTCTGTATGGTCCGTTCTGATTGCCCGTCTGTCTGTGGGTGGAAGGCAGTACTGAACCTTAGTTTCGTTCCCATGGCTTCCTGCAAACTTTTCCACAATCTAGACACAAATTTCGTATCTCTATCCGACACAATGGATACCAGGACTCCATGTAAACAAATAATCTCATCCACATAAATAGTAGCCAATCTATAAGCATTAAATATAGTTTTGACAGGCAGAAAATGTGCAGATTTAGTCAGTCTATCAACTACAACCCAAATCGAATCCATACCTTGAGAAGTCCGAGGTAGGCCAACAACGAAATCCATAGTCACGTGCTCCCACTTCTATTCAGGAATAGGGAGGGGTTGAAGCAGACCGCCCGACTTCTGATGTTCAGTTTTGACTTGCTGACATTGAAGACACTTGGACACATATTCTACAATTTCCTTCTTCATTTTAGGCCACCAATAAGTTTGTTTCAAATCTCGATACATTTTATTGTTACCCGGATGCATAGCAAATGCGGATCTGTGGGCTTCATCTAAGACCCTCTTCTTCAGTTCCGGAATGTCTGGGACACACATTCTGTTCCGAAATCTCAACACTTCATTTTCAATGCTAAATTCTGTTTTCGGACTTGTTTCAAAGTCAACAGTCACTTTCTTGAGGAATTCATCCTCCTTCTGTTTCTGTTTGATTTCTGCAACAATCGTTGGCTCGGCTGTGATAGTGGCCATCAATCCGCCTTGTTCGCACATTACCACTTCGATTTCATATTTCTCAAAATCCCGCAAAATTTCTCTCTGTTCAGTAAGCAACCAAGCTACACTTCTTGTTGATTTTCTGCTCAAGGCATCAACAACCGTATTTGCTTTCCCGGGGTGATACTGAATCTCAAGATCATAGTCTTTTATTAGCTCAAGCCATCTCCTCTGTCGTATATTCAACTCTTTCTGTGTAAAGAAGTATTTCAGGCTCTTGTGATCTGTGTAGACTTCACATTTTGCCCCATACAAATAATGCCGCCAGATTTTCAAAGCAAAAACAACTGCGTCCAATTCTAAGTGGTGTGTTGGGTAGTTTTTCTCGTGCAGTCTCAACTGTCGGGAGGCGTAAGCAATAACCTTTCCGTTCTGCATTAGCACACAACCCAAACCTTTATAAGATGCATCACTGAAAATCACGAAATTTTCCGTACCTGAAGGTAATGTCAAAATTGGTGCAGTAGTCAATCTCGTCTTTAATTCATGAAAGGCTGATTCTCTTTCGCTGTTTCACTCAAATGGTTGCCCTTTACGTGTCAGTTGGGTAAGAGGCACGGCTAATTTCGAAAAATCTTTCACAAACCTCCTGTAGTACCCAGCTAAACCCATAAAGCTGCGAACTTCTGTTACATTGGTTGGTGTAGGCCAATTCACAATTGCCTCTATTTTCTACAGGTCCACTGAAATTCCTTCCTTGTTGATCACATGCCCTAAGAAAACAACTTCATCCAACCAAAACTCACATTTCTTTAACTTAGCGAATAATTTCCTTTCCCGAAGTATTTGTAAGACAGTTCTCAGGTGATGTTCATGCTCAAGTCTATCTTTCGAGTATATCAAAATATCATCGATGAAGACTACAACAAACTCATCAAGGTAGGTTTTAAAAATTCTATTCATTAAGTCCATAAATGTTGCCGGAGCATTAGTCACTCCAAATGGCATAACAAGAAACTCAAAATGACCATACCTTGTTCTGAATGCGGTCTTCTCAACATCCTCTGCCTTAACCTTTAGCTGGTGATACCCGGATCACAAATCAATCTTAGAAAACACCTGTGATCCCTGCAACTGGTCAAATAAATCATCAATACGGGGTAGGGGGTATTTGTTCTTTATCGTTACCTTGTTCAATTCCCGATAATCGATGCACAGGCGCAAGGTACCATCCTTCTTCTTCACAAACAACACTGGTGCACCCCAAGGCGAAGTGCTGGGTCGGATAAACCCCTTATCAAGCAGATCCTGCAACTGTTCTTTCAATTCCCTCATTTCAGCAGTAGCCATTCTATAGGGAGTTTTAGAAATAGGCTGGGTGCCTAGCACAATCTCAATAGTAAATTCTATCTCCCTGTCTACCAATTCCCCTGGTAATTCATTTGGGAACACGTCTGGGAATTCTCTAACAATAGGAATATCATTCAATTCAACATTCACAGATTGATCAGTCAACACATAGCACAGATAACCCTGGCACCCCTTCCTAATCAATTTACATGCTTTCATTGCAGATATCAAATAAGGTGGAGGCACTACCCCATTACCCACAAACACAATTTCTTTTTGTTCCGGTGGTTTAAACACAACCCTTTTTGTCACACAATCTATGGTGGCGCAATACTTGGTCAACCAATCCATGCCCAAAATCACATCAAAATGTCTAAATTTCAGGGGCAATAAGTCTACATATAAGGTAGCATCCTCAATATGCATGTCGCAAAACCGATATATATAGTCACATAACACAAATTCCCCCGATGGAGCAGACACACACAACAAATATGGCAACAACTCTAGGGGTCTTTTTAGTCTAGATGCAAATGCATATGTCACAAATGAGTGTGTTGATCCAGAATCTATTAATACAAAGACATCCTGATTACATATTGAAATGGTACCTGAGACAACGGCACTGGCATTCCGGGTATCGCCCGGGACAAGCGCAAAAACTCTCCCCTGTCTCACGGTATCTCTGGTGGGGGTAGGTCCCGTAACATTTCCTGGTTTTGGGACTGATGCTGTCAAACTAGCAGCAAATTTCCCACGGTTCTACTTACAGTCTCTGGCCATATGCCCTTGCTTACCACAATTAAAACAAGCTCCTGTCACACGGTAGCAAACCCCACGATGCCTATTTCCACAAGTGGTGCACGACGGGGTTGTGTCTCGGGAAGAATTAGAAGTATTTGAGGAGCCCGTATTTTGCTTCTTTGAAAACTTCTTCTTTGAGAAGAAGCCCTGCCTTTTGCTACCCTTCCAATCAGTTGTTGGTTTAGTTTGTCTAGCTATATTAGCCTCAGATATTATGGCCCGGTCTAATACCCCAATGTAAGTCTCCAGCTTCAAGACATTCACTCTCTCTAGAATATCATCTCGGAGCCCACCTTCAAAATGTCGCGCCTTCTTATAATCTATGTCAATCACGTGTGGCGCAAACCTGGCCAATTCGGTGAACTTGGCCTCATACTCAGCTACGGTCATGCTGCCCTGTTTCAGTTCCATAAATTCCGCCACTTTCCTATCCCGGACACACTGCAGAAAGTACTTGTCATAAAAGATTTCTAGAAACTTTGCCCAATCAGCATCTTTGTAACTCTCACGCATCAATATCCACCATCTTCTCGCTTCGTCCTCTAGCATAAAGGTGGCTAGAAGCACTTTCTGTGCCACTAAACATGGGAATACTTCAAACAGTTTTTCGATGCCGAGGACCCAAGCTTCAGCTTTCAGAGGATCTAGTCCGCCATGGAACTGGGGTGGTTTCATTTTCTTGAACTCTTTGGTGAGGGCTATGATTTGGTCATCGTTCTGATTATCTGGCACAGGAGGTGCCGGAGGTGGAGGTGCCGGATGTGGTTGCTGCCACTGTTGTTGCCACTCCTGTTGCTGTCTCAAGGCTTCTGCCATTTCCTGTAGCAATCTTTCCATTCTGTCTATTCTGGCTGTAGAGGATTCCTCCAACTCATCGCCTCTCTCTTGTTCACCATCTGAGACAACTTGCATTATATTTCATGAAAACATATTTTATGCAAAAGATTTACGAGTGTGCATATATATATATATATATATATTTAAGAGCACACACATCCAGATAATTTGCGATGCAGGCAAATCATAACTTATGGCACATAGTCGTTCATATCAAAACATTTACGCGCATACTTGGTGCTGTCAAATTTATACTTATGAATGCATCCTAGATCTTTTCTAGACGCTTATTGCTCTTTTGGACAAGTGTGTGAGTTATTAACTCGTGCTCTGATACCACTCTGTCATGACCCGAACCCGCCCCTATGGGTTAAGGCCATAACCGGCCAGTAATCGTGTGATTACCTACGGCCTCAAACCAAATAAATCGAAATTCATCAGAGATAAAGGGGCCAACGGAAGCAATTCAAAAACTTTGTCCATAGAGCCGTGCTTAAATGTACACCATAACATTCCAAACATATATATGTTAAAAACCACATCAAAACATGTACTAATTCAAAAGACTGTACATTCAGGATCATACAGATTTAAGTCAGTCAAACCCAAGACTTATATACAAAAGTAGTCCAACGTATTCGCCAACATAACAAAGCTATAAACAAAGGTCAGAGGCGAAGACAGTCTCGTGCGTGAGACGTTTGGGCTGACTCCTCAAAACTTAAACTGTTTCTCACAAGTTCATCGGGGCTGGTTCTGGACGTCCCTTGGCTCACCTACATGTACATGAATAAGCGTGAGCGAATGCCCAGTGAAAAATATCAAATAAGGAAAGTATATAAGTAATCATTGAAACAGTACAGCAAACGGCCTTCTGCCCAATCATTTATATCTATCGGCCTCTGGCCTAATCATCTATATCCATCATTCGTATCCATCGGCCTTCGGCCCAATCATCCATGTCCATCATTCGTATCCATCGGCCTTCGGCCCAATCATTCATGTCAATCGGCCTCGGCCCAATCATTCGCATCAATCGGCCTTTAGCCCAATTATTTGTATCAATCGGCCTTTAGCCCAATCATTTATGTCAATCGGCCTTTAGCCCAATCATTTATGTCAATCGGCCTTTGGCCCAATCATTCGCATCAATCGGCCTTTGGCCCAATTATTTATGTCAATCGTTGTCCACCATTCAAACTAATGAACTTATAAAACTTACATAAGTGTAAACAATTGGACAACGGTATATTTCAAATATCTTGTTAAGATATTACTCACAGTGATCGGCTTGCGTAGTTGCCCTGGAGCTTGACCCTACATATCATGTAACACATATGGGTCACAATTAGTTCAATCCGTTCGTTAATTCACACATTCCTCTTTAGGCTTCATTCTTAACTCTTTAACTCAATCACAATGCTCAATGCATGCCAAGAGAGTGCTTAGAAGTGAAAGGGAACGGAAAAACAGAACATAGAATGCATTTTCAGATTTTCAGAAAACAGGGTCCCCGCTCGAGCGTGGACTTCCCCGCTCGAGCGGACCCTTAAGGCCTGCAAAAGTACTGGTTGCATGAAAAATACGCTCGAGCGTGTAATAGGAAGCTCGAGCGGAAGGCCTGTCTAAATGGCTCCCCCGCTCGAGCGTGACATTCCCCGCTCGAGCGGAAACCAAATTTGCAAAAAGTACTGGGAGCACAAAATTCACGCTCGAGCGGCGGTTTCCCCGCTCGAGCGAACATCAAACTTTCTGAAAATTCCAGAACTGTTCTTGGAGTTCAATGCAACATTCAAAAGGCTCATAAGCTCGACTAAGGCACCAAAAACATGCAATTACACCATTTAACACATGGACATAAGCAATACGAAGCCAATCCTCTAAAATCATGGTTCAATACTTCAAATTCACTTATGGCTCATGTCTTCAACCTCATTTAAGCTCCATATTTTTAACAATCGAACATGCATGCTAAGTTTGATCTCATTTTCATTACAATTGATGCAATTGGTATTCATTCACATGAAATTCAACAAAAACATGCTTGCATGTATGATCCAACCCTCAATCTTTCCTATTTGACATGCCACATGCTAGATTATACCAAACCATAGAATTTATAACAATTTTATGCATGCATGTGCATTTGCATTTCAACTTCAATTTCATCAATTAGAGTGTAACTCTTGTTCTTGATCACCAATTAACCTTTTTAATTCACCAAATCACAAGTTCAAACTCACAAATTCATAAACAATCACTTACCTAGAAATTCAATTTATGATCAACTCTTGAGTTGGACTTCAAATTCACAAGCTTAACCCAAGATTACACAACTTTCTCCCTCTCTCTCTCTAACAGCCGGCCTCCTCTCTTCCTTAGAGTTTGATCAGCCAAAATGAAGGTATATGAGGGAAAATAAGTGTATAAAGCCTCACCCATAAAGTCCCACTAACTTCAATGTAATATTACTAAAGTAATTGGGCACTAGTTTAACAATTTAATCAACTTGATCTGGCCCGAATCAATTTTTCAATTAAATTTCACCATAGGTTCTAAAAATTATGCCAATTGCCATGGTGCAATCGGTTTCGGGTTCCGTGGCCGATAGGGCCTCCGATTTAATTCCCAAAACAAACTATTCAAACAAATATTCCTACGGTGAACAGATAGAACTTCAAATCCACATGTATTCACAAAATGGCACATAAAATCATACTAAACACATAATCATACGCAAGTTAAGGACCAATTAACATACTACGGAACAGGGATATCACAAAACTCCTATAATTTTAAATTATTTTAAAATTTCTAATATAATATGTAATATTTTTCAAATTTTTTTGGGTGCGATTGTGCCCCCCTCCCCCAGCCCTCCTAGATCCATCATTGCCCTCAACGATCATCTTACACGGCACAACATGATTCTTCTATATTGAATAACTTATACACAATGAATTTTTATAGGTAACTAAACCAAAAAAAAATTAAAAATTTCCTTTAATTATCTTCTTATCTTTCTAACACTATAAAAAAAATAAAAAAAATAAAAGAGAAATATTTGGTAGCTCGAATTTGAATTTATCCAAATCCCTCAAATTTGTGCATGCCGGTCAATCACCCAAACAACTAGTGCAACACTTGTCTACAGCGGTTGTCACCTATGTCGACCGCGGCTGTCACTTTGTTGTCGGATGATAGGCTAGATGACCAGCAAACCAAAACTCGGGCCATTTGAGCAAACTCAAATTCGAGTTAAGTAGCATTGTTGAGAAAAAAAATAAAGCAAATTAGTTTCTATTTTTTATTTTTAAAAATGGCTCCAGTTGGGCATCCAACTGAAGAGATGTTAGGCTTGGTGAACTAATTTCAAAACCCACTTCGATAATCTGAATTGTTCATCTTGTAAAGTTTAATAAAATGATTATTTATGTAAAAAAATTAAATTGATTGAAAATCGATAATTATGTTGCCGAGTTACATTAACATTAAGAAAATGGTAAATTACACTCACCTCCCCTGAGGTTTCTGACAAATACAGTGACTTCTCATGTAGTTTGAATAATTACACAAACCTCCCCTACTTTAACTAACATTGTCAAGATTCCACCATTCCGTCAAATTGGCATAAACGACGTTACTTACATACACTAAATGACCTTATTACCCTTGCTTTGGAGCACGAAAAGATGATAATACCCTTTGTACCCTAAATCCCTAATTCACTACCTATTTTGATTTCGATCAAATTTGTAGGGGAAAGAGAGAGAAAGAGAGAGAGACGAAATCTTTGAAAAAGACCGATCGGTGTGAACAAACGACGACGAAGCTTGAGATTTTGGTTCAATTATCATTGCCAGCGCAAAATGTGCAAGGGATTGATCGGCGAGAAGTTGTTTTTAGGGCTTCCAAGTAAGATTTCAAACCTTTTATACTTCATCCCCGTTTGTTTTCTGGAGTAGTAGTCCACTACGGACTGTTAGTAATGAACAGTGAGCCTAACTCATGTTTGCTTTGGTTTTGGAACTCTGGATTTGAAGTCCCTTTCGAATTTGTACGCCTTCACGAACGAATGAGGAGTCTAGGGTAGGAGATGTTGGGTGACCAGTCGTCCGTGGGGACAACCGGCCGGTCAACCAGCCAAGTGCAATTTTTTTTTTTTTTAATATTGGACATTTTTTTTTATCTTCTTTTTGTTATGATTTTTAATTTTATGCAATTATGATTGTATTGTATGAACTTTTATTTACATTTGTTATGAAATTGGGGATTTGATTTTGTTAATTTAATGTAAAAAATAGTTTTCTTCTTAATTTTCTTAGAAATAATGATTTAAGGGTTTTTTTTTATTCTTTTTGTTATGCAATTATGATTGTATGAGCTTTTATTCTGATTTTTGTTATGTCTTCTGCTTATGAATTTTGTTACATTTGGATGAGTAATTGTTAAATAGAGTCATTTTTTGTAATTAATTGGTACTCATTATAATCACAGTATGGTCACATTCCCTTATTTTGATTTAATCATCAACTATAAAGGCAAAGTGAGCAGAGTATATGACATGAACCCAAATATGTATTTGTAACCAATTCTAGACTGTTGTTGTGCTTTATTTGTGAACTGGTTAGACTGTGTTTGTGCTTCATTATGGACTTTGCTTGTAAGCAATTCAAGACTGTGGTTGTGCTTTATTTGTGTTGGACTTGGTTTTTGATTTCGTTTTTTTAATGGGAATGGTTGGTTGTACTTAATGTCATTTTTTTAAATACTTAGTGAATGGTAACATACCTGTATTGTTCTTGGTTGTGGAGCTCTATCTTATGCCTCTTTCCTTTCACTTCTGGCTATTTTTTTGGTTTTTCTCTTGGCTTGGACTTTCTGAGTTGTGTGCACTGTGGAGCTGTGTGTTATGCTTGGTATATATAGTTGAGTTCAATAGCCCTGAGGGCATTATTGGTATTTTTGGATTTATCTTGGATGACATCAACAAGTTCTGTTACTTGTGTTAACAAAAGTTAAAAAAATGGGAGAATCTTGACAATGTCAGTTAAAGTAGAGAATGTTTGTGTAATTATTCAAACCACAGAGGAAGTTTTTGTATTTGTCAGAAACCTCAGGAGAGGTAAGTGTAATTTAACCTTAAGAAAATGAACAAGTATAATACACCATTCATTTTTTGTGATATAAATGTGCTATGAACATGTGATTAATGATATCTAATCTTTTTCTTTTTCTTATTTGTTTTTTTATTTTTTTACATGAATACTCCCTTCAACAAGTCATTAAAAAAAAAATTGAATTATTCAACTTATCAAAATGACCCACAAAAATAGGCACACCATGCCTATAGTCCAATTGGTACATGAGACAATTCAAGCGATTATATTTGTAACGCCCCGAAAATTGGTCAGGATATATCTATTTATATAACAAAACCCACCTGATAGACAAACACATATATATAGTTAACTATTCTATACATCCATTTCTATTAAATCCCAAATACCAAATACATGTTGTTCACATCTCAATGCCCCAGTTCCAATCCCAAGCATGCATTTTATAACAAGTATGAAATGGAAGCCAAACAGATAACAAGTGCCCTACAGGCTTACAAATTTATCCAAGAACATTCTTGGTTACACAAAATGAGTTTCAACTCAACGCAATACTGCCCTAGGCTTACATTCAACAAATAACCATAAAACAAAAATGAAGCCTCAACTCCGAGTCCTCCCAAGTCAGTGCCTTGGCGGAAGCATAGCAGCTGTACCTGAAATGGTTTTCCTTATAGGGTGAGCCACAGCCCAGTAGAGATATACTACACAACATACGAACCATGACAAGACTAAAGAGAAGTATGCTCATGCCATGCTCATGATAAAACAATTTATCTTTCTTTTTGTAAAGCATGCAATGCTGAGATGCAACAATAGATATAAAACCATTTCCATTTTAAACCATATATGTTACATGAATACAGGCTCTGTGAATCTCTAGGTGAGTGTCTGCAAGTAGGCCCTAATGCACTACCACTGTCATTTTTACCAGTAAACTGGAAGGCTCGACACCTAACCGCGCGGTTCCACACCCCCTACCCAGATTCACCAAGTATTCATCTTTTCACAAATGGATACATTTCCAAACATTTCTCAAAAATAGATACATTTCCAATGAAATGAATGTAATGCAATGTCCAATGCAACAAATAAGGAATGTTGTTCAATTTACCTAAGTCTCATGCATTTCTACAACAATCATGGCTATCCTCCACCGATAGTCTAAAATAGATATTTCTAAACAGATATTTAAACAATTAAATTCTAAAAATTCTGATAAATACAATCTATTCCACATCTCATCAAATATGAACAACTACTGTAGCGATCCCAGTTTTGCCACTTCGCTGAGTATGTCAGGGATCGAGCTGCCCAATCAGCTCGCGGGGGTCCAGAGGGCACCACTCTGGCGGGGTTGAGGGGCAGCGCCCCCAAAGCAAAAATGCAAAATGCATTAGAAATTGCTTGTTCGCTCGAGTGGCCGTTTATATGCTCAAGCGGAGAATGTTTGGTTTCAGAAGTTTGACCTGTCTGCAAAAGTACTAGGAAAATGTATTTGACGCTCGAGTGGGGCTTTCCACGCTCGAGCGGACCATGTTATATCAGTTCGTGAATCTGATATTTTAGATCACTTTTGTATATCTCTCTCTCTCTAAAAACCCTTTCCTCACCCTTCTCTCTACATTTTCCTACGCCAAATTGGATCAAAATCTTGATTTCTCAAGATCCATTAGAGTTCTGCCATAAGTTCTTCATTAAAGTTGGTTAACTTCTCGAGGGCTTCGTTGTGTGCGGTGAAGATCGAGTTTCGACACCGTTTATTTTGGGGGTTTCATCTCATTTCTTCTTCATAACTTGATGTAGGGATTTTCTTAGAGTTTATATATATATTTTTGCAAGATCTATATGATTTTTGAAATCATCTTTCGATAGCTTTGAAAATTGATTGTTGATTCAAGAAGTTGAGCAATTTTGAAAATGGGTTTGTCTCTTGTTCTTTTAAAATGATCTTATGGGTTTTGATCTTCGTTGATTGAAGAAAAGATGATTTTGAAAAGTTTTCTTTCAAAAGATTTGAGTTGTATAGTTTTGGTGAGAAAACCTAGAATTTGGAGATTTTTTTTATGAGACTGAAAATCTATGAATGATATTGTTATATTTATTTTGTGTGTCAAAATAAATGGATGTTTGGAAATTTTCTTATTTATATTTATATAAATGATGAATTTCAGGAAATATGAGAATTATTGTTCATTTTGGAAATTGTTGTTCAATACGTTGAAATAGTCTTGAAATGACTAATTGTTGAGGATACTTGAGAAGAGGGAGTTGTGTTATTCCTTGGATGATGAATTGGAATAACAGTATTTATATTCATCTTATGTTATTGGCATATCAATTCATTTGATTACATTAAACTTTGAAAGTTGATTTGAAAACTTGCATTAAGAAAAGAATGTTGAGAAACAAGTTTTCATGGAATGGTTTTGGGATAAATACGTTGATAAGTCTTGATAGGTGGTGTAGTTGATATTGAATAAGTTGGCCTGAGAGTCCGGGGTAAAAGACCGAAAACCCGCGCGGATAGGTGTCGAGCCTTTCGGTTAATACCGGTAAAAATAACAAATTGGTAGTACTTGTATAGCCTACTTGCAGACACCGACCTAGGGATTACCAGAGTCATATTTACCGCCCTTGAAATAAGTTGTTAAGTTTTGAACAATTGAAATTGCATGATATCATTGAGCATGATGGTTTTCAAAAGATAAAAATGTGATTTATCTTCAAAAAGGGGCATAGCATGGCATGTGCATTTCATCTCTTGAGACTTGTATAAAATGTATATACTTTGTTAAGAATTTCCTATTGGGCTTTATGCTTACCCTACAGGATATTTGTGCAAGAAAATATGTGGTGATGCCGCCTAACTAAAGGCGAGGAAATGTGTGTTAAGAGTACGAGACTCTCATTTTGCTGTGACTCTGTGTGTAAGCCAAGGGCTATATGTGTGTGGGTTTGAATAACCGTTTTGTGTAACCAGGCTCAAGCCTTGGAAACTTATAAACCCTTGGGGATATTTATTTGTTTATTTACTTATTGTTGGATTAATGTATTGCTGCATGAAGAACTATTGTATCATGTAATGTAAATTTGGAGATTTATATTCAGTTTTCGTTGAAAGAGCCATGATTGTTGTCTTATCATTTGGGCTAGAAATTTGGGGCGTTACACTTCCGTCATTTCATTCATGTGGTGAATTGTTGGAAAAATAGTTTAGAAACCATTAATAGGTGAATGAGAAATTGACTCCAAAGTGTACCATTTGAGTATGGTATTAAGACGAAATTTATTTATTGTAAAATTAAATTTATTTGTTATTTATTTGGGTCAAAATTAAATCGGATTCGATACAAAATTCGAATATGTTTGAAAGAACAATCATGTATGTTCTTTGCACCTATTGCATAGAAGAGTTATGTCTCTTTTCTGCACCTATTCCATGGAAGAGTTGTGTCTCTTCATAGATGTGTCACTTCATTGAAAAGTCACCATGACCTTTTGAAGAGCCACTAATTCACATATATAAATAGACCCCCATTACATTCATTCATAAAATTGAACTCATCTTGTGTTTCTTTTCTTTTGCACTCTGTCTTTTCTGTAAGAGAATTCTACACAGTAAGGTTTGCCAGACTTGCCATGGTAGTGCTGCTTCTGCAAGGTTCGATCGTTGTACCTTAGGGGACAAACGTCCAATAAAAACTCATGAGCACCATAGCATAGGACGAATTTGTCTAAAGAAAATTGTGTTAACACAAGTCTCGATCACATTTGGTTTCGTTTTGATAAGGATATTGCAGCAGCTCATCTAGTTGCAAATACAGTTGCAGCTCATACAGCTTCCTTAGTAGTAGCTCATGGCTCAACTTCAGCTCAAGGAACACTGACAAGCTCCAAGCTCACTGATAGTTACACATCTCAACTAACTTCCGTATCACATGGTGATTAGTTAGAAGTGGTTATGATTTGTTAAGTCAGTTAAATACGCTATCTCTTGTATATTGTATAAATATACTTTGTATCTTTGATAATCAATAAGAAGAATCAATTTCAATCTTTCATCACATTTCCAGATTTTTACAATTTGTTTTGTAAGCTTTCTACTTCTCTGTAAGTATTTCTGGTTCTCTATATATGGTTTGGTTTGGTTTGGTTTGGTTTGGTTCAAACAATTTACATTATATTCAACTTATATTTTTTTATATAATTTGGTAATATATTTGGTACAATGATTACGTGTTTCACACAATACAAGAGTTTTTTCCTACAAAATCAATAATTAAAAATAGATACTAAAAATGGGTCTTGGATAGGACAGTTCACCATTCCATCCTAAAATCATTCATTAATAATGTTTTATATTGAAAAAAATTAAGGAATTAATATATTACATATAATTATATATATATATATACAAATACATTTTTTTGTCATATTTCCTGAAATGAACAACAATTCTCATATTCTTTGAAATTCATCATTTATATAAATATAAATAAGAAATTTTCCAAACATCCATTTATTTTGATACACAAAATAAATATAACAATATCATTCATAGATTTTCAATCTCCTTTAAAAAAAATCTCCAAATTCTAGGTTTTCTCACCAAAACTATACAACTCAAATCTTTTGAAAGAAAACTTTCCAAAATCAACTTTTCTTCAATCAACGAAGATCAAAACCCATAAGATCATTTTAAAAGAACAAAAGACAAATCCACTTTCAAAATCGTTCAACTTCTTGAATCAACAATCAATTTTCAAAGCTATCGAAAGATGATTTCGAAATCATATAGATCTTGCAAAAATATATATATAACTCTAAGAAAATCCCTACCTCAAGTTTTGAAGAAGAAATGAGATGAAACCCCCAAAATCAACGGTGTCGAAACTCGATCTTCACCGCACACAACGAAGCTCTCGAGAAGTTAACCAACTTTGATGAAGAACCTATGGTAGAACTCTAATGGATCTTGAGAAATCAATGTTTTGATCCAATTTGGCATAGGGAAATATAGAGAGAAGGGAGAGGAAAGGGTTTTTAGAGAAAGAGATATACAAAAGTGATCTGAAATATCATATTCACGAACTGATATAACATGGTCTGCTCGAGTGTAGAAAGCCCCGCTCGAGCGTCAAATACACTTTCCCAGTACTTTTGCAGACAAGTCAAACTTTTGAAACCAAACATTCTCCGCTCAAGCGCATAAACGGCCTCTCGAGCGGACAAGCAACTTCTAATGCATTTTGCATTTTTGCTTCGGGGGCGCTGCTCCTCAACCCCGCCAGGGCGCTGCCCTAGGACCCGCCAAGGGGTGCTGCCCCTGGACCCCAGCAAGCTGACCGGGTAGCTCGATTCCCGACATACTCAGCGAAGTGGCAAAACTGGGATCGCTACAAGTTGTGTCACCCATCCAATCTTATTCAACCACTGGATTGGCCCGGTTTTTTTAGTTTTGGTTTGGTCTTGGTTTTGAAAATGTTAGAAATATTGAAATTAGTTTTGGTTGCAGTTTTATGGGTTCAATGATTTTAAATTGAATCAAACTGTGATATATTTGTTGTCACCTTTTTAAAAAAAATAATTTTGTGTTTAACTACATGAGGGAAAATATATATGTATATACTTGTACATATTTTGAATCTAGACTTGATTGTGAAATTAGCAAATCTTCAACTAACTCAAATTCAGTAGTTCTAAGTTTATTTACTATTATAAAATATATATTATATCTCTTGTTATATAAAATTTTTGAAATCATAGTATCGAATTGAACCAAATTAGTTTTTATAGTTTAATTTAGTTATGATTTCAATTTTTTTGGAACTGTAAGAACCATTTTAGTTTTGCTTAACTCTAAAATTAAGCTAATAAATAATGAAAAAAAATATTAAGTACTAGTGGAGCAACTTATGACATTGTGTTATGAGGTGCTCCAATCAAATAAAAAATCACAAAACACACACTAATTGGTGAACCAGTGAAATTCATCATTTGTCTTTCAACTATCTAACTAATGTGAGTTGTCATGTCGACTCATAAAAACTTTCACTACGTGATTAGTTTGAAACACCACATAGACATTGCTGGAAGGTGCTCCGGGATTATTAAATAATTATCCAATAATGAGAATACTCAAAATGTAATATAGGAACTTAAACTTCAATGATTCATCATTACAAAAATAAAAATCAAAAATATTATCATGACTGAAGAATATATGTTACATAATTCACCTAATATATGAATGGTAATGAATTACAAAATATAAAGGATTTGAAGGAGGCATGTATATTTAAATATAATGAAATAGTAAAATATGAAAAATTTGGGAGGGCCCAAATAGAATTATATTGTTTCAACTCCAAATATTTCATTACATATGCAGGAAAGCTTGGAAACTTAGCAGGCCAGGCCCCCTGACCCACCTTTCTCCGCTCCTGATGGCGGGTACGAGTGGCTTACAACTGCCATGGATGTTGCAGTTGAGACCTTGATTCGGTCCGATATCCAGGAAAATGAATACACAAGTATATTTTCTTATATTGACGTTGAATTATAAAAGATATAAATGGTAAGACAAGTTAAAGTCAGTAATCAATACTAGTTATGAAAAATTAATTTAATTTTTTTAATTTTATATTTAGACCCACTTAGATTTTTTTTTTTTTATTTTAAAATTAAGAGATGCCGGCCAATTAAAATTTTAAAAAATATATATCTAAATAAGAGCCTACATAATTTGAAAATAATTAATAATTAACAGTACTACAGTAAAAGTATTTTTTTGAAACTGTAATGGTTGATCGCCTCCTCTCGCCAAGTCACTCCTTACCTGTAAGCCAATCGCTTTAAGCCTATGTTTGGGAAGAAGGTTTTGTGGCTTTTTTGGCTAAAATAGTCACAAAAAACAAAATAGGCTTTTTAACTTAATAAGACAAAACATCACATCCAATCCATAATCATTACATTTTTTCTCTCACAAAAAAGCCAAAAAAGTCAAAAACCCTTTCCAAACTAGGCTTTTTAACCCCAGACTAAAATAGCCAAAAAAACCAAAAAGCCAAACCACTACCCAAAGGAAGCCTAAGTGCGTTGTAGACGTTTTGCAAGGTAGGGAGAACGAACTGAGCCATTTGGCCATTAGGATCCACCTCGTTTCCTATGCGATATACCGGAACTTAACATTGGGAAACTAATTTCTCACATTTGTCTTGGATCCATTTCGTTGCCATCGAAGGATTGGAAGCAAGATCACAAAGCTTGGGGTTAGAGATGTCAAGGATGAATTCAATGTTGGAGTCCCTCAGAGCTTGGAGAGCCGATGGGTTTGGACCGTACATTCGCATCCTTCCAATGCCATATTCTTTGTAAAGTTGAAAAACTTCTTGTTCCCATGGTAATTTGTCGCCCAATTGTCCATTTCACACTCCTATGGATTGTGCATCTGCAATATTGATTGACAATTTCTTTTAATTTTCTTCTCATTTTTCTAACTCTATAAAAAAATAAATAAACAAACAAACAAATTACCTTCTATTTTATTATTAAAATAGCTCCAGTTGGGCATCCATCGGGGAGATGTTGGGCTTGGTGAGCCAATTTCAAAGTCCACTTTGATGGTCTGAATTATTCATTTTATCTTTCAAACTATCACTCGTTTTTCACGCGCACCCCCATACTTCTATTTATTTCAATTTAGTACCTAAAATTTTCGCAAATTGATCAATTAGACCCCTGCCGTCACCTTCCATCCACAATTGGACGGAATGTGATGAGCTGTTCCCCTAAACTATTTTTTGGAGGGAATATAAGAGGGTTTCCTTACAAAATAAGTTGGTTTAGTAGACAGTTCAATTAAGGCTTCGTTGGGATCAAAATCGGTTTTAAGGTTTTCAAATTCCTTATTTGAAATCGAAATCAAAGTTCATCAATGAATGAATGGCACGTACTAACATTGAATCATGGGTTGGGTTCGAAGAGAGAAGGATGGCAAGAGAAGGAAGCGACCAATTGTTTATGGTATTTACTTTTAATATTTGTTTAATTTTGAAGCTAATAATTATGAAAAATAGATTTTTGATATAATACTATTTTGATTTGGCATTTTTTAGAATACATCTTTGTATGTTTGTCTTTGAAAATGATTTGTTTAATCGTAATTGTTTTACTTGAATAGTGTAATACTTGATTAGTTTTAGTTTAATCAATCCTTAAAAGAAACTCATTTTTATGTAATACTTATTAAAAATCAATTTAGTTTAATTATTTTTTAGAATACAATTTTTTTTTTTTTTAATGTATTCATACATGGATTTCTTCAATTGGAATTGTCTTGTGGTAATAGTAGTTTAATAAAATTTTATTTATTTATTAGTATAATTAGTCCATAATAACATATTTTTTTCATTTAAAAATGCAGAGAAAGGATCTTGTTATTTCACAATCAAAATGCATCATAGGGGTTTGGTTAGTTATAATCCTCAGAGGGTTTATAGTGGTGGATTGATCAGTTATTTTGACTTTTGTAATTCTAATGAAATATCACTTGTGGAGTTGGATAATATGGCCAAAGAAGTAGGCTGCAATGGATGTAACATCTATTACTATAAGTTTAATTATTGTGCTGCGTTAGAGTTGATTAACACTGATGAAAATGTAATTAGGTTGGAGACATTTGTGGATGGAAACAGAGTAGTAAAGGTTTATGTAGGTTGTTTAGGAATGGATGGTGTTATAGGGTCAAGTACAAAAAAAAGTCAGAGAAAGGAAGTACTTGTAGATATACATGTAGCAGAAGAGGAAGATAGTGATGACTATGATCCTAAACACTCTCTTCATCATCTGATGAGTCAGAGAAATATGAGGATAGTGACTATGGATTTTTTGATGATGATGCATTGTATGAGGCTAATGTTGACAAAGAGCTAAAAGTTGTTGGTGTATGAAGTAGTAAGAATGTAATAGCTGAGGCAGTTGATGACCAACAAAGCCTTGGAAGCTCCTCTGATGAGCTAAGAAGTATTGATAGCTCATCTGATGAAGGAGGTGCTTCTCATAGGAGGCAATACCCTGTTTTTAATGTTCACTCTGATATGCACAATCCTCAATTCAAACTTGGTATGGAGTTCAAGAGTCATGATATGTTTAGGGATGCTATGAAGGAGTATGCAATTAAATGGGGCAAACATATAACATTTACCAAGAATGACAAACAAAAGGTGAGGGCGAAGTGCAAAGTTGGTTGTCCTTGGGTTTGTTATGCTTCATATGTAAAACATGATGGGTTGTATAGGATCAAAACACTTGTTGATGAGCACACTTGTAATAGGTCTTTTAATGTGGCACATGTGAGTTCTAAATGGATTGTCAATAGGTACTTTAAAAGAATTAGATTAAATCCTACATGGCCAATTCAGTCATTGGCAGACACTATTTCAAGTTAGCACAATGTGAATGTTGACTTACAAAAAGTGAGAAGGGCAAAAAACAAGGTGTTGACACAAGTAGAGGGTAGTGCAGCTGAGCAGTTTGCAATGTTATGGAGTTACATTGAGGAGATTAGGAATACCAATCCTGAAACAACAGTCTGCATGAAGGTGAAATAGATTCCAAAGGTTAATGAAAGGAGTAATCCAAGGGTTATTGATGGGAGCAATATAGAGTCAAAGTTCAAAAGGTTGTACTTGTATTAGGGTCCATTGAAGAAAGCTTTTATGAATGCTTGCAGGCCAGTCATAGGAGTTAATGAATGCCATTTGAAGGGGTCACATGGTGGTATTCTCTTGACTGTTGTTGGGATAGATGCAAACAATTGCCTATTTCAATTTGCCTACGCAATTGTTAAGAAAGAAAAGAAAAAAACATGATTGTGGTTTCTAGAGCTGCTAGGACATGATCTGAATATTGTAAACTCTCATTATTATACCTTGATGAGTGATAAACAAAAGGGTTTGATTGATGCAGTGGTTGAGTTGTTCCCAAATGCTTCACACAAGTTTTGTGTGAGGCATTTGTACAACAATTTTAAGGGTGAACACAAGGGGTTGGTTCTAAAAGATCTATTGTGGAAGGCTGCAAAAGCAACAACTATTCCTGCATTTACCAGAGTGATGGCAGAGATTAAAGAAGTTGATTATAAGACATATGATTGATTAGTTGACAGACCACCAATTCATTGGAGTACGAGCCACTTCAACACTTTTCCAAAGTGTGACCTTTTGCTAAACAATCTATATGAGTGCTTCAATGCAAGCATCTTGGAAGCTAGGAGTAAACCTGTGGTTACAATGTTAGAGAAGATTAGGTTGTTGTTGATGGAAACAGTTCAAAAAAGAAGATATGCAATGTAAAGACACAATGGTCCTATATGTCCTAAGATTCAAAATCATTTGGAGAAAATGAAAGTGGATGCAGGTGGATGGATTCCTAGATGGAATGGCAATAAGAAATTTGAGGTTGTAGGGCCATATGGTGAGCAATACAAGCTGGACTTGCAAGCTTGGACTTGTGGCTGCAGGAAGTGGGATCTGTCAGGTATTCCATGTGCCCATGTTGTGGCTGCTACAAATTTCTTGGGTCAAGAACCAGAAAAATATGTTCATCAGTACTATAAGGTGGAGAGTTATTTGAAGATGTATGACAATATGTTGACTCCTATTAATGGTAGAGAAATGTGGCCAAGAACTAAGTATGCAAAGATGCTGCCACCTGATGTGAAAAAGAGAGCTAGGAGGCCTAAACAAAATAAAAGAGAGGAGACTGAGGCACCAATTCAAGGCACAAAGCTAGGAAGGCAGGGCACTAAAATGACTTGTAATAATTGTGGGAAGGTGGGACACAACAAGAGGAGTTGCAAGGTCAAGGGCAAGTTCAGCTACATGCAAGAAAGCCAACCTTAGGGGAGCCAAATTGAACCAAGCCAACCTCAGGGGAGCCAAACTGAACCAAGCCAACCTCAAAGCTAATTAAGTGTAGAAGCACCTGAGGTCAAGAGACACATGAGACAGAAGAAACTGGCTGTCAGTGTTCTTCCTTCTTCTTTTTTTAAATAGTAACTTAATTGTCCTATATTTGATTGTGTTTAATTGTAAATAATTCAATCTTATTGCAGGTTAAAAGGAGAGTGGTACAAGGAAGTCAGTCAACTCCATCTCCGATGAGTTCAACCAGCACACCAAAGGAGGATCAAATAATGTGGAGAGACAAGCTAGTGTACAATGCTAGTGGCAATAAATCAACATCCACTGGACAAAAAGAGGGAGCACCTAGAACATCCAGTTGATTTTATTTTTTATTTTTTTGTTGGATAGAAGAAGGAAGCATCTACATGACTTTCTCATTAGGGCTTTTTGTACATGTAATGATTTTTTGTTTGGCATGGTTGCCCTGAACTTGTTAACTATGTAAAGGTAGTATTTTGGTTGTCACAAACAATTGTGTGTTTTGAAAACTTGAATGACAAATTTATGACTGTTGCTTTTATGCATGATGCTCTATTTTAATGGATGGTACTCCTCATTTTTATGTATATGTAGCTTGTGTTGGTTTTGGTTGCCATTACATGGATGGATTCCAATTGTGTGTTTTGAATGAATGCCACTAATAGGTTTTTTATTCATTGAATGAATGCCATTTGATGGATGGATGCCAGTGATAGGTATTTTATTCATTGGTTGCCAAGGGGCCATTCAAAGAGGCCACCAATTAGTTATTTTGATGGATGGATGACAAATAGTTAAAGTAATACACAATGCCACTTTTGTTTTTTGTTTTTTTTTTAATTAAATGATAATGCCCTGTTTTTGTAAGGATGAACACAACTTGTTTTTTAAGGAACAAACAAAGGCTATGATGCTCTGTTTTTTTTAAGAGTAAAACCTTAACACAAAATCTGAAATTTTCATTCAAAATACTTTCCTCATTACATTTCATTCATAATATTTCCCCCCATTACATTTATTCATTCATAATAGTCCCTTCATATTACATTCTTTCTTACACTACATTACAAACCACATTGATAAAATGATGCACCATGACGCAGCCAAGCATATTCGTAGCTTTCTCTCTCTTCTATTCCTTGTCTACAATCTTGCTTCTAGCTTATTGACCTTCTTCAACAGCCCAGGGATGATTTGCACTGCCCGTGAGCACATAGGTGGGTCTACCCAGGTAAACTGATTACAACCATTTGTGGGACAGCTGAGGAACCTCCTACCAGGATTTGCATCAATCCATGATGTTTGTATCACCCTTCGTCTTCCACGACAAATGCATCTCAGGTCTTCCATGTCACTTGCACTCCATCTTCCTTCAGTTGAGCTTGATTTTCCCAAATTTCTTAACCCTCTATTCCTCATTCTCTCACTACCAAACAAATGCTCTGTTTTTTTTTTTGGTTGGGAGCTTGCCTTTGTTATATAGTAGAATGGAGAGGTTGCATATGGCGGGAAACCCACTTATATTCCCTCCAAAAGATAGTTCAGAGGAACAGCTCATCACATTTCGTCCAATTGTGGACAGAAGGTGACGACAGGGATCTAATTGATCAATTTGTAGAAAGTTTAGGTACTAAATTGAAATAAATAGAAGTATGGAGGTGCGCATGAAAAACGAGTGATAGTTTGAGGAAAAAATGATATTTACTCAAAAAATTATTCATGTAAAAAATTAAATTGATTAAATATCAATAACTAAGTAACTGAATCACATTGATCTTAAGAAAATGAACAAGTATAATACACCATCCATTTTTATAATGCAAATGTGCTCTAAACGTGTGATTAAATGATGTCTAATCTTTTTCTTTTTTTTCTTTTTTTCTTTTTTGTGCATGAATACATAAAAATAAAAATAAAAATAAACCATTCAAATGATGATGATGCCGAAAGTGTGGATGGAATGAAAAATTAGAATCTATAATTTCTAGGATATGAGTATTTTTTAATAATTTTAAATAGGAATAAAATTTTAAAAAATAAAGGTGTAATGAGATAATTTTATGATATAAATAGAGGCACCCAATAAATATGTTAGGGATACATCAACGATTTATCATAATGGTCTTAGTTGGATTTGCATCTGCAAATGTATTATGATGAAATGTACAAATTTGTTTAGATGAAGATGTTATTAATAGCTAATCAATTTAATTTTTTACAAATATGTTCTATTCGATATTTTCTAAAAATTGAATTGTTTGAATGATCAAAATAGAACTCAAAATGAGTTCTACAAACCAGCAACAGTCACTTGTGCATTGCGGACAATAATGACCCCGAGTCCCAATGTGAGATATCCAGGCAATTTTCACCAAAAAAATAAATAAATAAAATCAACAAAGTGATGATACCTTCGTTCCATATCAATAATAAAATGTTGAGGACACGTTATTCATGATACTCATATAGTTACTGTGTCACGTTATATATAATTATTTTGTGACATTATACAAACAAAACCAAAAAAATTAAAAAATCAAGCAGCAAGTTTTGGTTTTATTATTTTAAAACCAAGGATTTATCAAAATAGTTTAAAATTTTAAATTTGTCACTATCATATCATTTTGATCATAAATTCAGTAAATATAAATGTTTTCAAATTTGCTTCTTTTTTGTTTTAACAACCAACGAAAAAGATATTATAAAGTATAACATTGCTCATAAGAAGTAACATGAATTTATTAGTAGGAAATAACCTTTATGTTGTGTTTGGTTGGGAGGATTTGAGGAAGGATTTGAAAAAAGAAATGGAAAAAATAAATGAAATGTGAATAAAACATATTTATATTTTACCTAGTTCCACACACCTTTTTCCTTTTATTTTCCAAATCTCTCTCCAAATCCCCAAACCAAACATAGCCTTAAGGAGATAATTAAACAATCTTTTGTTATTGGAATCAAAATTTATGTAGTAGTGCTAACTTATTGATCTCTTAATTTCTTGATAGGTAGATACAATCATACACGCCTAGTTAGGATTCTTATTCCAAAAATAAACCTAGGCCGCCTTATTGATTTTTCTTTCAAAACTCGACAATTATTAAGTCTGCTAACACAAAAATTAATTATGGAACTAGACATAGAATGTATATAAAAAATTTAACCATCTCAACTAATTGAAAGCAATTTGGTACTTAGGCTGCTTGTTGGGGGAAAATAGGCCAAAATGTTGCTCAGTCCCTGCTCCATCCTTTTTGTTCTCATCAAACATAGCAAACAAGTAGGTCTCTATAGCCTTCCCAGGCCTCTTGGGAGTTCCACTCCCTCCATTCACATGCTGAATCAAATTCTTATAATAAGTCCCTGCGTTGTCCAATGTAGCTCCGGCACCGCCGCCATCAGACGGCCAGCCACTCTCCGACACAACGATCTCCACCCCGGGTCCGCCAGCCTTCTCGACAGCCGAGTACATAGCATCCAACATGGCATCAAAAAGGTTCTGGTAACCAGACTGATCATCTGAGGCAGTGAACAGGGCATATGGAAGAGTAATGTGTTGTTGATCACCATTGTATGCAAAATAAGGGTATATGTTTGCAAGCAGTGGAGACTTGTTTGCGGCTAGGAATTGAATGATCGGTTCCATGAACGACTTCACACCGTCAAAAGAGCCTTGCGATGGTGGGTATGAGTTGCTTACTAGTGCCGAGTATGTTGCAGTTGAGACCTTGATTTGGTCCTGTTGTATTCAACCAAAAAAAAAAAAAAAATGTGAATAATCAGATTATATTAATAATCTAAATAAATGATTCATATTAAATTATCGATAGTCATATAATTGAATCAAATTTATTTTGAAAATCTAAATCCTACATATGATTTCAAAATATACGATTTATTTTTCCAAAACTAATGCAATCCAATTATGTGACTACTGATATCTAATTAAGTTAAAAAAAATTTACAGTAGTAATCAACTTGCTAGACACTAAAAGATAAATGATTCGGATCACCGAATTAGGCCCAGAGTGGGCTCACATCGCATAAATTGACCCGCCAGTCCAAGGAAACTTCTTTATTTAAAATAAACCCTACACGATTTAGAAAAAAGCAATGCTATTATGCTAGAACCCAAATGATTTACCAAAATTTCAACCAAATCACTCATATGCCTCTAGCATTTTTGTTTAGAAATAAATGCTTGCCTGTAAACCCAAGGCTGCAATTGCATTGTAGACGTTTTGCATGGCAGGGAGGACAAATTGAACATACTGAGCAGTGTCGGCTTTGTTAGGATCCACTTCGTTTCCAACCGCAATGTACCGGAACTTGACGCCCGGGAAATAGTTTCCAACATTGGTTTGGACCCATTGTGATGCGGCCGAAGGATCGGACCCGAGAGCTGGAAGGTCAGAGTTGGGGACGTCGAGGACTAATTCAATGTTGGAGCCCCCCAGGGCTTGGAAGGTTGATGGATTTGGACCGTACATTCGCATCCTTCCAATGCCGTTGGATTGGTAGAGTTGTACAACTTCTTGATCCGATGGTAAGTTGTCACCCAGTTGTCCATTACACACTCCTATGGATTGTGCATCTGTAATGGTGACATTTTTGTGAGAAAAACGCTAAATATACACACACAAAAAAAAATGTACAAAAAAATCGTACGAAATGATGTGCAGTGATTTTTTTGGGAATTATGAAATATAATGTTAGGCATTTTGAGTTTTAATGAATGAATATAAATAGGTCATCTAAGGTGTATGTCTCCTTTACTAAAATAGCATAAGCTTATTATATAATTTCTCTCATTCACTGTTTACACTATTTCAATGTATACATATCTATAAATTTGAATAAATCCATTTAGAAAAATTTCATATGTAACAAAATTATTGACACCTGAATTTAAGATAACTATACCGATAGCATCCCATTTGAAAAAGAAGAAGAAAAGGCTCCAATGTGAAGTGAGTGAATGGATCAAATATTCAAGATCAAGAAGGCAAACAAATATGCCCTTAAACAAACAAATCTAAAAGGTGGATCATTAAACAAAAATATATAAGACAGTAATGATGTACAAACAAAAATATTATATACAAATCGGTGATGCTACATGCACCAATTAGTATACACACTAATATACCAACTAGTGTTATGCCACCTATTATAAATATCCAAAACTGTTAAAATTATGTTACATCATCTATTAGTACACTGGTTAGTATATTAATTGGTACATATAACATTATTATATACAAAATAGATATAGAATGATGTGGCAAAATTAGATTTATCTCTTTAAAACAAAAACAAAAAATCTAACTCTGAAGTTAATGGTTGGGTAACCCTTCAGTAGCCCCTTTGAATTTGACCTTGAATCTTATTCTTAAGTTTTGATCATTCAGCCGAATCCTTTAGAATCGTTACTAACACATCATTCTAGTGAATGTTTTTTTATGAAAATTTGAAAGAATAATATATTTTCCTATAGAAGATAAGACAATTTATGTGTGCATGAAGTTAGCATTTTTATTATGCACTTCATAGTTCATATAGCATTACTATATGCTCTGTATGACATGTAGGAGAGAGAGAGAGAGAGAGAGAGAGAGAGAGAGAGAGAGAGAGAGACCTGTCATATAAATGGTAGGTGAAAACAATACAAGTAGCAATACAGAAACCAGAGAAATTTCCATTTTTAAACGCGAAAGGAACAACTAAAACCACACTTCAATTGTTTTTTTTCTTTCAAATGGAAGATGATGTAGAAAACACTACAATCTCCCCTACTTTATACAGAAAGCCAATTACTACTACTCTGTCTGGAGGACCCAAACTGTTGCCCCTTTCAAAACACTTCTTTGAAAAGTAAAACTTCAATATGGTAGGTCAGTTAGAACAAGTCCAACAGAAAAACACTATACGAAAATCATTTGACACCATTATTTTTTATTATTATTATTACTACTACTAAGTAGTTTCCATCATTTTTTTTACACTAAATAAGCTCAAAAAAAGTTTTTTTTTTCTCACTTTCAACCACTTTTATCCTAAATAAATTCACCTATACAAATTTAAAAGTCAAACAACACATAGGCTTAATTAGCAACGAATAAAAAATAAATAAAATTTTTGGATGAACCGTGGAATTTAGTTCCATCTCTGATTTTACTGCAATCTGTGGCCTATTTTGACACCAATTTATGCATTCAACATTTTTTTTTTGATTTTTTCTATGTGAAAAAGTCTTAGGTTTTCAATATTTTCCAAACCATTTATTAATTGAGCCTTGGACCCAGACCCCTCTCTCTCTCTCTCTGATCAAACTCAATGGACCCAACTTGAAGAATAGTTCTTACCGACGAGTCAATGGGGTTGGGCGACAATCACTCAACAATCATCTTACACGGCACATCATGTTTCTTCTAAATTGAATAACTAATAATACACAATGAATGTTTATAGGTTTTGTTCAAAAAAAAAAAAAAATTATAGGTAACTAAACCAAAAAAAGAATTTTTTTTGAAAATTTCTTTTAATTTTCTTCTTATTTTTCTAACACTATAAAAAAAACAAATAAATAAAGCAAATTAGCTTCTGTTTTTTATTTTTTAAAATGGTTCCAGTTGGGCATCCAATTGAAGAGATGTTGGGCTTGGTAAGCTCATTTCAAAGCCCACTTTAGTGATTTGAATTATTCATCTTGTGAGGTCTAATAAAAAGATTATTTATGTAAAAAATCAAATTGATTGAAAATCGATAACTATATAACTGAATCACATTAATCTTAAAGAAAATAAACAAGTATAATACACTATTCATTTTTTGTAATGCAAATGTGCTATAAATGAGTGATTAATGATATCTAATTTTTCTTTTTCTTTTTTTTTTGTTTATTTTTTTATTTTTTACATGAATATCCTCTTCATTAGTCATAAAAAAAATGAAACATTCAACTTATCGAAATGACCCAAAAAATAGACACACCAAGCCTACAGTCCAATTGCGACGTGAGAAAATTCAAACCATTATATTTGCCCACAGTTTCCGTTTAATTTTGAACAATACTGTATAAATAGAATTTGTAAAAAAATATTTATAATATTTAACATATGATTCAAATTCATTTAAGATGTATGTTTTATTTTATTTTATTTTTTAGAACGCATGTTTCAATTACACATTATTATCTTTTTAAATGTATTTCTAAATTTTATACAATTATTTTACTGTTTAATTTTAGACTATATCGTTTGAGTTTGAATTTGCTAAAATTGAAGATCTCAACTTTACAGTGAAGTTAACCCATTATGGGATTGAATTAAACCTATTTTGGTGATCTAACCATTCATCTCATACAATCAATTGAAAAAAATTATCTATTTAAAAAATTAAATTGATGCAATATCAATTGTGATGCCATCACATATGCCTTTAATAATAGACTATCCATTTATTATAATATATATGTGATTTGATCAATTGATTACTAATATCTGATCAACCTAATTTTTTGCATGTATATTTTTCTTAGTTTATCAAATGAGATGAACGGTTCAGATAATTGAAATAGGTACAGATTGGTCCATAATGCGCCAACTTCACATGTAAAGTTGAGATATTTAATTTTAACAAATCTAAACTCATTGCATGGCAAGGAACTCAGGATCTTAGGGACATAAAAAGTTTAAAAAACATGGTACAAAAATACGTATATTTTTTTTATATCCACATCAAATTACAAAACATAATAATTGTAAGATAATTTATCTATTAAGACCATCTCCAACGTATCGTCAATTCTTCATCCTTTTTCCTACTCCAATGGTTTCATCAGATGAGTATCAAATCGAGAATATCATAAATCTTTTATTATCCCAAGTAGGCAACCTAAGAGAGGAGGTGAATTGGGTTATTAAAAATAATTTCACAATATTAAAAATATTAACCCAAATAATAAATAAATAAAATTGCTCGACAATATAAAATAGAGTAATGAAAATTGAGCAAAGGGAAGATAAAGCAAACTCAGCAATTTATAGTGGTTCGGCATGCTGGGCCTACGTCCACTCCTCAACTATCCTCCTCGGAAATTTCTCTGCTATTCTTCAAATAGTAATTACATCACTAGTTTCACGAATGCTAGTGAACCATTACAGATTAGTTGAGAATCTGATGCCTAATCACACCTAACCAAGTGATTTTATCCCAAAAACAACTCACAAAAATAACCCGACTAGTTTTGAATCTGGTGCCTAGTCTCACCTAACCCAAGTGATTTTATCCCAAAAAAGCACTCACAAAAACTCTCTCTCTTTTTTTTCTTTTTTTTTACAAGAATAATAAGAATAAGAGATAGAAAACCCTTTTGCAATTTTGCTCAAATTTTCTCACAGAAAATACAACTCAATAAAGCACAATAATATTTTGAGAACAAATAAATATCACAAATTTTTTATTTTCTTCTCTTCTTCAACACTTACTTTTCTCCAACCAAAATACTCCTTATATATTGTAAAATTATATCCGTTAGGGGAGAGAAGAGACGCTCATATCCGTTGGAGGAGACGCATACAGAGAAAGACGGAGCACAGGCACCAATTTCTTATTTTCAAATTTAGCAAGTGGAGAAGTTGAAAATATAGCCACGTCGCTTTCGATGAATAGTAAAACGCACAGTAACTTACTAATTTTCTTTTAACCCTTACGAATTTCAAAGGTACACAGTAACTTTTCTATTAAAAAATATAAGATGCACAATAAAATCTATTTAAATAATATTTATAACAAATACAACATATAACATATATTTTAACAGATAATAAAAATCACAATTTATCCATAATATTTTGGACATCATTGTTAGGTTTTTGTTATTGACAATCCCATGTGACAAAACTCTTTTCAGTTGTAATTTTATTCAATCTTTTATTTAAGTGAAGCTATGAGTATTTAGATGCGAATCCAACCCGAATTGTGCCTATGCAGAGGAGTTTGTGATCTTAATCCTATCATGTTTGCCACTTCGCTGACTATGTCGGGGATCAAGCTGAAGTAAAAAGCACAATTGCAGTCGAAATTGTTTTTCTGCTCGAGCGGCCATTCCTGCGCTCAAGCAGAGATCGTTACCTTTCAGACGTTTCACTTACCTGCAAAAGTACTAGGAGTTGTTTTTTTCCACTCGAGCGGTCATTCCTGCGCTCGAGCGTAGACCCAGTTTAGTCACACGCATTGTAGTCACTCCGCTCGAGCAGCCATTCTTGCACTTGAGTGTAGATCGTGGATCTGTTTGTTATAAAAGCTACAGTTCAGTCAAGTTTTAGGGTACGACTACTGTAATAACCCCGACCCGTGATTAGCTATTAATCGGTATTTAAGGATGCTACTGAATGGATTAAAATGAATTATGGGATTAATATGTAATCTGCATGATAATTGGCTATCTATCTGTCACTTATAAAAATATCTGCTTAGAATCCCGCTTTAAAATGAAAATGGAAAGCCTTATCGGCATCCAAACCCGGAATTGATTATACCATTGTGTTATTTGGAATTTTTAGAACCTTATGGTATATTTAATTAAAATGTGATTTTGTATGAGTAAATTAGATTAAATGAAGCTAAATTACAAGAGTTGGCTTTAATTACCGTTTTGCCACTTAGTGGCCCACTTCATAAAAGATTTTGAGCCTTAATTCACTTCATTTCATCAGTTCATTCTTGAGCAAATTCGACTATAGAGAGAGAGAGAGAGAGAGAGAGAGAGAGAGTCATGGGGGAAATGGGGTTTCAACTAGGAGATTGACTTGTATCCTTGAAGAATTGAAGAGAGGGTTGCTTATTGAGCTCCTAGACTTGAATTGAAGACTTAAGGTAGAATTTTTCATCCTTTCATTCATGTATTTCAATGTTATCTTGCATGATTCATGGAGTTATAAGCTTAGATGTGTACATTGAGCTTAAAATGTTGAAGTGAGAGTCAATCCATGCATGCATGCATAAATTTCCATGTTTTGAGTTTGAAATCTAAGATTTCTTCCATGCATGTGTTAATTTCACTCACATTTTGGTCATTCATCTTGTTTTCCCTCAAAATAACAAGTTTGTTTATGTTTGGAAGGTTTGAAGTCAAAGGCATCCTTGCATGTTGTGTTCATAACATTTTGAGGTTTAAGTTGAAATTGTGAGTTTTTAACAAACTCTTGGGCCATGATTTTATCAAATAATCTTTGATTCATCATGTTTTACAAGTTTACTTTGTTATTCCAAGTTTTGGGGCCCAAGTGATGAGTTTTGGAGGTTTTAATCCGAGTTTTGAAGTTGGAGGTGCAATCTGGAAATTCCAGATTTTGCAGCCTCGCTCGAGCGAAGGGGTTCTCGCTCGAGCGACCACTCTGAGATTGTGCACTTCGCTCGAGCGACCAAAAGTCCGCTCGAGCATAAATTTCAAGCTCCCAGAAGTTTGCATCATTTACAGATCGCTCGAGCGAAGGAATGTGCACTCGAGCGACCAGTCACATTTTTGCATGCTCGCTCGAGCGAGGAAAGCTTCGCTCGAGCGAGGACCTAAAATTCTGAAATTTTGTCTAAGTGTTCCAAGGCATGTTTTGACATCCTCATTGCATCTTAGGCATTCCTAAGCCTTAATTAAGCCATAGTAATGAGGTTATGGGCTAGAAACGCACACTAAGAAAAGAACGTAACGAGTTATTGAATGACAAGTGTGTGAGTTGAGCATTGTAATAAGTATGAAT
This sequence comes from Camellia japonica, assembly GCA_030407325.1. Taxonomy (NCBI): domain Eukaryota; kingdom Viridiplantae; phylum Streptophyta; class Magnoliopsida; order Ericales; family Theaceae; genus Camellia; species Camellia japonica. Next base: position 60,828,396 of record JAPPVO010000024.1, read on the forward strand.
CACACTAAGAGATTGCAAGGGTGTGTGTGTTCTAAGCCATGTGATAAGAATAAACATGAACCAACGTGATGTAAGCTAAGCCTTAATGGCCATATGAATAAGTAATGATAAGATTCGTTGGTGTTATGTATTTTGTGATTGTAGGTCAACGTCCGAGAAGTGATTGACTATCTACAGAACCACTGTGAGTAACGTTATCGTAAAGATACATTTATATGAAACTATGTTCCAAATGAGATAAGATATGCTATGATTTCTGAAATGATATATGTTTCTGTGAACGAACATTCCAAGTTTGAAATCTATTATGGCATCCATAGATAGTCCCAAGTCATGGGGGACGGCATGAAAATGAGGGTCCATGACATTTACGAGATCTCGTTAGCCACTTCATTGTGGTGATATGTGTTTAATCGGTGTCCGGGACCGGTTACTCTAGTCGGAAGACGTTATGTGATATGTTCGATATGTTCTATGGGATATGCCATTATTATGTTCTGATATGAGATGACTATGATTATGCTATGATCTGTTTTATACGTATGAAATGTTCGGAATTCGTTCACTAACCCCTTTACCTTAATGTTATTCACTGGGCTTTAGCTCACTGTTTGTATATATATTATTATAGGTGAGCATTCTGGAGTGCAAGCCCGAAGGTTTTGTGGGGGACTGTGTTTCTGTTGTCAGCCAGCCTTTGTGCCTCACGTGGAGGTTCCCGAAGTGTCTTGGGTTCAAGGGTTGATTAATTCTGTTTATGCATGGGACTTTATTTTAATCATGTTGTCTGTATTGAAAATACTGTAACGTGTGTGGTATAACATAATGTATGGTTGACTTATGGCTATGTAAATAAAGTTTTAAATTGCTATGTTTCATGTAAGTCAACACAGCTCATTGGACAATTATGTTTACGTAATTGCTTCCGCTAGCCCCTTATCATATGCTTATCTGTTTAGAGGCCTTTGGTAATCTAAGGATTACTGGCCGGTTGCGGCGCTAAACCTATAGGGGCGGGTTTGGGTCGTGACAACTACCAGATCTTCTTTTTGGGTATTAGGGTTTTCATCTGGAGCTTCATTGCTTGTTTCCTTTGATATCTGTAAGAGTTTAATCATGAATTGAGTAGATTATATCAAAGAGTTTGTTTTGTTTGTTTCATTCAAAAAATATAGAGTTGTTCTTCAGTGGATTTCGTGAAATTTGGGCCTAAAGCTTTGGTGAATTCCAAAGTGGCTCATCGTCGTGGATTCGACATCGGCATTGTGGATTCAACAATGGGCAAGAAAATTTCGAGGTGAAGACGGGGCTAGGAGAAGCACATAGGGGTCGATTCGATTCGAGCATGGATTCGCTACGTAATTGAGAGTACACTTGTGTAATTCCTTTGTGTCTTCTTAGTGGATTGTTTTGTGGCTTTGGCCAGTGATTTTTTATCATAATTCGAGGCGCTCCAATTGTGGTTTTTCCACATTAAAATTATTGTGTCGATTTGTCTTGATTGTTTGATTGGAATTGTTATTTACTGCTTAAAATTGATACATAATCATAAATCAATATCTCCGGGATTTTTTAAATTTTTCAATCATCAAAATTAAACCACATGATTAACAATCTTTCCCTTTTTGATGATGGCAATCTATACATGAATTTGACACAAAATTTCACAAAATAAATGCAACATAAAAAAATTTCACAATCATAATATAGGCATTTATTTGCATTATGTTTTCTCCTCATTTATTAACAAATTCTTTGTCAAAAAAATTGTATAAAAATCATATTATATTTCTTCTCCCCCTTTAACATCATCAAAATAAAAGGTTAATAGACGAATTATTTATAGAGAATGAAAATTTTCAGTGCCCAAAACGAAAATCATGTAAACACAATTGATCAATGATTCAAAGATATAGCAAATAATCTGAAAAGATTTTTTTTTTTTTTATTTCTCCCCTGTGATCGTTATCGAGATTTGCAAAAACAAATCATGCAGCGGCGCCTATAATGTTGACAAACAAGAAATTTGAGTGGATATGCATTGATGATTGTAATTGTGGTGTGTATAAAAAGTGACATAAATAATGTGTAGAGATACGAAACCTTCAAGTATTCTTAGAGAAAAAAAATTGTTCACTATCTATGTAATCATATCATTCCTCACCTTAGCCATCAACGGTTCTAACATGAATGAGGTGCCTGAGATTCAGGTAAATGAAAGGTTACGCATAGTGCATTCGCACATTATTCCAGTAACTGAGAGTCCTAGTGTATTTGGTGATCGTAGTGATACAGAGGCTATCAATAACACTATCGCTCTTAGAACACAGACGATGACTACAATTTCTAATATGGCTCAACGACTACAAGCAATAAGTCAAGAGAATCAGCAATTAAAAGAAGAGGTGATCTATTTAAAACAATAACTTGCTGAAACTCGTCAGGTGAAGAGAATTATTGAGAGTAAAAATTCACAGTTGGAGAATGCGGTGTAATATTACGCAACCGTTATAATGCTAAGACTCACAGACGTCAAAAATAGAGAAGTTCAAGTTCAAGAGGCTCATGAAAAGCTATTGAGAAAAGTTAAGCACAAAAAATCAGTGAAGCCTACTCAAAACTAACATGCAATCTCGAAATATTTTCTCCTTCTGAAATAAAATTGCAAGCATTTCTCGTTGTCAAAACTTTTCTTCCTTTGTTATAAAAAGAAATTTTGATGATGATAAGGAGGAAGATAAAAATATAGAGTAATTTCAGAATATATCTTTAAAATTTTAAAAAAAAATTAAAAAAAAAAAAACTCCCTCTGAGATTATGCATATGATCATTAAAAAGTTTTAAGAAAACTCCCCCTGAGGTTACAACACTTCATAAAAAAAAATTTATAGAATAGTTTCTCAATCAATAATACCAAGGCCATTAAGATTTGGCCAAATGCAACTGCACCGAGTGTACCAACAAAAAAAGAGAAAAGACACATGAAACCATATGCTTCATACCAGGTAGAAGCAATAGTAAACAATAACAAAGAGTTTATATAGCACTTGCAACCACAAAAGAATTATTACAAATTGCATAAATAATTCTAGCATTCTAGTGGATGTAAAGATCGTCGACAACAATGAAGATCAGTGACAATTGTGAAGATCGGTGATGATGATGTAGATTTGCAACGATGGAGAGAATCGGAAAGAACAATGAAGATCAGTAATGGATATGATGTAAATCGAAGATAGATCTTGGTAGATTGGTGATGGATTTATGTTGATTTGTGATGGATTTTGGTAGATAGGTGAGGGATTTGGGTGGATAGTGATGAACTGTGATGACAGAGAAGATCAACGCTAATGGTGTAGATCGGCAATTATGATGATGTAGATCGGCGATGATGTATGTAGATTGAAGATGGATTTATGTATATTGGAGATAGAATTAGATGGATGATGGTGGTGATGGAGTTAGTGTCGGAGGATGATAAGGAACGAGAGCAGGCAAGATAGAGAAAGACAGAGAACGAGAAAGAGAACGAGACGACGAGAGAGAGAGAGAGAGAGAGAGAGAGAATTTATATTAAAAAAAATACATAAAAATGTTTTTTTTTAATTAAAAAAAATGTATAAACATTATATTGAAATATTTAGACTACTAAGTAAGAAAACAATGAGCAATTACAAATATGTGCAATGGAGAAAAATAATGACTGATGATGCCAATACGTGATGATGTTTAAAGATGTTAATTCTCAGATATCCCACATAATTATCCATTAAGCTCATATTAATAATGGGCAAAATAGATAATAACAATATCATATAGCAATGAAAGAGCAAGCTCATATTTTTTATACCAAATGTCACTGATGTTACTAATACCAATATGCAATCTAAGAGATTTATATCACAAACATTACTTAAAATACCTATTATTGCTTACAATAATTTAAACTCATTATAATCTCATAGAGCTAAGGTAATTTCATAACTAAGGCATGTCCAACATATAACAATTCATATCATGAAATCAATATATTTAGTGCAAACTTAAGCATAAGCATGATTTTCTTTTTTCCTTTTTGGCAAGAGTATATTTCTCCTCATTCATCATCAAAGAATATACATTACAAACCATATGATGCATAATTAAATTCATAAATAATCGATCCCTTCTATATCTTTGAAATGAAAGTGTTAGTTCAAAGGATGCGAGAGAACATATGAAATTTATTACAAGAGCTCAAGAATGTATTAGGAAACATACCTTTAATTCATGAGTTGCAAACTTTTTAGTCTTCTATTTCCTTTCATAAATAAATCATCTTAAAGGGGTTTAATAGATGTGTTTAGCAAAATTATTTCTCCCCCTAAGTTGGTCTCTCTTTTTTTATGGGGATTTTGTGGAGATATAGCAATCATAAAACAATTACATGAAACATGCAATGTATAAAATGTAATCATATCAAGTTAAGTAAGCACATAATAAATATTATTATATTTCACTCTCTTCTTTTATCTTTAATAGAAATAGATAAACTCAAAATATGAGAAGATTTCAATAGATGACATGATCAATTAAGAGTTTAGAATGCTATTTTCAAATTTTTCAAAATGTAACACATAAAACAAATATTAGCTCACATGAAAAGTATCAATATACTACATCATCAAAATCAACTTAATAATAATGTGGCTTAATCAAAATAATTAAAGTTGAAATTAAATCACAATTTTTTTTTAAACATTTCTGTGCATAAAAAAATCTCTCTTTTAAAATTAAAAAAAAAATAGTCAGAATATCAAAATAGTAATAATTTTATTGTCTTCTCTTTTTCCTCTACCTTCACGTGACTCATCTGTGATTTAATGGCATGGTATGGCAAGTATGTAAGATAAACATGTATGTATTTCAAATATGCAAGTGATTAAAAATTTTATCATTAATATGAAATATTTTGAGATTTGAAAATCAACTTTTACTGAAACTACCTATACCAATTATTCATTGTTGTTGCTGAAAGTTGTGTGATTATTGTTCATCCGAGAAGATGTGGTGAATATTGTCTCCGGTCATAGATTTTGAGCATCCACTATCCAAATACCAATTTCCTCTACCAGATTTCACCTTGAAGCACACCTACAAAAAAAAATCAAGTTTTCGATTTTGGTACCCAAACTTTTTTGAGTCCATGAATGTCAATTTCAGAATTACTTGATTTTGTAACCCATATCATTTTTGTTCCATGTAATCCCTTTATAAATTGACATGATGAAATTGAGTGATCATTTATATTACAATAATGACATACAATATTAGGATTACTAGATGATGATTCTTTAGCAAAGAAATTTTCATAAAACATCTATTTTTTGTGGGGTTTGTACCCAATACCGGCCTTGTCAAAAATACATCTTTGATTTTCAAGTAATTTATTTAAATTTTCTTTCCCTTAAGGGGTTTGTACCCAATAACGAATTATTTTCAATTTTCAAATCATTTGAAGAATTTTTTCAAGAATCATTTTCCTTTTTTAAACTTTCATTTTTTATTTTCGAAAGTTTCATTTTCATTTTTAAAGATTTCATTTTTATTTTTCAAGATTTCATATTCATTTTTCAAAACATCATTTTCATTTAAAAGACATTTATTTGATTTTTCAAGAAAAAATTGTTTTAGAATAATCTTTTGAAAATCATCATGTAACTCCTCAATAAAATCTAATAATTCATCATATGTAGGAGAATTTGAATTTACCTCATCATCTTCGATTCCCATAAAACAAATATTTATCACTTTGTTGTCATTGCTTTCTCCATTGAGGTAATTTATATCATTATTATCATCATCTCCACACGCAAATTTTACTTTTTCTGTGATTTCATTTTCTTGAGTCGTGCCTTCGTGTGTGACTTCTAATTTTTCCAAATCTCTTTTACTGTATTACAAGCACAAATTCTATCATATTCATTAGGATCAAGTACACAATATAAAATATATTTTGCTGTAGTATTTATTTGAATGCTTCTAATATCATCCCCATCTCATTCCTCTTCTATTTTAAGAATTTTCTTTGTATTTACAATTTTGGAAGGAATAATTGGGCTATTTTTAATAATCTTTTATACCATGTAGTCTGTTGAAAGGTGAGTGACCATCAACAATTTGTGTTCCTATAATTGTTGCCATAGATCAACTCTAACACTATTAGATCAAAAAATAGATAAGAGCTCTTATTCTGATACCAATTGTTATTTCCGGTAAACAACCTAAGAGGGGGTGAATTAGGTTATTAAAAATAATTTCACAATATTAAAAATATTAACCCGAATAATAAATAAATAAAATTGATCGACAATATAAAATAGAGCAATGAAATGAGTAAAGGGAAGAAAAAGCAAACTCAGCGATTTATAATGGTTCGGCACGCCAGGCCTACATTCACTCCCCAAGCATCCTCCTTAGAAATTTCTCCACAATTCTTCAAATAATAATTATACCACTAGCTTCACGGGTACTAGTAAACCTTTACAGACTAGTTTAGAATCTGGTGCATAATCACACCTAATCAAGTGATTTTATCCCAAAAACCACTCACAAAAATAACCCGACTAGTTTTGAATCCGGTGTCTAGTCTCACCTAACCCAAGTGATTTTATCCCTAAAAATCACACACAAAAACTCTCTCCTTTTTTTTTTTTACAAGAATAATAAGAATAAAGAATAGAAAATCCTTTTACAATTTTGCTCAAATTCTTAACAAATTTTCTCACAAAAAATACAACTCAATGAAGCACAATAATATTTTGAGAACAAATAAATATCACAGATTTTTTATTTTCTTCTCTTCTTCAACACTTATTTTTCTCCAACCAAAATACTCCATATATATCGTAAAATTACCGTTAGAGGAGAGAAGAGATGCTCATATCTGTTAGAGAAGACGTATGCGGAGAAAGACGGAGCACGGGTACCAATTTCTCATTTTCAAATTTAGCAGGTGGAGGAGTTGAAAATATAGCCACGTTACTTTCGATGAATAATGAAACGCACAGTAACTTACTAATTTTCTTCCAAACCTTACGAATTTCAAAGGTACACAGTAACTTTTCTATTAAAAAATATATGATACATAGTAAAATCTATTTAAATAATATTTATAACAAATACAACATACAACATATATTTTAACAAATAATATTTTGTGACAAAGAATATAAAATATGTATATTAATAAATCACAATTTATCCCGTAATATTTTATACAACATCAAAATTAAACCACATGATTAACATCTTTCACCAAATTGAGGACGCCTAGGACCTTTCATCATTTCACTGTTCATAGTCGTTGGACTTGCATTACCGGATGATCACCTCCTTGCAAAAATTTGTGAAAAAATTACACTGGCCGGTCAGGATATCTGTCCGGTCGATCGGGGTTTTGATAAAATTCTGTTGGAGCGCGTGATATCAGATAAAAATTTTACTCAAATTTAATTTTTTTTTTTTTTTAAAAAAAGATACAACGTTAGAGATACTCTAAAGTTAGACAATTTGAGTTCTATTCATATTTTTTATGTAATTAAAAATATTTATAATATAATCAATATTAAAACCCAAAACAATTTTTTTCTCAGTAAATATGAATAATTAACTTGCTGACTAGTCTATCTATGTACCTGTTAGAATATTTTGTGTTAGTAGTGAGTGTGTTAGGTGAGTGTAGTGTGGTAGGTAAGTGTGGTAGGTGAGTGTAGTGTGGTAGGTAAGTGTGTTAGTAGTGTGTTAGTATATTCTCTTCCTCTCCTATATATAGGAGAGTCATTGTAGTCATTCAATATTAATCAATAATCAATCAATAAATACACAATTTGTTCTCTCTCTATATTTCTCTCTTTATTTATACATTAAATTTCTACATGGTATCAGAGCGGGTTTAGCACCTAGTATTTTCGCTTCACCGGCGGGCGGCAACCTCGCCTTGGCCGTCCGCCGGACCTCTACACATACCTTTACTCCGCTGCCACAAATTCCATAGCAGAACTCCGCTCTGCACCGAGCCACCACCACTGTCCCTTACAGCTACCCCAACCGAGCTGCGATCTCGAGGGTGATTGTAGCGGCACGTGATACCGTATCCACATATCCTCGTTTTCTCTTACTTTGTTCTCTCTCTAGAAAGAAAATCGGTGGACTCGGATCACCAGCCTCGAATGCTATTGAAGTTAACAAGGATCGCAAAATGCAATCTGCCGAACAGTTGGTGCTCGATCTCAGCAACCCTGATCTCCGTGAAAACGCCCTTCTTGAGCTCTCCAAGAAGAGAGAATTATTTCAAGATTTGGCTCCATTTTTGTGGAACTCTTTTGGTACTATTGCTGCACTCTTGCAGGAGATAGTTTCCATATACCCCGTCTTATCACCACCAAATCTTACCCCAGCACAATCGACATCGGCTTTCTTGCAGACGATGTTGGCGAAACGACGGCCGATACCTTTGATGGATGTCATTGCAAACATGATCTTCTGTTTCCCATCCACTTTCGTGTTCTGCACTCGAAGAATGTGCTGGAACTCTTCATTCGCTACCAGCGACATGGCTAGGGTTTCAGATCGGGCTCTGCGAAAGCTCTTTCTTTTCTCGCTGCGACGGCTTGCAACTTCGACAGAACAGACAAAGCCTCAAAACCCTAGAGGCCGAGAAGGACTCGCTTCTCAAATCCAACAAAGCCATGAAAAAGACCATGTGGGATTGGAAGCCACAGCTCTTCGCCGAAGCCTCTTCTTTCCCCGAAACTTCCTTCGTCCCTCTCTCCAAGCTCAAATCCATCTACGGCGCATCCTCCACCACCCTCCAATCTACTGTAGGTGCTGAGATCGGAGATGGAAAAGATTTAGATGTTGTTTCAGATTTGGACTCCACACCCACCACCATGTGATGTCGCCCACTCAACTAGTCAAGTGGATGGATGGGCTGTCGGTGGCCACATCTTGGATGACACACACTCACAATTTGACCTATTATTATTATTATTATTTATTTGCTTTCCTTCCACCGTTTTCGTACCCAGCAGTCTAATCCCACACTATTCCCACTAAACTTTTCTTTAAAGTAACTGATGCACTCACATGCACTTGTCCCATTCTCTCCTCTTATTTTAAACTTTCTTTTAACCTTTTACCCACTCTTTCTTTTATTTAAATTAAACATCACTAACTTGTCAATCTGTCCACTTTCCTCCACCAGCGCACATGCGTTCCCATTAATACATTATTATTATTATTATTATTATTCTTATTATTATTATTAAAAAAAAACAAAAATAAAAAACAAAAAAAAACAAAAAACAAAAAATTCCAAACCCCATTACTGATTTTAATCCCCATTCCTGATTTCCACCACTCTCCACCTTTCATTTTGATTTCTAAATACATTCTTATTATTTCTTTCTTTATTTTTCTTTCACATTATTTTTTTAATCTTTTTTTTCAAATCAAATTCATACCATTCAGATTTGCACACCAACCTTATTTTATTCCTGTTGGGGATCAAACCCGATCACCATTTTACACACAAAAAAAAAAAAAAAACAACCACAACCCATAACCACCACAAAATCCGGCCTTATTTTTTCGCCTCTTCAGCTGTTCTCTTCTTCTTGCCTTTGTCTTGGGCGTCCTTTGCCGGTGCTGCCTCCGTGTTTCTCACGCCGCCGAGCACGTTCAATTCCCGTTGCTCCTCAACCGTCACATATGGCGGACCTCCAAATCTGAGCATCACGGTGGTCTTCCGCTTCAGTTCCTTATTTTCTGCCTTCAGCATACATATCTCTGCTCGGGCATCCGTATACATGCTCTGGAGCAGAGCCAGTTGGGCTTTTACCTGCTGCACCTCATTTGTTCTACTTTGAAGCCGGTGCGACAGGTTGTTGACCGCCGTCATTGTCTCAACACATGACTTCAATGTGTAATAATTCGCCTCAATATCCGATTGTGCAGCCATTCTTTGCTCCACAGACAGCATCGGAAAGTTTAAAGGCGCAAAACCAGGGGGGCTTGGTTGAGGTTCAAGGGCTATATTCTGAGTTGTGGCCTCGTTGAGGTCGGGAAAGAGAGTAAGACCACAGGACGAAGAGGCTATGTTCTGGGTAGCTGAACGGGAAGAAGAGGCCATATTCAGGATTGGTTGTAGAGTGTTTCAGGGATAATCTCTCTCAGCAAAAATGAAGAGGTTTTCAGCAAGTGTTTTGTTCTGTCTAAGCCTCAGCCTCAGCCTCCGTCTTCGTTAAATAGCCACAACAGCCACGCGTATCGCACGCCGCTCGGCACTAGACGACAAATCGGCGCGCCTTTTGATGGCTCGACTTTTGATGGCTGTCGGGCACACCTTTTGATGGCACGCCTTTTGATAAGATTGGGCACGCCTTTTAAGGGTCCGACAAGACTCGGTAAACTGTCCCGACTTTGATTTCGGTTAGCTTCTATATGGGTCCGACAAGACTCTGTAAACTGTCCCGACTTTGGTTCCGATTAGCTTCTATATGGGTCCGACAAGACTCTGTAAACTGTCCCGACTTTGATTCCCGTTAGCTTCTATATGGGTCCAACAAGACTCTGTAAACTGTCCCGACATTGATTCCGGTTAGCTCTTATATGGGTCCGACAAGACTCGGTAAACTGTCCCGACATTGATTTCGGTTATCTGCTACAACGGTTCGACACAGCCATATAGTGTCTTCTACAACGGTCCGACATGACCCCGTAAACTGTTTTCTACAACGGTCCGACATGACCCCGTAAACTGTTTTCTACAATGGTCCGATATGACCCCATAAACTATCTTCTACAACGGTCCGACATGACCCCATAAACTGTCTTCTACATCGGTCTGCCATAACCATACGGTCTTCTACAACGGTCTGACACGACCATACAGTGTCTCCTATCCACTTTTATTTTATTTGTCTTTTTTCCTGTTTTGTTACTCTCTCCAAACTCAAGTTGGTTGGTTCCTATCCCCCTTGAGTTTGAGGGGGGCTGTTAGAATATTTTGTGTTAGTAGTGAGTGTGTTCGGTGAGTGTAGTGTGGTAGGTAAGTGTGGTAGGTGAGTGTAGTGTGGTAGGTGAGTGTAGTGTGGTAGGTAAGTGTGTTAGTAGTGTGTTAGTATATTCTCTTCCTCCCCTATATATAGGAGAGTCATTGTAGTCATTCAATATTAATCAATAATCAATCAATAAATACACAATTTGTTCTCTCTCTATATTTCTCTCTTTATTTATACATTAAATTTCTACAGTACCTTCTTCTCTACCTTCAAGGTATAACTTGTAATCTGGTTATTAGAAATTAAATTTTTTTTTTTGTTCTATTCGGTTTAAATTTTAAATTTTATACTTTGATTACATCTTTTATAGATATAAAAAGGGGCAACTATTTTAATTTTTTTTTAAATAAATAAATTAGAAGATAACCCACTTGTCCCTTTAGGTCCATAATTGTTGTTAAATCTTTATGTTCATCGTCCCAAAACAATCATAATACAAAATTATACTCTGAACAATAATAAATAAATAAATAAAGAATGGAGAATCAGTCGCCAGCTTGCATTTCCTCAAGACTATATATGTCATTAATTTGGTCAACAAAGACTTTCTTAACTCACCCTCAAAAAGAAAAAAAGACTTGACTAAGTGATGACCTTAGCAAGTCTACCACCTTGACCAGATCTGAACCACCTTTTTGTAGAAAGGTAAATTTTGTCTGATTTTCAACCACTTACCCAATTCACATCATTTGTCTCTTTTCATCCTTCATTTTCTATCCCGATTTAGGATGTGGTGGCGAGGGGTGACGGTACGAGAGAGGAGGGGTGGTGGCGGAAAAATGGCAGTGATGGCAGTGGTGAAGGGCCGAGTGGAATAAAAAATTATGCATATATCGGTTGAGTAATATTAAAGATCCCAAAAATTTTATTAAAATTTTTATCAAATGTCTCAAATGGATGTGGGACTCACACAATCTCACATCATCTCACACCCATGATGTGAGACATTTGATAAAATTTTTGGTAGAATTTTTAAAATCTCTAACATTTTTTATATCAATTTGCTCTAAATTATTTGTTCGGTATAAAAATAAAAACTTAAAAATAATATATTCTTTTGGTAAATTATTTTTAAAATTTTCAATATTGGAATACATTATTTTTAAGTTCTCAATTTTCGTTGAGACCACTTCAGTATAAAAAAAAGATCTCATTCTTTCAAAAAAAGATCTCATTCTTTCAAAAAAAAAAAAAAAATCACATGATAATTAGACTATTTGTGATCGGATTATAGTTAAATTAATAATTAAAATAGATACTAAAAAGGGTTGTGCTACATCCCCTAAACCCCCCCCCCTAATCCCCCTAAATTTCAAAAAAAAAAAATACCCAAAACGGCGTCGTTTTGGACATTAGGGGGATTAAGGGAGGTTTTTTTAGGGGGACAAATCATTTTCCTACTAAAAATCAATCTTGGATAGTACCATTCAGCCATTTTAAAATCATTCATTAATAATTCTTTTTATTGAAAAAAAATTAAGAAATTAATATATTACATAATTAAATCTATATATACATACATTTTTTTGTCTAGGGCCTAGTTGAAGTTGTGTCACTGATCCAATCTTATTCAAATCACTGGATTGGTCCGGTTTTTATTAGTTTTGGTTTTTTCTTGGTTCGAAAATGTTAGAACTATTCAAATTAGTTTTGGTTGCAGTTTTATGGCTTTAATGATTTTAAACTGAAAATAATAATAATTTTGTATTTAACTACATGAGGGAAAATATATATGTATATAATTGTACATATTTTGAATCTAGACTTGATTGTGAAATTAGCAAAACTTCAACCAACTCAAATTCACTAGTTTATGGGTAAACTACCAATAGGTCCTACTTTGGAGACTTATTACCCATTAAGTCCTATTGATAAATTTATTAAGTGATAAAGATAAATTTATCCGTCTTTTATTTTTATGAATAAATTTATAGTGATAAATTTATCAGTCTCTTTGTTTTTATGAATAAATTTTTACTGATAAATTTATCACTCTCTTATTTTTATAGTGTTAAATTTATTAGTTAGGACCTGTAGGTAAATAAGTCTAGTTAATAGGACTAATTGGTAAGTACCCCCTAGTTTATTTATTATTAGAAAATATATATCATATCTCTTATTATATAAAATTTTTGAAATCATAGAATCGAATTGAACTAAATTTGTTTTTATAATTTAATTTAGTTATCATTTCAATTTTTTTAGAATCATAAGAACCATTTTAGTTCATGCTTAACTCTAAAATTATACCAATTTGATTCGTAAACGCCCATAATCTTATTGTCTGTAGCCTAACCTATGGAGAAAATTTGTAATCTGGGGCTTCATATATATTGTCCGTGAACACCCAAATTTTATATTTAAAGATTCTAAAATTTCAAATTAGATATCTTAAATGATGTGTTATATACCTTATATTTGAAGGTTTTCAAATAAGATGTAGCTTATATATGGCTATGATTCTACTTTAAATGGTCCCCCAAAAAAAAAATTTAAAAAATATGATTCAATGTGTTTGGTTTGAGTTTTCTGGATTAAGTTTTTTGAAAATTGATTTTTTTGGTTTTCGTGTTTTTTTATTTTTAGTGAATATTTTTAAAATTTTAAACATTTTTTTTACTTTTTTTAGATGTACCTTACTTAGATGTATCTAAAAAGTAAAAAAATTGTGAAAAAATATTTTAAAAAATTAATAAATACATAAAAATACAAAAAAATGTACTGAATTCTTATATTTTTTTTGTATTTTTGGTATTTAGTGAATTTTTAAAAGATTTTTTTTACAATTTTTTTACTTTTTAGGTGTATTTATGTTAGGTGTGTCTAAAAGGTAAAAAAATTGCTTAAAATATTAAAAAAATTCAGTAAAAACAAAAAAACACGAAAATAAGAAAGTAAAATTTTCTGAAAAGTGTTTTTTAAAAAGTGAAAACAAGCAATGATTCGACTTTAAATTTTCACTAGCTTAAGCCACTTGTATTTTTTATAAGGATAAATTATCCTAACCTCTCTTAAAATTAAAAATTATATATAAAAACTTCCGCAGTTTTGACATAATTATATACTGACTTCCCTTAATAAAATTAAGAAGACCAAAACTTATATAAATGATATGAAAATACAAAAATAAATAATGTAAAATATATATTTCAGTGTAAAAAAAGACATTATTTTTTCATCCATATAGCTAACGAATTTTTGATGAAAATAAAACCAAGTGTTATGTAAATTAAAACATGAACTCGATGTAATCATACTGAACTTGTAAAACTTCCTATATTTTCTTCAAATCTTAGGAAAGGTCAATATAATTTACCTTCTTTTAACTCCACAAAAAAGAAAATAATATTAAATAAAAATAAAAATAAATTCTAAACTAGCATGTTTGGTTTTAGTTTTTTAAATTCAGTTTTTTAAAAATTAAATTTTTTGTTTTTCATGTATTTTTGTTTTTAGTAAATATTTTAAATTTTAAGCATTTTTTTTACTTTTTTAGATACACCTTACTTAGACATCTAAAAAGTAAAATATTTGTGAAAAAATATTTCAAAAAATTAATAAATACACAAAAATACAAAAAATATACTTAAGATTTTTATATTTTTGGCATTTAGTGATTTTTTTTATAAAAAAATCACAAAAATTATACTTTTTAAGTGTATTTATATTAGATATGTCTAAAAATTAAAAAAAAAATACTTAAAATATTTAAAAAATTCAGTAAAAACAAAAAAATACGAAAAACAAAAAAGTAGAATTTTTTAAAAAGTGTTTTTAGAAAATCCAAACCAAGCAAAATGATTTTTAGACAAAAAAATACTTTCTTGTATTAATATCTATATGTATATATAGACAAAATAGATACAATATTCTTCCCTCTTTCCTTTTTTTAAACATTTCGGATCATGTTTTTTTATTTTTTTAGATAGAACATTTCGGATCATGTTAAAATGCCTCACAGTTCAAACAAACCAAAAAAAAAAAAACCGTAAATAATTTTCAGGTGTGCAAGGTAGAAACAATGAGACTCGTGTATTTTTAAGACAAATCAAGCCTGTGTTCTAATCAATGGAAACAAATTCAAAAAATCTGGAATAAAATCAAAATATCTAAGAGAAATGGATTGAAACTTTCAACTCCAAAGGCCTGCTAGGAACATTTTTAATAATATAGGATTCAAGAGGACACCATCCTCAAAACACAAAAATACATGCAAAAGAGAAAAAAAAACAAAAACAAAAACAAAAAGAAAGAGGGTGCTCATAGATACATTCCCACACCCATCTTAGTTGTCCCAAGAGATTACATTCATGGCTCATGCATCCCACGTAACGCTACGAAAGTACCCCCTAACCCCAAAACCGAGCAAAATCAGTGAGCCAAACTGGAGTGTCACTGAGGGGAAAAGGTTATGAACATCAAAATAGCAAACAGCTTCACGAACGCCACATGTATGTTCATCTTATGTTCGCTGCAGGTCTAGATCCTGTGCCCAGATAACAATATCATTATTAGCAGCAGCAGCAGCAGAAACACAGATGCTCATAATTCGTACCAAATGTGGCTCAAACACAGGGCAAAACTGAATAATCTATATTACCATATGAGGTTATTTGTAGCTTGCTACAATTCCAAAAGTTTAAAATTAAGCAAATAACACAGAGAGCCTAGGTGCAGATTGAAGTATCAATTAACACAAGTATGGGATTCAAAATAAAGGCCAATGCGTGAATTCGGGAACAATTTGCTCAGGATCAAAATCTCATACTTCAACCACAAGATGCTTTAAAGAATAAATAAGCTATAAGCAAGAGAAGAACAAGAAGAAAGGGAAAAACATTGACCACTTGATCACCACCAGTGTGCTTACCTAGAAGGAATCCAAAAGAATACAATGCACAGACAGTACATATATATATATATAAGATACATACAGATTAAGTATGTAGTCATGGCAATATGGACATATAAAGTTGATCATGGCCATGCTCAGCACAACAATACTTACTGTTTTCAAATTGATGTGAGCAATATGCAGTCTCCCTCTTTACTGGCCACCTAACAGAAGGCCATAATTGTTATTCAAGGACTACACATCTCAGGGCGGGATGCAATTAGCAAAACGTGAGGGAGTCAAATATATTTATTAGAAACCTTAGGGGAGGTATTTGCAATTTACTCAATATATTTTTGGATGCATGTGCATCTGATAAGAAGATATGTATTATTTAATTGATGTCAAGTCATATTTCTATAACAACAATTGCATTAACTGGTATTATGAAGCATGACAAATATTACATACATATTGCATCCCTTCTTGATGTATACTACATTACTAGTACTACTACTCTTCCTTTTTTACACCTTTATTGGTATGACTTCTATCTATATTTCCTTTTGATAGTTTAGTTAGGAAGACTCAAACTTTGAGTCTCTTCATTAGAAAATTGCAGCCTAAGCCGCTGAGGTGTCACCTAGGGGACTCATATGACTATCTATATTCTTGGCCTCTATTCTCTGAAACCTTCCTAGTCTCTAAATGGTTCGATCTCTTATCACTCCACACTGATATATAATTGATGATTCATAATGGTATCATTAGCTAAAATCCATGCCTGATACCAAAACTTCAAACCTAGCACAGAAGCTCGCCCATGCAATCTACTATAAGGACATGGTATAATTCAAAGGAGAAAATAAGAGCAAATTGGCCATTGCTGAGAAAAGGAAACACGACTTCATGTGTCACAACATATAAGTACTTACTACTAGAACGTTTAATGTTTCGACAAAACTTGCTGCCACACTGGCACTTGAACGCCTTGACTGGATGATCATGATCATCAAAATCAATACCATAATCCTGCAAACATATCACATTTATCAGCTTGACAAAGGTAATACATATAAAACCCCACAACTTTATTTTTACGCATTAACTAACTCTAAAATGGCCAGAGTAAATAATATCAATCGAGTTGACATGCAGAAATTGCCAAGAATACAAACACACAATTGGTTGTATATATTTTGAGGCAAAACATACATGTATGCTCTGATACAGGATGCATAAAATCATTGCCAGACATTCAACTACACCAGATATGCACAGTGCAATACAGGCGACATTAAACAGGCTATTCTTTGTATAACCACTAATTAAATCACAATCAGATGAACACTTTGATTTAAACATCACACTTTACAGAGTGCATGCAGTCCACTCTTGACAGGTCAATATGTTTGTACCATCTGCACAACCTCTTTCTTCTATGTTCTATGATATATAATAAAGCATCATGCCATGCTTAGCTTCAAAAGGTTAAACTTCAATCAAGTCAATGGTAATTTACACCCACCTGAACACATTCAGGCAAATGGTTATTTTATAAACCTCAAGCATAGTTTACAATTTCTGGAGATAATATTATGGTGTGCCTGATGGCTCCAAGAAGGTATTGACACAGGTAACTGCATAATTGTGATCATCCATGTTGATAACTAATTCCAAATTCACACGACATTCAGCCTTTCAGAGCAATTTAATAAATCACAGCCTAAACTAATTAAAATAAAGTAGCTTACTTTAAATAAGCAGTAAAGTGTTGGAAGTTATGACTGGTGACTTCTACATAGATAAAACTGTGAAAAATACATTCCTGGATCTACCTTTTCAGAATTTATAAATCTTCCTCCAAATTTCGAAAGCATAACCGCTGTTACCGAAAAGGTATAAATGATAATTAACTGGTATAATCAAAATATAGAATTCAAGATACTGAATCATACTCTGGTGGCAGTAACGATTAAACACTTAAATCTAATAATAACAACAAAGAGTAGGTGTGATTGTGTGCGTGTGCGCGCGCAAGCGTGCATATGTGTTGAGGCATATTAGTTCTGTATTTATGACAATCATGTTCTTTTGTATGTGTACTGTAGCAATGGCATCATCATTATTTCTATGGTGCCATCTAAATTCAGACTTCCCAAGCTTACAACTGAGCTGAATAGGGCACAGTGTGCTTATGAGTAGTAATCAGCAGTGAACAACTATGAAAAGTAATCTGCTATGAAGAGAACACAGGAACAGTATTCCTAGAAGGAATTGAGTGAAAGAGCAGAACAGAAAACTAAGACCAGTCCAAAAATGTGTCTGAGAACCACAAACGAGTTTTAGAGGTTCCAAACTCATTCATCAACCAAATACCATTCATAACACTCCTTTTCCCTTCATTTTTTTGATATGTATATTAGAAAAGATGCCGTAAAGGGGAAATCACTGTACACTCAAAAGTCCCCCAAAAGCTATACATCCAGAGGAAAGTATAGATCACCTATAAACAACACAGAAGAAGAAACAGGCAAAGGCCAGCCCTCTCTCAACCAAATACATATATATATATAAATAGAGAGAGAGAGAGAGGAGTCGACATCCTTTAAGACTAAACAAAAGACGCTTAGGCTGTGTTGGATCATGGATTTGGATAAGAACTTTGAAGAAGAAGGGCATAATATTTAATCCAACTTCTCTGTTACCCTCCAAACCCATTCTACAATAAGAAGATAAGAAACTCCCAGCGCAAGATTATCAGCTTTTTTAGTAACTACTTCGCACATTAGCCCTTTCATTTGACTCTTTAACCTAGAATTTGCCACATCATTAGCCACTAAAACGGCATCCAAAATCTGCCCATCACCAACAAAAACATTCTAGCTCTCTAAAATCACCTTCTCAAAAACCCTTTTCAATATCAGAGCAAGTACTTTGGACAAACTATTCATAATAATAAAGTATTATTCTTGAAGTAAATAAAGATTCCCTTTTGGGGTTGAGCCACCCTGGATGATGCTAATGTATACAATGCCTTAGCCTTGACTGACCCTAGGCACTCAAAGATACTCTATCACACCTCCTAATAGGGCAACCTACAAACAATTGAGACAGCCCCTCTGATTGGCCAAATCTCATATTACGCATGTTCATCCCTCTTGCTCACAATGACATGCTCGATACCCTTAGCTTGCAGAGAAAATATTCGCTCAAGCATCGTCATCCCCTCCCACTCACGATGAAACATTTGGCACACTTAGCTCGGCCTAATCTTTGAATCCTCAGTTTCCAACAATTGTTGTTTTGTCGAATCGATTGGGGAGTGATGGTTAGTGCCTTTCTGTCAGTGCTCTTGTGGAGTGCCTTTTGAGGCCACCAATTCAAAATAGTGGAGCCCCAACCCATCCACCTAATGTGTCTCTCATATGCCTCGATCCCTTATCTCCAATATCATCTCCAAATGAACCCTAATGCTCTCACGCTGGCTTAGGTCGGGCACAATGCTAGGGACCTCATCGAGGTTGGTGTCACGATCATGTAGTGCCCCAGCAACCCACCCCAAACACAAGAACGCCAGTGGCATGTTGCTCAATGGCAAGAGTAGGGGTTTTGTTAAAGCATTCATACCCTCCCTCAAGAGAGTTGCATGTTGACTGGACTTAAAAGAGAGACTTATACAATAAGGCAACTCTACACCATGACAAGAACAAGTGGTGTGCTCTATAGGTCCATATGAACTCTGAATATGTGCATAAGATCTCTATAACCTAAGCACCTCAAAAGATATCACCACCCCTACTAGTTTAGGCTGCTACTTTAACGAGATATCAGACCACGTACAGCTGGCCACCCATCCCTCAACCACATGCCCCTTGACACATTTCCAAGCAAGAAGCAAACACTCTCCTCGGGCATTTTGGAGACTCTGGTTCATTACATCTCTGGTTTTCCACCACTACTCTCTCTCCTCCCAAGACTACCTCAGCCCTTACCCTTCCACCTGAGGTCGTCTCTTGCTATTTCGTAACCTACCATACTTCAAAAAGGACTCAACAAGGACCGCAACCAGCCTGTTTTTTCTCAACCTTCCACAAGTATTATCAATCTTACATGTAAATCCACTAGACACTCCTATACTAAAACTAACTACACATTTATTGGCTATGAATTAATTTTCACCATTTTGGTTGCCCAATATCACCAGTTATCAAACAAGTCTCTTTTTGTATATGTACAGATACTTACTGCACACATACCATCCAACTGCGGTAAAAACCACACTGTTGTGTGAAAAACTTCAATACATAATCTAATGAAACCAAACTTACCCATGTCAGCTCCTCCAAAGCTTCCACCTTTCTGGTTGTGAAGAAGGCAAGCTACATGATGGGAAGACAAACAAAATAAATAAGATTTGCAACCATACATAGCTAGGTACAACACTGCAAATAATAAGTAAATGGATGCACTTAAGTATCTAAGATTCCATACATGATAATAGTGATGGTCCGGGGTCTCTACCTCCACAGGTATCTCAACCAAGTTTGAATCAAAACATCTAGCAGAATAAGAAATAAAGTTATCTGCTATTAAAACCCAAATGAAGATTTTATGTCAGAAAAATATCAAAGGAAGAAAAAGATAAACAGAAATAACAGGGATGTAATCTAAAATGCAAGTGCAGAAAATGATAGGACACTATCTAAATGCAAGCAACAATGAGAGAGGCAGAGAGAGAACAGAACTTCAGTTCAAAAGAAAACCAAGAAACATAGAAATTTGCAACTTACGAGTGATGAAATGGCACACTTCAATACCAGAAATAGATTGAATTTGAATCTCAAGAGTTCTTAGGGCTAACTGCCACGGGCATCACATACAGCAAGTGAGGTTGTCAAGGACTCAATCCATAGGCCTCAGTTAATTTTGGTCCTCTCTGTATCTTTCCTCGGATTTCCCCCTTTTTACTTCTTTTTATTCCCTTTCTTTTATTGTTAAGTGAAAAATCGCTTTATTATGCATCTAGAAAGCAAACAAACTTGAAAATGGGTGCCATGTCCGTGCCCGACACGTATTGACAACAAGAAGGTGCGGACACATGTCGAACATGCTACGTGGCATCATTTTTTTTAATTATTATTTTTTTGTAGGACATGTTAGGGACACTTCACAAACACGTATGTCTTGTGCCTGGAGAAGTAAACTATACGGAAACAAAGAGAGTGTAGAAAAAAAATAAAAATACACCCACATTTACATTGATGTCTCTAATATATCTGTGCCCTAAAATTATATTCATACACAGTAAATAAAAATATATTTTTTTGCTGTATCCCCACTGTATCTATATCCTAATGTTATCAATATTGATGTACCCCGTGTCATGTGCCTGTGCCTGTGCCAGTGCTGAAGCCCATGCTTCTTAGTTATACATATACATATCAATTACAAATAAATTTTGACAGAAGAACAACCAACAACGATGTTTTAGAACACATTGATAATTAAGACAAGGACACAAGGGCATACACAAGTTTGTGTTTTGTTGAACTTACCTGTGATTAATAAACCTTGCAATATTTCCATAATATGTTGCATCCAAACAAAGAGCCTCTTCATCCTTCAAGACTCCTTCTGAACCCCAATTAGCATCAAGCAGCACAGGATATGCATGTTCCTCACTGCTGGGGCTTTGTGAAATTCGTTTGTAGAGCTCTGCATTGGTTAATATTTCTCCAACATATTCACACACAAACGCACCTTTAGGGAGGTCCTCTAGGGTACGGAGACCCCACCCTTTTCCTTCAGGGATCCTACACACCTAAAACATAGAATAGGGGGAGGAATACATAGTGAACTAATCATAGAAATAATATGTAAACTAACTTGAGGATCTTACAGAAGCAAGTTGACAGAACATGTAACCATTTCTTAGCCTCACTTGCGAAGTACCCTTTTAAAGAAGTCAATAAAACAGTTATTTTACAGAAATTGCAGTTACATAAGCATATGGATTTACCACCTGCAAATTGAGATCAATGGAACAAATTCTCACCTGCAAATTGCAATTTATGCCGCGCTGTACCACCCGATTGCCACACTGTTTACTGCAGCCACATTTCCACCAACATTCTTTAATGAACTTCCTAACTAGGTGACCCTTGCATGGTTCTATAATATCATCTTTTTTGGACCTTTCTAGTGGGCATTCCTTACAATAAAAGAGGTTGTGCTTTTGGGGATCGCGACTCATAGAAATACACTCTTCTAGAAAATCCTCCTTAACAAGGCCTTCTAAGGTGTAGGCAAAATCACCACCAGTTTCATGTGCACAAGCACAAGGTGCTGACGAAGATAAACAATTGCCAAAACAAGTCAAACAACAATTCTCCCCAATTTGAGCCAGAGAGAAATTGACATTAGCATTATGGAAAACCACATTTTGGGGTATATAGCGAAAGGATGGCAGACACTTTTCGTTGACTTCATTTACCAATGATATTAAAACTTTTTCTTGTCCTTTGGCTATGTCATTAACATCATGAAGTGCTAGTTGACGCTGCTCAACCACCACCAGACTATGAGAATTTGCATGTACAGGGCTAGTCTGTTCTTTTTCCTCATCAATTTCACAGCTGTTCTCAGTAGTATCCTTGTTAGCTTTTGTGCAGTCATCCATCCCACTGGAAGATGGTGGAAGTCTTGGAATTTGAGACTCAGACGCTTCAGCAGCACATTGTGTATCAACTGATCCATTAGAAGGACCAAATGTCATGCCTCTAGCACCCAAAGCATCCAATCCATTAGATTGTTTCGATAAATCAATAGCTGGAGTTACATCTACTGTTTCCTGTGACTCATTGGCAGACTCAGTTCCTAGTTCCAGAAAACAGTCACACATATCTTTCATTAGTTTCATCACAGAAAAATTTGGGTCCAGAACTTTGTATGATCTGAGACATTTATCCTCCACCATTTTGAGAACTGTATCAATACTAGGCATGTGGAAATCAGGTCTTCCAAGAGCGGAATTACAGGTCAGAGAAATCTTCACATCTCCAGAGGGTGAGGAAGCAATCTCTAAGTTAGCGGGAGACTTGTCCACAATGCTCACAAGCTCACAATTGGTTCTCCTTTCCCTTGATGAAGCTGGAACAGCAACGTTTCTATCTTCTCCATATACAGATTGGGATACTAGTGGTTTAGAACCATCATGTTCTCTGATTGAGCCATTTTCATTTGAAGAATTTCCTTTGCTCAATAGCTCTGTAAAATTTTGAAAAAAAAAAGGTTGATCCATCAGAAATGCATAAATTGCAAGAAAGAGTATTGCCTTCGAGTTGAAAGTCTAGCAGTCAATCATTTACATGTATGCTATGAAGCATGTGTACTTCGAGAAACAAGCCGTACCAGTACCAGATACTTAGTGACATATGGTACTTGTATGGTACTTCTGCATATATATAGAGTACACAAAAAAAATTTCTTCTTAATTTTTGGCATATCCAGACATACCTATTATATACCCAAGTCGTACCATACCTCAGTTGAAATAATATTTTCTTTTACTACAAAGATAAAATTCCTTTCACTAGACTTTTTTTTATTTATTTTTAGTTTTATGCTTAGCATGATTTTAAAATTAAGCTATGATTTCTAAGTTATTTAATATAATGACATTTAATTTGGGTTTATACCTTTACTTTTGGCATTAAGGCCTCGTTTGGGGACTAACATTTTAGCCAAAATGTCAAAAAGCCATTATAAGTTGTCACATCACTCTCTATACTCTTCAGCACATCTTTTCGTAAAAAACTAAAAAATTACTAAATCAACTTGTTCTCAAACGAGGCCTAAATGTTAATTGTAGTTTGGATCTTAACAAATTAAACTATTTAATCAATTTTTGCATTACTCCAAATTAAAAATAAATATTTTTTTACAAACGTACCAAGTCCAAGCCGTACCCGTACCCATACTCATACTCATCCTCATACTCTACTTTTTTTGGATTTTACTGTATCAACGTACCCATACCCGTACCTGTACCCATGCTTCATGGCATGTATGTTAATTAGAAATAACAATCAAAGGCATGGCTCATACTAATATGTATCAAATAAGTAGGAGACATTGATATATCTCCCATCAGACAATATAAAGTTTAAAAAGAATAAATCTTATCAACATATGGTCACTTGTTGGCATAAGCCTTCAAAATATGAATGTGTTCACATAAATATCTGATAACTCCAAGTTAGACTCCTTCCTCTAACATTTATAAAAAATCAAGCGCAATGATATTTTGATGGCTCTAGTAACTCCAAGTTAGACTCCTTCCCCCTAGATTTATAAAAAATTCAACCACAGAAATCACTAAAATTGAATCAATGATAAGCCCAGCAGCCCATTAACTTAACCAAAAACAGTACCCTAACTTAGAAGGAATCCCATACTAAAACCCCAAAAAAAATAAAATAAAATAAAAACAAAAACCTCTTTTCTATTTACTCCCTCTGTTTCGTCCTCATTACCAACATGACGACCAACTTTGAATTGTACTCAAAGTTCAACATATTTTTTCAAGACCAACACGAGATCAATCAAAGTTCCAAGCTCATGATAGATCGGTATGACCAAATGACAGGGCAATTGCGTCAAACGCAAGCAACCTTGGATAAATTTGTGGTTTACTTTTTTAGGAGAAAATTCAGAAATTATCAAGGTGCTTGTAAAGATCATGTGAAAGTTATTGATCACCCTGTTCCAATACTCAGAAACCCTGTTCCAATACTCAGAAAAAGTGAAATTATTTTCAAAGAAAGTTCAGCAGAGGTTGACATCTCAAAAACCGTCATTGCAATGCAAGAAAATTTCATGCAAGAAGTTGTTCTACCAAAAGAAGAGCTTCCAAACGAAAAGCTTGTATATGCAGAGGCACCAAAATTGCCGAATCTTATTGACCCGCCACCACCCAATTATTTCATCATATGAAAGATTGATTTCATTGTTGTTGACGAATTTCCTCACGAATCAAATCCCAATTTAGTGGATCTTCTCAACCCATTGGACACCAAAAGCAGTTGGCATAGGAAGACAGCAAAGAAAACGGCATATTCTAAGTATTTGATTTTCTGGCATGGACGAGTTCAATACTTGAAGGGGCTCGAGGTCAAGTTATTTTTCTCAACCAGAAAGAATGATGCGGGACATGTGTGCACCATGGATTTTTTATAATTTTGTCTTTAATTATTGTCTAATGTGTTTTAGTATTTTATTTTTTTAATTATAGTTTAATTTAGTTCGGTTAGGATTTTAATAATATTTGTTTTCCTATTCTATTAGGATTCAGTTTCCTTGTTTGTTTAGATTTTTTGACTTACAAATATTAGGATTTACATTTGTATTATTTAGCTTAGAACAATGAAAATTTAAGTTAGCGTTTGGTTAAGTTTTCAAATTATGATTTGGATCAAAAAAATTTCAAAACTCATAACCAAACAAAATTTTCAAAACTCTACTCAAAAACTCTTTTCAAAACCCAAAACCAAATTCTTTTCAAAACTCCATTTTTTTTACAAAAAATATTTCAAAAAAAATTATTTTTTTATTTTGTTCTTTAAAATTATGTTTTATTTTTTTTTAAATAATATTTTCAAAAATTTTTTTTTTTTATTTTTGAAGAAAAATATTTTTTATTTTTTATTTTTTCAAAAAAATATTTTGTTATTTTTTAAGCATTGGCCAAATAATTTGCTATGATTTAGATATATATGGGTGATCCAAAAAATTAAATATTTCAAAACAATATAAATTATATTTTTTTAAAAAAATATCTAAAATATTTAAAATAAAAATTATATATTTAAAATAAAAAAAATAAAATATTTAAATATTTAAAAAACATTGAACGCACAAATGTAGTAAATGTAGCATACATTAAAAAAATGAATAAATATTTACCCTAAAAAACTAAAATTAAGAAATATTTTAAATATTTTAAAAAATAAATAAACCCAAAAAATTTCAAAATACAACTTAAAACTCTTTTCAAAACTCATAACCAAACAAGTTTTCTCTTTTCAAAACTCATTTCAAAAACTAATCTTTTAAAACACAACTCAAAACTCATTTCAAAAACTAAACCAAACAGATCCTAAGTTTTCTAGATTGTGGCCAGTATGTTAGGGTTGTTGCCCTCTGCTTCTCATCTCTTCTATTTCTTTCTTAAGGCGTCCTACATCACCACCTAAGTACCCCAATCCTATTTTGACTATTGACATTCAAGATCCCCCATAATGGCCCTCTCAAGTTCCAATATTAGTCAATCTCTCTCTCTCTCTCTCGATCAAGTTCCAATTTAAATTGTATTATTTAGCTTGGAACAATGAGAATTTGAGAGTTTTAGGTTGTGGATGTGATAGGGTTGTGGCCCTCTTCTTTTTTGTTGTTATTGCTGTTTGATATTGATATGAAATATTACTATCAAATTAAAGCAATAAATTTTATTGATAAGAAATCATCAATTATGATAGAATTGACAATTTAGAGAAATTTGGATTGTTGCTATTTCTTCCACAGAAAGGAGAAACATGCAAACAGAGATGGATCAGTCTTCTTTGCTATTGATTAAAGACCTATTGATGCATGCCGCCTTTTCTTTGCTTCTATGTTCAAGTCACCTCTACATATCACTAATTGATCATTCTCTTCTGCTAAGACCTGTTTTGTGTTATTAAAGACTAACTAATATAGTGTTCACTAAGAATAAAGAATTTTCATCAAGGCCCAAACTGCAAAGACCACACCGAAACAAAACTGAGCAAAAACAAAATTGAGAGACACGGGCAGAAACATTAGAATTAGAATAAAAATGACAGTCAACCACAGGAGATAGGATGTACCAGGATGAATCACTGCAATAGGCTGAGGCATGTCATCAGTAACAGGCTCATCTTTAGGCTTGATCAAAGCATGAGAACTATGCGTCTGTTGTTTCGTCAAAAGAACAATGCCACGATCAACATTTGGCTCTCTCAAGTGCACTGCATGAGGTGTCCTCTCGGAAAATGCTCTCTTATCTCTTTGAGCAATTTGAGGTGATAGAGGTTCCTTTCCTTTTTCCTTGAGACGTATTGGAGGAGAAACTGAATCAGGTTGAGATGGCTCAAATCTTTCCTGTATTGATAGGGGCTTAGGCAAGACAGCTTGCTTTCCTTTGTTCCTAATAAGGGGCTGGGGTGACAAGGGATGGGATCCAGCCCTCACATTTTCTATATTAGGCTGAGATGAGTCTGTCATGTCCTCTGACTGTTGTTGGGGACAAGTTTCAGGTAGTTCAGCCTCCTCCACCTTGGGCTTTCTTAAGGAAGTACCACCCAACCTGGGGCTAGAATTACCAACAGAAGGTGAAACGTGACCTTCTTGGTATCTTAAGCGCAACCTTTTTAAGGGGCGTTCAGGCGCCTCATGCACCCGTGCTTCTTCATCCATTACCCCCCGCTAGTCTCAAGTAAAAATAAAAATAATAATAATAATAAATAAAAAGAGTCAATAAACAAAAACAAATATATGAGACGTGAGATAACAGCATTTTGAATCAGTACAAACATGACGAATCGACCACATACATCAGTATTCTTCTTTTGTTCTGTCACCTGAAAGATGAGATAAATAAAATTTAAATATACAAAAATAAATGTAAGTATAATTTAAAATAAAATAAAAAACCAAACAGCCTGACTAACAAAAATGACGGCAGCAGGTTAGATAAAGCGTGCACACAAGAGAAAGGGAGAGCGAGATGCACCTGTGCTTCCTCTTGGTCAAATATAGCATCTGCGAGGGCTCTGTAATTTTCTTCCTCAATAAGTTCCCAGTTTTTGTCGTACAATTTTAGAAGATTTTTCAAGATTGGTTTCACTTTTTCTTCACTGATGCCAAGAACCTTCATAGCACGAAAGGCTTTTGCAACTCTTGGATTTGGTGCCATTGCTTATCTCCAAGCCAACAATTTTCAAAACAGACTCCCAATCATCCACTGCACCCACATTTTCCTAGATTTTGTAAGGGAATAACAACACAAAACTATATTGACAGAAACCTTCAATGCATCAAGTAATACTGTCAAAAACTAAAACCAAGGGGCCTTAGCCTAGTTAGCTAACCCTTTGGCCACCAAGTCTCTCTCCTGAGGGGGAGAGCAAGATTTTCATGCAAAGTGTTTGGGTGTGAGTTTTCAACTCCCCAAGGTGCTAATCTAACAACTAACCACTAATTTTCGCCAATCAATATATATATACTGTCAAAAACCAAATAGCATGGTGAACCATGCCAAAATGATCATCCTAAACTTCATCCAAAATAAAGCTAGATGAGCATATCATAATTTTCTTAATGAACTTGTCAAGGTAATACATGTTTTTAATTCTATGTTTAGTAGGGGGAAAAAAAATAAGACGGAAGGAAAGAGAAAGGGTAGGTAAGAAAAGTGGTTCACTAGGGAAGTCGCTTGGTTTAGTAGAAGAGGGAGAAGAAAAGAAACATGTTTTTAAAAAAAAATATATTGTTTGATAAGGACATGATTTAAATTTATTACAATTTTTCCTCAAGTTACAAATCAGTAACCAAACTTAAAGGCAAGGATCAAAATTTCATTTCAACATGTTTTTAGGCCTATGCTACAAAGACTCAGGTACAAATGTCGGATGTGGGTGCGTGTGTTGCGCATCTAGAGGTCGGACCTATCAAACCTCAAATTTAAGGGTATATGGACTTGGCAAAATGGGCATATTTGTAATCTATTATGTGAGATAACGTGCTATATGTAACATACAGGGTCAAAAAATACATTTTATTCATTGTATAGCAATTATACAACAATATATGCATATTATGATAGTGTTAAACACATAGAAGTGTCTGATGAAAATTATTAGACACATATCTCATACCCTTGTCTAAGTGTCAAATGTCCGACATGGGTATTTGATCTTTTCTTTTCTTTTTTCCCTAAAGAGTCCATGAAACATAGGTTTACATTAGCTTGGAAACAGAAACATAAAAGAAATGACAAGAGAATTTGGAAATGTATGAAAATGTTTGGCAAAAAACGAAAACCTATATAAATGTTAATACATTCCTAATAATTAAATGACAAAATAATTAAACATGTCGATGCTTATGAATAAAAAAAAAATTTGGGGGGATAAATATGTCGATGCATATGAATATTAAAAGCTTATAAACAAAAAAATATATAAAGTGATTTGCTGTCGTAAGAAAACTTCTTTTTTTTTTTAAATGCAAAATTTTACTAATCATATGGATGAAAAAGACGATAAAAAATTATTGATGACAACCTTTATTATAAAAAATAAATAAAAAATTAACGGTAACAATGAAAGAGAATACTGACTTAATCATGCTTGTTTCATCTTTTCCTCTCTATCTCTCTTGTTTTCCTTTCCAGTTTATCAAATTCTCCAATAAAGATTTTGCTTTGTTCTCAAATCAGTGTCACCAAAATATCGTTGATACCCTATTGAATTACATTTTGAAATACACGTTCCAAAACGTGGTTACACTATCGTTCCAAAACAATAAATTTAGAGATCCAAAATGGTTCCAAAAATTTTTTACAATATATTTCCTTAAAAAAAAAATTAATCTTTTCTCATCAAACCTCTCAAACCAAATGGGCTGTTCCCATTTATTGGTTTGGAATTTTTTTTCTTCCCCTAGTTTATAAACCAATAATTTCAATTACAGAGAAGAAATCAGTCACTACAATGGCCGAGTCTGCCGAGGAAATTAGTAAACAATGACAAGGGAAAACTTTATTCTTGTGTCATCGAAAGCTTAAATAGAACACAAGTTTGAACTCAACTTAAACAATACGTGCATTGGCGTGGTTAGAGTTACTTCCTTTTCAATGTTTTGAACTCGAACCCAACAATAAAGTCATCAAATTTCTTCAATATTTTCTTTTTCTATATATTCTCAGCAACCAAACAGATGGTGAGAATACGAGCGAGTGTTATTTACAATGCAAATAGCAAACAAACTGTAAATGCAAGTGAGTAGAACTTTACCCAAATTTTGGTTCAGTGCTAAAACAATATCAACATTCTTGGCGATTGAAAACCCTAAACCAAAAAATAACTATAAAGAAAAACAAAAATGAACCGAATGCCAGCGATTAAAAGTACTATAATTCACAGTTTATAACCGTAGAAGGAAAAACTCATAAATTATTATGATAAATTAACTTTCTTTCTTCGATTACAGTAATATAATCAGAAGAAAAATTGAGAAGGATGAACAGAGAGAAAGAGAGAGTATATACATGATACAAAGATGTAATCGAAGAAGGAAACGTACCGGCGATTTGCAATGGAATGGAATGAGAGTGTGTGTGAGAACG